>CM062280.1:561008-1161008 GCA_031216635.1 Dissostichus eleginoides
AAGAATGTGACTCTTAATGGCAGTTTGTGATTTTGAGGCTATTTCAGTGAAACAAGGCCGTTTTCAACATTTGACAGATTTATGCTTAATTCTCTCAAAAAGTTACTGACAGATACACTTTTGTGTTTAAAAGCTGACCACTCAATAATAAAGTACTTTGTTTTTGTATATTTCGTCAAGAATGTGACTCTTAATGGCAGTTTGTGATTTTGAGGCTATTTCAGTGAAACAAGGCCGTTTTCAACATTGACAGATTTATGCTTAATTCTCTCAAAAAGTTACTGACAGATACACTTTTGTGTTTAAAAGCTGACCACTCAATAATAAAGTACTTTGTTTTTGTATATTTCGTTAAGAATGTGACTCTTAATGGCAGTTTGTGATTTTGAGGCTATTTCAGTGAAACAAGGCCGTTTTCAACATTTGACAGATTTATGCTTAATTCTCTCAAAAAGTTACTGACAGATACACTTTTGTGTTTAAAAGCTGACCACTCAATAATAAAGTACTTTGTTTTTGTATATTTCGTTAAATGTGACTCTTAATGGTTAGTTTGTGATTTTGAGGCTATTTCAGTGAAACCAGCCGTTTTCAACATTTGACAGATTATATGCTTAATTCTCTCAAAAGTTACTGACAGATACACTTTTGTGTTTAAAAGCTGACCACTCAATAATAAAGTACTTTGTTTTTGTATATTTCGTTAAGAATGTGACTCTTAATGGCAGTTTGTGATTTTGAGGCTATTTCAGTGAAACATGCCGTTTTCAACATTTGACAGATTTATGCTTAATTCTTTCAAAAAGTTACTGACAGATACACTTTTGTGTTTAAAAGCTGACACTCAATAATAAGTACTTTGTTTTTGTATATTTCATTAAGAATGTGACTCTTAATGGCAGTTTGTGATTTTGAGGCTATTTCATGAAACAAGGCCGTTTTCAACATTTGACAGATTTATGCTTAATTCTCTCAAAAAGTTACTGACAGATACACTTTTGTTTTGAAAGCTGACCACTCAATATGAAGTACTTTGTTTTTGTATATTTTGTTAAGAATGTGACTCTTAATGGCAGTTTGTGATTTTGAGTCTATTTCAGTGAAAAGGCCGTTTTCAACATTTGACAGATTTATGCTTAATTCTCTCAAAAAGTTACTGACAATACACTTTGTGTTTTAAAAGCTGACCACTCAATAATAAGTACTTTGTTTTTGTATATTTCGTTAAGAATGTGACTCTTAATGGCAGTTTGTGATTTTGAGGCTATTTCAGTGAAACAAGGCCGTTTTCAACATTTGACAGATTATGCTTAATTCTCTCAAAAAGTTACTGACAGATACACTTTTGTGTTTAAAAGCTGACCACTCAATAATAAAGTACTTTGTTTTGTATATTTCGTTAAGAATGTGACTCTTAATGGCAGTTTGTGATTTTGAGGCTATTCAGTGAAACAAGCCGTTTTCAACATTTGACAGATTTATGCTTAATTCTCTCAAAAAGTTACTGACAGATACACTTTTGTGTTTCAAAGCTGACCACTCAATAATAAAGTACTTTGTTTTTGTATATTTCGTTAAGAATGTGACTCTTAATGGCAGTTTGTGATTTTGAGGCTATTTCAGTGAAACAAGGCCGTTTTCAACATTTGACAGATTTATGCTTAATTCTCTCAAAAGGTTACTGACAGATACACTTTTGTGTTTAAAAGCTGACCACTCAATAATAAAGTACTTTTTTTGTATATTTCGTCAAGAATGTGACTCTTATGGCAGTTGTGATTTTGAGGCTATTTCAGTGAAACAAGGCGTTTTCAACATTTGACAGATTTATGCTTAATTCTCTCAAAAAGTTACTGACAGATACACTTTTGTGTTTAAAAGCTGACTACTCAATAATAAAGTACTTTGTTTTTGTATATTTCGTCAAGAATGTGACTCTTATGGCAGTTTTGATTTTGAGGCTATTTCAGTGAAACAATGCCGTTTTCAACATTTGACAGATTATGCTTAATTCTCTCAAAAAGTTACTGACAGATACACTTTTGTGTTTAAAAGCTGACCACTCAATAATAAAGTACTTTGTTTTTGTATATTCGTCAAGAATGTGACTCTTAATGGCAGTTTGTGATTTGAGGCTATTTCAGTGAAACAAGGCCGTTTTCAACATTTGACAGATTTATGCTTAATTCTCTCAAAAAGTTACTGACAGATACACTTTTGTGTTTAAAAGCTGACCACTCAATAATAAAGTACTTTGTTTTTGTATATTTTGTTAAGAATGTGACTCTTAGGCAGTTTGTGATTTTATCTATTTCAGTGAAACAAGGCCGTTTTCAACATTTGACAGATTTATGCTTAATTCTCTCAAAAAAGTTACTGACAGATACACTTTTGTGTTTAAAAGCTGACCACTCAATAATAAAGTACTTTGTTTTTGTATATTTCGTTAAGAATGTGACTCTTAATGGCAGTTTGTGATTTTGAGGCTATTTCAGTGAAACAAGGCCGTTTTCAACATTTGACAGATTTATGCTTAATTCTCTCAAAAAGTTACTGACGATACACTTTTGTGTTTAAAAGCTGACCACTCAATAATAAAGTACTTTGTTTTTGTATATTTCGTTAAGAATGTGACTCTTAATGGCAGTTTGTGATTTTGAGGCTATTTCAGTGAAACAAGGCCGTTTTCAACATTTGACAGATTTATGCTTAATTCTCTCAAAAAGTTACTGACAGATACACTTTTGTGTTTAAAAGCTGACCAATCAATAATAAAGTACTTTGTTTTTGTATATTTCGTTAAGAATGTGACTCTTAATGGCAGTTTGTGATTTTGAGTCTATTTCATTGAAACCAGGCCGTTTTCCAACATTTGACAGATTTATGCTTAATTCTCTCAAAAGTTACTGACAGATACACTTTGTGTTTAAAAGCTGACCTCAATAATAAAGTACTTTGTTTTTGTATATTTCGTTAAGAATGTGACTCTTAATGGCAGTTTGTGATTTTGAGGCTATTTCAGTGAAACAAGGCCGTTTTCAACATTTGACAGATTTATGCTTAATTCTCTCAAAAAGTTACTGACGGATACACTTTTGTGTTTAAAAGCTGACCACTCAATAATAAAGTACTTTGTTTTTGTATATTTCGTAAGAATGTGACTCTTAATGGCAGTTTGTGATTTTGAGGCTATTTCAGTGAAACAAGGCCGTTTTCAACATTTGACAGATTTATGCTTAATTCTCTCAAAAAGTTACTGACAGATACACTTTTGTGTTTCAAAGCTGACCACTCAATAATAAAGTACTTTGTTTTTGTCTATTTCGTTAAGAATGTGACTCTTAATGGCAGTTTGTGATTTGAGGCTATTTCAGTGAAACCAGGCCGTTTTCAACATTTGACAGATTTATGCTTAATTCTCTCAAAAGTTACTGACAGATACACTTTTGTGTTTAAAAGCTGACCACTCAATAATAAAGTACTTTGTTTTTGTATATTTCGTTAAGAATGTGACTCTTAATGGCAGTTTGTGATTTTGAGGCTATTTCAGTGAAACAAGGCCGTTTTCAACATTTGATAGATTTATGCTTAATTCTCTCAAAAAGTTACTGACAGATACACTTTTGTGTTTAAAAGCTGACCACTCAATAATAAAGTACTTTGTTTTTGTATATTTCGTTAAGAATGTGACTCTTAATGGCAGTTTTGATTTTGAGGCTATTTCAGTGAAACAAGGCCGTTTTCAACATTTGACAGATTTATGCTTAATTCTCTCAAAAAGTTACTGACAGATACACTTTTGTGTTTAAAAGCTGACCACTCAATAATAAAGTACTTTGTTTTTGTATATTTCGTTAAGAATGTGACTCTTAATGGCAGTTTGTGATTTTGAGGCTATTTCAGTGAAACAGGCCGTTTTCAACATTTGACAGATTTATGCTTAATTCTCTCAAAAGTTACTGACAGATACACTTTTGTGTTTAAAAGCTGACCATCAATAATAAAGTACTTTGTTTTTGTATATTTCGTTAAGAATGTGACTCTTAATGGCAGTTTGTGATTTTGAGCTATTTCAGTGAAACAAGGCCGTTTTCAACATTTGACAGATTTATGCTTAATTCTCTCAAAAAGTTACTGACAGATACACTTTTGTGTTTAAAGCTGACCACTCAATAATAAAGTACTTTGTTTTTGTATATTTCGTTAAGAATGTGACTCTTAATGGCAGTTTGTGATTTTGAGGCTATTTCAGTGAAACAGGCCGTTTTCAACATTTGACAGATTTATGCTTAATTCTCTCAAAAAGTTACTGACAGATACACTTTTGTGTTTAAAAGCTGACTACTCAATAATAAAGTACTTTTTTTTTGTATATTTCGTCAAGAATGTGACTCTTAATGGCAGTTTGTGATTTTGAGGCTATTTCAGTGAAACAAGGCCGTTTTCAACATTTGACAGATTTATGCTTAATTCTCTCAAAAAGTTACTGACAGATACACTTTTGTGTTTAAAAGCTGACTACTCAATAATAAAGTACTTTGTTTTTGTATATTTCGTCAAGAATGTGACTCTTAATGGCAGTTTGTGATTTTGAGGCTCTTTCAGTGAAACAATGCCGTTTTCAACATTTGACAGATTTATGCTTAATTCTCTCAAAAAGTTACTGACAGATACACTTTTGTGTTTAAAAGCTGACCACTCAATAATAAGTACTTTGTTTTTGTATATTTCGTCAAATGTGACTCTTAATGGCAGTTTGTGATTTTGAGGCTATTTCAGTGAAACAAGGCCGTTTTCAACATTTGACAGATTTATGCTTAATTCTCTCAAAAAGTTACTGACAGATACACTTTTGTGTTTAAAAGCTGACCACTCAATAATAAAGTACTTTGTTTTTGTATATTTTGTTAAGAATGTGACTCTTTAATGGCAGTTTGTGATTTTGAGGCTCTATTTCAGTGAAACAAGCCGTTTTCAACATTTGACAGATTTATGCTTAATTCTCTCAAAAAGTTACTGACAGATACACTTTTGTGTTTAAAAGCTGACCACTCAATAATAAAGTACTTTGTTTTTGTATATTTCGTTAAGAATGTGACTCTTAATGGCAGTTTGTGATTTTGAGGCTATTTCAGTGAAACAAGGCCGTTTTCAACATTTGACAGATTTATGCTTAATTCTCTCAAAAAGTTACTGACAGATACACTTTTGTGTTTAAAAGCTGACCACTCAATAATAAAGTACTTTGTTTTTGTATATTTCGTTAAGAATGTGACTCTTAATGGCAGTTTGTGATTTTGAGGCTATTTCAGTGAAACAAGGCCGTTTTCAACATTTGACAGATTTATGCTTAATTCTTTCAAAAAGTTACTGACAGATACACTTTTGTGTTTAAAAGCTGACCAATCAATAATAAAGTACTTTGTTTTTGTATATTTCGTTAAGAATGTGACTCTTAATGGCAGTTTGTGATTTTGAGTCTATTTCATTGAAACCAGGCCGTTTTCAACATTTGACAGATTTATGCTTAATTCTCTCAAAAAGTTACTGACAGATACACTTTTGTGTTTAAAAGCTGACCACTCAATAATAAAGTACTTTGTTTTTGTATATTTCGTTAAGAATGTGACTCTTAATGGCAGTTTGTGATTTTGAGGCTATTTCAGTGAAACAAGGCCGTTTTCAACATTTGACAGATTTATGCTTAATTCTCTCAAAAAGTTACTGACCGATACACTTTTGTGTTTAAAAGCTGACCAATCAATAATAAAGTACTTTGTTTTTGTATATTTCGTTAAGAATGTGACTCTTAATGGCAGTTTGTGATTTTGAGGCTATTTCAGTGAAACAAGGCCGTTTTCAACATTTGACAGATTTATGCTTAATTCTCTCAAAAAGTTACTGACAGATACACTTTTGTGTTTCAAAGCTGACCACTCAATAATAAAGTACTTTGTTTTTGTCTATTTCGTTAAGAATGTGACTCTTAATGGCAGTTTGTGATTTTGAGTCTATTTCAGTGAAACCAGGCCGTTTTCAACATTTGACAGATTTATGCTTAATTCTCTCAAAAAGTTACTGACAGATACACTTTTGTGTTTAAAAGCTGACCACTCAATAATAAAGTACTTTGTTTTTGTATATTTCGTTAAGAATGTGACTCTTATGGCGCGTTTCCACTACAGCGCGGAGCCCGGTTTAAGAGGGCTGTGACGTCAGCGGCCCGACTTTGGTTGCGTTTCCACTTGGCCTAGTACCGGCCGGCGGGTCCTAATTCACAGTTTTTCTGGCCTCATAAAATCGTGGTTCTAGGGCCAGGAACAACCAGGCTGAGTTGTGACGTCAACACTCTCGACTGCTGATTGGTCAGAGAGAATCGTCACAATCGGCGCGCGAGATAATCCCTAGCGTCGCATATATATATAGCGAAGCTTGCAGCATTTTTTATAAACAGCATTTTTGTAAACAGAGGAGCTAAAATGGCAAAGAAAAGCACGCGGTGGTTAGTCGAGGAAGTGACGACGTTCCTACATTACATTGCAGATAAGATCCAGCGGGAGCTCGACGGGACAACTCGCAATATTAAAGTATTTCAGGAGGTCTCTACACAGATGTCCACAAGCGGCTACTCGAGGACTGTCGTGCAGTGTAGGGAAAAACTCAAAAAGATGAAGAGTGAATATCGCTTGGTCAAAGATAATAACAACACGAGTGGTGCCAGTAGGAAAAACTGGAAGTGGTTTGAGCTAATGGACACCATTTACGGCCATAGACCGGCTAGCGTTGGGAGGGATGGAGGCCTGGACTCTGCAGCGGCGTTACTGGAGTCTCTGCATGGTACGTTTTTTCTAACGCTCTGTTATTTGCTTGAAAGCGTTGTGTCCCTATCTGTTCTAAAGCTCACTTCTAACAAATAAGTCGTCACGGCAGTTTTAAGCAGCGTGACTCCCCCCAAAAAGCCGATCGCTCCGCCTACACTGCGTTACTATAGTTACTGCTCCAGTTCCTAAACTGTAATGGAAACGCGCCATCAAGTGAGCTGGTCCTAACAAGGCCTAACGAGGCCGAGCGAGGCCGAGCGAGGCCGGGCTCCGCGCTGTAGTGGAAACGCGCCATTAATGGCAGTTTGTGATTTTGAGGCTATTTCAGTGAAACAGGCCGTTTTCAACATTTGACAGATTTATGCTTAATTCTCTCAAAAAGTTACTGACAGATACACTTTTGTGTTTAAAAGCTGACCACTCAATAATAAAGTACTTTGTTTTTGTATATTTCGTTAAGAATGTGACTCTTAATGGCAGTTTGTGGTTTTGAGGCTATTTCAGTGAAACCAGGCCATTTTCAACATTTGACAGATTTATGCTTAATTCTCTCAAAAAGTTACTGACAGATACACTTTTGTGTTTAAAAGCTGACCAATCAATAATAAAGTACTTTGTTTTTGTATATTTCGTTAAGAATGTGACTCTTAATGGCAGTTTGTGATTTTGAGGCTATTTCAGTGAAACAAGGCCGTTTTCAACATTTGACAGATTTATATGGCAAGCCATTTTAGTATTTATTCCACATCCTTGATATCAGACGGCAGCTGTCTACACTAGTCGGCTCTTTGTTTTCCCTTGTTAGATATATGGTCAAACTAGTTTGGCACTCTGCTTTACTAGTTCAATAAAACATTACACTAGTCACTGTTTTTCAGCGACTAGTGGCACTTTTGTCCGACTAGTTAGCCCATAAGCCTTACTAGTGACGCCAGGAGCAGCACTAGTTGCACCAAAGTATCAACATGTAAGCTTTTTCATGAACTAGTGACCCTCTGACCGTACTAGTGACGCTAAAAGTCTTACATGTTAACTAGTGCGCTGCAAAAGCTCTGACATGTTAACTAGTTACACAAAATAAGCACAACTAGTTAACTAGTGGCATACATTTGTCTGTATGGCAAGCCATTTGAGGATTTATTCCACATCCTTGATATCAGACGGCAGCTGTCTACACTGGTTGGCTCTTTGATTTCACTTGTTAGAGATATGGTCAAACTAGTTTGGCATTCTGCTTTACTAGTTCAATAAAACATTACACTAGTCAGTCTTTTTCAGCGACTAGTGGCACTTTTGTCTGACTAGTTAGCCCATAAGCCTTACTAGTGACGCCAGGAGCAGCACTAGTTGCACCAAAGTATCAACATGTAAGCTTTTTCATGAACTAGTGACCCTCTGACCGTACTAGTGACGCTAAAAGTCTTACATGTTAACTAGTGCGCTGCAAAAGCTCTGACATGTTAACTAGTTACACAAAATAAGCACAACTAGTTAACTAGTGGCATACATTTGTCTGCACTAGTTAACTAGTCGCACCCAGAATCACTCACTAGTTAACTAGTAAAGGCAAAAGGTTCACTAGTTAACTAGTTGACGCCTCTTTTGGCCTTACTAGTTAACTAGTGGGGCTCAAAATGTCTACACGTTAACTAGTGAACCCTTCGCCCTTTACTAGTTAACTAGTGAGATACATTGAAATTCCACTAGTGAACTAGTCGGGCTTAAAATGTTCACTAGTCGCACTAGTGGATCCCAAATGTGCCCTAGTCGCACTAGTCGCACTAGTCGCACAGAATGCTAATGAGGAGGAGGAGAAATAATGCATCGAGGTCTCCTATTGGCTCTTAAGATAGACCTCACCCATCAATCTTCACAGAAGTTCAAACACAAACATGGCGGACGTTATAAGCAGTGGCGGCTGGTCTATAGAGGGCGCTAGGGCGCCGCCCTTCTTAAACCACACACAAAAACATTATTATTATTAATAATAATAATTATAATAATAAAAATAATCATCGTAATCATAATAATCATCATAATCATAACAACCTTAAATCAGGCTTTAGTTACACCTGAGTAAAATTCCGGGAAGGTGATTGTCAAGTGCCAACAATCAGGAGAGATATTTGATAGTTGGTGCTTGAGAAGACTAAATATTTATCTGCAGATCTCTATAAAGTATATTCATTACTCGTTATTCTCTAATAGTTATTTAAAGACTGTATATAATGGCTATTTTGCACATCCCCTTCAAGATTTCAAGATTTTCTAAGGTTTATTGACATATGTATCATATACACAACTACGGTGTAGTTATGCAATGAATGAAAATCTTGGGTTGCAGCTTCCTCAACAGTGCATTACAAGACATCTTTCAATATGTGTGTATACCTCCACCATTAAACTGTCGTATTCTGCAGATTTCTTATACTATCGACATACATAAATATCAGATGTAAGTAGTAGTGAATGAATTTGGATTAAGAAGAGAAAAGAAAGTAAAAAGGCTTGGCAGCAGAATATTTTGACTGCAAACTTTTCGACTAAAACCATACGTCAACAATAATGTATAACATATTCGGAACATGTTGAAGTCAGTATGAAGTCTCCATCAGACAGAAAAGAATAGGCTGAGACAGTCTGTTAAAGTCCAGTGTGTTAGTCAGTGTTTGTTTCTGTGCTGAGCACCTAATCATAACAGCTAATCATAACACCTGTGTGAGCCCAGAGATCAAAGGTTTCAATCTGCCCAGCAACACCATGGCAACCAACTGCAGCACTGAGTCCCATTAAGAATGCATTGAGGATTATATCTGACAATTTTGCCACCTGTTCAAAAACTATGGCTCCTATCAAAAAGTTAACAGACCGTGAGCATCAGGGAACCCCAATGAACTGATATATGTTTGTAGACAGCTATCATACTGAATAAATATTTTCTGTGAATGTATGCAAAAATGTATGGCATATAGCTGTCTAACAGAAGTTAAATCCATTTCTCCTTTATTCTGACAATGTACTTAAAGGTGGGGTAGGTAATTTTGGAGAAACCAGCTCGAGTGCGCTAGAATTTGAAAATACACAGCCGGGAAAAATCAGCCGATTTATTTGGACTAGATTATCCCAGAGAGTCTAAACATTCTTTATAACACAGTTTTAGATTTGCGAAACCTTTATTCTATTTGTGAAAATACAAAAAAGGGAGATTTCAGTGCTTTTTTCGCATCTAGACCACATTAGACCAGTTCCTGATCTAAAACCACTATACCTACACTCATCAACAAACAACATAAAAGGTGCACAGGAAAGTGGTTCATGCAGGATTAAAAAAAAAAAGGATAGTTTAAAATCACAATTGTAATCAGGAGACATGATACACAGTATGGCAAATGACTGGGCTGCTGTGCAGGTCTACAGTATAAACTCTATGGATAATGGGATAATGGGGATCATGTCTGCAGGCAGGTGGGAGGTCAGGGGAATGCAAAGGTAGGAACACGATGAGGGCAAATGGTGGGAAGGAGAGGAAGAGCAGGGTCTGAAATGATGGCAGGTGTTACTGGAAGATTAATGAAAATTATTTATATGTTGATAAATGAGACAAAGAATTGACAGAAAGCTTTTTATGAAAATGTCCATGTAGCTCAAATGAAGAACAAGCACACTAATGGCTGAATGATGGTTCTTCTAACACAGGCCACAATAACAGCTCTGGATAAAGTCGGAGGTATGCAACTGGCAGAAGCATTAGAGAAGATCGAGTGTGGCCAGTTACAGGAAAAGTACAAGAAAAACAGTAATTTTCTTTTGAAACTGCAATTTCAAGAGTGCTAACATTTCAAGAGTCCATGTTAACCTTTTTTTTTTAAGTGAAAAAGAAGACATGATAATGCAGACGAGAAATGAAATGGAGAGATGTGGACTTCTGCACTGACTTTCTCAATACAAATGTTGAAAAATGTAATTTCCCTCTGTTTTTTCACAAATAGAATTAAGGTTTCACAAATCTAAAACTGTAGGTATAGTGGTTTTAGACCAGGACCTGGTCTAATGTGGTCTAGATGTAAAAAAAAAAGCTGCGAAATCTCCCTTTTTTGTATTTTCACAAATAGAATAAAGGTTTTACTAATCTAAAACTGTGTTATAAAGAATGTTTAGACTCCCCTGGATAATTCTAGTCCAAATAAATCGGCTATGCAGCGATTAAAGCGCCTGTCACACTTTGGGAACCACTGCATTAATTCAACATTGGATTTTGGTTCAATTGGTTATTTTTGGTTGAGGTTGAAAAATCAATGTTGATTCGATGTGTTATTACAGATACCATTTCAACGTTTGAAAAAATCTTGTTGAATCAATTTAATATAGATGCCGTTTTTTCAACGTTGAAATTCCCTACAATGAATTTACATTGTTCCAACGTCAGACCAACTCTCCCCTCCCCCTCCCCTATACTTGTATTTCAAACACAGCATAATAAGGATTTTTGAGTTAACCGTTAAGACCGTTGCAGTCACATTTTTCTCCATGGAAACCCAGACGACTGCGTGCATGCGCATTGCTTTCGTCTGCGGGGTTTCCCCAGGGTCTGAGCAGGGTCCCGTCACTGTCTCTCAGCGGCGCTGAGAGAATTAACATTTGAATTGTGCAGCATTGCACATGTGCAGAATAGACTTTTCTAACCGGCGTGTGTCCTTCAGCATAGCCTAGTTCTCAAACCGTCTGGAAGATTTGAACTGAGACATTCTATACACTGTAAAAAAAGATCCTAATTTTACAGGAAATAATTAGTGTTTTATAGTAATTATCATGTTTTTTTAAATAACTTGCAAAATCCTGTAAAATTACAGATATGAACTATAAATTAACAACCCAAAACATTATTTTAAGTATTTTGACAATAACAACAAATAACATTTTTTTTTAAAGTAAATTTACTATATGATATTTACAGTATTTTTGCACTTTCAGAAAATACACGCAGATGTACGTCAAATACAAATTATTATCTGTAATTAAATATGTATCCACCACAAACACAAAATATCCAATGTTGAAACAAAAGTAAATAAATATGTTTTCATTAAATTCCTAACTTACTATATTGTAAACATCTACAGTTGACAATATCATTAAATTATAGAAAGTGGAGAAATCTCTGCAGGGAGGACCAAGGTTTAAAACACACACTGTTATTTACTCAACAATAAGTCACAGTTATCCTTGTTTTATTTATGTGTTCTGTTGCTGTGGGTTTTTTTCCATTGGTCAATATACAGTAATAAGCCTTATAGTCTTACATGCAGTATAATGTATGGTTTTCGGATTCTGGCCGACAGCCAGAGCTACGGCACTTGAAATAGAATTCAGCCAAAACACGGTAGACAAGTCAGGCAGGATTGGAATGAGTCCACAACATTCCTGATTGGTTAATATAAACGTCACATTTTAAACATCCACCACGTCAGTTTGAGCGGGTCTCCTCCTGCGGAGCTACAGCTGTCTGTATGTCTGCTGCAGAAGTTTATGGATTAATATCGGGATCGTTTTACATCTACACGTTAAATATGAGCATCGGGACGTCAACAAAGAACAGAAGACTTGAGATCTGGTGAGTCCTTCGACTGTAATGGAGTTAAACATGTATTTAGATAATCCTTACTTTGTGAATGTTTTATTTTAGGTTACGTTTCTTCTTCTAGTTAGCTGAGTTTCTTCCCGTTAAGTGGGTATGCATCATTAATAGGTTGTTAAATGTTAAGAAGCCCTGAGATGCTGTTTCTTGCAAGATGTTGCGCCCGGGAAACCGGGCTTAACAGGTGGCAGCTAACGTTAGCTTACAACTATTTTAGTTCATCATTTAAGAATGGGAGAATGAAAATAATGATTTGTGGTAATCAAAAACATGGATTAATATCGGGATCGTTTTACACAGATACACAGATCTTGTACTTTAGTAAAAGTATAAGTACTCAGATCTTGTACTTGAGTATAAGTACTCAGATCTCAGATGAGTACTTCTACTTTTACTCAAGTACAAGATCTGAGTACTTCTACTTTTACTACAAGATCTGAGTACTTCTACTTTTACTCAAGTACACGGTCTGAGTACTGTTTGCAATCCGCCAAAAATCGATAGAAGAAGAAGAAGAAGAAGAAGAAGAAGAAGAAGAAGAAGAAGAAGAAGAAGAAGAAGAAGAGAAGAAGAAGAAGAAGAAGAAGAAGAAGGCTGCATTAGCCGTCTCACAGAGTCTGTTGACAAATCAAATGCTGTGTTGCTGGCTTTCGTCCAAGCAGATGCTGGATTTTGCTAAAGATGATTCTGCGTCACTGATGTTCGTCCAATCAGAGGCTGTAATGCTGCCGCATCAATCTGGGTTTAAATACATGGTTTTTTAGCATACAAGTAGCCTAGTTAGATAGCATCAGTATTCACGGAGTTAACTAAGGGAGAAACGAAAATATTGCGGTGCCTCGTTTTACCGTGAGTGAAAACGGTAAGTTCATTTTTGGTCGGTGAGGCTGTGACGTTACGCTGCGGTGGGCAGGAGAGGTTTTATTTTCGGCAACTCCTGTGAATGGAAGGATTTGTCTCGCCTCGAAAACGAAACTTAATTTTGCATGACATTATCTGTAGATTCTACGTGTTATTCACTGTTAAATACGGCGTGGTTTTTAATCACTTTTATTCGGTGAAAGTGACCTGACGGTGAAGTAAGCTAAGCTTGTGTTATTGGTTCGGGCATCTCCGTGAAGGAGGGAGGGGGAGGGGCACCGCACAACCGTAAAAGTGAGTTGAGGGAAGAACTCGTTCTGGCATCAGAGGGAGAAGGGGGAGGGGAATTAAGGCTTCAACAAGTGAGCATTATGTGAGCATCTGCTCTAGTTGATCTCAGAGCCCCATAAATATAATTTTAATATATTTTTACATATATGTTTTTTTTAATATATATATATATATATATATAATATATATATAAATGCATGTTTAAAATCTCAAAATAATACTTGCACCAATACAATTCAAATGATGCTGCAGAAAAATAACTGCTTAAAGACCCACTGAAGTGTGCGACGGTGCATGATCTTTTATGCTAATACGTATAGTAATGACCAAAATTGTCCATTGGAACCCATATCAAAGATGTTGGAATAGCAACGAATTTGACGAGTTTGAATTTTCCGCTGGGAAATTCGCAGTCGACCTCCGCCTTCGTGGGCGTGGCTTGCGATCTACTGCGTGACGTCAGAAGATGGGCCAAGCCGAAGTGTTTACATTCACCACCATTCATTTTGTCTCTATTTCAAAGTCGAATTTACCAACGTTTTTGAGCGAGTATTTGATTGGAAAGTGTTTCGCAGTCGACTGGAAGTGATTGCCAATCGAGAAAAGCTGACAATGGAGGCGACAGTGACGAAAAAGGGAGGAAAAACACACGGGAAGCGATGCATTGCCGCTGGCTGTGGTAATGTGAAGTCTGCCGAAGTGGCGATGTTTCTGTTCCCAAAAGATGAAGGTGAGTGGCTGGTGTCATTGTTTCGTAGATTCGTAGATTGTTTATGAAAAATAAACGCCACTGTGTTGATGTTTCTGTTCCCAAAAGATGAAGGTGAGTGGCTGGTGTCATTGTTTCGTAGATTCGTAGATTGTTTATGAAAAATAAACGCCACTGTGTTTGTGTTAACTAACAAGACTATCATGGCGGCGGCAGAGCTCAAGTCGAGTTTCTCCGCCTGGAGATATTCTCACTATTTCACTTTTGTCGAGCACAAAGAAAAGAAGGTTTTAGTTAAATGTAAGTTGTGTCTTGGCGGGTCAAAGATCCTATCGACTGCCCAAAACAGCAATTAAAATCTGTTGAAACATCTGCAGAAAAAACATGCTGGGACGAAGCTAGTAGCGAAGCTAGTAGCTAAGACCACAGACCCAGACTCATCCGACGCCATTCCACCTCCACCTAAGCAACAGCGGCTGGATTGGCACTTTGAAACATATCTTTGTGTTTGTGTTTGTATAGACCACATTGCTTAGCAGAGTTCAGTGATGCAAATGCATGTCAAGTTGATCAACAGGTTGTATTATTCTCCGATGCAATAACAGTACTGAAATGAAGGCTACAGTATAAGGGCATTAATGGGTGCCCTTTTCTAAGTAACTAAGAAGTTACTTTTCACAGTAACGCATTACTTTTTGGTGTAAGTAAAAGTACTAGTAATTGTAACTACTTACTGGTTTTCAGTAACTAGCACAACACTGCATGTGAACATGAATGTTGCATCATGCTATGAACAGATGAATGTATGATCAGGTGACGGCCAATCCTGTGTGTAGATCTACTCTAGATCTATGACAAAATATTGTCCTCAACTAAATTGACTTCCATGGCCACTTTCCTCATCTATCCTGTCCGAAAAGCTGTCAAAATCACTCATTTCTCTCGCACCAGTATCACTTTCCGAAGGCTCCGCCATGTTTAAATCACAACTGGGCCCATCTTGTGACGTCACAGCCGCTATCGTCTGCAGCAGCGGTAGGCTCAGACTCTGAAAAATTTGCGATGTTTATCTCGTCCCTCGCACTTCCTAAAAAATTATTTTAGCCATGAACAGGTACAATTATATGTAAGAAATGAAACTGCCATTTCACTTTGGCGCAAAAAAATGCACTTCACTGGCACTTTAAATGCCCTGTTGAGAAGCTCAAGAGGGAGTTTCTCAGGACATCATGCAGTACAAGCAAAAACTTTTAGTGCACCTATGGCTGTCATGTGGCACTTCTCTCTGTAAAAGTGGTGTAAATAAATGGATATTTTACCTTTTTTAGCCAGAGAACGTTAGCTAGCTATTCATTTTCTTAATAAATTAAGTTGGGATATTATTGGCTTCAATAAGTTATGTGACAATGGTTAGTATTAAACCTCAGAATAAATGAACTTACTGACACTGCTGTGAACCTGCAAACATGGAAATATCCTGAACAGGATCACGGTGTGATTAATAATAAAGAGTGTTCTTCTGTCTAACAGGTGAGATGGCTGACCAACAAAAAAACAAAAACAATGCAGAGATCAGTGAGAAAGAGACGGCTTGGTCCTCAACAGGATGCTGAACAGCACATTCAGTTCAGGACCGACAAGGCTGGTCTCGAAGAGCATTTTATCGACCAGTTTAAAGGTAAGTGCTTACAATGTTGTATGTTTTAAATGAACACAAGCAAATAGTGCAAATTAAATCACAATATCTTAATTTATAATCCCAACATTGCTTCCTATGTTCATTTTAACTCCAAAAAGTTACTTCTTACTGGCAGTATTATCATTTCACATCTACAACAGACCGTTCTTCTACCGAGGTAATTCAGTGATATAGAGCTTTCTCCACAATCTCATTATGTTGTGCCTTTCACTATGTAGTCCCCATACCAAGATAGGAACTTTTTTTTCGATCCCCTTCGTGGGACTTATTACAGAAACCTGTCAAACACTTGTTTCCAGTCTTGTCCTCATGGGGCCCTCCCGTTTGGGTATCTCTTTAAGTGATTTCTAAATATTTGTGCAACACCTTTTAGTCTCTAAACTCAAGTTGTTGTAGGCATCATTCTACACCCTCTGAGCTTGTGCATGTTTGAAAGGGGTAATTTTAATGCAATCCATTGCAACCCCTTTATGATATTCTAAGATATGTTCAGACCACAGTAATGAATAATGCCAGGACTTTGCTTTGATCCAAATCTAGTTTCAGAAAGAGTTTTTGATTTAGCTAACTGTGGCAACTCATGAATATCTCAACATAAATGTTTACTATCTTCTTAGTGCATTCTTGTTTTATCTAAGTTCCAGGTGACGAATGAGCAGTATTATCCAGAGGCAGTTGAGGAGGAGAGCCTCCCATTAGAGTTGACTTCCCTCAAAACATCCACAACAGACCGTTCTTCTACCGAGGTCATTCAGTAATATAGAGCTGTCTCCAAAATCAGTTTTTTTGTCTGTTAATCTACTTTTCTTCGGTAATTATTTCAAGTAATTTCAAAGATAGGAAAAATATGGACAGATTTATGTATTACATTTTGAGACCTCTGTAATAGAACATGCCATGCAATTTGTTTTAACCGAAAGTGCTGTTGCAGAAACACATTTTACAGAAGGCAACCTATTAATGTCAATATATGACTTATTTACTATTTTAAGGCATACTGTTTTGTGTTTATTTCTATATAGCTTTTTACTGTCAGAGGGTGTATATATATATATATATATATATATATATATATATATATATATATACGTACCTGTCCATCAACGTGACCACGCCCTAATTTATGCAAGAACTTTAAGACCTAATATAAATAAAAGGGTCGCGTTATAAAACAATTCACTCAACAATTAATAATCATGAAGGTGGAATCTAACTATATCCCGAATAATTTGGATTGCATCCAGGGGCAGAAACATGTTTATTTCTGCTGTAAAGTTGGGCATTTTAACACGGGGGTCTATGGAAATTGCTCCTTTCTGCAGTCACCCCCTATCGGCCAATAGATGAACTGCAGTTTGTGGCACTTCCTTATTGGCCTCCTGGCTCTGCCCCAGAGTTTGCCGCTTGGTTTTGCACTACTATTTTGAGGGCTAGTCCGAGTCTGAAAAAGGAGCGAGGATTATATCCTGCATAGTTGACCACTATATCATGGAACAATGTAAGCTAAATCAAGATGAAAAAAGGTCATGTTTGATAAACCAAATAGTCTTGATCATGGCAATTTGATTGCTGTCACAATGAAGAAGATAATATGCATGATATTTATCCTAATTTGTCCTCTTTTACTGACAGCTACTGCATATTTTGAGTCCATATCTCTTGTCTGTAAAAACGATTTTCTGTACCTAGATGGCAGAAAGCTGAAGAGTCTGAAGGTGAGGCCAGCATGTCATCCCTTCAAGATAGTACAAGAAAGGTCCTGACGAAACACCAGAAGTCGGCTAAAAAGAGAGGTATATATTCATGCTAGAAATTCATTTAATTTATTCTCTGACAGTGCCTCAAGTCTAGCTATGACACTGATCACCATGATGTTCCCTTTCTAGAAAGAATTACCTGAAAAGTACAAAAATGCATTTACTCATCAGAAAATAGCAAGATGGTCTTTACCAACATTTATATTGAGTACTTCATGTTAGCACTGTAACTAAATATGCTGAATATATATATATATATATATATATATATATATATATATATATATATATATAGAAACCATAACCAAATGAATCAAAACTCAAACCAAATAAAGATACTACTATAGTTTGATTATAAGTAAAGGACCATCTGACATTATCAATCAAGCTATACTTCTTATTAGAAAACAATAATTCTGTCATGGGGTTAACAAATAACTAGCACCAACAATGACAATGATCTTGATCCAAAGACTTTTACAAACAACTACTTCATATTTAAAGTCGTGTCTCTCTTTAATATATTTCTAATCAAATGTTTTCTTTATCCAGATGCCGTAATAGAAGACACTGAAGAGTCTGAAGGTGAGGCCAGCATGTCATCCCTTCCAGATAGTACAAGAAAGGTCCTGACAAAACACCAGAAGTTGGATAAAAAGAGGTCAGATGAAAAGTGACTATGATGAATCAGCATCCGTTTAAATAAATCCCTTTTTTATACAGTTTGACAAATCAAACATTTCATGAGAAATACCTTTTATTTTCTGATAACAATACTGTACACCATATGACATATATTCATGCTAGCAATTCATTTAATTTATTCTCTGACAGTGCCTCATCAATTCTTGCTATGGAACCGATCAATGAATGTGAGACGTGTTCTGGAAGTAATATGGTCTGTGTTTACATTAGCATCGCTAACACTCCAAGCTAACCTGTACTGGAGAGAGTATGTGTAAAGAAGCAGGAAATAAAAAGGAACTCACCTTGTGGTAAACCTGAGAGAGATTCATAACTGTATGATACTGACTCTTAGGCTTCTTAAACCTATAACATGTTCTTTAATGTCCACCTAGGGAAAGAAATGGTTGTGAAGCGCATCTGGACATCTGAGGAAATTGCTGCTGTGGAACGACACTTGAGAAGATGGATATTTATGAATCAGGTTCCAGGAAAAGAGGCCTGTGAGGATTGCATCTCTGCCGAACCACAAGCCCTATCAAATAGGGACTGGAGAGCTGTTAGGTATTACATCAAAAATAGAATATCTGCTCTCCGAAGGAAATTGGTATAAAACCATTGGAAAATACTTTCAATGTTAGGCCTTTTTTTGAGTCTTCGGATATGTTCTGAAGTTGTACATTTTGTTTAAACAAAACAGAAAAACATAATCATTTTGAAATGGAAAAAGAGAAATCTCCAACGAGGCGTTCTGGGGCAGCATAGACAGGTCTTCTCTGTGTTAGAGTTTTACTCCCTACAGGGTGCACTTTGAGGGTTTGTGACTCTGCAGACCGTTTACATGCAGAACAAGCTACATAACACACAAGGGGACGGGTAATAACCAGAAAAGCATGACATGGGACCTTTAACAGAGAGAATGTTTTGTGTGAATGTTTTTGTGTGCTAAAGTGGACAAAAGATGTACAAAATGTTCATATAATTGAATGAAATCGTAATAATTAACTGAATAAATAATGGCTCTTTTTTTGTTTGTTCGTTTTAGTTCATTTTCAATGTCTGACATCAATGTTGATTGAAATCTTCAGCATGACCATATCTCAATGTTGATTCAAAGACTTTTTGCTGTCTGATAATAACATTGTTTCAATGTATAATGCAACGCATAATATAGTTGAATCAATGTTGTTACAATTCTACATTCTTTCAATGTTGATCATATCGTAATTGAATCAAGGTTGATTCATTGTTGTGATTGATTGAAAATTCAATGCTGATCATAGCGAGCACATTAACTGTTGTTTCAATGTCATCATCATCAATGTTGATTTCAATCTTCAGCGTGACCATATCTCAAATGTTGATTCAATGACTTTTTGCTATCTGGGCGTGTCCTCATGCTTCTGTTTCACCTGCTTAATACAGGTATCATCACTGCTACTGATGTCGATAGAGCATTTGTGATTAATTATGATTGAAGCTTTGGGAGTTAGACACGCCTCTGCTCTGTAGACTTGCTCAGGAAAAAACGATGGCTCAAGATGCCCTCACGAATGGCCCGATGTTGTTACGATCAGAGCCGAATTGGAACATTTCCTTTATCGTGTGTCCATCTGGTGTCAATTTCGGGACAGTGACGCGGGCTTTAAGAGGTACAAACACGGAGGATTGTGCGCTCAGCGCTGTAAAGTAAATGTCCCTTAACTTTTCCCCTTAACTGGGCTGAGAGATCGCCGTGACTTCCGTAAATATTAGTCTTGGCAAATATGGAGAGGTTGTTTATCATCATACGGATCTATCGTTACCCTGATTTTAAGATCTGTCCAGTGTTTCAGCTTTATTCATTTCATGAGCACCGCTGATAAAATGTCCCACGATCACTTCCTCTACTTTTGTGTCTCGAGTGCCGGTGTTCTCACACAAGCATACGCACACTCGCACCAACAAAAACACACACAAAGCGGAGCAAAGCAGAAACAGAAACATGTATTTTTCTAGGCAAAACACACACTGACTGACTTCCCACGGACAATATTTTAACAGTAGGCACTGAATACCCGACTGTCTCGAGACGTTGCTAAAAACATTGCAGGAGAACGCCCCCTAAGGCTCTCCCTCACAGAGCTGAACTGACCAATCAGAATCTGGGTCCCGCCTGCTTCATTTGCATATGGCTCACTAGTGAACGTGTATGCCATATGAACGGCGACTAGTTAACTAGTGGATACATATTAAAGCTTACACGTTAACTAGTGAAGGCAGAATGTTCACTAGTTAACTAGTTGCCGCCTCCTTTGACCTTACTAGTTAACTAGTGAGGCTCAAAATGTGCACTAGTTAACTAGTGAGGTCCAAAGTGTCCACTAGCTACACTAGTGCAATGGTTTTTACCTTACTAGTTAACTAGTACACACAACTTTATCTCACTAGTTAACTAGTGGAGCCTTAGAGGAGTCACTAGTAAACTAGTGACACAGATGTTTGTCTTACTAGTTAACTAGTGGAGGGCAATTTTTCTCACTAGTGAGGTTCTGTTATCAACATGTTAGACTTTGACCTTACATGTTGCACATTTTTCTTACATGTAAGGCCTTTCCTTCAACTAGTTTGGCTTTTGTTGCACTAGTGAGCAACTG
Organism: Dissostichus eleginoides; assembly: GCA_031216635.1. NCBI lineage: Eukaryota > Metazoa > Chordata > Actinopteri > Perciformes > Nototheniidae > Dissostichus > Dissostichus eleginoides. The sequence goes on from CM062280.1 coordinate 582,102, forward strand.
TATGCAACTAGTTAGCTATTGTTTCAACATGTATGGCTTTTTCCTAAACTAGTGGATCTTTTGAGCCCACTAGTTGTGCTTTTCTTCTCACTAGTTCAACACAATGACTTACTAGTTGACGTGTACGTGCAACTAGTTTACTAGTGGTGTGTCAAAAATGCACTAGTCAACATGTATGACTTTGAAACAATTCACTAGTTAACTAGTTGCACGTACGCGTCAACTAGTAAGTCATTGTGTTGAACTAGTGAGAAGAAAAGCACAACTAGTGGGCTCAAAAGATCCACTAGTTTAAGACAAAGCCATACATGTTGAATCAATAGCTAACTAGTCGCATACAGTTGCTCACTAGTGCAACAAAAGCCAAACTAGTTGAAGGATAGGTCTTACATGTAAGAAAAATGTGCAACATGTAAGGTCAAAGTCTAACATGTTGATAACAAAGCCTGACTAGTGAGAAAAATTGCCCTCCACTAGTTAACTAGTAAGACAAACATCTGTGTCACTAGTTTACTAGTGACTCCTCTAAGGCTCCACTAGTGAACTAGTGAGATAAAGTGTGTGTAACTAGTTAACTAGTAAGGTAAAAACCATTGCACTAGTGTAGCTAGTGGACACTTTGGACCTCACTAGTTAACTAGTGCACATTTTGAGCCTCACTAGTTAACTAGTAAGGTCAAAAGACGCGGCAACTAGTTAACTAGTGAACATTCTGCCTTCACTAGTTAACGTGTAAGCTTTAATATGTATCCACTAGTTAACTAGTCGCAGTTCATATGGCTCACTAGTGAACGTGTATGGCATACACGTTCACTAGTGAGCCATATGCAAATGAAGCAGGCGGGACCCAGATTCTGATTGGTCAGTTCAGCTCTGTGAGGGAGAGCCTTAGGGGGCGTTCTCCTGCAATGTTTTTAGCAACGTCTCGAAGACGTGAGGTGCTTCAGTCGGGTATTCATTGCCTACTTTTAAAATATTGTCCGTGGGAAGTCAGTCAGTGTGTGTTTTGCCTAGAGAAATACAGTTTCTGTTTCTGCTTTGCTCCGCTTTGTGTGTGTGTTTTTGTTGGTGCGAGTGTGCGTATGCTTGTGTGTGAGAACACCGGCACTCGAGACACAAAAGTAGCGGATATGATCGTGGGACATATTATCAGCGGTGCCCACGAAATGAATAAAGCTGAAACACTGGACAGATCTTAAAACCAGGGTAACGATAGATCCGTATGATGATAAACAACCTCTCCATATTTGCCTTAGACTAATATTTACGGAAGTCACGGCGATCTCTCAAAGCTGTGATCCGAAGAGGGTTACTTCCTCTTTCTATCCATCACTAATGTCCCTCCTTCTGTTATCATAGTTCTATTCTAATCCAGCACCTTTCAAATTGCAGCTTAATCAAATGTTTTAAAGAGGATCTATATTCCTGTCTGCAGTCCTAAGGCAACTTTCTAATTTTAACAAAGTATTCAATGTTCTTGCCTCATTTGATATACAGTCATATGATCATAATTACAACAATACTTTTGTTTTATATTTTTGTAAATATGGTCATATGACTGTATTTTAAAACACAGTGTATTTAAGCTCTTAAAGAAACTATTTGGGCTGGGTGGCGCTCTATATCTAAGGGCCAATAGGAGACCTCGATGCATTATTTCCCCTCCTCCTCATTAGCATTCTGTGCGACTAGTGCGACTAGTGCGACTAGTGCACATTTGGGATCCACTAGTGCGACTAGTGAACATTTTAAGCCTGACTAGTTCACTAGTGGAATTTCAATGTATCTCACTAGTTAACTAGTAAAGGGCGAAGGGTTCACTAGTTAACGTGTAGACATTTTGAGCCCCACTAGTTAACTAGTAAGGCCAAAAGACGCGTCAACTAGTTAACTAGTGAACCTTGTGCCTTTACTAGTTAACTAGTGAGTGATTCTGGGTGCGACTAGTTAACTAGTGCAGACAAATGTATGCCACTAGTTAACTAGTTCTGCTTATTTTGTGTAACTAGTTAACATGTCAGAGCTTTTGCAGCGCACTAGTTAACATGTAAGACTTTTAGCGTCACTAGTACGGTCAGAGGTCACTAGTTCATGAAAAAGCTTACATGTTGATACTTTGGTGCAACTAGTGCTGCTCCTGGCGTCACTAGTAAGGCTTATGTGCTAACTAGTCGGACAAAAGTGCCACTAGTCGCTGAAAAAGACTGACTAGTGTAATGTTTTATTGAACTAGTAAAGCAGAATGCCAAACTAGTTTGACCATATATCTAACAAGTGAAATCAAAGAGCCAACTAGTGTAGACAGCTGCCGTCTGATATCAAGGATGTGGAATAAATACTCAAATGGCTTGCCATATGTATCTCACTAGTTAACTAGTAAAGGGCAAAGGGTCCACTAGTTAACGTGTAGACATTTTGAGCCCCACTAGTTAACTAGTAAGGCCAAAAGACGCGTCAACTAGTTAACTAGTGAACCTTTTGCCTTTACTAGTTAACTAGTGAGTGATTCTGGGTGCGACAAATGTATGCCACTAGTTAACTAGTTGTGCTTATTTTGTGTAACTAGTTAACATGTCAGAGCTTTTGCAGCGCACTAGTTAACATGTAAGACTTTTAGCGTCACTAGTACGGTCAGAGTGTCACTAGTTCATGAAAAAGCTTACATGTTGATACTTTGGTGCAACTAGTGCTGCTCCTGGCGTCACTAGTAAGGCTTATGGGCTAACTAGTCGGACAAAAGTGCCACTAGTCGCTGAAAAAGACTGACTAGTGTAATGTTTTATTGAACTAGTAAAGCAGAGTGCCAAACTAGTTTGACCATATATCTAACAAGTGAAATCAAAGAGCCAACTAGTGTAGAAAGCTGCCGTCTGATATCAAGGATGTGGAATAAATAGCCAAATGGCTTGCCATAGATTTATGCTTAATTCTCTCAAAAAGTTACTGACAGATACACTTTTGTGTTTAAAGATGAAAACTAGAAAATGAAGTACTTTGTTTTAGTCGATTTCGTCAAGAATGTGACTCTTAATGGCAGTTTGTGATTTTGAGGCTATTTCAGTGACACAATGCCGTTTTCAACATTTGACAGATTAATGCTTAATTCTCTCAAAAAGTTACTGACAGATACACTTTTGTGTTTAAAAGCTGACCACTCAATAATGAAGTACTTTGTTTTTGTATATTTCGTTAAGAATGTGACTCTTAATGGCAGTTTGTGATTTTGAGGCTATTTCAGTGAAACAATGCTGTTTTCAACATTTGACAGATTTATGCTTAATTCTCTCAAAAAGTTACTGACAGATACACTTTTGTGTTTAAAAGCTGACCACTCAATAATAAAGTACTTTGTTTTTGTATATTTCGTTAAGAATGTGACTCTTAATGGCAGTTTGTGATTTTGAGGCTATTTCAGTGAAACCAGGCCGTTTTCAACATTTGACAGATTTATGCTTAATTCTCTCAAAAAGTTACTGACAGATACACTTTTGTGTTTAAAAGATGAAAACTAGATAATGAAGTACTTTGGTTTTGTATATTTCGTTAAGAATGTGACTCTTAATGGCAGTTTGTGATTTTGAGGCTATTTCAGTGAAACAATGCCGTTTTCAACATTTGACAGATTTATGCTTAATTCTCTCAGAAAGTTACTGACAGATACACTTTTGTGTTTAAAAGATGAAAACTAGAAAATGAAGTACTTTGTGTTAGTAGATTTTTGTTAAGAATGTGACTCTTAATTGCAGTTTGTGATTTTAAGGCTATTTCAGTGAAACAATGCCGTGTTGAACATTTGACAGATTTATGCTTAATTCGATCAGAAAGTTACTGAAAGATACACTTTTGTGTTTAAAAGCTGACCACTCAATAATGAAGTACTTTGTTTTTGTATATTTTGTGAAGAATGTGACTCTTAATGGCAGTTTGTGATTTTGAGGCTATGAGTCACATTCTTAACAAAGATCTACTAACACAAAGTACTTCATTTTCTAGTTTTCATCTTTTATACACAAAAGTGTATCTGTCAGTAACTTTCTGAGAGAATTAAGCATAAATCTGTCAAATGTTCAAAACGGCCTGGTTTCACTGAAATAGCCTCAAAATCACAAACTGCCATTAAGAGTCACATTCTTAACGAAATCTACAAAAACAAAGTACTTCATTATTGAGTGGTCAGCTTTGAAACACAAAAGTGTATCTTTCAGTAACTTTTTGAAAGAATTAAGCATAATATGGTCTCACTGAACGTTACAGTGAAAAACACAATTTGTCAGAAGTGGGATTCGAACCCACGCCTCCAAAGGAGACTGTGACCTGAAGGCAGCGCCTTAGACCGCTCTGCCATCCTGACTGTAAAAGACGATTCTACAGTACATTTTGCCTGAAGAATAAAACTCAGAAATGCTCATTAATGAACTGACCCATTAATGAACAGCCCCTCGCACTTCCCGGGTTGTTTTACCTCCTTCCACAGGTAAAACAAACTGGAATATCCCCTACTTTGATTCAAAAGAAGGAATATTTAAGGGGGTGCTGTGGCTTAGTTGGATAAAGTGCCTGTCTAGTAAACAGGAGATCCTGGGTTCAAATCCCAACAGTGCCTTATTGTAGCACAGATATGCTCTCTCTTTGGCCTACTTGAATAAGTCATAAAGGTTGCAGATACCCAAAGGATTTCATTGAAACCAAAAAGTTGTCAAGCCTCGGTATTGCAACAATCTTTGCAAAAGCTTCTTGCGACACAATATAGTGTCCACTTTGGCACTAAAGAGTTAAGCTATTTAACATTTTCGATAATGGATGCTTAGTCTTGTGAACGTGTTTCCTTCTGAATAGGGATGGAAAGGACAAGGACCCTACTGACCCAAAGCTTTTACAATTAGCAGAGGATGGTTTCGATCCATCGACCTCTGGGTTACGGGCCCAGCACGCATCCGCTGCGCCACTCTGCTGACCTCTTTGAATCCAACGCTGTCAAAAATGTGGATGATGGATTGTTTGAATCTTTGGAACCTGGGAGAACCGACATTTCAGCAGCTTATATGTTGGATTTTGGAACCAGGATAGCTAACAGGTGTGTTTTAACCATGTGCTGTACGTGTCATTTTAGTGTGTTAGCAACTGAAAAAAACAGTAATCATTGAAAAAATGAACAGGTTTGGGCTGAATAAATAAAAAGTCTGCAGATACTTGTATTTCTCGGTCTATTTCGAGTCACCGTGTAGATCATTGTAGGTTGTTCTGTGTCTTTTTTTTGTAGTAACCAAGTCAACAGCAGCATTTAGCATTTAGCATTCAACCAATACAGCTCTTGCGACACTGGATTTGGTCATGGGCTGTCTTGTAACAATCTGCTTACATTTTTTTTCCCAAGATCATGTCTCACTGAAGGTTACAGTGAAAAACACCATTTGTCAGAAGTGGGATTCGAACCCACGCCTCCAGAGCAGACTGCGACTAGTTGGCGCAGGACCGTCTGCCAAACTCCAATCTATCACCCAATCATGATACTCGCTGTCCATTGTGAGATTGGACCTAAACCAATCACGACGCGAGTTCACAATGGACGGAGCCAATCACGTCACGGCATCACAATGGACAGAGCCACTCACGGCACGGCTTCTCTCCGAACCCGCCCCCTCACGCTTTTGATTGACAGTGGACTTGTTGCAGTCCTCGCGAAGCGCATCTGAGATATCCAAAGTAAGTACCAACACTAAATGTTACTTTTTTCCTGTTTGACAGTCATAAAACCCAATTTTACAACCGTCACTCAATGTAATTTTACTATTTTGCCGTCAACTTTTACATGACGGTATACTGCAACTTACGTCAGTCTGCAAAAAATTAGTTAGCATCGCCAGCATTGCTAACGCTAATGTTTCTATTTTAAATAAACTGTCATTTTAATAATTGTCAACAGCCATGTGTAAATATTTACATCCGATTGTCCGATTGTTCTACAATTATTACATTAATGGGCATGTTTTAATTAGCTTATTACACGTTTTGACCTGTGGTACCACCAGCATTAGTCATACAGCTACTGTATGTAGCCCTTACGATAGTTGTTGACAATAGGTGAGGTGTATATGTGTATACTTATTAAGGTTTTACAATAACCAACTTTAATATTACCCACTGTAATTTGAGATCCCTATCGGTAACGGGGCGTTTTATGAGTTTGTTTATGCGTTGCATGGTTTCAGTGTATTGTTTTAATATAGACACCTAAATGATATAATGATATGCTTTAACTCAGTATTATATGATAATATGAATATATGTATAAGTGTGTGTTTATGTGATGCAGGAGGGATACAGTATATAGTTAAATATATATTAAAGATAGCTTTATACTGTATATAAGATTACATTAATTGTAATTCAATATACATACACTCATAATTGATAGAAGGAGAACTTCAGGGTATAAATATTAACATTATGTGTTCATATAAGATAATATGTGTAGATAACATGTATACGCGCTTTGAGCACCAGGAAAAGCAATATATAAATAACATATTATTCATATTATTCTTATTATTATATATAACTGATAACATGGTATCAGTGTTGTTTGCGTTGCACTGTAGTTTGCTCTTAACACTTGTTATTTTACTTAGATGAGCACTAAACCCAAAACCCACAAAGCGATGGGAGATGCCGAATGGCTGGCCCGGCTGAAGGCCTTTGCTAACTCTGGAGTTTGGCCTTCAGAGGGGGGGAATAAACCAGCTCCGAGGCAACGGAAATGGTATGACCTCTATCAGAAGGTAAAGTATAGCAACACATGTACCTATTACTTAGTACTTATTAAATTAAAAGTATACTGTATTACTGAAAATAGACAAGATACTGGTGCAAATATTATCAATCGAGTGACTCACTCCAGACAAAAAAATAATTATGATCATTTCAGATTGAAAAATGCCCCATGCAGGCCCGTAGACAGACCACCCTCTTTGGCGGGTCCATGGCCTGCAACTGTGGATTTCACGTCGTTAAGGTGATGTATTTGAAAATAAAATAACATTATTGTTGTTCTTGCTTGCGTGCCTTTTACAGTGCTTTAATGCTGTTTCTGTTACATAATATTTTGTATTGCATTACATGATTGATAGATTGAATGCTGTTGTTTTAGCCTGCCAATGCCCCGCAGTCTGTAGCCTCAGTCTCAGCCCCTGGAGCAACTGCCTCAGCCCAGCAGACTTTCCTGCGTCCCCCTCTGAGTTTATCAATGGTAAATATTTCCTTAGTAATTACTGTTTTGTTTTAATGATTTAGTTTGTCTTGCACAATAAATTAACCTCTGTTTTTTCTGTTAGTTCACTAAATCACGCTTTGGTGGGTCACAATCTGCCTCACTGAAGCCACATTTAGTGGCTAGGAAGTCCCCCAGCTCTTCCCCTCCTTCTCCATCCTCTGTCAGTTCTCCCTCTACATCCTCTGTGAGGACCTCCATGCCTGCTCCATCCTCTGTCAGTTCTCCCTCTCCATCCTCTGTGAGCACTGCTGTAAACACCATCCTGGCAGTAGGCTCTGTGAGTACTGTGTCTACTCGTTTGTATGGCTCTGTTGTAAATCTAAATGTAGCCTTTATATATTCAACAATTTGTTGTTCTCTTCCGAACAGAATGAGTCTGGAGGAGATGAGCCAGCCACTGCTGCTGTAGCTTCATTCTGGTTGCCTCGGGAAATGAGCAAGACCATCCCTGTGCAGGACCAGAGGTGGATTTCCAACACCCTTTTTCATTCTGGCAAACTGCGGCCACATTTGAAGCTGTGGTACGAGCCCCCTGTCCCAGCCCTCATATACCACCAGACCCCGATGCCAGACCGCTTCTTCACCCATCGGCTGATGGTGTGGATGCCCTACCACCTGTGGAAGGTGAGGGTGTTCTGCCCAGCTTGTAGGAAGCAGCTGACGGGCGGGGGTGTCCATAGGAGGTCTCGGAAGGTCTTGGACATCGACAGGTATTACCTGATGGTGACAGAGACACTCAGGTGCAGCGTGTGTGTCGTGAACTTTCTGTCGACCAGTCAGACCGTGCGGGACCAGCTGGACCTGCCGCACCAGAAAATGTTCCGGCTGATTCTGACCCAAAAGTGAGTAAAGCAGTTTTTAAAAGGTGGTGATTGAGAAGACTTAAACCACTGCAAAAAAATATATAGTCAAAAATTGTATATTACATGGAAAATCATAACATTTAATACATTTCAAATTTCTTCTTAATTAGTTAAATACAGCTGTGGTATGATATACAGGCTACATGATATTATCAATGTCTTATTTTGTCCCCTCCTGGTCCCAGCCCTGTGTAAACTATTTAAAATAGAAGGTAAAACTGATATAAATTAACCTTGTGTTACATCTGATGCAATGGGTTTATCACACACTTTCTGTGTTTTGGATAAACAAATACAATGAAATGTGCATTTCAGGTATGCTTGTGACATCCGTGTCATTTGGTTGCTTCGGGAGAGAACACTCGGCAACAGCCCAGCACGTCTTGTGAAGCAGATGAAGGAGAACCATGGGGAGGAATGGCTGAACCGGTTGGCACACTATCTTGGGGAGTGTGCTGACTTTGTGGCTCGGCCCAGCCTCTTCCCTGTGGTTTGCCAGGAGCCCCCGGAGCCCATCGACATCCCAAGCAGTCGCTGGGTGCTGTCCGTGTACGGCAGAGATATACTTTCCCGCATGGACCACATCAAGGCAAGCATCACATCGACATTTGGTTCCATTTTAAAGATGGACTCAACCAAAAAGGTAATATATAATGTGACTGTGTATTCAATTCCCATGTATGTTATACTCTTCTATACACAATCATCTTTTTCCGCAGTGATAACATTACAAATGTTGTTTCTATTGTACATGTGTTCAGTGTAATCGATCTACATACATTCACCGCTATAGATAATTTCTGCTTTAACTTAAACATCGCTGTTGTCACATTCCAGATCACAAAGAAGCTGGCTGGCAACGCCAAGGGGACAGCTCTCTGGGTGACCTCTATTGGTAATGAGGTCGGCCAGATTGTGACAAGTGTCCTCACAGTACAGGAGGGGCCTGGACTGGACACGATGGCCTCTGGTGTGATGGAGCGTTATCGCCAGGCAGCTGTTCCACCCCCAGTGCTGCTGTATGTTGACTGTGGCTGCTGTGTGAGTGACGGGACAAGCATGCTGCACAGCAGGTTCAGTGATTGGCCAGATCTCCACATTCGACTGGACATCTGGCATTTCATGAGGAGGTTGGCTGTTGGCTGCACCACTGACGCTCATCCCCTTTACCCCACCTTCATGGGCTGCCTGTCTGCATGCATCTTTGAGTGGGACGCAAGGGACCTCACTCTGTTGCGGCAGGCAAAGAGGGCGCTACTCGTGAAAGAGGGTGTGCCAGGTCTTACTGATCAGATGGTGGACGGAAAGATCAGTAAAAAGGAGCTGAGCCTGTACTGCCGCAGGAGGACACGTGGGGAAGTGGCCACTATCACCCTCATTGAGCAGCTGCTGGAGAAACTGGGGGGGAATAATGGGAGAGACCTTATGGGGGTGCCGCTGCTGGAACAGGTGCGCATGGAGCACATTTGGCGTGTGCAGAGACGCCACGTGAAGTGCATCCAGGATGTGCCAGGTGTGCAGCTGTACACCGTGACAGGAACCACCACAAAGGGTGGCATCCTGCTTACAAAGTACCGCTGTGCAAGAGGGTCTACATCGTTGGAGTCATTTCATCTCCACCTGAACAGGTTTATTCCAGGTTGGTTCAATTATTTGTATGTTTTTCTTTATGACATAAGTATTCAGTTTGAAAAGGAAAACATTTTTCAATGGCAAACATATTTTTATTTGTTCCCAGGAACCAGTGCAAATGCACTGAATTTCCAATTGTACCTCCTGGAAGGCCTGAACAGGTGGAACCAGGATAGAGGGGCTGCTGCGTGACCAGCAAGCAGGCATCACTGCTAACATATGCTGGGGATGTGGCCCACTGTGTCAACACCAACAGCCTCAAGGTGTTTGGCTGAGCATTTGTGCCGACCTTCAGGCCGCCTGCCAAATACACTGGTATGTATAATTGATATCTGGCTTCATTACACTTTTGGTTTAAGGTTTCTGTGAATTTACTAAGTTAAACAACTATCATTGCCATATGATGATTTTTAACAGGAGAGCTGCTTGGTGTTGACTACTTACTCAGTCAGACTGGACGGCCTCTTCGAATCATCCCTGATTCCGAGGAGACTGAGAACATGTTGGAGGATGTGGATGAAGGTGAGGAAGAAGAGGAAGATGAGGGCTTTGAGGAGCCCACAGTCCCAATCCTCCTCCTTGATGACCCAGGGATCTCCATCTCCTCCTTGCCTTGTCCCTCTGCAACACTCTCCTCCTCCCAGCCTGCTGCCTCCTCCCAGCCTGCTTCCTCCTCCCTGGTTGCTTCCTCCTCCATAGCTGCTGCCTCCTCCCTGGTTGCTTCCTCCTCCCTGGTTGCTTCCTCCTCCCTGGTTGATTCCTCCTCCACAGCTGCTTCCTCCTCCCTGGCTGCTGCGTCCGAGCAAGCTGCGGCATCCGCCCATGCTGCTGACTCCTTGCACCCTTGTGCCTCCTCTCTAACTGTTGCTCCCTCTCTGCCCTCCCTGTCCGCTGCCTCCTCTCGACCTTCTGCCTCCTCCCAGGCTCCAGCCTCCATGCCTCAGCCAGGTGTCTCTTCAGCACTTGATTCAGCGCCTCCTGATGAGTCTGGGGTATATACATCAATATATCAATTATGTGTTTTTGCTGTGGTTGTATGTGGTTGTCCTTTTTCATTATTTTTCTCTTTTCTATATTTTTGCAGGCTGTGGATGACTCTGGCATGGCAGGCATGGACAGAGTGGACAGCTTGGCAGAGTGTATGGTGGGGCTCAGGAACCAGCTGACTATGGTCCTAACAAACCAGCAGGTCAGGATCATGAACAGTCAAGCTGCTTTTCCTCTGTGCATATACAAGTTCACAATTTGAGATATTCTTGTCTTATGTGCTGTGTTCTCCCTCTCTCAGGTTAGCAACATTGTTGCTCTGTGGCAGAACCTGCTGGACTATGATAAGCAAAGGGTGGTTTTTTCTGCCAGACATCAGAGCAGGCTGGACACTGGGCGGTTCGGGTCTCCTAAAAAGAGGCAGGAGTTCACTCCAGGGGTGGAGAGTTTGAAGAGGCATGCTCTCACCACCACTGCCCCACTTGCACAGTGGCCAGATTGCTGCCGCCTGATTGAGGCAATCTTTGTCAGGCTCTGTGTAATCCACCGTAGTCCCAGGAAGAGGGGGACTGGCACAGTGTCAAGATGGGATCTCATCCTGGAGGACTACAGGAAAATCAGGCGTCGCATTCTGTCCAATGGGACAGTTATGCAGCAGACCACCCTGCAGCTGGTGGACGTGAGCCACACCACCCTGGTGCAGTGGCACAATAAGAGGGTGAAAAGGGAAGACAATGCATTGGTGTTGCAGGGGCTGGTTTTGCCTAGCCGCCTGTCTGTGGCATCTGACCCTCTTCCCCCTGCCAATGTTCGCCCCCAATCAGCAGCCCCCCAGCCAGGTGTTGCTTACCATTACATCCTTCCAAGTAGCACCGTTGGCCAGGCAAAGCTAAAGAGGAAGGCCTCGCCCACAACAGCAACACCGGCAACTGTAAAGCTGCGTCCCCAGCTGCAGCTATTCCCTGCTCCACCCTCTGGCCCTCAGATGGTGCGGCAGCTATTCCCTGCTCCACCCTCTGGCCCTCAGATGGTGCGGCAGCTATTCCCTGCTCCATCCTCTGGCCCTCAGATGGTGCTGCAGCGACAGCTCTTCCCTGCTTCACCTTTGGGCCATTGCTCCTGGATTTTTAATCCAGTGACCTCACAGGTGCCGGTCCAGGTCGCTGCTCCACAGGCTCCGAATGCCAGCCTCTCCTCTGTTCTTCCTGCTCCTATTCCTGCTCCAACCACCCAAAAGCTGACCCGCAAGGTTGTGCACAACACGTGCAAAAAGTGTGGGAAGTTTCGCACCGCGGAAACTGGACACAGCCAGTACAAGGGAGTTGTTTACTGCCCCTTGGTTGAGGCTTTGTCAAAGGAGCAGTGGCTGAAGGACATGAGAAACAAAAAGTGAAAAGTATATCCGCCCCCATAGGCATTGACACTTAATTATGTATATAGTTTGGTTTACAGTTTTATAGTTATGTGTATATATATATATATCTTATGTATAAATTGTATATAGTAATGTTTATCTTCTATTTAAGGGTGTTATTATCATTATTTTGTTATGCCGTCTTACTACTGTTTTAAATGTTATTATGTTTAACTAATTTAAAATAAAGGTTTGGCTTTTTCAAGTATACCTAGTGTCTGTCCAATAATTGTAGTGGAGTGCTATGTTTAGAATTTCTATAGTTTTTCGTTCACCTGTTCGAAAGCCAAAAACAAAAGAATTATAAAACCTATACCGTAGTTGATATTAATGTAATGGTTATATTTTAATTATTTATCCACAGCACACAAACAATGAGCTTCAATAAAAATCCATATTGGTGACTTAAAAACAATCCCTGATTTAAAAAAAGTATTTAATAAACTTGAAAGAAGTAAATAAGTTGTACTTAATATTTAATATGAATGTATTAATAGTTAACTGAACACAAGTCTTATCAGTCAATATCTCTAATGAATTAATGTTAAGATATGCAACACAAGCACTTTTATTCCTCTCATGTTCTATATATTATACACTTCAATACTGACGGAGTTGGGATTCAATCCTGCAATCTTGTGGATGTGTTTTCCGCCTCAAGAAATAAACAAATACATACTTTTAAATGCTACAGAAGGGAAATTGGGAGCAGGAGAATCGGTTTTTTCTCCTCTTTTCTCTTTTCTTCTTCCTTTCCTTCCTTTTTCTTCTTCCCCCTTCTTCAAATGTTCAAAACGGCCTTGTTTCACTGAAATAGCCTCAAAATGACAAACTGCCATTAAGAGTCACATTCTTAACGAAATATACAAAAAAAAAGTACTTCATTATCGAGTGGTCAGCTTTTAACCTCTTAAGCCCTGAGCCTCTTTTTCAGGTTTCAGGCTCGAAAATGCCACTAACACAACAAATGATATATCTTCACTTCTAAAAGGGGTAAATTAATAATCTTTTTTCTCAAATCAAGGTTACATCTGTGAGTTGGATGTAGAAGTGTCAGCATCAATATAGATGTTTTTATTTTAAAGTAAATTCAGATGGAACATAGTAAAAACATGTAAATTCTAATCTCCGCCTAAAAAAACCCATTACTTATAGTGAAAACCACCCTTGAATGATGGGTTAGCAGAGTAAAAGCTTTAGGAATCCAAACTATAACATATAATAAGTACCCTGCATCAAGATTGATGCAAAACAAGTGAGATTTGACCTTTTTAGAGTGGTTTAGAAAAATAAAGTCCAGACGGACTCACCTCTGGATAATTTGGGAACCATCAATTCCATTTGACCTTTTCACTGTAAAAATCATTTTATTACTTTGAATTATCACTATAGGTATTCATTCCATCCAAATACAACTGTTGTAAAAAAAAAAAGAAATTAAAAAAAAAAACATACAAAATGAAGTTTGACTCCAACTGGAGCAGATTTATTTTAAACATTTACAATGTTACAATATTTTAGTCAGAATTTCCACTGCCTGTAAAGTATTAAAAGTCTCTTTCCTGAGAGCCATTATTTGACAAAAGTCAAAGTATAGAAAAAGTCCTAAATGCAAATCTTGTAATCTGCTCTGTTATCTGCTGTCCGGTCTGTGCTCCGTGCGCTCTGGGTCCTGCTGCAATTCCTGCTTCCTTACGTAGTAAACACTGCGTAGAGTCTGCTGCGTAATGTGCTGAAGCTGGCTGGTATTCTTTATACTTTACGCAGGACCATATCTCTGGAACCCATTGGTCGATTTGGGTGATTTACACCTTTTTCTTAACCGTTAGATCCAATAGAATCGATGGGCAGTTCCCAAATCCACGTAAACATTACATCTGCGGACATAATAGAGAAGCAAACGAAGCATATCTGAAAGTAAAGCCTTGGACTGTAAAACTTTATATCCACTATATTGCCATAAATATGATGATGGATTATCAGTAAAAAATTATACGTGACACAGAGACATTGGATTAACCTTGAGCGGCGTTTTTATTCCGTTGAACACAACTTTTGATCACAAATAAAAAAAGGTAAGGCTTAATTATTGTTATGGTTTTGAAACCGGATGTTGTTTTTTTTCTCTTTTCTGGCTGATAGCTCCGCGAATTCGGGGTTAGGGTTAAAAAAAACATTCTTAACAAAAATCTACTAACACAAAGTACTTAAATTTCTAGTTTTCATCTTTTAAACACAAAAATGTATATTTCAGTAACTTTCTGAGAGAATTAAGGATTAATCTGTCAAATGTTGAAAACGGCCTGGTTTCACTGAAATAGCCTCAAAATCACAAACTGCCATTAAGAGTCACATTCTTAACGAAATATACAAAAACAAAGTACTTCATTATTGAGTGGTCAGCTTTGAAACACAAAAGTGTATCTGTCAGTAACTTTTTGAGAGAATTAAGCATAAATCTGTCAAATGTTGAAAACGGCCTTGTTTCACTGAAATAGCCTCAAAATCACAAACTGCCATTAAGAGTCACATTCTTAACGAAATCTAAAAAAAAAAGTACTTCATTATCGAGTGGTCAGCTTTTAAACACAAAAGTGTATCTGTCAGTAACTTTTTGAGAGAATTAAGCATAAATCTGTCAAATGTTAAAAACGGCATTGTTTCACTGAAATAGCCTCAAAATCACAAACTGCCATTAAGAGTCACATTCTTAACAAAATCTACTAAAACAAAGTACTTCAAGGAAGTCTATACCAGACCTCCTTGCTGGCTGGGTTGATGGTGATGGCAGAGCCTTTGTGCCGTGTGTATCTTGACCTGATGGCAGCCACAGATGGAGGTGGAGGCAGCTGTAGTGATGCTGGTCTTCTGGTCCTTGGTGGTGATGGCTCTGGTGAAGGCCCTTGAGCCACGGTAGATCTTGACCTGGGGCAGGCACAGATGGATGTTCTGGCTGCTGGATAAATGCCGCCTGTGGGCCACTAGGCCCAGGCAGCTGTGAAACATCTCTGTAAAACAAATTAAAATGTAGGACAATAATTACTACTAATTTCATTGAAATAAAGTTCAAGTAAAATGTTGCTCAAGCACAAACAATGCATACATAAAAAGAAAGTTTGGGAGGTGGGGGCAGGAGTCTGTCTGTCTGTCTGTCTGTCTGTCTGTAAATATAAATATAAATATATGATAAAGTCTCATCTGTACAGAACAGTATGATAAAATAATCACAGGCACACCAACACAGTCTCACTCCCTGAACGTCCAGGAGCGACGCTTGGTCAGGGTCCTATGGCGTGCAGTTGTGACGCGCCGAGTCTCCTTCAGCTTCATAAACGAACGCAAAGAGCTTTCAACTGATTGCAATGTATTCCCATCGGCGGCGGTATTTGACGCTCAGGGAAGCACCGCATCGGTCCATGTCGGCGGCACTTAAAGGCAATGTGAGCGTCCATTCCCATTGGATAACGGAGGATTTTACACCCGGAAGTAAGTATTCTCTTTACTTTCGATTGATTTTACAGTGATATCTGCACTACTCATCAACTCAAAAACACCAGATTATCCTTGTTAATTACACAACATTGATTGGTTTAAATTGTGTACAATGCTTTTGTATTTTTCCCCTTCGATTCGGAGAAACAAATATTTTTTCGGAGTTTAGGATGGCAGAAGACACTACACTACCCAGAATCCTCAGCTTTCGTTTGGGACTACAACATGTGCTTTGCTTCACAAACCCCGTGATTAGTCCTCAAGCTCTGTGATTGGATGTTGGAGTGGCTGTGCGCGAACTTTACAAACAGCACTTTGAAATGGAATGAATCCCATCGATGGCCCACTAACCAAAACAGGAATCGAACGTGTCCTCCCCCCCCACCCCTTAGGTCACAGGCTCCTCCAACAGTGCAACACAATAAAACAGATACACAGAAAAAAATAGTGCAAGTAAATATAAAAATAAAAATAGTAAAATAGTAAAAAGTGAAATAGTGCAATAAGAGTCTATACAAGTGATTGGAATATGATATATTTGACAAATAATTTCTAAGTAGCAGCCAGATGAATGTTATGGATGTTGTTTCAAAGTTCAGGTGTTTAATAGTCTTATGGCCTGTGGGATGAAGCTGTCCCTGAGTCTGGCGGTTTTATACACAAATACGGTGTAGTTATGCAATGATGACAAACTTGGGTCATAGGTTCCTCAACAAGACATCTATCAATATGTGTGTACCTCCACCATTAAACTGTCATATTCTGCACATTTCTTATTCTATCTACATACATCTTATAAGAGTATAATAAATATGTATAATATCAGTTAAAATAAGTACTTCAACATAGTTAACATTGCAGGAATGTTGATTGTCAAATCCCAAAACAAACCATGCAATATATTAAACGTTAAGTACTTTGTCAGGCTTAATATTTATCAGATACCCCCAAAGCTTTTTGCTTACATGTATTTAAAAGAAGACCTTAACCTAAAGTATTATTTCATGTTTAAATAAAGCCTAATTAGTTTGTCTGTTTTGCACATCCTCCTATTAATATCTTTGTACATCCGGCACTAAACTGTTTTATTCTAGATATCATTTAAAGGGGACCTATCATGCTATATTTAAATAATATATAAGGTATATATATATATATATATATATATATAAGGTATATTAATACGTTTTAATTTTCAAAATACGAAACAGATCATGCATTTTAGCCATGCCTCATTTTGCCTCACTCCAGCTCTGTCTTTGCAAGGTCTGATTCAGCTGACCACGGCCCCATGCGGAAGAGGGGGGCGTGACACGGCCCCGGCACGAGCGTCATGTTATCATGCTTGCTGTGATTACGAGTGGAGAGTAAACATGGCCCAACCTCTCATTCCCCTGATTGGTGGAGAGTTGACCAATCAGGCGGAGTGCACCTACATTACGTCAAAAAGGTGCAAATAAAAAATCCACCCGTATCAAATCCGTTGCAGCCCCGTTTTTAGAGATTTGGGTATGGAGGAAAAGAGAGAGGCTTGTGTTTTCTGACACTTTGTGAGTTCCCTGGAACACCGGGGACACATATGTATGTATAAAAGACATCACAAAGTGCATTTTGCATGATAGGTCCCCTTTAAAGTATCTTCTTGATATTTTCTATTCTATATTTCTATCATTGACCTTCTACTTTGCTCCTATTTTGTATGTACCCTTAATATTTAAAGGTTTTCATAAAATATAACACATTCAAAAGTGCTTTACAAAAATGAAAGACATTAAGAAAAAGGCATTTTAAACAGTCATTAAAAAGCAACACAATCTACCTGCATTGCAAATACTCTAAACGTGTAATAACGTGCTTTAACCAGTAGGTGGTTTGGGTTAAAAAGCTGTCAAGTTTACAGTGTTAACAAAATAAAATATACTGCTGTTTCCGGTTTAGTTTACGACGGATATATTTTGTTATTGTTTTGATATTTGTAACACAAAAGCGATGGAAAAAACCCACAGCAACACAGAAAAGATGGTCTTAACATGACCCAGTGGTCTAGTAGTCAGTGTTGGGTGTAACGCGTTACAAAAGTAACGGAGTTACAGTAATATATTACTTTTTGCTGTAACGAAGTAATGTAACGCATTACTAATGAAATTTGGGTAATATATTACCCGTTACAATGCTCAGTAACGCAGTTACAACACATTTTAACCCGAAATTAAATGGTGTTTTGTTTTTTAAGAATGTACTAACATAGCGAGACATTCCGACACCAGAGTAAAATTGTGCGGGTAGATTAGTAAACCTGGTGTTTACCCTTCAGGCTTCGCGTCGGGATCTTCGGGGGTGCATAGGCATGCATTGCACCCAAGTTGAATGTTATGCACCCTCTATTCAAAAAAGAGAACGGAGCGAAAAATAAAAAAAACAAATTGTGTCAGGTGCGCATGACCTGCTCCGCTGCGCGTGCATCATTTCCAAAGTGCTTCCACAGCAGTGACTCAGATGGATAATCATTTATACGAAAATGGTTAAAGCAACCATCACTAAACGCCAGCAACACTGCATCTACTGCAGACAGTAGCAACAGGTCAGATGGGGACATCACGTTACCCTCTGTTGTGGACACTAGCTTACTCCCGCCTGACTCGCCGCCCTCGCCCCGGAGCAGCAGTCTTCGTCACCCGAAACTACGCCGCCCCTCTGCGGCCCGCAGGTGCCAGGATACCACGGCAAAACAGAGCCTGCCCAGGTATATCTAAACAAGTACCCGCCTGCACAGTGGGGTAAGGCGGTCATTTTGCAGCTCGTGGTATAAAAATAGACAATGGCTAGAATATTCATGTGAAAATAGTGCCATATTCTGCCATGCCTGTAGAAATGTTGGGTCAAAAAATAATGCATACAATAGCACAGATGCCTTCACCACGAATGGCTACAAAAAGATCTCATATCCCAAGCTTATCAACAAGCTAATGTTGCAGCTGAAATGTTCTCCAGGTCACAAAGTCAACCTCACATGATGATGTGATACCAGTTTTCAAGCACAGTAAATATTCTCTTCCCAGAGTATATGATGACCAAGGTGATGATGTAGTACATGGTTTTAATAATACTTTTGCTTTTCAATGTTTGCCATTTCAAACCATGAGCTGGTTCAAATAATATTTGCCTTGATTTACAATATGTTCTCTTTTGTTTTATCAGTACAGTTTTGAAGCTTTTGTGCTTTTCCTTGCCATAGTCCACTTTGGACTATATGAAATATTTCAGGATTGCACTTTTAACACACTTGAAATGTTCTCACTTGCTTGGTTTCAAAACATAACAAATGCCATAATCTGTTCATTGGGGACCATAACATCAATGCTATTTTTCATTGCTGTTGCCGGCCACTATTGCTCATGTAAACCTACTAGTGCTGCACCCTGTAATCTCAGATGCACCCCAAGTCATTTTGTTCTGGAACCGGGCCTGTACAGTACATGGCCATATAAAACAAAATACAGAGCCCATTCCGTGTTCCTGTTATTGTTTACTTCCTCTCTGCCTTCTTCTGGTGATTTATCTGACGTCCAGCGCTCCTTCTTTTAACCTCTTTTCCTTTCTCTTTCTTGATCCTCCTTAGCAACCTTCATTATAGTCCTTGACAGTGGTCTGTACTGTATTAACAACGTGTCACATGTTAAGAATTTACAATCAGAATCGAGTTTAACTAAGCCGTGTAATAAAGTTGTTAGTAGCCTTAATGGCCTACACAGTTGTTATGCTATACCACATTGCCCTTCACTGGATGTATAATGAGCTGCACTAAACTACATTTTAGCATTTAAAATACCTAGCCATTCTTTTGCGGTTATTTTGGTGAAAGTAACTAAAAAGTAACTAAAAAGTAGTGTAACTCATTACATTTCAGAGACAGTAATATTGTAATGTAACTTATTACTTTAAAAAGAGAGTAATAAGTAATAAGTAATATATTACATTTTGGAAGTAACTTGCCCAACACTGCTAGTAGTTAATAAAAAACAATAATATCAAAACCAAATATTACTACTAACTTTATTGTGAAATTAAAACAGAACGGTAAAAGAATAGTTTCCGGTCTATTCTGAGTCCCGAACTCTGTAGATAAATAAAGAACTACGACAGATGTGTAATATTTAATGCAGCCGAACTATTTATTACAATGTATTCATGTGATGACTTTCAAAGAGTAAAGCAAGCACTGCTGAATAAAGTATGATTTTATCTTTTACGAAACGTATTTTTTTATATGGAATGCAGTTGGAGGTCAACCAATCACAGAGCTTGAGGACTAATCACGGGGTTTGTGAAGCAAAGCACATGTTGTAGTCCCAAACGAAAGCTGAGGATTCTGGGTAGTGTAGTGTCTTCTGTCATCCTAAACTCCGAAAAAATATTTGTTTCTCCGAATCGAAGGGGAAAAACACAAAAGCATTGTACACAATTTAAACCAATCAATGTTGTGTAATTAACAAGGATAATCTGGTGTTTTTGAGTTGATGAGTAGTGCAGATATCACTGTAAAATCAATCGACAGTAAAGAGAATACTTACTTCCGGGTGTAAAATCCTCCGTTATCCAATGGGAATGGACGCTCACATTGCTTTTAAAGGGAGGCAATGCTCATTACACGCATTTTTTTAATAATTATCATACGATAAAACAGACCAGTCTCTGCCAGTCTTTATTTATTTTTTTTAATCTGATGACGTTATCAGTGATTTTAAGCTGATTAAGTACCGCAATAACATCAACCCTGTGGGCGGCGCCATTTTGACGAGTCACATGACTTATTTTACCGGACGTGAAGTGAACTATGCGTTTGGACAAAATTACGTATGTGCTTCGTCCATGTTGTTTACTGTAGCAATTAATTATAATTAAAAATAATAATTAATCTGTGGTAGCAATATATGTATATTATTTACACTGTGAAATATCGGTATATCTAAGGAAATATGTATGAAATTATTACTTTTTAATGATGAATTAAACAAATAAGATGTTTGGCCTGAAATGAACACTTTTCTTATTTAATATTCACGATTGATTTATCATCATCATCATCCTCATCATCATCATCATCATCATCCTCATCATCATCATCATCATCAGGCCTTTTCTTTTGGCATTTTGTTTTTGACATGCTTGACAATCGGCACTACAATTTAAAATATTGTGCATATGTTAATTTTAATTGTAAAGTATATAATGCTAAGAAGAAAGGGATGTACCCACCTTTCATTTATTGGTTCAACCTAAGAGGTGCGTTTCACATCCTTCATGGCAACCAGTGCTGTTCTCAATACAGCTTCTTCTAACACCACAGTGCCGAATTCCATGTGTAAACATCTGCAATCCAAGTCGTCTGTGACCAGTTTATTTTCAAGCTCTTCAAGCTCATGACAACATATGTTCATCAGAGGATTGTCCATGGCTACACACCGACTGCAAGTACACCATTCATGTACAGGTCTCCCTACTCGCCCCCCGAAATCAATTGCACTAGTAAAGGGATCGTCTCCAGCAAGATCACCGTGCTGTTCATCCTCATCGTCACTGGATTCCTGACGGTTCTGGCCACTTGGCTCGAACCTATATGGCTGAATTCCCCCATCCAATCTCTCCACATTGCTCAAAACTTCTTCCTCGGCTGACGAGTCCGAACTCAAATACTCCGCCATGTTTTCGTCGAACGAGCTGTTCGTGTGTTTACAAAGTGAACGCATAGATGACGTCACGACCTAGTTTTTTGGATCATGTGACTACTGAAAATGGCCAAAATGGCAGCTGCCTGACGGAATATACAGGTTTTGATAAAAAAGAGCCGCCGATGGGAATACATTGCAATCAGTTGAAAGCTCTTTGCGTCCGTTTATGAAGCTGAAGGAGACTCGGCGCGTCACAACTGCACGCCATAGGACCCTGACCAAGCGTTGCTCCTGGACGTTCAGGGAGTGAGACTGTGTTGGGCACACATATAAATAAATCTATGACAAAGCCTCATCTGTACAGAACAGTATGATAAAATAATCGATGGCAAAAACATGTCTATAGCCACTGTAAATGTCTCCGTTGTGGGACGAATAAATGATTATTTGAATCATCTACACATGTAAACGTTTGCTAATGGAGAGTCTATTTTGTCCCAAGAAAAAGTTCATGACTATCGATAAAAAAAAAATATCAATAAACCTATTGTTCATTTTCGCGGTATCCCCCACACATTGCAAGTACACTATTACTGTAATATTTACACTTACCCATGTCCAAATGGATCTTTGTTGTTGTCCCTGTATTCTTCTTCTTCGGAAGAGTCGAAGACTTCAGGTTCTGAGGCTCTATCTTCACTGCTGCTAGCGAAAAAAATCTCTAGCGATGTCCGCAACTGTAAAGTTGTTTTTAGCCATTTTCTCTGTCACTCTCTCTCTTCCTCACAGACGTAAATTGATGGGAGACACGTGGTTTATGTTTTTTTTTCTTGGTGGGGAGGTCCTTAGTGATTTCTCGAGTGTCCATTGGTCGTTTCAGACCATCATGGCTGCCGGTGTCAGTACCATATCGGCTCGGGCTACCATATCGGCTCGGGGTCACATCCGGCGGGTCATATCCGTCGCTTACCAATGACGTCATGCGATCACGCGTTCACGCGTTCGCACGCTGATTGGTGTAACTAGGGGGCGCTGACTAGGGTATACCGCGGGTCTGATCAAAGACGAATGACAGTAGGTAGAGAGAGAGAAGGAGACGGTAAGAAGAATATAAGATATTTTCCCGCCACATGTAAAGTAAAATATGTTCTTTTGTTCTGTTTAAATAAATTAAAGTTAATGCTTCTTATTATAGACACATGCATTTCCAAACATTTGGACTACCTATGTTGTAAATGTATTATCTTCTCAATTTACACACGGCATCTATTGAACGTCTGTCCGTCCTGGGAGAGGGATCCCTCCTCTGTTGCTCTCCCTGAGGTTTCTCCCATTTTTTTCCCCTTTAAACTGTGGGGTTTTTCCTTTTTCTGGAAGTTTTTCCTTGTACGATGTGAGGGTCTAAGGACAGAGGGTGTCGTATTGTCTACTGATATTCTGTACAAACTGTGAAGTCCACTGAGACAAATGTAACATTTGTGATATTGGGCTATATAAATAAACATTGATTGATTGATTGCTTACAAGTGCCAGTATACAGTAGCCCTAATACTTACTTATTTCGTTTTGATTTTGATATTTGATTATGTTATACATTATCAAAAAATTATATATTATATATCAATACGATATACTTTTATATATTATATATTATCAAAAAGATAATTTTTTCCATCTTGAAATAACGCAATATAATAGATTATTAAAAATAAGTATGTATTAAATGTGTATATATACGACATTTTTGCGCCATAGGTAAAGTACAATATTTCCTTTTGTTCTTAACTTTGACAGAAATGGATAGTTATTATACAGAGATAAAGCACTATGTGCTCAGTGGTGGTTACCATGATCTCACCATCGCCGCTAAACATCCTGATGCAAGGGAGGCGGCAATTCGGAAGGCTTCAAAGAAATACCTGATCAAATGTAAGTAACAGTTAGAATAAGACCATGGTTAAGTCACGAACATACGTTTTTATTATGAGGTATAAACCCCCTGTACATGTGACATCATCATGATTTTGCTCCTGTAGTGTAAGCACATATTCCTGCTACTTACTAGGCCTAACTGAAGTATTTTGTAATTTTTTAGAACATTTAAATTATCCTTAATCTTTTATATTGTTTATATCTCATATAATATGTTTCCCTTTACTTTTAGGGATCAATAAAGTATATATCTATCTATTTATCTAATGGTGTTTTTTGGTGCAAAAGTGATCATACCTCTAATGGTTTATCATATTGCAATTCCAACATTTTCAGTAAATTGCAAGGACTCCACAGCTTGTTTCTCCTTTTTCTTTTCATTAGTATACACACTATTACTGTAGTTGTTACGTCTAAACCCTATTTGCAACTTGTCAAGGCCACTGGATTTCTTGAACAGCTTTTTAGTCATAATTTCATCTCTACACACTTCTAAATGATTGTTTTTTTGTTCCTGATGTGCCAGCTGGAGAATTGTACTACATGTGCAAGGACAATGAGAGGTTGGTTGTGTGCACCAAGGACCAGGTTATCGATGTCCTGAAGGAGTGCCACGATAACCTGGGTTCCGGAGGTCATGCAGGGATAAGGCGCACCACCGAGAAGGTTTTGGCAACTTACCACTGGTCCACTATTCGGGAAGACGTGAAGAAATGGGTGGGAGTTTTTGACTGACTGATTATTGATCTACAGAAATGTGTGTATGTGTACATTGAAACAGAGTGAGACAGTTTGAGCTCCATCAGAGCTGTCTAAAAACATATTTCAGAACTTGAACAGTTTAATTCTGTTTCCTCTGAAAGTTTTCTCTGTTCTATAATTTTTATACCTAAGTTTTTTGTTTTGCTGATTGAAAATGTATGATATTTGCTAAGGTTGATGAGTGTCCCCGCTGCCAGCAACACGAGGCCATTAAAACGGTTGCACCCGTACTGCATCCGATTCATGTTCCCGAGGCATGGACTGTCCTTGGTGTGGATCTCATTGGCCCACTTCCCACCACTGCTAAGGGCAAAAGGTACTATCATGATGGGCTGAAGCATGTGTAACCTCCTTTAAAGGTTGTAAACGTGAAGAATCTGGTTTAAAAAGAAAGGAAATAATTGACAGTGATTCTGTATGTATTTACAACATTCTGCATTTTATATTGCAGATACATTCTAACAGCGACTGATCTTTTCACGAAGTGGGTGGTAGCAAAAACGCTCTACCACAAAACAGCTGCTGAGGTCTCCAAAAAGATCGTAAATATTCTTCTCGATTTCGGGCTTGTCGAGAAGATCATTACCGACCAAGGACGGGAATTTGTGAATGAGGTACAATAGTCTATGTAATACAGTGTATGTGTTATGTGTAACAATGTAATACGATTTTTCAGGGTAATTGGTGTACACTAAACCATCTGCAGGTCAACCGTGGTGTTTTCGATGCACTGGGTGTAAAACACTGCATCACTTCAGCGTACCATCCCCAGTGCAATGGCCAAGATGAGCGCACAAACCAAACCATCAAAAAAGCACTTGCAAAGTACTGCGGAGAGGACCAGAATGACTGGGATTTACACCTGAGGGGCATTGTGGCGAGCATTAACACCTCAAAGCAGGTACAATGTTGTAACAAATGCAGATGGAAACAATACTCAACAGAGATACTAAAAGGAATTTTTATGTTTTCAGAGGTCAACCAAGTGCACGCCCTATTTTGCCCAGTTTGGGAGGCACCCTCGCGTCCCGGGTGTTATAAATGCTACACTCAATGACGGGGATGATACTTCTGTTTTGGTGCCTGCTGATGAGGCAGAACAGCAGCTTGAGGCAAAGGCCTCTCCCATTTTTCCCTTTAAACTGTGGGTTTTCTCCGGAAGTTTTTCCTTGTACGATGTGAGGGTCTAAGGACAGAGGGTGTCGTTTTCTTCTCATACTGATATTCTGAACAAACTGTGCTGTTGTATTAGCTGTAAAATGTCTTTACTGTAGGGTATATTTATTATTTGTACAGCACTTTGGCTCGACCAAAAATCGTTTATAAATGTGCTATATAAATAAAACTTGATTTGATTGATTTGATTTGAAAGGGTGTGCGCCAAGGTTCCATATTAGGACTAATCATTTATCAAATGCTGCTTTCCATTTTTATGCAGATGATACTGTTATTTATTGTTCATCCTCTTCTATAGAGCAAAGTCTTGATTTCCTCCAGTCTGCCTTTGATGTTATTCCATCCCATTTATCTCAACTCAAGTTAGTATTAAATGCAGACAACTCCAAACTCATGATATTCTCAAATGGCAAAAACTTAACTTCTTTTCACCCTAACATTTGTACTGTTCAAGGGACTGACATTGACATTGAAAGGGTCACTACATACACATATCTAGGTTTTATATTGATCAGAACTTATCTTTCAAGTCACACACTGAAAATGTTGTTTTAAAATTAGGTTTCTCCTTTCAGACAAGGAAACATTTGATCTCTGCAACGTTTTTACCAGTATTGGATTCTGGTGATCTGCTTTACATGAATGCCTCTGACCAGTGCCTAAAGAGTTTGGATACTGTGTACCATTGTGCATTACGTGTAACATAATTATTCTCCAGTTTATGCATTTCAGTGACTTGCAGTTAATGCTCGACATGACAGTTTAAAGGGCTACTATGCTACTTTCAAGTTTTTAATACGGTGGAAAAATGTTTTTAAGGTACAATAAATGTCTACTGAATGTGAAATTCAAGTGAAATATGTGTTTATCACAGAAAAGGGTAACAGACAGTGAATGTATGTTAGTGGAACTGTGTCAGGAAAGCCAAGTGTTAATTAACGAATGTTAATGAAGAACTGAAATGCATAGAAGAGAAAGTTAATATACATGATTTTATTGTGCAATAAAACAATCAGAGAAGCGATCTGCAAGGCGCTTAATACAGGTATCATCACTGGTCATATCGGGGACCTGTTACTATAGTTGAGATGTGAAGGGGGTTATGTTTTTTGTCTGTTCTGGGTTCCTGCAGTTTTTTGAACAGACAGTACACACGTTCAGAGGATGAAGCTGTTAACGTGCTGCTAACATAAACTGGCTGTAGCCCACAAACTGAAGCAGAATGATCAAGTTAAATAATAACAAGCTCCAGTGTTAGAATTCCATAATTCCATACTCGTAAATAAAATGACATGCAAATAACATTTTCTTGGCTGTGGACTTAGAAAAATTGCGAATTTAGAAATACAAAACGATGTAGGTTAGAGTTATCCTAAAAATAAGCTCATATTTGAATTCCCCATAAAAAACACATCATTTAGACAAATTGCCAATTTAGAAATCCAAAACGATGTAGGTTAGAGTTATCCTAAAAATAAGCTCATACTTGAATTCCCCATAAAAAACACATCATTTAGACACCCCCATGTTAGGATTTCCTTCAGATTCTTGTTAGCACCTGAGTATGACCCGCCCTGGTGTATGATCAAATTTGATTTCTAATTTTAAATAAAAGGAAAGAAATTCACAGTTATTGTCAAACAGGAGTTAAATCAATTTCTCGCTTGTTCTAAGAATGTATTTCACCATATTCATATTTAAATGTTCGGGATTTAATTACGTTGTAATGTTTGAATGTTAAAAAATAACAATCGACAGTGTAAACATAATTATGTAAATAACCCAATTTGTGTTCTGTGAAAACGGAAAAGGATTTTGCATTGTTTTTGTTACTTTCGTTGCAGTGTCTTAAATGTCTTAAACTTCCTGTTTGAAGTTGTTCCTATGGAAACAACATGACGGAGAAAAAAGTAATATCTTCTACATATAATAACGGACAAAGTAAAGAATGAAGTGTAGGCTATGTTTAAATGTTCGGAATTTGACCGTGTATGGTGGCCCTCTTGAGGTGCCGTACTACAGCCAATGTGTGACGTCATTGGTGAGCGACGGATATGACCCGCCGGATGTGACCCCGAGCCGATATGGTAGCCCGAGCCGATATGGTACTGACACCGGCTGAGATTTCCTTGACGGACACACGAATCGACCAATCCCACACAGTGTAACGCCGAGTCAAGCTGCTTTGAGCGGCCATATTGGCTGCTGTGCTCTGGGCCCAGTAGTTCAAAGCTTTTAATCCCTATCAGATCACATTTGGATTTTGGGTAGTTCAAAACCAAAAACAGGATTAGGATCACTTTGATATCCGATCAGGTCAGGAAATCAAATCCAAGCTTTAATCTGGATCAAATCTTCAAAACGGATAGTTCAAACCAACAACACAGGATTGGGATCAAATTGATCCCAAAAAACTGGATTATCTTGATCCCACCAGACTCTCAGAGGGGTGGATTTCCAGAGCAAAATGTACTGTACAATTTATTTAAAAATATGTTTCAATATAAATAAGATGGCAAAGTTTGTTAACTGAAATAATACAAAAAGTTTTACACACTTTTTGGTCACGTTTGTGGTGGCCTATTTTGTTTTCAACCAAATGTTGATGACATAAATGTTTATGCTCATAAAATTATCAAAACAAAGATTGTCAATCACAAATGTAATTTAGATTAAAGAAAAAATATCTTCAACAAAAAAAAAGTCCATCATCTGTCATCACCTTTCAAAAGTAATTGCGGGCAATGTGGTCTCTTGTCTTCCTTGTATTATTTGTTCATATCCACTAGATGGAGATCGGTAAAGCACTGATATTCAGGATCTAGTAATCTTGAAAAGTCTGAATCTGGATCAGGGTGATCCTATCCTGAATTGCTTTGAAATACTGGGACAAAATCTGGCCGACTTGTCTGATCCTGGATCACAAAAAATGGGATTTCAAAATCTGATCAGATCTGATTGAGATTAAAAGTTTTGAACTATTGGGCCCTGGTTACAGTCTCACAGGAGGTACCGCTGGAAAGCTAAACTTCCACCTATTCTGCGGATTTCTGAATCATATTTCTACTCCTTATAATCGAAAATATATGATTAATTACGTAAATTATGCGCACCGACTCCAGAGGGACATGCAAATTAGAGATGGGTGAGTCCTGATTCATCCGGATCATTGACCCGGATCCTAGTAATGAGCTGGTCGTGACGAGTCTCCCCTCTCGATTAACCCGAGTCCTTTGAGTCCTACTCCTGGTGACGTACAAATTAAAACTATAATTTGCGTCACTCGCTACCCTCCTTATAACATGTAAAATCACATTACAACGTACCCCAGTCCATCTGGCTAGCCTTTAGCAAGTAGGATAGCTGCCAGAAGTTATCGTTTGGCTCAGGGGAGTGGACGCGGATCAGTGAAACTTCCTGCAGACTCGTGCGGACTCAGAGCCGTAACCGTAGCAGATCCAGAGATCCAGAGATCCAGAGATCCAGGCAGACTCATCATGGACGAGTCAACAGCAGACTCAGATTCGCAAATCCTGACTCACTGAATCATGGGAACTTCCTTCACTTCCTGCAGACTCGTGAGTCGTGGGGACTCGTAACCATATAGCAGATCCAGAGATCCAGGCAGACTCATCCTGCACGAGTCAACAGCAGACTCAATCCTGACTCACTGAATCAAGGGAACTTCCTTCACTTCCTGCAGACTCAGAGCCGTAACCGTATAGCAGATCCAGAGATCCAGACTCGTCATGCACGAGCATAGCAGCGGGATCTGGGAAGTCATTTTATTTAGGGGGGTGCGGACAAAAGTGGGGAGAGATTTCAACAACAGTAACATGACGTTTTTCAAATGTACACCATTCGCAGCCCCGCCTCCAGCACCCCTACTTCCCGCGGCTATTGTGCACGAGTCAACAGCAGACTCAGAGATTCGCAAATCCTGACTCACTGTGCAAAACATAGCAGACTCGTGCGGACTCAGAGCCGTAACCGTATTGCAGCAGATCCAGAGATCCAGCAGACTCGTAGTCATGCATTAGTCAACAGCAGACTCAGATTCGCCAAATCGTAAAATAACCCTTTTTTTTTGTGATCAACATTTCTTATTAAAGCAAAAGACACTGTGTAGCGGAGGTTAATGTAACGTTAGTTTAATATGCTCGTGAAATGCAACAACTTTTCGGTTTCACCGGTAGGATTTCTACGCTCTTGGTGATGCTGACTCATATGACTCAAAGGACTCGTATGATCCGGATCTCTTCAATGACTGACTCAGAAGACTCCGTGTCCGTAAAAGGATCCGGATTTGCCATCTCTAATGCAAATGCTTGCCATTTTTACAAGATTATCCTTGGCCTTACCTCACCTTCTCTCAGACAGTTTATTATCATACGGACAACTGCAAATAGGATAGCAGCGAGAGGAGATTGAATTATTCCAATCAGGAAAAGTTATTTCAGTCCTTCTTCATTTTCTGTTAAAGGCTCAGCAATGGAACTCAATCCCATCTACAATCAGAGACCAAACTAAATTCAGTTTATTTAAATCCCAATTCAAAACATGGTTAGTGAGGAATCAGCTCTGTCAACAGTGATCCAATCTTCTGCACCTTACAACCCACTGTCTGTCTACACTGCCTGTGTTTTAACATGTTCTTTTACTTTTTTGTTTTGTTTAATTTGTTTTGTTTTCTTGTTTTAATATTTTCATTAACATTTCCAGTACTGTATGTTGCATGTTTTTTTATTTAATTGTATGTACTATTTTATAATAACATTTGTCTTTAGGTTGACAAAAAATGTATGAAAAATAGCCTCTTCTTGGCTTAGTTGGCTAACTCATTTACAGAAATGTTGATTAATGTGCACTGTCCCTGTTAAATAAATAAATCAAATAAACATCATTAATACAAAACTGTAAAGTAACTAAAGGTATTAAATATATGTATTGGAGTAAAAATACACCATTTGTCTCTGAATTGTAGTGGAGTAAAAGTACAAAGTAGCAAAACATTGAAATACTCAAGTAAAGTACAGATGTCTCAATTTAGCTTGAGTAAATTGGTTACTTTACACCACAGGATAAAAGGATCATCTAAATGAAAAGTAATTTAATTTAATTTGATATTTATATTTATTTCCATTACGGATTTTGGAGAACATAATTCCAGTCATTTCTGACTCGTCCAGAAACGGATACATCCAGTGCATGTCACGTTAGTCTTTGTGCGGCTTTTATTTTGAAAAGCCCAGTGTACTGTAAAGGGGAGGTCCATCAGTCTGCCTCACAGAGCTGCTCCTCTGAAGCTGCAGAGCGGCGGGATCTGCTGGGCTCCTGTCCTCACAAAGGTCTTCTTCATTCAGTCCTGACTGGGGTGTGAGGAGATGATGTGTCGGCGGGGGTGCCACCATCAGGGTGCCGCACAGCCTGGAGACCGTTCACCCCACAGGATCGGGATGTTCTGAGCTCCAACTATGAACGAGCTGCAACAGGATCCGAGGAATACAGGCAAGTTTCCAAAAGCTGCGGAGAACTCCTGAGGTCTGTTAGAGTCTGAGAGAAACGTTACTGTGAGTCCTGTCACTGAGGCAGACAGTGTGGAGGAATGCAGCAGACTATCTGTAGCCCCCATACAGCAGCAGTCCATCCTTAAGGTACATATATAATTATAACGCATTATTTCTGTCGACTGAACAAGCTCTGGGTTTTTCTTGCATTGATTTGATTGGAGATGATGTCACCCGGTGGGCTGCCTTATCAATAAGAGCTTGTGTTGCATCGCAGATGTAGAGGCAGTTTATGATGTTGCACCCCCCCTTCTGTAAGGCATTGTCTCCATACATTGTGTCTTTCTATTCACATCATGAAGCACAACATGTGGCTCCCCAGGAGTGAACTGGCTCCAGATCAGCTTCCTCTGCTGGCTGCATCTGAACAGAATGAGAATGAGCCAATGCAGTGGCTGCAAAAACACGGAGGGGAAACAAATACTCCACATAAGCAAAACCACTGCGATAAAATATATATATTTTACAGACTGGAGACACTCTTTTTCTCCAGTGTGTGTTCTCTCTGCTCCATCCATCCTGTGTGTGTCAGTCTGCGAGCAGCACACTGTGTTGTCCTGCCGCTTTCATCTGTGTTACTGCAGTCAGAATCCAGGAGGATAGGAGCATACAGATGGAATACTACTGTTGTATTAATATTTCAGTGTTTCATCATCTTCTGCACTTATGCTACTGGTGTCCAAAAAGATAGCATGATAGTGTGATATTAGGTTAAGCTTAGATTTCACATTAAAGTAATTAAGACATACAAACGTCTCAACTGCATGACTAATGTCTTATTCAAAACAGCTGTACCTGTGCTGTGTTTCAGATATAGACAACCAATATATAGCTGACCTATGTGATGACACACAGTCAGTGCGAATGTTAAAATATTCACATTTGGTTTTAAATTGTTAACACTCAGAGTATAGTTGTTCGGTTTGGCTGTATAAAATTATAACATTTTAATTTTATGTAATAATAAATATATTATGGTATTCTGTATGGGTGCACAGGAAGAGAGACAGATGTTTAAAAGTCATTGAGAGACATATATATGCTGCTGTGTTGACAAAAATCTACAAGAAAAAAATGTTATGTTTTTTAAATTGAAATATTTAAGGGAAAAAGATCTTGACATTTCAGAAGCTGGAACTGTGAAATGTTTCTTATGCAAAAACATACTTTTACTTACTATACTTTTTTGTCTTCCGACTTATTTTAATCTACATACAAAAACATCATAGTGCTTCATTGTTGTTATGTGTTGTGTATGTACAAATCTGAATCTATAAGGAACAAGTTAATAAAGCTTCAAAGTAAATGAAGTGTAAGAAAACGTACAATATCTTTTATGAGTGGAGTAGAAATATAAAGTTGCACAGAAAGAAGAACTAGTTACATTCCACCACTGTTTATGTAAATATAACAACAAGGTAAATAATATTCAAATTTACCAAATCAAGCCTTTAAAATTGCTCTGGGTTTGGGATGAACAGACTGTTAGGATGGATAGGAATACTCGAGACACAGTTTGACAGTTTTGTAAACTAAATAATTCAGAAGCTGAATAAGATGATGACACTTCCTGAGTCTGAGATATGTTTTGAACCTCTAAAGCTGGGGAGTAATTCTCTCTTACCCACTGTTTATATGGAAGGTGTAGATACACTGAATGTTGTGTGGACCTGAAGTAGCATGAGTATTATTAATGTGTTGACATAAATAAACAAAAGTGCACTAACAAGGCAATTTTGCTAACTTAAATCTTTTGTATATTTCCCAAATAAATCATGTTGGCTTGCTTAGTTAGTAGTCTCTCGTATTGTAGGTGACAAAAGCGACTTCCGTTTTTGCCTGGGCCTTAATATTTACAGGGGGAGACGGAGCAGTGACTCAGCGTTGATGTGTGATATTCAGCAGGGTGAGAACGTTTGACCCTGATTGCAACACTCAGGACCTCACAATGTTAGAAGCTGATTTTCCATTTCACCCTGCTTTGTTTATGACCATGTGGGGTGTGGAGAAGAATAGCACATGTGCGAGCGTTTCTTTACTTTAGTGTATACCTTGTTGAATTTACAAGCTCCACACGGACCAGGAAGGTTTGGAACAGTCTGAGGAATTTCACTCTAATTATTTTCACTGGTGATTAGCATTGGAGAAGGACTGTGCGTGATAAACAACCGCTGACTAATGGGGCTGAATACTGCTGGTTTCCAGGCATCCCTGTGTGATGATGACAGACACAAAGCGTAACAGAAGGAAAGTATTTGGTTGTATCTACAGCAGACTCTGAATCCAGATGTGTGCTTCATGTGAGAGGCTCTGGGGAATCCCCAGGGCTGACGTATGCTTCCTGAATAATTCAGCTTTACAGAGCTGGGGTCGCTGGTGAGATACAACATGTAGACCAGTGGCCTGTACTACGAAGCAGGATTTCCGGTTAGCGAGGTAACTTCAGGGTTAACTCTGGGTTTCCGGTCCTACGACGCTGGTTCACTTCTTACCGGGGTAGATCTCCATGGTAACTTATGCTGAACACCTAACCTGCTCCGGAGCAGGTTATGTTCCAGATAAGAGATCAACTCAGTGAAAGCACCGCCTGCTGACCAATCAGAGCTCAGTGTGCGGAGTTTAAAGCTATCAAGTCATATTACAGGATAAAGGAAATACAGTTTAAACTGCCGTATGCAGGGAAGACGCCGACGTGTCGCACTTATCATTCATATCACATCATCAATCAGATCATCGATCATATAATATCATAATATATCATATATTTCCTTATCTGAGTCAGCTTCTCGAGCCGTATCTGGCCGTGCAACACTTACATTGTCATGCAGAAGTATTATTTTAAGCAACACGTTAAGTTGAAGAAACACTCAAATGCAATTAAAGTCAGATCCACTCATGTCTTAGATGGGGCAGTGATATCATAAACTGTTAATGTTCGCATTCAAACACTCGGTAGTTTTGAACATTTTTTTTACAAGCTGTTCTGTATTCACCTTGCATGTGCAACTATTGCCCCTTTCACACCAATGCAGTTCCCGTTCTAGCTCCGTTCTAGAGCTTTTCTGGTTCGGAACCGGTTCTTCGTTTCAGCCGCCGTTTTGTTCACACCGCCCAGAGCCCGACTGGTGCTGCCGCTGCTGCGTCATGACGTCACCGTTTACGTCGCTGATTTTCTCCCAAACAGCGCTCACTACAACAACAATGGGGGACTGCGTCGGGTCGAGGATCGTGTTGCTTTTAATCATACGAAGCCAGATTAAATTAAATTAAATAACTACTTCTCCAACCTTGTACTTTTCTCCAGAGTGCCTTGGTTCATTGTTTATTAATGTGTTACAGCGGCATTTACCGACTGCTGCAGTGCTGGCTGCTCTTCCACAGGAGTTTATTCTCCCTTTAACTCACAGCAGCGGCCGCTGTAAAGTATTCACTGTCCGACTGTCACACAAGCAGCTGATACATATCCCCAATTCCCCATAAGTGAATGTGTGTCAGTCTGAATTGACGCTGTTTGGCATCACAACGCTGTTATGAAAGTAAACCCTAACCCTAGCCAGGGGCGGACTGGGACTAAAAATCAGCCCGGGAAACTCAACCGGCCGACCGGCCCAACTGGTACCGCTAGTCAATTGTCAACGGGGGGGGGGGGGGGGGGGGGTCACTTTGCTCAGCACTACTGCTTGTTACAACTTTTATTTGCCGTACTCGCCTTTAACTGTTAGCTCAGGTAAATCTCGCCCCCCTCCGACGTAAGCGTGACGTATGCGATTCCTACTTCTAGACCGACTATTTATATAATATTATAAATTCTGACTAAAGGTTTAACTATAATAAACATTAATTCAATTACAATAACTAGTTACCTGCAAAAAAATGTTATCATTAACCTAATCAAAAGTATCACAATATAAAAGTAATGTAACCCGATTACTTACTGTTACTTTTGGAATACCTCAATATCAAATGCAATGAAAAAATAAGATGTTTTTTGCTTAAGTGTATTATGTAAGACAACAGAACAAGGTGACCTTAGAAAAGAAGAAAACCAAGATATTTAATATTAAGATGTGTCATATTAAAGGGGCCACCTTATTCTAATTTTCAGGTTCATATTTGTATTTAGTGTCTCTGCTGGGACATGTCTCCATTCTTATATGTCCGGCAGCTCAGTCAGTAGGGGCTTGGACTGGGAGCTAGGGTCGCCGGTTCAAGTCCCCGAACAGAACATATGGAGTGAGGACTGGTATTGGAGAGGTCCCAGTTCACCTCTTGGGCCCTGCCGTGGTGCCCTTGAGCAAGGCACCAGACAACTATTATTTATTATTTCAATTATTATATTATTATTTCAAAACGTATTGCAACATTTTAATCCTGCTAGTAATCCAGTTACCTAGAATCCAGTTACCTTATTTGTATCTGTTAAAAGTAATCTGTTACTCCCTAAGCCTGAATATAAAGCAGTTCCTACACTGGGAGTATGATTCCAGATCTACTGGAACATCTTGGCAGAGAAACATCAATCATTATTTTTTAGAATAATCGTGAAATCACAAGAGCTGTTTGAAGACCTCAGGATCAGTGACTCATGTTAGGTTCAAAGAGATCTTCCCAGGATCGCAGCCGTCACAGGAAGTTACTATTTGACATTTTCCCTTTATTTGGTTTTAACATTACATTACATTTTAACAACATAAAAATATAACATGGGGTGTTCTCCATTTGAAATAAAAAACAACAATACATTAAAAAAGAACTACAGTTATTTAAATAAAAGAAGGTTTCTGGGAAATGTTGACTCTCCACTTCCTTCAATAGTACATTACACTGCAATAAATGTAGCTGATGCTTTAATCCAAAGCGACTTACAATGAGTGCATTCAACCATTAAGATAAAAACCCCAAAAGGATGAATTATTTGAATACATTAGCTTTCAGTGAGTCAAAGAGTTTTTGGGCTACTGCCTTGGCTTCAAATTAGCCAAACCTTTCTATTTTATTAATTTCTAAATGATCATGGTTGGATTTATATATAGGGCCTTTCTACTCTTGCAGCCTCTCAAAGTGCTTCTGGACTACATGCCAACTTTTACATATTCACACACACATGTATACACTGATGGCATTACTGCAATACAAACTGCTCATAGTTCATCTGCGTATCTGTGCGGCTGCAAAGGGAGGGCAGGTTTCACACCAATATGAAGAGCAGCGGTTCGATCCCCGTTTAGTTTGATCCAAAGCTCAATAAGTCTTACACACTGATACCTGTTCAGGAGTTATTTGGGGTCCACTAATTTGCCAAAGGACACTTCTTCATGCACACAAACGGAGATAGGGATCGAACCGTCAATCTTCCCATAATTACACACCCATCCCCTGAGTCTGAGCTTTACTTTACAGTACTCTTACATATTTATATTTTGTGTAAATATTGTCTTCATTTGTTCTTTTTAGTCTTTAAAATAGTTTTTAAAATAACTTTTATATTCGTACAATATTTGGCTCCTTTCTTTAAACAAACATATTCTTCTTGCTGTGTCTTTGTTTGCCCAATTTACCAGAGGTGGAAAATAACTAAGAACATGTACTCAAGTACCGTACTTGATTACATATTTGAGGTACTTGTACTTTAGTATTTTCTTTGGTAACACTTTATTTTGATAGTCCATAGTTGACACTCTATAAGTCATCAGTAGACATTTAGTAGCATGTCAACAGTGCATCAGTTGACATGTATCAGTTGACATTCAACAGCACCGTTCAAACAGACAAGTAACATGTTTTTTGCAACAGGTTATTAACCGATATTCAACCTTACTATCTGTAGATTGTGTCAGCCTCTTCAAAATTGACAATCAACTACTCAAAATCAATCTGTCAGTTGAAAGTCAACAGGGTCATGTCGACTATCTGTTAATAATCTGTTGAGAGTCAAGATGTCAACTAAAGGTTACATTAAGCATTAGTTGATGATCAACAGATAAGCAACTAAAGTTTAGTTGACTATCTGTTGATCATCAACTAATCTAGAGTTGACTATCAGCATACTTTTAGTAGGCATTCTCCACTAAGCGTCTGTAGGCATGTGTTAGGACTATCCAATTAAAGTGAAAAACGCCTCCGCCGATTCAACATGTTGAATCGGCCGCGGGAGGCCAAAGAACGTCGGGACAAATCAATCACTCTGATTGGCTGTTCAGCTTAGCGAATCAGTGCATCAGAAGTGAAGCGGAAGTGAGGGACCAAAACAAACGATAAGAAGGCACACACAGACGGCTAATCTTCCTCATTTTCATCTCACCCGGACGCAAGAGTTTCTTTTTTATCATGACGGCATGGAATGAAGAAAGTGAAGACCAACTGATCAACTGTTTATATTACTAAGTCTGTTCCTCTTCTCTCGGTGTATAAAACGCAGTCTGTCTTCCGGTTGTTGCCTCTTTTGAATGACGAATACACACTACCGCCGCCTGCTGGTAAGGAGAGTTATTGCCACTCGTCGGCTGAAGTATTTGCGGTGTGTTCGTAGGCGGGCGGCTTTATCCGACGAAGCCAACGAAGCCTGACGTAGCTGACGTAAAAGTCGGGACGCCTTCGGTACGCGTTCTTTGGTCTCAGGTTGGTGTGTAAAGACCTTTATAGAGTGTCAACTATGGACTATCAAAATAAAGTGTCACCTTTTCTTTTTATGCTACTTTATACTTCTACTCCACCTTATTTGGCAGCAAATACATTTTTTTGAAAACATTGGTTACTAGTGACTTTTGCAGGTTCATATTATTTAAACAAAAATTAAATCAACTAATTAATTATGATGTAATATTTTGAATGGCGAAACCTGGCAGTATAACAATTCATTCTCATAATTTACTGCTGCAAAATTAAAACGATAGACACATGAATGCATCACTAAAT
Source organism: Dissostichus eleginoides (assembly GCA_031216635.1). Taxonomy (NCBI): domain Eukaryota; kingdom Metazoa; phylum Chordata; class Actinopteri; order Perciformes; family Nototheniidae; genus Dissostichus; species Dissostichus eleginoides. Next base: position 619,781 of record CM062280.1, read on the forward strand.
ATAAAACAGTGTAATAATGTATATTATTTGGAAAATAGCCACTTTGTATAATGAGTACTTTTATATTTGGTACTGTTACTTTTTACAATTTTGAATACAGGACTTTACTAAAGTATAACATCTGAGTACTTCTCCTCCTTCTGCCATTTACACCAAAGCAAATTCCTCGTATGTGTAAACATACTTGGAAATAAAACTGATTCTGATTCTGGTGTAGTCAGGTAATAATTCTACATATCACATTTCTTTTATCCATTAGGCATTTAACAACTGATTGTGTATCCTTAGATGTCAGACCTGCATTAACCAATGACCTGTCCTCTCTCCCTAGGCATCTGACGGGGCTGCAGCAGGATCTCTGGACTGACCCGATCATGAAGTCCCCGAAGGCCCAAGGTGTCCTACCAACTTCTCCCTGCCCACGCAAGCGCCGCTTCACCCTACGCAGCAAAAAGAAGAAGGACGGGGTGATCCGAGGCAAGCTTCGCATCCGCTCCATTCCCGGAGCCTTCCTGGTGCTGGGGGTCATTGTGGTGGTTGTTGGCACGGCGCTGGCTGTGGCGGGGTACTGGCCCTACCGGATATCCAGGGCGCCGCTCCTGGGAGCCGCAGAGGGGGGCGGTATCTCTGAGTCGCAGAGTTCCGGCTGGAGTATGGGAGCAAAGAGCCTCCTCTCCACAGCCAGCTTCATCCACAGTGAACGGATGAAGCTGCTGGGGCCCGTCATCATGGGAGTGGGCCTCTTCATCCTATATGTGCCAACACTGTCCTGTACGAGAACCGGGACAGGGAGACGCAGATGTTGCTGGCTCAGATGCACAGCGTGATCTGCTCCGTGTCCGCGGTTGTCCCCTCGGCGGACCTCAAAGACATCGCTGTAGCCAACTCCATGTCAAGACACTACGAGTGGCTGAGCAGTTTACCCGCCGCCCATCTCAACATCCTCTGTGTGCAGCAGCTCACCAGCTCCGAGCCCCTGCTGCGCACAAGACCCCCCGCAGAGCAGGAGGACCAGGCAGAGGGCATCTACCAGCAGCAGGCCGTGCTCCAGACAGAAGCCCTCCACCACCAGGAGTCAGAGTCTCCGTCTTCCCTCCACTCCTCCCACTCTAACTCCTGTAACTCCAGTCAGACTGATTTGAACACGCAGTTCGGAGCTGATGACGGTGCCAGCTTCACTCGCCCGCTCGTCAACAACTTCCTGCAGTCGGCCAGCTCCATGTCCACACTGGACGAGATGGAAAACCACGCCGCGCAGCCGAGGCGCTGCCACAGTATGAGCTACAGGACTAACCCGTACACAGCTCCACCTGTGCGTCTGGAGAGTGGAGAGGAGGGGGAGATAAATCAGCAGGTGGTCTCAGGTAGAGAGGCTTCCTCAGATGTTTGCGTGAACATCCCTTGGGCGGTTGTGGATGCCGCAGAGGAGCAAACTCGCCGGAGCTGGCCTCGGCTGGACCTGGGTGGCGGGAGGCGGTACCTGAAGCTGGAGAACAAGGAGGACTCGGTGGACCGGCTGCTGGGGCAGCTGGAGCAGCAGTGTGTGCAGTGGGATAAGAGTTTTGGATCTGGGCCTTTCCAATGATCGGCAGCTTTTTATGGTGAACTCTGGATACAAACACCCTTGCAACCATCATGACATCTTCCTGTGGATTCTATATTTTGGTTGGGGCAGAGTCACTGAGCCCTGGATCATATAGAGTACAGTATTTCTCACAGGATCTTCCAAAACTAGAGCACTTTCGCAATCTTCAGTGGAATAATGATATGCAGAGGTTACAGTCTGTGCTTGGCTTCCAATCTGATCCGCCAGATGTTTTATATAATTGAAGGAACAATGCAGGCTCTGCACTGTCACAGATGAGCAAAAAGGTTTGACACACTGTTTACTTCTGCAATATGGGGTTGGCAGCAATGCCAGAAATTAACTTGTTTCTCAAAACAGAGCTGTGTTTGACAGTTTCTAGGACACAGTGTGCAGCAGAGATAGAAGGGCGATGGGTTTCACTGTGCAAACAACTCTGAACCAAACTACCTGGACCTGAGTCCATAAAGTGCTGACAGCTCTTGACAAATGCAACTGGTATATTACAATGGGATTTGTTTTCCTCAGACGAGGTCCCATACTCCAAATGCAATGCATGGCAGTGATGTACATTATGTTACATCTTAATACTTATGCAGATGAATGTCTTTGTGGGGTTTATGTGTATAAGAAGTGATAATAAAAGGATCATTCAGTTTATTATAGCTTGGGTCTTGTTTTCTTAGGCTTGGCCATTGTTTCTGTGGTAACCTTGGGAACAACCTTCACGTGTATTGCAGTTATGTTTATTAATTTGCTATATTGCTTCATTAACTACATTTTAGTTCTGTGGTACTCTTTGTATACCCCCATGATTGATTCATCTTAAATGGTCAAAACTAAAACATATGTGAATAAAGAGAGATTAAATAAAACTTGTAAAAGCATGTAAAAGCTTTAGACATTCACTAGTGGGGTATTTACTGACGCATTTTATGTTGTGTACATGGGCGTCGCCTGGGGTAGGCATCCGGGGCTTTAGCCCCGGATGTTTCTTCTTTAGCCCCGGACAAATTCTCCCTCAATAATATAATACATTAACCGTACTTTACCTAGAGGACGGCAGAATTTTTAATTTCCCGTGTTCAGTGAATGCAACAGAGGCAAGACACCACCAGACCAATCAGAGAGTTGCATGGAAATAAACGTGTTTTATTGGCTGACAGTAACGTACCTTTCCTCTGTGACAGTGTTTAAACTTTAAACTGTCAGCGGAGTTTCTGAAGATGCAGAAAGAAACAATTGACTTGGTGCAGGCAGTAAATTACAAAACAGCAGTTGAGAACACACTGAAAAGTTACCGAAGTGACGAGACAGCACATGTAGTCTATGATATTGATATTCCCGAAACTGTGACACAGAAGAAGAAGCGTAGAAACATGGAAGACTTTGTAGTCCAGGCATCATGTGGAGCACGCTCTCACATTAGCTTATTAGCTCAGATTAGCTATTGATGATCACGTTGATAAATCATATAAAACCAATAGCCAAACACACAAAAAACATGTTGCTGTGTGAGCATTAAACGATTAACATTAAACTAAACAAACACAACAGAACGTTATTGTCCTTATAAAAATAAAAACATACATTTTGTCCACCGACATAATACAGGCACCTTAACCTCGAGAGATCCTCACATGTTATGAGAATTTCCCACAATCCATTGCCGTAACCCGTAACAAAGCTAATGCAGGCTAACGAGGCTAATACGTTTGTTTGTGACACCAGATGGCGTAACTCTTCTTCTTCTTCTTTTCTTTAATGGCGAATCGCTTCCACTTGGAGCATATATCGCCACCTCTGGCGTAATTCTCAGATTTAACAAGGATTTTATAGCAACCTTTATAACTCTGTGTTACACACACACGACACACCTATATGCCGTGAGCTGATTATCGAGCCTTCATTGTAACAGATCTGGTAGGCCACCACGCTATTCTTTACTTTCTACGTCTTTATATGTAGAATATATTACTTTTTTCTCCGTCATGGTGTTTCCATAGCAACAACAACTTCCTGTCAACAGCCTAAACTCGCCTTCAAAATAAAAGCACAGGAAGTTAACTTAAATTACATTTAAGACATACAACTGCAACGAAAGTAACACAAAACTATGTAATATCCTTTTCAGTTTCACAGAACACAAATTGGGTTATTTACATAATATGTTTACAGTACTGTCTATTGTTATTTTGTATTATTCTTTGCGGAATTTGGCCGTATAAAATGTCCTCTTGGGTTGCTGCAGCCAATGCGTGACGTCATTGGTAAGCGTAACGAACCCCGAACAGATTCTGGTACCTACACCGCCACTGTGGGCTAAGCCCCGAATGTTTCCAGGTCCAGACGACGCCCCTGGTTGTGTAACAATATCTCTTCAGCTTTTATTAGACACAGACCTTATGTGGGGAATCTAATCAAAAACTCATCAAAAAAACATTGACTTCAAGATGAGCTAACCAGAAGTGCTTGAATGCTGACTCATTAAGGGGTTTCGACTCATTACTGTTTTTGTGATTTTGTTGTTATTATTACTAATAGGAAGGATGGCCATAACTATAAAAATATGACCCAAGTTGTACAAAGGTTGGTCCTTAATAATGAAGGGAAGCTCTTTGTTGTCTTTATTGTGGTTGCTGCAGTATTTTGTTGTAATGAAAGCAGGGACCCCTCCTCTCCTCCGCTGGTTTCCTGTTGACCATCTCTTCTTAGAATGCAACAATGCAACCCCCCCCCCCCCCCAAATACCAACAAATGGATACAACTGATTGTGGAGAAGAGGCATGCCCGCAGCTCCAGTGAGACGAAGTGATCCGACCACTGTTACAGATGAGTGTATGTCATAGAGGGAAAGAGAATATCAATCCTGGTCTCATGGGCCCCCCTGCTTCCGCGTCCTCCCCCTTAGCAACATGTGCAGAGATGTGCAGAGGCGACTCCTCCATGTTTGAAACATCTTTATCTGGTTATCTGTTAGGAGTGTAACGGTTCACAGAATTCACGGTTCGGTATGTACCTCGGTTTGGGAGTCACGGTTCAGTACAGGTTCGGTACAACAAGAAAAAGCAAAAAAAGTCCCAAATGCATAATTCCAGGTTTGTTGTTATTTATTTTTGAACAGTAGTGCAAGTTTCAGTATAAAAATAAGGAACTCTAACATTTTTAATAATTAACTGTATTACACAGTTAAAAACAAACCACAAACAGCACACACACTCAGATGGCCATATTATCTATAGCCTAATGGCTGATGTCAAACTTATTGGCTTCTTAAAAACAGCGGGGATAAGCTGTTGAACTGCTGTTGTCTTTCGCCGGGCTCCGGTGATTGGCAAATCTGGGTGATGCCTTCTGATATGATTTAGCATGTTTGGCGTGTGTTACCATTAGCATACCGCACCGCTGTCTAACAACACCGACACACCGTCCTCGTCCGATCCGCCACTCGCACTCCATTGTTGTTGTAGTCCACAGGGAACCCGACATTGGGGGGGGGGGGGGGGTGGCAACGCCACAGTCACCCCCGTCGTGCGGGCCAGATGAGAATATCTGGCGTGCCGGATGTGGCCCGCGGGCCGCCAGTTTGTGGTCACTGGTGTAGTGGATACTGCTCTAAGTGACAGACTTTTTTCCCACTCATAAAAAAAGGCGTATTCGTCGTGTGACTGCATGAACCGAGCCGTGACGGTTCCGGACGAATACGGATACCGTTACACCCCTATTATCTGTGTGTGCTGCCTGTTCTGTATGCCATGTGTGTTCTAAATGTATACCAAGCAATATGAGCGGTTCAGCAGAACATTCAGTGGCTGTGTCTTGCCCTGTGTCCACCACAGAAATAAACAACATTGCCATGCCTGCAAAAGCAGCTGCTGTCTGTCGATGTCTCATTTATTCAAACTGTCGAAGTACTGGCTCCTGGTTGTATATGTATGCAGATTGTAATCATGTCTCCAGGCTAGCTGCTGATGAGCCCATTCCTCAGCCCAAAGCAGAAAACATGTGAGACCCAGGGTCACTTTATCACCAGATGAATTAAATCTATTTCCTCTCCTTCTCCTCGGTACCAGCTTGGTAATGTGTGAGCAGGGGGTGAGTGATGGAGTGGCATGGGGAATTCCCCAGCTGCAATTATCCTCAGCAGAGCCTCCTGAAAATGTTCCCTTCTTATTACATTTTATGGTTCCTTCCAGGCAGGTATGCAGTCCCTTGCGATCTATTTTCATTTAATTGGTTATTTACAAGATGGCTTCTGGGTTTCTAACAGCTCATAAAGCTAGCTAGCAGGACATCCTGCCCTCTGCAGCAGACGCACAGGAAGGTACACTTTTCCAAACCGGCCCCTATACCCCCCCTCCACCCCACTTCAACTCCCTTTGCACGTATACATGGAGGCTCTGTCACATTAAGGCTGTTCCAAATCAACTAGTGGGGAGTGGGACTTATTGAATCCTCCATCAGGAAGTTCTCAAACTCCCCAACAGTAAGTTATGAAACCCCCCAACAGGAAGTTATTAAACCCTCCAACCAGAAGTTATTAAGCTCTCCAACAAGAAGTTATTAAAACTTTTAACAGGGAGTTTATAAACCCCCCAACAGGAAATCATCAAACACTCCAACGGGAAGTTATTAAACCCTCCAACAGGAAGTTATCAAACACTCCAACAGGAAGTTACTAAACACTCAAACAGGAAGTAATTAAACCCTATAACAGGAAATTATCAAACCCTCCAACAGAAAGTTAATAAATCCTCAAGCACGAAGTTTCAAAACAGGAAGTTATAACACATAACTTCCTGTTATGTGTTATAACTTCCGGCGGACCAACTCGCGCTTGCGCAGTGCAAATCGGGTAGCCGTGCAAATCGGGTAATAACAAACCCTCCAACAGGAAGTCATTAAACCCTCAAGCAGGAAGTTATTAAACCCTCCAACAGGAAGTTATTAAACTGTCCAACAGGAAGTCTGCATCGGTTCTGATTAACCAGCCTGAACATGTGCAACACGCTGTTTACAAATGGTTCCGTTCAAACATTTACTAGTGTAGGTGCCATAACGCTACTTGGCTCAAATTCATTATTTGTATTTGTATTATTATTATTCGTTTACGTCACCTTTATTTTTTGTTGAGCACTTCCGGTAATTGTCACATGGGTGTGGTTTGGTTATATAAGTCACCTGTTTGATGTCGAGTGCAGATGACAGAGGGTGAGCTTGTGCTGTTACTTTTTCTGTTGACCGTTTTTGTCCACAGTTACTATGTTTTGATTTTGTTTATTAAATATCCTTAAAACGATATTGCTTCAACATGGACTTTCTTTTCGAAAAACGCGTCACAGTTATAGCCAAGTTTAGCCTCTCGGCGACTCAAATGTAACTGGAGATTGAGCCGCCACATTAAGTCAACAGAAAAAGTAACAGCACAAGCTCACCCTCTGTCATCTGCACTCGACATCAAACTGTATTTCCCTTTGTCCCGTTTCAAAATATGACTGCATGCCGTTGGATGATATCGAACAATTAGCTGATCCCCTGGGGGCTGCTAACACTTTCATTTTTGCGAAGTGGCAGCTATGAAAGTACTCCAAAAACTCCTAAAGGACAAACATGTCCTGGAAGCACAGGAGCAGGAGTTGAGGAGGACAAAGCAGGAGCTGAGGAGGACAAAGCAGGAGTTGAGGAGGAAAAAGGAGCAAATGGAATTAGAAGGAAACATTGCTGCCACCATCGCAAAAATGAAAGTGTTAGCAGCCCCCAGGGGATCAGCTAATTGTTCTATATCATCCAACGGCATGCAGTCATATTTTGAAACGGGACAAAGGGAAATACAGTTTGTACCATTAATTACCATTTATCATAACCACCACAGACAGAGCTGTCACTAACATTGATACAGCTCCCCTAACACCCAATGCAGGCATCAGGAATCTAGATGAACATGTAGCATCTCCAGATCCAGTAACTGCCGCAAGCAACAGTGACAAGTGCAATATATTTTCAGTGATGGAAAAACAAAATGAAATAACCGCTTTAATAATCCAGCAACAGTGTCTATCATCCATGCCCAAGAAAGACATTCCAGGGTTTAATGGTGACCCACTTCAGTACCAAACATTTGTGAGATCTTTCGAATTCAATATTGAAAGCAAAAACAATAACCCCAAAGACTGCCTCTACTACCTGGAGCAATATACAACAGGACTGCCCAGAGACCTTGTACGGAGTTGCCAACATATGGCCTCAGACAGTGGATTCAGCAAGGCCAAATGGTTACTGCAACAGAACTTTGGCAATGAACATAAAATTGCTACAGCATACATGGAAAGGGCTCTTTCATGGCCATTAATAAGGGCTGAAGACACAAGGGCTCTACAGGCATACACGGTCTACCTTAGAGGATGTTGCAATGCGATGGAAGATGTAAACTACATGTTTGAGCTCAACATTCCAGCAAACATGCTAGCCATTTTAAAGAAACTTCCATATAGGCTGAGGGATTTATGGAGAACTGTAGCATGTGACATCCAGGAAAAACACCACCAAAGAGCTGCCTTCAAGGATATTGTGGAATTCCTTGAAAGGCAAGTAAAAATTGCTACAGATCCCATATTTGGGGACATTAAAGACCCCCCTCCCGTAAGCAAAGACATAAGAAGGCCACAGCCTCATCCAAGAGGAAGCATCTTTGCAACCAACGTGGAAGTTACAGAAAATAAATATGACAGAAGCACTGTAGAGAAAGGGATTTTGTCTGCTGTGAAAAACTGTTTGTATTGTAGATGCGAACATGCTCTGGAGATGTGTCCACAGTTAGAAAGGAGGACACATCATGACAAAAATCACATTTCTTAAAGAAAATGGTATTTGTTTTGGCTGCCTGTGTAAAGGACACATAAGTAGAGACTGCAGGAAATGAATGAGGTGCAACATATGCAATCTAAATCATCCCAGAATGCACATCTACCAACAAAGGAAGGAAATGGAAAATGAGCAGGGGGAAATGGAACCACATCTGCAAACACTGCTGATGCCTCAATTCAGACAGGTGGCCTTACTGGGGCCGGTGAAGATGGTTGCAAACTCTCCATAGTACCAGTCCAAGTTAAAGCCAAAAAGGGAAACACAACAGTGCATACCTATGCATTTCTTGACCCAGGCAGCACTGCTTCGTTTTGCACATTAGGGCTTATGAACAAACTTAACCTCCAAGGAAGAAGGTCAAACATTCTGCTGAGAACTATGGGTCAAAGCAAGGTCGTTGAAACCAGCATTGTGTCAGGTCTAGAGGTTGCTGGACTGGATAACAGCGACTTTTGTGATCTACCCGGCATATACACTCAGAAGACTATGCCCGTGCACAAAGGAAACATTCCACGTCAAAACGACATCAATCAATGGTTGCATTTGAGGGATGTTTGTCTACCTGAGATTGACGCCGAAATTGAGTTGCTGATTGGTTCAGATGTTCCAAAGGCCCTTGAACCAATTGATGTAATCAGGAGTGTGGGGGATGGACCTTATGCCGTAAAAACCATGCTCGGATGGACAGTTAATGGACCATTAGGAGGATGTCCTGATGATACTCAGGACAAAACTTCAATAAGTGTAAACAGAATATCAGTTGTGCAACTTGACAAGCTGTGGGAACAGCAATTTAAGACTGACTTTCCCGAATGTGGGAGAGACAACCAAGAACCTTCCAGGGAAGACCAACAGTTCTTGGATCTGGTTTCAAAATCTGCCCACCTAGTCAATGGACATTATTCTATTGGATTACCATTAAGAGAAAAGGAAATATGCATGCCCGACAATAAAGGTGTTGCTGAGCAACGCACTCTAAACCTTAAAAGAAGATTTAAGAGAGATCCTTCCTTTCATTCTGATTATACCAACTTTATGTCTGAGATGATATCTAAAGGCCACGCAGAGAAAGTACCGGATCATGTCTTGGAACGTAGAGACGGCAAAAAATGGTATCTACCACATCACGGAGTTTTGCATCCACAAAAGAACAAACTTCGAGTAGTGTTTGACTGTGGAGCAACATTTCGGGGAGTTTCACTAAATTCTCAGCTCTTCCAGGGGCCGGATCTGACTAGTACCTTGCTGGGAGTTTTGTCTAGATTCCGTAAAGATCCAGTTGTCATCACTGCAGACATCGAAGCCATGTTTCACCAAGTGAAAGTTCCAAGTGAAGACCGTGACTTGTTACGGTTCCTCTGGTGGCCTGATGGAGACTACAGTCAGAACCTGGTGGAATATAGAATGACCGTGCATCTCTTCGGAGCAACCTCATCCCCAAGCTGTGCAAATTTTGCCCTTAGAAAATGCGCTGAAGACAATCTAGAACAGTTCAGCCCTCAAGCTATAAACGCAATTATGAATAACTTTTACGTAGACGACTGCCTCACTTCAACAGCTTCAGAAGAAGAGGCAACAGCCCTTTATCATGAACTACGAGCCATTTGTTCCAAGGGAGGCTTTCTACTAACAAAATGGATAAGTAACAGTCGGCATGTGTTGGCTGCCATACCTGAAATGGAGAGAGCAAAGGAAATAAAAAATCTGGATTTGGACCATGACAATCTTCCAGTGGAGAGAGTGCTGGGTGTACAATGGTGCGTTCAGTCTGACGTCTTCAAGTTCAAAATCATCTTGAAAGATAGGCCGCTCACAAGAAGAGGGATTCTCTCAAGCGTCAGTTCAGTGTATGATCCCCTTGGAATATTGGCACCAGTTGTCCTCACTGCAAAAAAGATCCTGCAAGATTTGTGTAGGATAAAGCTTGGCTGGGACGACAAATTACCAGAATCTATCGTACAGGAGTGGATGAGTTGGACCCAAGACCTTCATAAGCTGGAAGACTTTAAGGTTGACAGAAGCTTCAAACCTACCGATTTTGGAACGGTGTCATCTGCTCAATTGCATCATTTCGCTGACGCTTGTGAAGAGGGTTATGGAACTGTAAGTTACCTGTTTCTGCAGAACAACTCTGGCCATTCACATTGTGGATTCGTAATGGGAAAAGCAAGAGTGGCTCCGTTAAAACCAGCCACTATCCCTCGCATGGAGCTGACTGCCGCTACCATGGCAAGCCGAATAGACACCATGTTAAGAAGGGAGCTACAGATGGAACTATCAGATTCTGTATTTTGGACAGACAGCACTTCCGTACTCAAATACATCAATAATAACACCTCAAGGTTCAGAACTTTTGTGGCCAACAGAGTTTCGGAAATTGCCAAAGTATCAAATGCACTACAGTGGAGATATGTTAACACCATAGACAATCCAGCAGACATGGCTTCACGAGGTTCGACTGTAAAATATTTTCTGAAGAAAGAAATCTGGTTGTCCGGACCTCAGTTTCTACTTCGACCTCAAGAAGAGTGGCCCCAAAACCCTGATGGATTGAAAGTAATCTCACTAAAGGACTCTGAAGTCAGGAGCATAACCGTTAACACTACTCAGATCATGTCCGAGGAAATGGATCCCGTCAACCAATTAATCCACCACTTTTCCTCTTGGAATGGTTTAAAAAGGGCAGTAGCATGGATGCTCAGACTTAAAAAACTGCTTTTGAATCGCAGCAGAAAGAGAAACCAAACAAGTGTTGTTCTTCCTCAACTAATTCCAGATAACATACATCAAAGAGGCCTATCACAAAAGGAGAGAGGGAATCTCAACAGGCAAGAAAACAATGGTCTCACAGTTGAAGAACTGGCAAACGCTGAAATAGAGGTAATCTGTTTCTGCCAAAGAAAGAGGTACGCCGATGAAATCTCAAATCTGAGAAAAGGAATAAACGTCAAGAAAACCAGCCACCTTCATAAACTCAATCCCATCCTGGAAAATAATGTGTTACGGGTTGATGGACGACTTAGCCAGGCAGCAATGCCGGAGGATATGAAACATCCTGTCATAGTGGCTAAAGACTTTCACATTGCCGATCTTATTCTGTGAAATGTTCATGAAGAAGTGGGTCATGGTGGTCGCAACCATATGTTATCCCGACTACGCCAACAATATTGGATTCCTGGAGCTACTGTAGCAATAAGAAGAACGTTGTCGAAATGCGTAGTCTGCCGGCGTATAAATGCTAATGACAACAACAGATGGCGGATTTTCCCCTGGATAGAGTCTCTCCTGATGAACCTCCATTCACATGTGTTGGAGTTGATTATTTCGGACCCTTTGGAGTGAAGCGTGGAAGGAGCATTGTGAAACGTTATGGCGTCATTTTCACATGCTTAGCAATAAGAGCAATTCACGAGTTGAAGGAGGCAATTGAAAGTTGGAATCAAGGTCAGATCCACAATACACTTCTCCAAAAAGGAATTAATTGGATCTTCCATCCCCCAGCTGGCTCACACCATGGAGGTGTTTGGGAAAGATTAATCAGATCAGTACGAAAGGTTCTCAACTCCACTCTGAATGTACAAAGTCTCGACGAAGAGGGACTTAACACAGTCTTATGTGAAACAGAAGCTATTCTCAATAGCCGTCCAATCACCAAAGTTTCTACAGATCTAAACGACCTAGAAGCACTGACACCGAATCATCTTTTGCTCCTTAAGACAACACCATCCCTGCCACCAGGACCGTTTCAAAAGGAAGACATTTACGCTCGCCGCAGGTGGAGACAAGTTCAGTATATGTCAGACTTATTCTGGAAAAGGTGGATTAAAGAATATCTTCCCCTACTTCAAGAACGACAGAAATGGTCAAAAATCAGACGCAACTTCACGCCAGGAGACATCGTGATCATTATGGATGACTCAGCGCCTCGGAACTCCTGGCTTATTGGAAAAGTTGCTGAGACCATCATTGACAAAAAGGGACTCGTGCGTATGCTTCGGATCAAGACCAAGCCTGGTTTCCTGAGCAGACCAATTAACAAAGTTAGCCTTCTTCAGGAGTCAGAGGACTTTTTCCAAGTCTAAATGGACTATTTTTGCCTATTTTATTTTTTGTCACCTACCCCCTGCACACACACAAACCACTAAGCATCTTTACTGATACTGATTAGTGAGTAAAGATGATCACTTTTCCAAAAAGGCTGCAATATATGAACTCTGAACAAATAATCCAAGAAAGAGATCTGGACGTATATTTTGTGTGTATTGTCATTTATTATAGTAATTATAATGTTGTGAAATGATAATTAGGGGCCGGTATTGTAGGTGCCATAACGCTACTTGGCTCAAATTCATTATTTGTATTTGTATTATTATTATTCGTTTACGTCACCTTTATTTTTTGTTGAGCACTTCCGGTAATTGTCACATGGGTGTGGTTTGGTTATATAAGTCACCTGTTTGATGTCGAGTGCAGATGACAGAGGGTGAGCTTGTGCTGTTACTTTTTCTGTTGACCGTTTTTGTCCACAGTTACTATGTTTTGATTTTGTTTATTAAATATCCTTAAAACGATATTGCTTCAACATGGACTTTCTTTTCGAAAAACGCGTCACAGTTATAGCCAAGTTTAGCCTCTCGGCGACTCAAATGTAACTGGAGATTGAGCCGCCACAACTAGTAAACTGCACAAGATAGACATACATTTAATAGTGTCACATGAGGTAAATAACTCGAAAGTCACTTTGCATTTGAATTTATTTACTTTGAATCATACTTACCTGTGTTTAGTCTATAAAACAGTAGATGTGTGCATTTGATTGTAAAGTTTTGTATATTTACAGGGACTGTTGCAAAAACCAAGCAGCTCATAAACATTACATTTCAGAAGTTTAGAAAAAAAATGATACTTATTTCATTATAATTATTATCAATTATTTGTCGTCCAAGAGATTACGATTCTAAACTAGGTTCCTTCAGCTGAGAGTGAGACTACAGACAGAGTTCACTCTGTCACGGAGTGGGGGGGTGTAGGGGTCGGTTTGGAATGTGGCCTATTAAATGGTTTTAGGAAGGGGGAAAGAAAGTGCACATGTGAACTATGTGGCATCATCTTACAGCCATTATGTTCGAGCTTTCAACCCACTGCCAGGCCGAGCAGCTCTCAGAAGAGAGGTTTGTGTCATTTATGGCTTATATTCAAGATGCAGAGTCATTTACACTGGCATCAGCTATGCCCACTGTAATGTATGGCCCGGCAGGGATAAGAAAACATTGGCATCTTCGGGATCATTGTTAGCACAACCTCTGCGGTCTGTAATTTCGCTAACAGACACCTACATCAATTTCAACACACTTTTTCTATATGTCAAGCTTCTCCATTGCATCACTTTCATTCATTCATCTTTCCCTCGGTTCGATGAATCCAAACTGTGCTTTTGCTTCCAGCTCCGTGACTAAACCATGGAATTTGGTTCTTTGTTTTAATGGACTGATTTGATTAACATGACTCAGCCTTTTATGATGCGACCAGTTCTATTGGTGCACTAAAATATCTCCACCCTTTAGGAGTCAAAAACTGAAGGTCAATTCTACATGCAGTTGTTGTGAATTTGCACTTATTATTTTATACTGGGAATAACTTTTCCTCTTCACTTTTTATTCTGATAATTACACTTAAAGATCTGGATGTTTTTTAATTATACAAATGCTGTTAAAGTAACTTAACGTCCCAACTGAAGAATCCATTCATCTAAAATGAGTTCACAGATTTGTCCTTGAACAGTGTCAGTATTCTTCCAGGCATTACATTTTGTGCTCAGTGTTGTGTTACTAAATAAACAGTTCCAGATATATTTAAAATGTAAAAATAATAAAAAATCTTCACCATCTAAGTCCTACTCCAATCTTTTGATGTAAATCACCAAATCAACATTACAAGGGAATGTTGAAAGAGAAGTATACATGATTTGTAGTGAATGGCCCAAAATGAATTTGTCACACTGCTTGGAAACTCAATTCTGATTGGTACATTTTGACATTTCTAGAGTTCTGCTATTTTTCACTAGCAGACTGTTGCTCTGGTGGACGCTCTGATCAAGGGACTACAGTATGTTCAGTTTGTCATGTTAATCTGCAGTCCAATTTAGTTAACAGCTGTGGACAACAAACAACCATGGAGTACTTTTTGAATATTCATGTTTACTTTTGTGTAGAGCATGAAACTTTGGATTCATGATTCATGATTCATTATCTTTGTAAAGCGACTTTGAGCACCTGTAAAAGCGCTAACAAAATAAATCTATTATTATTATTATTATGATGGCTAAACTGTCAAGCGTAAAGAAAAGGAAAAGAGAACAAAAAAAGTTAAAGACAAAGCGCTGGATGTCAGAGAATTCAGAAGAAAAAGACAGACAGAAAGTAAACACTAACAGGAACAGCAGAAGAAGACAGACAGGAAGTAGAAACTGAAAGGGAACAGCAGAAGAAGACAGACAGGAAGGCCCAATTCCAAACCACACCCTACCAACTCCCCCTCCGTGATGGAGTGAACTCCGTCTGTAATCACACTCGCAGCTTAACGAGGCTCCCTCCTTTCAGGTGGAGGGTGTAAAAACAGCAGGAAGCTTTCTGACAAACTCCCCTCTCTCCAGCTGAAACAGGAAACGCCATAATACGTAACAACGGTTTCAAATCAGCATCTCTTGGATTAAAAATAACAAAAATAAAACTCTAAAAATCTTTTATGGCATATCTTTTTTGTAAACATATTTTTGTCTTAAAATCTGAAACGCTTAGTTTTAGCAAAAGTCCATGTAAATATACACAACTTTTACCATTTTTTAGACAAGACATGAGTAAATGATCCTAAATTTAAACAAATACGAGGTAACCATGAAGTTGTTAACATCTGTATGAAGATATTAAATAGCTCATGTTGTGCAGTTTATCAGTGAATGTTTCCACGGAAATGTTTGTAAACAGCGTATTTCATGACTTACACAAACAGCGTTGAGTCTGGTCAGGTGGAGCAGCAGGTGAAGTCAGGACCGATGCAGACTAACTGCTGGAGGGCTTGATAACCCACTCCCCCTCCACACTCTTTGGATTGGAACAGCACTTAATGTGAACGCGCAAACGGAGGGGTAGTGTTTAGGGGTAGGGTGTAGGGAGCGATTTGGAATTGGGCTATATAAATAAACATTGATTGATTGATTGATAATGCTTAAGGATGTGACATATTTGATGTTACAGTAGATGGTGAGTCCTCAGCCAATGCACACCATATGCATATAGTGCATACATAACTGGGCTGCCTGAGTAAGTATGTTGTGCTTCATTAATTTAAAACAATTAGTTTTTAAAATGTTAGTTTCGATCAAAAAGTATTTCTAAAACATCGTCATTGATCTTAACATTTTCAATCAAATGTTTCCTAATAAAAAACACAAATAGTCTAATAAAGTAGAATTTCTTAATAACTTTTGCAATTGCTTCACTGAACCTTTGGAAACAAGTAAACTGGTAATTATATAGCTTCTGTATTATAGGTAAAGTTAGATTTAAAGGCTTGAATGTCATACGCACAGAACCTTCAGTGTAGTTGTTGGCAATGAAAGCTTCAGGGCCCACGAACAGTAAATTATACGTAAACAACACATGAAATGAAAAACACATCAAATAGTCCAATTGACACTACGGTGCAATTAAAATGAAAAGTAAATTTCATACAGTACATGAAAAAATTGAGTACAGTGGAATAAAGAAGTGATTATTGTAGTACAATTTAAATACGTGAACTGAATGTGATCTAAACATAAGACATTAAACAGAGCTCAGCTCTAAAGGCCTGTGATTAAACTGTCACTGAGTGTGCTCATGGTCTGGATTGAGTCTTTGGTGCCCAGACATCCAATGGCAACCTGCCAAAAAATGTAATGATATTTGGGTTTGATTCACCTTCTGTCAACCTCTGTCTCTTTAATGTTATCAAAAATACATAGGCTGTCCATTGGTACCTTTACAGGCACCCAGTTATCTATTTGTTATATAACATGGAGCACACATAAAAAAAATCATACCTCTGCATGATGTATGTCTGACAGCTTACGCTTTCTGCTTTAAGAAACAAATAAACTGTTTACAGCTTTCCTAATAGAGCATGCTTTAATATTAGTAGTTTCCAATAATTTCTTAGATCCATACCATAAGGGAAATCAAGGTGCATCTGTAGCAGGACATCCATTATACATCATATTTCTAATTTATATAATATAACTGTCTGCCTGTATGAGTGGCATGCACCTGTAAACATACTAAAGTATACATGCACACATTGGTGGAATGTAACAAAGTACATGTATTAAGTACCGGACTTAAGTAATTATTTGAAATAATTGTACTTGAATTGTACTTGTATTTCAACTATTTTTCACTACCTGCACAGTATCTCCTTTATGAGTCATTGTGTGATACCTGAAATCTGCATAAACATCAAGAACTACATCGTCTTAAGACTGTGTACGAGACGTGTGAGCAAATGAACCATTAATGTTGATGTTATTTCTCAGTTTGATATTTAGATGTTTTGAACCACTCAGGGATACATCATGCATACTGAACCATATTCAGCATGCATAATGTGCAGCAGGGGATGAACAGCACTCAGAAAGCTACAGAGTCTAGAGTCTGGATTTTAAATGTTTCAATTTGATAAATCAAAGTGCTCTGAAGAAATGTAGAGTGTTATTACACTTTTCAAGCTATCTTTCAAAACATATCCTAAGGTCAGATTCTGAGGCGTGATGCATCGGCACAAGAGATGAAGATTTCCAAAAAAAAGCTTTAAAATCAGTTTCTGACCAGATGGTATCCACAAGATGTCTTGGATCAAAGGCTTATGAAAAAACTGAAATTAATTATTAACTGGCAAAGCAAAAAATTGTCTCCAGCGTGTTTAACACTACCTTGGCATGTAAAAAAAAACCTTGTTTTAACTCTCCTCTGCTTCCATGTGACAACTCTTTCCTCAACAAACTTGTGCTGCATGTTCTAAGTGTACAAACGTCAATACTCTAACCACAGTCATTAATGACCTTCATATATTTTTTAATGTAAGCTTCATACAATTAAGCTTCTATAATCACACCATCAAGTGCAAACAGAAGCAGTTTAATAATATAGTAGTTCAATATGTGACATCTGGAAATAGTCCTGTGACAACCGGCTGAAGATGAAACTGATTGATACTCTTTTACCAGGGAGAAGGCACACAGTTTGGCACACAGCCAAACAAGCCTGGGAGTGAGTAACTGAATGTAGTGCATTATAATAGAATCGGAGGATGAAACCCTCTTTAATGGTCACACATACATGCACACAGCACACACAGTGGAATTTGGCCTCTGCTTTTAACCCATCCTAGTACAGAGCAGTGTAATAAACGGTTATCTTAATGATAATTGAAACCTATGCCATGATCTTGACGCAGACATTTTTCTGGATTGTGAAGAAGGATTGTGGTATGGGGCACTGTCACGATCCAAGTGTTATGTCACGATTTTAGTTTTGTCTGTCTTGTAATGGGTTTTATTTTGCAATTCTGTTCTCCCTGTCTCTGGTCTTCCTTCCTGTGTTTTCCCTCCTGTGTCTGATTGTCTGATTGTGTTCACCTGTTGCCCTTGTGTTTCTGCCTCCCCTGCCCAGCTGTGTCTTGTCCTGTGATTACCCCTCTTTGTATTTAGTCTTGTCTTCCCCCTGTGTTCCTTGTCGGTTCATTGTCTTTCCTGTCTCCCTCCATGTTGGTCACGGTCAGTTTTTGTGTTTTTGCTACCTTGTGCTACCTGATTGTTTCATGCCATGTTTTTGTTCATCAGCTTATTTTAAAATAAAGCTCGCTTTTTGTTCCTAGAACTTTTTACCTTTTTTGTACTCTGCAATTGGGTCCTACCTTTTTCCACGCATTCTAACAGAATGAACCAACCAATTATGGACCCAGCGGTTTTTCATTTTGACTTGGAGCTGTTCGATCTAGAGTACACTCTTCGGTGTCTTTATGCTGAGTGGAGTAGAACCTCTGCTAGAAGGGACAAAGAGGCTGCCCTCAAAAAGGCACAAATGGAGGTGGCCAACAGGCCATGGTTGAGGAGCTCGTTGCCTGAATGGCTCAGAGTATTTTCACGCAGCCCTGAGTGCCAGTCTCCATTCTCGGACCCTTTCTTGGGATCCCGCCTGGCGTTTGGAGGTCCACGGATCTTCCAAAAAATCTCTAAGACACGCAAAGCCAAGATTCCAGCCCGTGTTCCAGCAGCTCCAGTTCCAGCCATGCTTCCGGCTCCAGTACCGGCCCCAGCAGCCATGGTTCCGGCTCCAGTACCGGCCCCAGCAGCCATGGTTCCGGCTCCAGTTCCAGCCCACGCAGCCATGGTCCCGGCTCCATTTCCGGTCCACGCAGCCATGGTCCCAGCTCCAGTACCGGCCCCAGCAGCCATGGTTCCGGCTCCAGTAACGGCCCACACAGCCATGGTCCCGGCTCCAGTTCCGGTCCCAGCAGCCATGGTCCCAGCTCCAGGTCCGGCCCCAGCAGCCATGTTTCTGTCCCCAGTTTCGGCTCCAGTACTGGCTCCCCGGCCGACGCGAGCCCCCCGTCTCCTGTTGACTCTTCCGCCGACGCCAGCCCCCCGTGTCCTGTCGGCGTACCGGCCGACTCCAGCTCCTCGTCTCCTGTTGGCTCTCCGGCCGACTCCAGCTCCCCGTCTCCTGTTGACTCTTCCGCCGACGCCAGCCCCCCGTGTCCTGTCGGCGTACCGGCCGACTCCAGCTCCTCGTCTCCTGTTGGCTCTCCGGCCGACTCCAGCTCCCCGTCTCCTGTTGGCTCTCTGGCCGACGCCAACCCCGCGTGTCCTGTCGGCATACCGGCCGACTCAAGCTCCTTCACCGTCGGGGGTCCCCCGACTCAATTCCCTTCTTCATCGTGTGTCCCGCCGACTTGGGGGTGCCGCCGACTCAAGACTCAAGTCCCCTCTCGAGTCCCCTCTCAAGTCCCTTCTCAAGTCCCTTCTCGAGTCCCCTCTCGAGTTCCTTTCCAAGTCCCTTCTCAAGTCCCCTCTCGAGTCCCCTCTCGAGTCCCCTCTCGAGGCCCCTCTCAAGTTCCCTCTCGAGTCTCTTCTCGAGTCCCCTCTCAAGTCCATTTTCAAGTCTCCTTTCGAGTTCCCTCTCGAGTCCCCTCTCAAGTCCCTTCTCAAGTTCCCTCTCGAGTCACTTTTCAAGTCCCTTCTCATGTCCCTTCTCTAATTCCAACTCCATGTCCTGTGTCGTTGGGGGTTCCGCTGAGGGTCCTGCCAACTCCATGTCCTGTTTCGTTGGGGGTTCCACCGGATTTCCTGCCAACACCATGTCCTATCCTGTTGGGGGTCCCGTCGACATCTGCTCCGCCGGATTTCCTGCCAACACCAGATCCTGTCCTGTTGGGGGTCCCGCCGACACCTGCTCAGCCGGGTTTCCTGCCAACACCATATCCTGTCCTGTTGGGAGTCCCGCCGACACCTGCTCCGCCGGATTCCCTGCCAACACCATGTCCTGTCCTGTTGGAGGTCCCGTCGACACCAGCCCTTGCTCCGTCCGGGGTCCCACTGACACCAACCCATGTCCCGTCCAGGGTTCCTGTCCGGACAACACTGGTTCCTATTCCGCCGGTGGTCCAGTCGGCCACGAACCCGGTCCGTCCTTGTGCCCGGCTTCCTGACTATGCCCGCCGCGGCCTTAGCCGCTTCTCTGCCTCTGCCTTGCCCCCGGGCCGTCCGCCCGAGACCACCTCCTGTTCCTCTGCCTTGCCCCCGGGCCATCCGCCCGAGACCACCTTCTGTTCCTCTGCCTTGCCCCCGGGCCGTCCGCCCGAGACCACCTCCTGTTCCTCTGCCTTGCCCCGGGGCCGTCCGCCCGAGACCACCTCCTGTTCCTCTGACTTGCCTCCGGGCTGTCAACCCAAACCCGTCCTCCGGCCCCCCTCCACCCACCGTTTTGGAAGTGTTGGAACTTTGTTTTTGGACGTCTGGAATCCGTACCTTGAGGGGGGGGTTCTGTCACGATCCAAGTGTTATGTCACGATTTTAGTTGTGTCTGTCTTGTAATGGGTTTTATTTTGCAATTCTGTTCTCCCTGTCTCTTGTCTTCCTTCCTGTGTTTTTCCTCCTGTGTCTGATTGTGTTCACCTGTTGCCCTTGTGTTTCTGCCTCCCCTGCCCAGCTGTGTCTTGTCCTGTGATTACCCCTCTTTGTATTTAGTCTTGTCTTCCCCTGTGTTCCTTGTCGGTTCATTGTCTTTCCTGTCTCCCTCCATGTTGGTCACGGTCAGTTTTTGTGTTGTTGCTACCTTGTGCTACCTGATTGTTTCATGCCATGTTTTTGTTCATCAGCTTATTTT
Source organism: Dissostichus eleginoides (assembly GCA_031216635.1). Taxonomy (NCBI): domain Eukaryota; kingdom Metazoa; phylum Chordata; class Actinopteri; order Perciformes; family Nototheniidae; genus Dissostichus; species Dissostichus eleginoides. The sequence continues at coordinate 640,649 of CM062280.1, forward strand.
TAAAATAAAGCTCGCTTTTTGTTCCTAGACCTTTTTACCTTTTTTGTACTCTGCAATTGGGTCCTACGTTTTTCCACGCATTCTAACAGGCACTCCCCATACCACAACCCTTCTTCACAATCCAGAAAAATGTCTGCGTCAAGATCATGGCATAGGTTTCAATTATCATTAAGCTAACCGTGGGGGGAGAAACGAGGGGTTACGTATTGTAACCCTTGTTATATAAGCACAGGCGTAGCCCTCTATTGGACTCTATGGGTACTACCCTTTGATCATATCATGCAAGCATTCATCCACTGAGACTTCTATAACCGTAGCCGGCCCCGGGGCGGGCCTACCTGAATGCGTGCACAAGCCCACCATATATAAGGCGGCCACGCCTCCCGTTCCTGTCATCCTACACTTCTCTTCAGCGAGCAGCATAGGACAGACAGGGCCCCGAGTAGAGGGCTCCGCCTGTGCTTATATAACAAGGGTTACAATACGTAACCCCTCGTTATATCTCTCACACGCCCTGTACTGGACTCTATGGGTACAGTGGGCGGAGCCCCGATGTATACACGCGCTGTCGTCCAACAACACCATTCCATCTCTCTGTCCCTGACCGGCTTTCTGGTTAGCAGCCGCTGCGCCTCACTCACCTCTCCCTCGGTCGTAACTGTGGAGAAGTCGGGGCTGCGGCAGACAGAGCACACTCTGACGCGCTTACCTCGCGAAAAGTGTGCTCGGAAAACAGTGCTGAGGGCTCTCCCCCTCCGCCCATAGGCGGACGGAGAGAGCCCTCATCCCTGTATGGGCTCACTATGCACCACCTCTCCCGAGTCCCTAAGGAGCACGGGGAGAGCCCCAAGTGCCCCATGTCCCACACTCAGACACGCTTACCCCGTCAAGAGTGTGTATGGACTATAATGTGGAGGGCTCTCCCCTCCTGCCCTAAAGCAGGGGGAAAGAGTCCTCCAGCCCCGTATGGGCCCAGTGCGTGCCACGTCCCCCGGGACCGGGGCCCGGGAAAAAAGTAAGCGCATTACGCCCGGGGAGGGGGTCAGATGCTCACTGACCCATAGCCCCCCTCCCTCCTCACCAGTCCTGTGTTGCCCCAGCAAGCACAGACGATGAAAAGGAGCCAGACATGTCCAAGAGATAAAACTTTATGAAGGGGCCTGGCGTTGACCAAGACGCTGCCGTGCATATGTCCTCCACACTCACACCATTAAATAAGGCTGTTGACACAGCCACAGCCCGTGTAGAGTGTGCACGGACCCCTGTGGGGAAGGCTCTCCCCGCCTGTCCGTAGGCATATGCAATGCACTCGCAGAGCCAGCCTGCCAGGCGTTTCTTGGACAGGGTTTTCCCGGTCACCCCGCTCCCGAAGCACACAAACAGCTGTTCAGTGCGTCTAAGGGCAGCCGTGCGCTCTTTATAACATGCTAGCGCACGCACCGGGCAGAGGAGGTGCAATTTAGCCTCCCTGGCCCCACCATGGGGTGGAAGATTAAAGCCCCCCAACTGAATAGCCCTCGACCTGAACGCACTCCTTAGGCTCTTGGGCACAAAGGAGGGGTTCGTTCTGAGTGTCGCCCCGCTCCGGTCACCCCGGATCAACAAGCAACTTGGGTGCACCGATAGAGCGGTTAACTCGGACACTCTCTTGGCTGAAGTGAAGGCAAGTAGCAATGCTGTCTTCCACAACAGTGCTTTCAGGGAGGAGAGCTCCAGAGGCTCAAATGGTTCTGTGACCAAAGCCGGCAGGTCCCACTACTGGGCGCAGGCGTGCACTACTGGGCGCAGCCTCCTGACCCCCCGTAAAAACCGCGACATTAGTGGCTGACTAAAGGCTGACCTGCCGCCAAATCCCTCATGGCAGGATGAGATGGCTGCTGCATACACTTTCACTGTGGAATGAGCAAGCCCTCTGTCCACCAGTAACTGTAAGTAAGACAAAATAGAGCCCAACTCACAAGATAGGGGCTCTATTTTCCGCTCCTCACGCCATCGCTGGAATCCCAGCCATTTCGGCCTGTAACAGGCTGTGGTGGATCCCGCTCTAGCTGCCTGGATAGACTGAATAACACTGTCAGACAATCCACCCTGTCTCAGCCTGTCCCTCTCAGGAGCCAAGGCTGGAGAGGTTGGCCCAGAGTGGGTAATGCCCCGATTGCACCTGCCTCTTGAGACATCGCCCCCCAGAACTGGGGAAGCGCCCAGGGCTGGCCCACCTTCATCTGTGTCATCTCTGAGTACCACGGCGCCCCGACGCGATCCGGCGCTACTAGGATGACTGACAGACGTTCTCGCCTCACTCTCCCCAGGAGAGGGAGAATGAGACGCAGCGGTGGAAAGGCGTAGAGCAGCTTTCTTGTCCATGGCTCGTGTGCGAACGCGTCCACCCCCAAGGGCGGGTCGTCGCTCAGAGCCATGGAGAACCACAGGGCACAGTGGCTGTTGCGCCGGCTGGCGAACAGGTCCACTTCCGCTCTCCCGAACTGGGCCCAGATCTGCTTCACCACCTCCGGGTGAAGCGCCCACTCGCCTGGCAGGGGGCCGCCCCTCGACATGAGGTCGGCCCCCCTGTTCTCCAGTCCCGGGATGTGGAGGGCTCTCAGAGATAATACCACCTCTGAAGCCCATAACCACAGTTTCTCCGCTGTGGTCAACAAAGCGGCGATCAATTGGGCTGTGCAAAACTTTGCCCGTTCCCTGGACCTGGCCATGACTATGAGGTCGTCCAGATAAAAGAAAACTCTCATGCCATGGACGCGTAGCGGCTGGAGCGCTGTGGCCACACATTTGCTGAACGTGCGTGGGGATAGGGAGTAGCCGAACGGTAACCTGTTGTACTCGTAGGCTACACCCTTTTTTTGCGTGCAATGTGGAGATTCAGACGCGCGTCTCGTCATAATGCCATCTCTTTGAAACGGACATTATGGGGAAATGTGGAATTGTGGAGAGAGATGACTCTTACTCTGGGATAAATGCAATCGTTTTTACTGAATGCATGTTTCACACACACATCACTCTAGAACTAGAGTTACAATACGTAACCCACCGTTCTTCTGCGGAGGTCCCTGAACGCACCGCGGCCACTCTCACGGGGGCTGCGCACCCGCACAGTGCTTTGACAGCACTTCCCGCGGTTAATCACACTCACATGCGCGCCGCGCCCACTGGCTGCCTCCTATACTGGAGTTACAACAGGGGCGGCGAGTGGGGAATTGTGTCTCATAATGGGTGCCCAATTAACATTGTATGAAAACGGCCTTGCCGATCAACGAGACATTATGGGAAAATGCAGAATTGTGGAGAGAGATGACTCTTACTCTGGGATAAATGCAATCGTTTTTACTGAATGCATTTTTCACACACACATCACTCTAGAGCTAGGGTTACTATACGTAACCCACCGTTCTTGCAACAGGGCCTCTTTTCGACTTTCTGTTGAAAGGAAACCTATCTCCTCCCAGGATGATAGATTTGCCTCTCTATTACCCCTGAATGGAGGAGGGACGCTGCAAAGCTGGAGTGAGTAACCCAGTCTCCTCTACTCTGTCAGTACACAGCTGGGCTTCCATTCACCACAAAACTGTGTTCAGGGGACGTGCCAGCAGCTGTAGAGCCACAGCTAAGAAGCTGTAGTACTCTCTGGTGGCCTACTCCGCTGCCAAACCTTCCATAAAAGGAAGTTTGGCATAGGGGCTGACACAGAAAAGTGACGATTTTCTACTGAGGTCCTTGAACGCACCGCGGCACGCTCCCGTGGGGCCGCGGCTCTGTCCTAATGCCGTCTCTTTGAAAGGGACTGTTACGAACTCAGAAACTCAGGGTATAGGACCCAAATGCACGACCCAGGAGACAGAGGTAAAGTATTAGTAAGATACTTTATTTTCCAAATATGAACAGGAAAGCACAATCTAATCTCTAGATGAGATGACAAAAATGAATACAAAAGAAAATCGCTCACGTAGTGAGGAACAAAAACGTCTCGTTATCAATGAGAGCATAGGCATTCACTGGAGAGCATAGATCTGTCTGAGGCATAAGACAAGACGAACTGACGAAGAACACATGGGAGACTGGGGAATTTAAACACAGGATAACAAGACACAGGTGGGAACAATCAGGGGCGGGGCTGGTTCTGATGAGCGCGGGAGACACACAAAAGGTAGATGATCAGGGAGCCTGGAATGACAGGTAAACGTTGAGTGATAAAACAACACAGGAAGTGGAAGACAATACAACCATAAAACAACATAAAATGAGACTCTCTCAACATTTCTGTCGGTGCACAACACGGACATTATGGTGAAAAGTGGAATTGTGGAGCGAGACTCTTACTCTGGGATAAATGCAATCGTTTCGTTTCACTGAATGCATTTCTCACACACACATCACTCTCTCTTGAACCCGCACAGTGCTTTGACAGCACTTCGGTTTATTCCACTCACGTGCGCGCGCCCACCTACTGGCTCCTATACTGGAGTTGATCTCCCAGGAGATCAACACGGTCCTTTTTGGAAAGTGCCATGCGGCGCGATCTCCCAGGGACATCACACGGCAGGCAGCGGCGGCGGCCACACCGTAGACCAAGCTACTAATTCGGCCTTGCGGCCAAATAATCGCTCTGATCTGGTGAGGTGGGGGCATCTCTCTAGCAATGTTTATTTGCAGCCGCCCTGTCACGCGGCAGCGGGGCAGAGCTCTTTTCAGCTCTCTGCCTAGCCTGCTGCCCGCTGGGAGCAGCTGCGCTCCGCCGCCATGGTCGTCACCTAGGGGGAAGTAAAGCCCTGGGCGGTGGACCTCCATGGACGCCGGACCCGGAAGTGCCCGACAACGGCAAACGGAGCCATCCGCCCCGCTGGATGGCCGCTCGGCCATATCCTGGTCCCCCAACACTCGAAGCAGAGGTGGTGGGGATCGGCGCCCGCTATTTAAGCCAGGGCACGAAGGACAGGCCCGGGTCTCTAGAAGTGGTGACTCCATGGAGGTATGATAACTCTTTCTTCTTCTTTCAAACGTTTTACTTTCTCTGCTCAGTTGTTGCTCGCTCGCTGAAGAGAAAAGGATGACGGGAACGGGAGGCGTGGCCGCCTTATATACGGTGGGCTTGTGCACGCATTCAGGTAGGCCCGCCCAAGGGCCGGCTACGGTTATAGAAGTCTCAGTGGATGACTGTTTGCATGATATGATCAAAGGGTAGTACCCATAGAGTCCAGTAGAGGGCGGAGCCTGTGAGAGATATAACTCCCTCTGGAGGGAACACAGGGATTTTTAATTGTCAGCAAATCAAGAATGCTGCATTTTGGGAATTCAAATTATGAATAAATCACAAAAATTATGACGAAGAGATCTTTGTAATACACAAAGCGGTGACGTTACCATAACAACACACAGTTTGATGTCAATCATCCCCACTACTCTATCCTGATGCCTGTTATGGGATTTTTTGACAGTGATATATATATAGAATAATGCCAGGCCTTATTTTTTATGATACTGTGACATTTTTCAGCATGTATCATTTGATAAGGAGTTAAAAAAAAGTTACAATATGTTCTCCAGTTAATCTTCTGAAGGTTTTTTCATCTCTATATCTCTATAAATATAAATGAATAGAACGTCAGCCTAGGGGCCAAAACATCAGAGTTCAGCATCCCTGAGGTGATTCTTTCCCTACACCAAGCTGCGCTCTGTTCTTCACACTTTGATTTAATTACCGAAACTTTGACAAGAGACTTCAGGTCTTCAAAGTGTATGTTTTGGTCATTGGATTTTCTTTTCACAAATGGATATTCAAAACAAAAAAACGACTGGATATTTAATATTCGTTTTAAAATTTAAAAACCAAAATTGAAATACAAGGCGTTTTTCTTTATCATGGTCAAAAAGGGATTTACTAAACTTAAAAAACGGGATGATTTTCATTTTCTACTTCTCAAAACAAAAAATAAAATCACTAGAAAATAGAAACAAAAAAACTACAGTTTTTTCATATTCTGCAGCCGGAAGTTACCTTACAAAATAAGAGCGCAGAGGACGGTCAATCCGTGTATCTACGGTCCATTTGTTTTCACAACGAAAACAGCCAAGACACATATTGAGCCCAGAAAATGACTGTTATTAAGGGCTGTAAATATAATAAGCCTATGTCTAAAATGGACAACATTGTTAGGAGATTTGAACTATACAGCGATTCTGCACTGCGGTCAACTCAGCCGTCTCTCGAGTTTGTTATTATTTTTTCTGCCATTAGTTATTCGTGAGATTGACACTGTTGGACTCAGTAGGCTAGTAGTGAAACTACTCCCACAAGTACTATGAAGTACTTACTGTGTACTTTTTGAGTAATCCTCTGTCAATGTCCCCTCCTGAGAACAAGAATGCATGTTTCTCTGCTATTTTGAATCAGCGTTAAAACTCCTTTCTTCATGAGACTGATATTGTTGGACAGAGTATTTTAAGAGGATATGGTAGACATAATAACAGCAATACTTCCAGTCAGTACTCCGGCAGCAGCATTTTTACCCCTTGGAAAGTCTTTAGAGTCTGGCCTGGATAGCTGGTCCCAACTCCTTCAGCACACTGACACACCCTGTCACTCTTGTTGGCCTCTTATGAAGCTGCTGTCTTTTAAATAGGATTATTTCTCTGCTCCTAGTTCAATCCTCGAAAAATGTGTCCAATTCAACAAAATGTTTTTTTGTGAGTGAAGGCCAGAGCTAAATTATAGATGGTTTGATTGTGTAATTACAAGGTGAGAGAAAATAAATCCACATCCTCCTATTAAACGTATTTTATTTCCTTTTCCATGTTATACTTATACTTACTTGTATTACAACATTTGCATGTTGAACTACATGCTGGATATCTTCCCCAGCCTCAAGGAAATACAATAAAATAAATGGATTCATAATTAAAAATGATAAAAATGTATAAATTAATAATGTTGTGTGCAAACATTTCAAATTAAAATATAAAATGAAAAAAAGTTTACTTTTGAAATGATTTCTCACAAACACCTTTCTAAATTATAGTAAATTATTAAAAAAGTTTTAGTCAATATACGTTTTTCTGCCTAAAATAGTTGAAATTGAACGTAAACTATATCAAACACCACATCCATGGCAAGTAACCAATTTTTGCCCGCTATTTAAATTGACTTTGGTTGAAGTTAATAACAATATTGATATTATATAGATATATAGATATATAGCATATCATTGATGCAGTCTTTCTGAACACTTTTAAAATACTGCAAATGAAGAATATTTGTAATGTTCTGCACAGATAGTGCCTTAACTTGAATTTGAAAACACGTGGCAACTTTATTAATACAGCAGATGAAAAGATTTGTGGGAGGATAAATTCTTCATGGGCTTCAATGGCTCTCTAGATAAAGGGCGTTTTATGGTTGGTTATTATCCTCAGATAGTGGTTTGTTTAAATAACTAGTGACATTTGAATAAATATTGCAAAAAAGGGCGCCAAAAAGGCATATATATATATAACCTGGCCGGCTTAACCAGTCTGTATTTCTTCAAGCACCACAAGATTCATAGTTTATAAAGTACAATTCTGGGCCATTGATTGTGTCATTTCTCCAAACACATACAGTAAAAATGCCTGTTTTTGAAGCCTTAAAATGGTGCAGGAAAAGGACTTTACATTGGGTTATACTTAAAGACAGGACTATTCTGTTAAGAGAAGAGAAAAAAGGAAAGAAAACTGTTATAATGGGTGATGTAACATGAATGACAGACATAATATGAGGTCCTTGGCACTCAGACTAGAGGGATCATTTTGTGATCATGGGGCATCACCCTTGTATACAGCATCAGGACAATATCATATGGAGTCAGACACTGGAAGTGTGCTGGAGGCGTTGACTGGGACTGATGGAAGGATGAGGCTGATGAGACTGAAGAATCTGTGAAGAACAAATTAGCGGCAGAGGAATAATTATATATTAAAAGACAGCAGCATCATAAGAGGGCAACCATGTGACAGAGTGTGTTACTTTGCCGAAGGATATTTGTGACCAGCTATCCAGGCCAGACTCTAAAGACTTTCCAAGGTGTAAAAATGCTGCTGCCGGAGTACTGACTGGAAGTATTGTTGATATCATGTCTACCATCCTCATAAAATACTCTGTCCAACAATATCAGTCTCAGGAAGAAAGGTGTTTTAACGCTGATTCAAAATAGCAGAGAAACATGCATTCTTGTTCTCTGGAGGGGACATTGACAGAGGATTACTGGAAAAGTACACAGTAAATACTTCATATACTTGTGGGGGTAGTTTCAGTAGTACTGAGTCCAACGGGATCAATCTCACGAATAACTAATGGCAACAAAAAATGATTCCCTCATCAAACTTAGCAGAAGTGGCTTGATTTTGTTCTCAGCATCGGACTTTGACCGAGGATTTCTCAGAAAATACACAGTAAAAGTACTTCAATGTATTGTTAGTAGTAGGCTAACTAATACAAAGTCAAACAGTATCAATTACACTGTGGACCTCTGTCGCCTGTCAGCGCAACTTACATGATGCCGTTTAAAACATATAATAATAAAGCGCGGTGCCGGCCGTCAGCGAACCGAGCCGGCCTTTCTCCGCATCTGATTTATGTCATAAATCAGATTTTAGAAAAGCGTTTTAGCCAATCAAAATGAAATATGCGGGACATCGTCTCAATTTGCGGGACGCACCAAAAGTCGTAAAAATGCTGTGCAGTACCGCACAAAGCGGGACATCTGGTCACCCTAGAGACGGCTGAGTTTACCGCAGTGCAGAATCGCTGTAGGCCTAGAGTTTATATCTCCTAACAATGTTGTTCATTTTAGACATAGGCCTATTATATTTACAGCCCTTAATAACATTCATTTTCTGGTCCTCAATATGTGTCTTGGCTGTTTTCGTTGTGAAAACAAATGGACCGTAGATACACGGATTGACCGTCCTCTGCGCTCTTATTTTGTAAGGTAAATTCCGGCAGCAGAATATGAAAAAACGGTAGTTTTTTTGTTTCTGTTTTCTAGTGATTTTATTTTTTGTTTTGCGAAGTAGAAAATGAGAATCATCCCGTTTTTTAAGTTTAGTAAATCCCTTTTTGACCATGATAAAGAAAAACGCCTTGTATTTCAATTTTGGTTTTTCAATTTTAAAACGAAAATTAAATATCCAGTCGTTTTTTGTTTTTGAATATCCATTTGTGAAAAGAAAATCCAATGACCAAACATACACTGACCCTGCTGCTACAGTATGAGTAATTCAGCTCAAATCTGCTCGAAATCAGGCTGATTAAAAAAGAAGTTGAATTCAATCCTTGCTGCATCTCTGAACTAATTTTCATAAATGACTGACGGCTGCCTCTCTGCAGCAACAATAGAGCACTGTTGTAGTAATTATGGTTTTCTAAATAGAACATGTAAGTTGATTAGAAATGACAGCGGTATTTTAGGGTCTGACAGCAGAGAAGTCAGGAAGGATCACAATTATACTCCCCAAATAACCAGAAAACATGTCCCTATCTAATAACCAGGTAATGAAGACGGCCATTAAAGTTTCCATATTGTAAAACTTAAGATTTTACATATTTTTTAATTTAAAAAACAGTTTGAGTTCTATAATAAAGTTGACTTTGACAAAATATTGAATTATTGACCTGCTCAACACAGATTTCTGAGATTAAGTATGATGTCAAAACATCGCAGTTTTAAACATTCTAAATGTGTCCCAGTTTATTTAAGGTTGCCGTGTATATGAATAAAATAAGCCGATGGTTTGTTCCCTGAAATCAAATAACTGTATAATTGCTAAATAACTTCTGGAGCTTATTATAGAAGAGTATGTCATTTCCCAAAGTCTTAAAGGCGCCATTTTGTGTTTTTGTTGTGGTTTTCCCTCTCCTGTAGTGTGTTATATAGGTTTTTGTGCATGTAAATGGTCTGCAAAGGCTAAAATCCCTGTGTTCCCTCCAGAGGGAGTTTCTCTCCCTCACACTCCCCCCCCTCTTCATTTTTGCACAAAAATAGAGTATATTAAATATATATATTTATATATCAATAAATCCCGGTATGGATAAGCAGCATTGGGTTTTGGTATAGATCAAATTCGAACAATACATATCCCTAACCAGGAGAGACCTGTGTGAGGTAACATTAAGGATATTGTTTAAAGTCAAAATGCCATTTCCAAATTCCTAGGATCTAATTAGCCCTCTTCCACACAGCATATCTGTGGCTGCTAGCCCTGTGTTGTATGTTTGACTAACCTCTCTCAGAGGAATGTGACTGTCAGACATCTTTCACATTCCTCTTGTAAAAAATCTAAGTGTGTGTTAAGAGAGAATTGAGTTGGGCATTGTTCCACCCAGAATGCAACACTCAAAACATTGAGAAAGCTGTCAGAAGTAGTTGACTCTGATGCTGGAACGCTGTCTGTTCTACTTCCCCCACATCCATCCAGCGAATGTGTACAACCACAGGAGTCATACTGCAGCCAGAGCGCTAGGCTCAGGGTGGAATTGTGACAGTTCACCTACATGAGAACAAAACACATTTTATAACTCACCTTTAACACTACCTCTAGAGTGTCAGCATTCTGAAATTATGTTTGTTGTGGTTACAGTGTTACAAAATTACATTTTTGAAACAAAACTTCAAAACTTGAACAGGTGTCCTAATAAGTAATCCATTGTTTTCATTCAAACTATTCCCTATTAAAGAAAAGACTAACAGCCAGATGTTCTGTCAATTTGCTATACATATTCCAACCCTTTAAGATGAATACTAATTATTCTTGGAGACCAGATAACTTGGAGACAAGTCACACCGTGGAGCCAAATATTTCCTTTGAGTTTTTACTGAACAAACTCATGCTACAAAGGCATAACACATTTGAAATGACTTTGAGAACCATTGTTAAATAAAAATGTAGCACACACTCCTGTTAAAGCTCTAAAACTAGCTTAACCATGTGTACACTATCCAACACTTAATGAAGACCACTGATGCTAGTCATCATGGTATTTCTAGCTGTGGTGGAGGCATGAAAGGTGACCTATTTTCTATTAGTCACTTCTGTTAGTAACTTAATAAGCTGTCCCCCCCTCTAATGACTATCCCACTGATAGCTGTAGAAGGACACAGAAGATGCTGGGTAAACCGAAGAGACAAAAGGAGTAGAGCTGGGTCTAGATTTATGGAGAGAAGGAGACATAAGTCGTGTCTCCCCCTCTCATCATTTACAACGTAAGATCGAGGGACAGATAAAGTAGGCAGTACCCATGAGTTACTGTCCCCCACAGACTTCCGTCGATGTCTTAAAGATCATCATTTATCTATTATGATAAAAACTCTTCTCTGCAGCGCCTCCAAGGCTCCAGAGGTATGATTTTACTATCATCCACAGACACTTTTTCCAGGAAGGCACTGATCTGACCAGAGAAAACGTCTCATAGAAGGCATGGACATGCAGGTACACACTGTGTACTGCAGTCTACCTGTCTGTGACACTAAGCTGAAAGAGATGAGAGCAGAGACAGACTCACAGCTAACGATGCTGAGCAGGACAATCAGAGAAGGATGGTCTAAAGAAAGGACAATAGGCCCTCAGAGCCAAAGCAGAATACCAGATCCATTGAGATGAGCTTTCAAAGATGAATACTATCATATTCAAAGGTGGGGAAATCCTCATCCCTACCTCACTGTGTGCACAGAACTTGCCCTGAATACATGCAGGTCACATGGGCATAGAAAAGTGAAAACAGATAGACCGTGAAATCCTATTTTGGCCCGGGATAACTGGCAGATTGAGGAAATAATTGGAAACTGGCAGACATTCCTCAAACACATCCCTAAATATAGAGTTTGGAAACGTTGCCAGCACATGGGAGTTCCAGCACATTAGCCCTTGTTCTGTGCAGATTGTAAAATCGCTTTTGGGCAAAACCATGCTTACCATAGAGACACCTATGTGAGTCTCCTGGAGTATTGTTACACCCCATACACTCAAAAAAACGATCATAGGTCTGAGTTACTCCAGTCTATCTATTTTGAGTTGGTTTAATTAAAAATATATATGTTTTGAACTGAACATATTTACATCTAATAGAACCAACATATATGATTTTAAATTAACATGATTTATTTACGTTGATGCAAGGGGGGAAACATAATTGGATTTAATTATACCAGCTAAAAAGCATGGCTTTTAAACTAGCAAGATTCACTTAGTTTGACCTGACGTGAATGGAATGCATTGGTTTAATGACACCTGCTAGTTTGAGATGTATGACGTCGTAATCTATCGCGAGGCACATCACGGAGGAAGACCACAGCACACACGAGGGAGACGACGATAGCATGTGGTAAGTAGTCCTATCTAGATCGCGATCGTGAACTGTAGCGCCCTGTTATGCATGCCCACTGCACCTCGCGGGAGTGCGCACAGCGTAAAGCAAAAAACTCACAGACGGAAAATATTCGGTTAGCCTGGCCACTGGTTTACAGTACTGTTTCACATGGGTGTTGTTCAGAGATGTATCCATAGATTTAGTTCCTAATTTTTTCTCTCAAAGTGCACCAGATTGATGCATTTCACTTCAACATTTAAAAAAAATCTTAAACATAATTCACATTCAGCATAGGATTACCCTAATTTAGTCTAGCAATTAAAATAATAGGTTCTAGCCCAAATTATATTGCACTTGGAGTTGGCATGCTACTGAGGATTAACCTAACCATGTCTGTTATTCACAGGTGTCCTGGGAACAAACACATTGACATTGCTGGCAGCAGGGCAACCTCTCAAGTGATAAGTAATCAGCAACTTTTTTTTTTTTTTATCAAGTTTGAAGTTTGTGCACATTGTAATCTTAAGAACTGCTTGACTTTGCTTGACTTATACTAGTAAATGACTAAAACATATAGGCGCATATAGGCTATAAATGGTGGTTGCCATAACATATAATAATACAAATATTTTCTTTGATTTTCAGATTACAACAGTACATGTGGAACTGCAAAGATTGTGGTACGTCAGTGTCTTCTAGGTTCCTGTTGTTGAAGCATTTCAAGCTAAGACATGGCCATTATGGTCGTAATTTTCGATATCCATGCGCCTATGCCACTTGTCCATGCACATTTAAGACTTGGAACAATCTTTTAAGTCACATTTACAGAGTCCAAGCCCAACAAACATCACAGCAGCGTATAGAATTATCCACATGTCACTGTCAGTTGTGTGCATGTAATTCAATTGCAACAGAGAAGGAATATTTCATTCATATAAATACACATTTGAGGAGGAATGAAACAGTAACATGTATGTTACTGTTTCATTCCTTCAGAGAAGACCCGAAAATATGCAGATAATTATCTGAAGTTTGGTTTTACCTTCAAGGAGACAGATGGCATTGAATTTCCAATGTGTGTCATTTGCTCTACTGTTCTTTCAAATGAATCTATGAAACCATCAAAGCTGCAGCGTCACTTGGAGACAACACACAGCCACTTCAAAGACAAACCTGTTGAATACTTCCAAGCTAGCCTCAAATCCCTCCAAGGTCAACAGATATTGATCCGAAAATCAGCCAAAGTTGGTGAGCTAGCTTTGAAATGCTCTTATCAAATTGCTCTTCGGATTGCCCAGAGGAAACAGCCATACACACTTGCAGAGGATTTAATATTGGCTTCAGCAACCGATATGTGTAAAACAATGTATGGGAATGATATTGACATTAACAAACTGAAAACCATTCCAGTGTCGGACACAACCATAGCTCGCCGTATAGACGAGATGGCATCTGATGTGAGGGTGCAACTGATAGAGAAGCTGAGGTTGGCAGATGCATTTGCATTACAATTAGACGAGTCAACAGATGTGTCTAAGGACGCCCAGCTTCTGGCGTTTGTGCGCTTTGTCGATGATAAGGAAATGCAGGAGGAATTTTTGTTTTGTAAGTGCCTCCCTCAACGCACAACTAGCTCTGAAATCTTCAAAGTGATTGATATTTTTTTCAGAGAAAATGACATTCCGTGGACAAAATGTATTGCGCTGTGCACTGACGGTGCAAGAGCCATGGCTGGTCTAAAAAGTGGACTAATCGCGCTTGTAAGGGATGTGTCTCCGCAAGTGATTTGGACGCACTGCATGCTACACAGGGAGTCACTTGTTGCCAAAGATATGAGCGCTGAATTGGCAGATGTCATGGACTTGGGAGTTTTTACTTCTCCAAAAGCGCACAGAGCTGGCTGCACTTTTCAGTGACAATGTTTGGGTCACCAAACTTGCCTATCTTGCTGATGTTTTCGCTGAGCTGAACAAACTGAACAGTTTAATGCAAGGCCCCAATACACATGCCATTCATCTGTATGACAAAATGGAAGGCTTTCTAAAAAAAATCAAAAGATGGAGGGAGCGCATCGGGGAGGAAATATTTTCCATGTTTCCATCAGTGGATGAGCTGGCAGATTCTGCTGTGCTCTCGCCCCCCGTAACACGAGCAATTCTTGCGCATTTGGAGGCGCTCGAGGGACAATTTGGGCGCTACTTTTCTGAGGCTGACTCCTGGCGCAGGGACAAGACATGGATACTGTTTCCATTCACAGACAACGCAGCAGACGGCACACGCCTGACAGTGACAGAGGAGGATCAGCTAATCGAACTATCCACGGACAGTACGTTCAGACACATATATGACACAAAACCACTCACCCAGTTCTGGATCTCTTGCCAGAAAGACTTTCCGCAATTGGCAGGAAAAGCTATGATGAGCCTTTTGCCCTTTGCAACAACCTATCTTTGCGAAAGTGGATTTTCCTCACTCACTTACTTGAAAAACAAATACAGGTCAAGGCTGCAGCCTGAGGCTGATATGACCCTCTGCCTGACAACCTCCATCCATCCAAGGTTAGATAAGCTGTGTGCTACTCATCAGGGTCAGACATCTCACTAATGTGGGAGTACGTGTGCCATCCACAGATGGTTTGAGGATTCACTGTCCCTTCTACATGTATGTTTAAAGTTAAAATCTGTGAATTATTTTAATAGCTCAGTGTTGTATGCAAGATGTATGTTTATAAATGGCAGTGGCATGGCCACCCTGTACCTTGCACTAATTTAAAGTTAAAACTTGAATCTGTGAATTATTTTAATAGCTCTGTGTTCCGTGCAAGATGTATGTTTATAAATGGCAGTGGCATGGCCACCCTGTACCTTGCACATGTTTAAAATAAAAACATGAATATATTAACCTGTGTATTATTTGAATAGCTTAGTATTGAATACACAATAACAGAGTAGCTATGTTTATACACGGCACTTGGCCCCGTTTAATATAAAACACAATTGTATGCCATACATATAGTAGGGGGGTCCCTGCTCCAGCTCTCCATCAGTTTGGGGGTCCCTGGCCTGAAAAATGTTGAAGACCCCTGCTCTAAAGGACTTAAAAACTGGTGTTGTTACATTAGGTGGTCCCTTGGCAGAGGCAGGCAGTTCTACAGACAACGTATGTAGTTATGCAGAATCAGATGATGACTTAGAAGTTTGTACGAGCACAGATGGAGACAGTGATATTGTTCCTATAGAGGAATTGCCTAAATTAATTGAACATAAAGTTGCATCTGTTTTATGGAAGTTAGAAATTCTAGTTCATGTTCCAACCACAGTAGTTGATGAAGTGCTTGGTGAACTTCACTACTTAATAAGCTCAGCATCAATACCAGTGACTTGCAATATTGTATCTGATCTATTCAAGAATCATAAATTGCAAGTTGATGAGTCTATTATAAAATAACTTTCTACTGCCGTATGCACAGGTAATCCTCTGGGAAAAGCTATACAGAAAAACAGGCCCCTGGGAACAGCCTATAAACGTAAGAAGTACTATACAAAACATTTTAATGTTGTAGAGCCAATTGAATTTATTCTTGACTCAAAGACAAAAAGGTCCTTTCAGTATATTCCATTGCTAAAATCTTTGCAGCAGTTGCTAGATCACAATGATGTCATAGACAAGGTTATTAAAACCCAAAGAACACAGGTAAATGAAGGCCCTGTAGATAACCAGCAGCAGTACAAGTCCACAAGAGATGGTCAGCACTTCAAAGAAAATGTTTTTTTTATCAGGGGAGAGGTTAAGAATCACTGTAACGCTGTATGTGGATGACTTTGAAATGTGTAATCCCTTGGGAACATCTCGAAAGACACACAAGCTGTGTGGTGTATACTGGATTCTAAGTAACCTACCCTCTGGGTCACATTCAGAACTGTCTTCCATTTACCTAGCTCTTTTGTGCAAGAGTGATGATATAAAGACATATGGCTATGGAAAAGTTTTAAACCCCCTTTTACAGGATTTGGTTACCTTGGAAAAGCAGGGTGTTTTCATTTCAAGCCTTGGTGAGTTTGTGAAAGGCACAGTCCAGTGTGTAATAGCAGACAATTTGGGAGTGCATGGAATAGGTGGATTTGTGGAGAGTTTCTCAGGAGTTTTTTGCAAGTTTTGTACAGGGAAGAAGTCGGAGATTCAGAGTGAACACGTTCAGTCAGGCACATTCAGTCTTAGAACCAAAGAAATCCATGAAGAGCATATTGAATCGGCAAAGGAAAATGGAAATAGCTGCTGTGGAGTAAAAATAAATTGTGTTTTTTCAGAGCACCTTGCTGATTTTAACGTCACCAAAGGGTATCCTCCAGATATTGCACACGATTTATTTGAAGGTGTCATCCCAGTTGAGCTTGCATACTGCTTAGGTCTTTTGATCTTAAAAAAATGTTTTACTTTAGAAAGCCTGAATGCAACAATTCTAAAATGTCCCTACAAGTGGGGAGATAAAACCATCCGCCCCCATGTAATACAGCGCATTTTCACATCCAAGAAGACAATTGGTGGCAATGCTCATGAAAACTGGAGTTTGATCAGACTACTTCCATTTATGATAGGTCACTTGATACCTGAAGATGAACTGGCATGGCAGGTTGTCTTAGACCTCAAAGATATTTTAGAGCTTGCTGTTGCCCCTGTCCACACAGATACAACTATTGCATATTTAGAGGGTAAGATTTCAGATCATAGGCATAGATACTGTGAACTTTTTCCTGATGCAAGAATCTTGCCTAAACACCACTACATAGAGCATTATCCAGAAATGATCCGTTGCTTTGGCCCTTTAGTTGGTTTATGGACCATGCGATTTGAGGCCAAGCACAGCTTCTTCAAGCAAGTAGCAAGACACACAAACTGCTTTAAGAATGTGACATACTCACTATCAGCTAAACATCAGTTAATGGTTGGCTATTACATGCATTCATCCAGTCTCAATAAATCCAGCTTGAAGGTCACCAGTGTCTCAACAGTGCCTGTTGATGTCCTTAATGAGGAAGTGGCATTATCAATCTAGAGGAAATACCCAGATGTGACAGAGGTTAATCTAGCCAAAAATGTCTCAAGTAATGGTTTAAACTACAGAAACGGAATGATAGTTGCTCATGGCTCTACTGGTGGGCTGCCAGAATTTGCTGAGATTCTTCAAATGTGTATTGTTAAGGAGCAGTTGAGCTTCATTGTAAGGGTGTTGTGTGCATGGTATAGGGACCATTTTAGAGCTTTTCAGTTGACCCCATCATCCAGTAAAGAGGTTGCCCTGATCGAGCTTGCAGAATTGGCTGATACATATCCACTTGCTGTCCACATGGTTGGAGGGATCCGAATGGTAACCCTAAAAAGACACATAATTGTCTGAGCTGTTAAGTATGTCATTTACATATTACTTATACACATATGGATTTCCTGCAAGTACTGAGCAATGTCTTCATTACACTCTCTGAAACTTTTTTTTTTTCTCTTCAGGATGAATGATGGCTGGACCTTTGGGCGTGTTGTCTTTGAAGAGAATTATGCAAGAAAACTTATCCTCCAGTCAGGAATGCCGGCTTCTCTTAAAGATCTGACTATTGAGATCAAGATATTCTTTGGGTTGGATGATGTTGAATTTAGGATCCAGTACATGGATGTTGACTTTGACAACCAGTATGTTAACCTAACATCAACGAGTGAAATCAAAGACAAAAGTACTTTAAGACTGATCACCGTTCAAGCCCCGGTCCTCATATTCCAGCCATGTCCCTCAACTTCATATCTGGAGTTAGAGGACCCCTCCGTTTCATCAGGTGACACACAGCCATGTCCCACAACTTCATATCCGGAATCAGAGGACGCCTCCTCCATTTCATCACGTGGCACCAATGATACAGTAATACTGTCATCCTCTCCTTGTTATAACGAGGTACAAAAATACTGGACTCAAATGCAACGAGTCATTTTTTAATGAGAAAAATAAAACAAAGTTTAAACAAATGATCTCTCTTGCGAGGACAAAACAAAACTCTTGATTTCAAAACAAAAACTCTCCTCTCTGGTAACTCTCCTCTCTGGAAACACGCTGGGTCTCTGGACATGTGAAGCACACTGAAACAAGATGAACTGGCACAAGACAAAGGGAGACAGGACTATTTAAACATGAGGGAAGTGGGAACAGGTGGAAACAATCAGGGGCGGGGCAGACGCTGACGATGGCGGGAAAACACACAAAGGGAGGAAGTAACAGGGCCTGAAAAGAAAGACAAGAGGTAAGTACAACATAAAACAGAAAATGGGAAAACGAGACATGACATGAAACATGGGGACTTGACTAGAGATGACAGACATAAATAGACAGACAAGACGTGAAGTAACACGAAAACCTGACTCTACATAGAAACCTGACTAGACTTGGAATGACATAAATACCTGACTAAACATGAAACAAACACAACTAACACAATTGACGAGACACCACAGTACTCCCCCCTCTAGGGACTGCTCCGGAAGTCCCAGACACTCCTGGATGATCCTGATAGAAGTCAGTGATCAAACTCCGATCTACAATGAAACTTGCAGGGACCCATTGTCTCTCTTCGGGACCGTAACCATCCCAATCCACGAGGAATTGTTTCCCTCGGCCACGGTTACGGACTCCAAGCTGTTTTTTAACGCTGTAGACAGGACCATCATCAACCATCCGGGGAGGCGGTGGGGGCTTAGAGGCGGGCACCAGAGGACTCTCTCTTACAGGCTTGACCTTGCCCACATGAAACGTCGGATGGACCTTGAGCGACCTGGGTAGACGTAAGCGCACAGACACTGGGTTAATCATCTTAGAAACCGGGAAAGGGCCCACGAACCTTGGGGCTAGCTTTCTGGACATGACATGAAGGGGTAAGTCTTTGGTAGTCAGCCAAACGCTTTGTCCAGGCCTATAAGATGGAGCAGGTCTGCGATGCCGATCCACCACCTTCTTCATCTGGCTGGCGCTGCGCAGGAGAGCACGACGAGCACCTGCCCAGATCCGGCGGCACCGACGGACCATGGCGTGTGCCGACGGGACCGTGACCTCACCTTCATTGGCAGGGAACAAGGGTGGCTGGTAACCATAAACACACTGGAAAGGAGTAAGTCTAGTAGCGGTGGTGGGCAGTGTGTTGTGAGCATACTCGACCCACACCAGGTGCTTGCTCCACGATGCCTGGTTCTGGGAAACGAGGCACCGCAAACAGGTCTCCAGCTCCTGGTTGATGCGCTCTGATTGGCCATTGGACTGCGGGTGGTAACCCGAAGACAGGCTAACAGTGGCACCAAGGAGATGGCAGAACTCCTTCCAAAAACCTGAGATGAACTGGGGGCCTCGGTCCGATACGATGTCCCTGGGAAAACCATGAAAACTTCACGTAACATGACCTCTGCCGTTTCTTTGGCAGAGGGGAGCTTGGGTAATGCAATGAAATGTGCCATCTTACTGAATCTGTCCACCACCGTCAGGACGGTGGTGTTTCCTTCGGACACGGGTAATCCAGTAACGAAGTCCATGGAGAGGTGTGACCATGGACGGTGTGGAACAGGAAGAGGCTGCAGCAGACCCATCTGAGCTTGTTTGGAGGTCTTGTTTTTTAGCACAAACGGTGCAGGCTGCCACATACTCTGCCACCTGTTTCTCCATAGCCGGCCACCAGAAACGTTGCTTTATCATAAAGATTGTGCATCTAACCCCCGGATGACAGGTGAGCAAAGACGTGTGAGCCCAGTGAATTACCTGTGAGCGACCTGAAACAGGTACAAACAACCTATTTTGCGGGCAACCACTAGGGGCCGGGCTCTCACCATGTGCTTGCTTCACCACAGATTCTATTTGCCATGAAACTTCCCCAACCACACAATGAAGTGGAAGGATGCTCTCAGGTTTTTTGGCAGCAGGTTCAGGATCGTACATGCGTGACAAGGTAAAGTTAAAGCGACTAAAGAACAATGACCATCTAGCCTGGCGTGGGTTTAGTCTTTTGGATTTCCTAATGAATTCCAGGTTTTTGTGATCAGTCCATACTAGAAATGGTTGTTCCGCCCCCTCTAACCAATGACGCCAATCTTCTAAGGCTATCTTTACTGCTAAAAGTTCCTTGTTCCCCACATCGTAGTTCCTCTCTGCGTCTGTCGAATTACGTGACAAGAACGCACAAGAATGGAGCTTGTTGTCCTGAGCAGACCTTTGGGAGATCACCACTCCGACGCCTTCGTTCGAGGCATCCACCTCCACAATGAATTGTCTCTGCGGGTCAGGCACTGAGGATTCGAGCGGTTGTGAACAGCGTCTTGAGTCTTTGAAAGGCTTTCTCCGCCTCAGTGTTCCACTTAAACACAACATGGGAAGAGGTTAGTGCATGTAATGGCGCCGCAATGGCGCTAAAGTTTCTTATGAACCTTCTGTGGAAGTTGGCAAAGCCTAAAAATTGTTGGATCTGTTTCCTGTTTGTGGGAGTTGGCCAACTTTCCACAGCACTAACCTTTACTGGATCCATATGAACATGGTTTGCGGTGATGATGTAACCCAAGAAGGAGACCGTCTTGGCATGAAACTCACATTTCTCAGCTTTGCAGTACAGTTTATTCTCCAACAGTTTCTGGAGTACTTGGCGGACATGTTGAATGTGAGTCTCCTCATCCGGTGAGAAAATTAAGATGTCGTCAAGGTAGACGAAGACAAACTTGTTGAGACCCTTAAGTCCCTCAACACAGCCCCTTAAGTCCCTCAACACATCATTGATCATACCCTGAAAGACACCTGGAGCATTGCATAAACCAAAAGGCATCACAAGATATTCGTAGTGGCCACTAGGAGTGTTGAAACCTGTCTTCCACTCATCCCCCTCCCAAGTTCTGACGAGATGATAGGCGTTTCTGAGGTCCAGTTTGGTGAATACTTGGGCATCCTGCAACAGTTCAAATGCTGAAGACAGTAGTGGGAGGGGGTATCTATTCTTAACAGTTATTCCATTGAGTGGACTATAGTCTATGCATGGACGGAGAGAACCATCTTTCTTGCCCACAAAGAAAAAGCCTGCAGCCGCAGGTGATGACGACGGTCTAATGAGTCCAGACTTAAGGGAAGAGTCAATATACGTTTTCATGGCCCCCCTTTCTGGTGCAGAGATGGAGTAAAGCCGACCTCTAGGGATCGGAGCTCCAGGCAAAAGGTCAATAGGGCAGTCATAAGGTTGATGAGGTGGTAGCGAAGTAGCCTTAGTCTTGTCAAAAAAGCTCCTTTAAGTCCAGATAACATGTGGGCACTTTAGACAGGTCAGCGTACTCTGATGTCAGTGGTAACTCTATTGGGTTGTTCTGTCTGATTTACAGACTGTCTGGAGTTCCCAGGGGAGGCTAAGCAGGTAACTTTACAATTAGGAGCCATGTTCTTAATGTTTCCCGACCGCCAGTCAATATTCGGATTGTGTCTGAGGAGCCAAGGAAAACCCAAAACTATAGGGTGAAGTGCAGAGTCAAATAAGTGGAATCTTAATCTTTCTGTGTGAATGTCATCTATAGTTACTTGAACGGGTTCAGTTATATGGGTTACTCTGAATAACAGCTTGCCATCTAAAGCACTGGCATCTACAGGGGAAGTCAAAGGGACAGTTGTAATGCCCAGTCTTTTAGCAAGACCCCAGTCCATCAGACTTTCGTCCACCCTGAATCCACTAGTACCCCCTCAGTCATGGTGTGGTCACGTAACTGCATTTTTACCTTGGTTAATGATCGTGGAGGAAAGTCAGCTGCAGAAAATCGGCTCACCAGCGCCCTCCGTCGCGCCGATGAGCCTGGCCTTTTAACGGGCAGGAGGATGCAGCATGGCCATGTTGTCCACAGTAGAAGCAGCATCCTTCACGAAAAACGGCGCTGTCGTTCCTCTGCTGTGATCCTGGTTCCGCCCAGCTGCATTGGTTCCTCGGATGATGTTGTCAGGGGTGTATTGTTTCCCCATGGGCATTGCGGGGCAGGTGGGTGCACACTGGTTCTTAACCTTTCACTGTTCCTTTCATTAAGTCTAATATCTATACGGGTTGACATAGCAATGATTGAGTCAAGATCTGTTGGTAGCTCCACAACCCTGTTTCCTAAAAATTACGTTCCCACAGAACTAAACTGCATTCTCAATTACGTTTAGCTAAAAACGTATTTTCTCCCACGTTACGTTTGTTATGAACGTATCTCAAATACGTTTATTTTCTACATATCTTTGCCATTTTTTTTTGCCAAAAAGCTGCTGTGTCGTTTATTGCACCTCAAACATTAAAACAAATCCAGAGTTACGTGTTTCTGTACTTCCTCTAAGAAGAAAGGACAGTAAAAGAAGAGCTCTGTGGCTTCAGGCTCGATCGCCGTTCAAATGACAGCGTTGGTTTCTCCAAAAGTGGGCGGGGCTGTAAAGTGACGTAGATTTTACTCTCATCTATTATTCAAAACCATTCTATTTATTCTAACGTAAATTACATGCCAGTGTTTTATCTTTTTATTTAGCGATTTGTTTTTGCATGTTTAACTGGGAATGTTTTCATGTTGAACCGGAAGTACGTCACCTCACTTTGTCTTTGTCCCTTTTACGTTCCAGACAATGCATGGCTCAGCGTAACAGACTGAACAGCGACCCCAGGTGTGTCTACATTGGAATTACATCTTCATTACTGAAGGACAAATACTTTACCTAGTGTTTGTTAACTGGGTTTTTAATGCAGTTGGCTTTTCTTAATGGTTACAATATTGTTATGAGTTATATCTGAAGCAAATGATGTTTCTGAAGATGTGTAGTCAATTCCACCCTTCAATGTAGCATAAATGTGAACTCTCATTACAGGAACAATACCATTAAATGACGGATATACCTTTCTGTCTGTGATGTTTTACAAATCAGATATTAATGTGTAGAAGTAAAACATGAGAAATAGTATAGCAATATCCTGTAAATTATGTAAAAACATGAATAAAACTACACATCTTCAGATGTTATACATACATACATATATGTGTGTCCTACACTAATAATACAAAGTTATTATTAGTATGCTGTGTGCCTTGTGTGCACCGCCTAGTGGTTAAAGCACGTTATTGAATTATTTTTGTTGAATAATGTTATTTGTTGAATAATGTTATTTGATGAAAAAAAATTAAGAGTACATACTTTCATAGGGGGAAAGTAGAAGGTCAATGATAGAAATATAGAATATAAAAAAATCAAGAAGATACTGTAAGTGATCTCTACAATAAAACAGTTTAGTGCCGGATGTACAAAGATATTAATATGAGGACCTTAGAAAATCTTGAAATCTTGATAGGGATGTGCAAAATAGCCATTATATACAGTTTTTAATTAACTATTAGTAAAGAATAACGAGTAATGAATATACTTTATAGAGATCTGCAGATAAATGTTTAGTCTTCTCAAGCACCAACTATCTATATCTCTCCTGATTGTTGGCACTTGACAATCACCTTTCCCTGAATTTTACTCAGGTGTAACTAAAGTCTGATTTAAGGGTTGTTTATATTTCACATCATTAATCAGACTCTGCAAAGTAACTAAAATAAATGTAGTGGAGTAAAAATACCAGGTTAACCTCTGAATTGTAGTGGAGTAGAATTACAAAGTAACAATGAGCTGTCATGTGGGTATATATTAATGCTGCCCATTATCGACACAAGCGATTTTCACCCATTTATTAATTACATGTTTTCAATTTGTACACACCAATTTGTTTCCTATCGCCTAAACCTCCAGGGCTGTACACAGTTTAATGTCAACATTCTGTCAACTTCTAATTTTGGGAAAAACGAAAACGTCTTTTAAAACTACAATTCCCAATAGAGACGGGCCATAGTTGCGAAACACAATAGCCAGCATGTGTAGTTCTGGGGGGGCGTTCGAGTCCAGTTTTGGATAATCTGCCGTGGTTTCGTTCCATTTCAAAGAGCTGTTTGACGCTCCGCGTAACCTTGGCGCACTGCCACTCCAACATCCAATCCCAGAGTTTGAAGATTAATCACGGGGTTTGTCAACTGGACTGTAGTCCCAAACGATAGCTGGGGATTATGTGTAGTGTCTTCGGCCATCCTAAACTCTGAATTCTTTTTCGGATATCATATCGCATTAACACCATATCCCAACGTGCATTGCGGCTAAAACATCCAATCAGCGAGCTGAGAGTCTTTCCTACGTCTGTTTCCGGTATTGTTCCTGTAATGAGAGATCACATTTATGCTACATTGAAGGGTGGAATTGACTACACATCTTCAGAAACATAATTTGCTTCAGATATAACTCATAGCAAATAAAGTATAAAAATATAAGTAATAAGAAGATAAAACACTGGCATGTAATTTACGTTAGAATAAATAGAATGGTTTTGAATAATAGATGAGTAAAATCTACGTTACAGCCCCGCCCACTTTTGGGGAAACCAACGCTGTCATTTGAACGGCGATCCAGCCTGAAGCCACAGCGCTCTTCTTTTACTGTCCTTTCTTCTTAGAGGAAGTACAGAAACACGTAACTCTGGATTTGTTTTAATGTTTGAAGTGCAATAAACGACGCAGCAGCTTTTTGGCATGTTAAAACTATTATTTTCTGCCTCGCTCATGAGAGTAACAGCTGGCGAAATTACAGCCTCGCCTACTGATTTTAATTTAACCATATATCGAGCCCGATTCTCGATTTCAAATGTGTGCTCTAAAATGATATTTATAAATGACTATTATCATTATTATAAGCAAGACAATAAATGGCAAAGATATGTAGAAAATAAACGTATTTAAGATACGTTCATAACAAACGTAACGTGGGAGAAAATATGTTTCTAGAAGATATGTAGAAAATAAACGTATTTGAGATACGTTCATAACAAACGTAACGTGGGAGAAAATGCGTTTTTAGCTAGCATAATTGAGAATGCAGTTTAGTTCTGTGGGAACGTATTTTTTAGGAGACAGGGTTGAGCTCCAGGGGTGCTAATTGGTCCTTAATAGAGTCCTTTAGGCCATTCATGAAGGCATCAATAAGGGCAGGAGTGTTCTACCCGCTATCTGCTGCTAAAGTGCGAAATTGTATCGCATAATCTGCCACTCGTCTGGGTCCCTGTTTAATCTGCAATAACACTCGGTTGGCCTCTCTGGCTGGTGAAGAGTGATCAAAAACACGCCTTAGAGTCTCTGAGAACATGTTCAATGACTGGCACACTGGAGAATTAGAGGACCATTCGGCCGTAGCCCAAGCAGCAGCTCGCCCGGTTAAATGGGACAGCATAAAGGCTACTCTAGCTTGGTCTGAAATAAAGGCAGAGGGGTTATGGGCAAAATTCACACTGTACCAGAAAGGGGCGACAGTCCCCAGAGTCCCCGGAA
This sequence comes from Dissostichus eleginoides, assembly GCA_031216635.1. Classification (NCBI taxonomy): domain Eukaryota; kingdom Metazoa; phylum Chordata; class Actinopteri; order Perciformes; family Nototheniidae; genus Dissostichus; species Dissostichus eleginoides. The sequence continues at coordinate 666,408 of CM062280.1, forward strand.
AACTTCTCTGGAGATGCAAGGCGAAGCGACGTTCCAGAAGGGGGAATGTGGTCTGCAGCAGCAGCAGCACCAGCGGAAGCAACTGATGGGCTCGGCATAGCAGGAGACCGTGTAGATAATCCAGCTTCGAGTTGGGCAAGAGCTCTGTGCACTTGAACCGCCAGGTGATTAACTTGATTAGTTACAGCCTCCTGGAATTCTGTTTGGCGATCAGTGAGGTTACTAACTCCTCTGTTAATGGAGACCAGCTGTGCAGCATGGTGAGCAAGCTCTGCTCTCTGTCCTTCGACATCCGCTTTAAATCCTTCTGAGTCGGCTGAGTCCATGTTGGCCAGTTCGTTCTGTTATAACGAGGTACAAAAATACTGGACTCAAATGCAACGACTCATTTTTTAATGAGAAAAATAAAACAAAGTTTAAACAAATGATTTCTCTTGCGAGGACAAAACAAAACTCTTGATTTAAAAAAAAAAACACTCCTCTGGTAACTCTCCTCTCTTGAAACACGCTGGGTCTCTGGACATGTGAAGCACACTGAAACAAGACAAACTGGCACAAGACAAAGGGAGACAGGACTATTTAAACATGAGGGAAGTGGGAACAGGTGGAAACAATCAGGGGCGGGGCAGACGCTGACGATGGCGGGAAAACACACAAAGGGAGGAAGTAACAGGGCCTGAAAAGAAAGACAAGAGGTAAGTACAACATAAAACAGGAAATGGGAAAACGAGACATGACATGAAACATGGGGACTTGACTAGAGATGACAGACATAAATAGACAGACAAGACGTGAAGTAACACGAAAACCTGACTCTACATAGAAACCTGACTAGACTTGGAATGACATAAATACCTGACTAAACATGAAACAAACACAACTAACACAATTGACGAGACACCACACTCCTGAGTCAAGATCATGCACCTGGCCGGATGTCTTTGTTATTCCCTCGTTTTCATTTGATACGGAGATGCAGCTTGAAAAAGGAAACCAAGACTTACAAGCAAATGGCACGCCACTTACTCCTGGCCCTAAGATGAAATCAGTCATTCTTGAAGGCCTATCAGAGAAAATGTTCAAGTACACAGCGTACCCCAACAATGTACAGATAAGCAATGTAGCTGAAGCTTTGGTCAAGACCCATCCATGTATGACAGAGCGAGGGTCCACAACAGGCTTTGAAGGTTGGAAGCAGAGCTTGAAGTACAAGATGGCAAACTTCCGTTCAAGGCTTGGCAAACTGAAATCTGTGTCAACTCCCTCAAGCACAAATCACAAGACCAGGGCAAGGAAGCCTTAAATGTGAAGAAACCAAAGAAGGCTGAAGTGAATTACTGTCCACTGCTTCCGAGAGGGGAAACAAAAGAAAGCCTTGAAAATGAAAGACTTGCACTGCTGACTGAGGTACAGAAGAGAAACAACCAGGTGGTTGTGAAGGAAAAAATGGAGAGGACCTTCTCATACCGACGACAAGAGGTTGTCCAGGACAAGCCACTGGTTGCAGATTTTAAAAGCAGATGGCCGGCTCTGTTTGAAATGAATGAAGTAAGTAATATGCTATTCAATTTTGCACCATATGTTAATATTTTGACACTGGACATTTTGATTAAATGAGAATGGTTGACCAATTTTACTTTGCTTTTGGATGTTGCCATCTTCATGTGTTTTCAGATCAACAGGGAGTTCATGCGAATTACCACTGTCCCTCTGACATCAAAATTCCTATCTCAACTTGATGAGTGCTCTGACCAGCTGGTAAAAGTCTTTATCAACAAAGGAGGTGCTGCAGGAAAAGAAATCAGGAGCACCATTGCAGTCATGGATAAGGTGAATTATTCTGCTTTATTAATCTATCAAACTTTACAGTCAGAACAGCACAATTTCCTATGGATTTTATCTGTCATGTGGTATGGGTTGTAGTATTAGTGAAATAGTGTAAGAGCCATTCTCCATTCAGCTGTCTGCTTTGTGCATTGTCAGAGGTTCTGTTAAGGTCAGACTGGGGAACACAGGCAGGCAGGACACGGCAGTCTATGAATGGGGTTTAATGAGAGATCCGGGGCAGGTGGGTAAGGCGGGTGGGGCAGGCTGGCTGGCTGATAGGGGGGGGGGGCAGGCAGGTAGGGGAGCAGGTAGGCTGGAAGGCAGGAACCAGAGGTGGCAGACAATCACTATTAGTAACCAGGTCACAGATACACAAAATATAAAAGAGAGCCAGCGCAACTAACATGAGAGTAACAAACTACAATCTGGCGAGGAGTGGTTGAAAAGCCGGGGTTGATACTGCATGGTGGTGATAAGAGAGATGATGGACCACTGATGGATGTATCAACTGGAGCCTGCAGCCCAGCCCACACACCGAGACAGCCAGAGGGGAGAGCTAAGTGGAGGTGGAGGGCGTGACAGGTTCAACACTAATTTTCAATTGATCTATTCTTCCTTTCTGCAGAGTGATGACATTGAAGTAAGACGGGAGTACATCCTCAAATGTCTCTGTACATACCTCCATGAGGACAGTGGAAAACTTGTTGGGGAGTATATGGTAAGTCATTTTTATCTTATTTTGTATTCATTACCTTGGCGGAGAGTAATATTTTCGGTCGCGTGTATGGATTTGTCTGTTAATCTGCAGGATTACACAAAAAGTACCAGACCAATTTTCATGAAACCCAGTGGAAGGGTGTAGCAGGGGTTAAGGAAGAACCCATCTTTGGAGCGGATCCGAATCACGGGGCGGATCCCCAAATCAAAACAAAACAGCTCCCTGTGTGGGGGCACTAGAGACACATGGTTTAGCCTGGGGTGTGTGGGGGGAGAGCACGGAGTGCACCGAACCGCTGGCTGCGACACGAGGGGGGCGCCACAGAGCTGACCAAACATGGCCGGTGGGAGGGGGGTTGAAACGGCCATATCTTAACGTGAGAAGGTCACAGAGACACAGGGTTTTGACTGGCACAAAGCTCTCGATCAAACAAATGCAGCAATACCAAACATGTACTGCTCGCACTCACGTGCACAGAGCCACAACATGCATTCATGGGCGGAGGTCTGTGCTCTCTGCACCATTTCTAGTTTAAATTATTGTGGCGACCATGAAAAAGGAGTCATCAGTAAAATAAAATGGTTTATTAAACAACAAAACTAAAATAGACACAACACCAAAACACTCTCGAATACACAGACTAGGAAGGGCAATAAATAGACACATGAGGGAGCTCAACCAATTAGGACCCCCGTCCTTGCCAGTTCGCTACATTATTATGCAGATGTCTTAGTGTTCAAAGGTGTTAACATTTTTTGGACCCTTCAAATCTGATCAGTGCATAGCTTCATCATTTTCTGTTTGTGTTCCACAGAGCAGTGACATTGCTGAAGCCAAGAAGGAGATTGAGGAGACAGTGATGGGAATCTATGTCATCCGAAAAGAGGGAGTGGATATCACAGAAAAGCCTGAGGACATCGGAATTGCCATAGAGGGCGTAGTAGTTCTGAATGACCTGGGAAATGTGGCCTGTGCATGTGCCTTGCTGTTTGGATTGATTTATGCACTTAACCTGAGCTAACCATCGAACCTTAAGTTCACCTTAGAATTCTTCCAAAAGTTGTTGATGAACCTGGATGGAAACAAGCTTTCAACCAAAGTCCAAGCGCTCAAAATCAAAATGGCTCAATGAGCCCAATGTAATAGCTGACGTTTTTATGTAGTTATGTTAAGTATTTTCAGACATTTGCTATTTTAAATGGGAACATTTGATGTCATAGTTGTTGTTCTCTATGTACAACAAATCAAATTCAAAGTCTTTAAAAGTACCTACCAGAATCTGCCCAAGTACCCCAGAGGTTTCTACATGCACCTGAGGTTCCTGCAGGGCAGAGAGTACACCTGTCCACTAGGGGGCAGAGTGAGTCCTCCAGGATGCAGGGAGTCTGTCTGTACACACACACACACACACACACTCTCACACTCACACTCACACTCACACTCACACTCACACTCACACTCACACACACACAATCACTTTGTGCAGGTGGAGTAAGAAAGAGCTCATACAGTCTAAGGATGTAATTAATTTTTTTATGTTAGTATTGACTGTGATGAGCCTGACAATTGGCTTGTAGGGTAATTTGCATGTATACATTCCTAACAAGGTTCTCTGTTAGGAATGTTTTTGAGTTATGTTTAGTGTTTTCAGACATTTGCTATTTTAAGGAAAATGTCTGATACCCTTTGAAGTACATTTTTGATACCATTTGAAGTACATTTTTGATACCATTTTTGAGGTTCTGTTTTATAATGTGTAAAATGTGTATAATGTGTTTTAATCAGTCAATGTTAGAGAGACAATGTTAACTTCTCATTTTGTGCTAATAAAGCTTTTTATTAGAAAAATTGTGTTTCTGTGACTTAAAGGTGGGGTATGTAATTTATTTCAGAAACACTTTTTTTTATATTCCATGGAATGCTCTTAACATCCCGATAGCAATGAATATATTAAATGCTTTGACAATAAATACATAAAATTCATCTGTGGAAGCCGTAGTACTGTAAAAAGCACGACCAATCATTTTAGACGGCCCGGCTAAAATAACTGGATGGCCTACCTGCCTGTCAGCCTTCCATCTGTGCACAAACTTATCTCGTGCCCTCATTGGTCATGTGCGTGTTTGTGTGTGTTGGAGGAGGGGCTCTGTAAGGAAGTCTGAAGGAAGAAGCAGATTTTTTCGGTTGTGTACTTTCAAATTCTAGCGCACTCGAGCTGGTTTCTCCAAAATTACATACCCCACCTTTAATGGTTCTGTTAGACTACATTTAATGTTATCAGCATATTATAATTATGTGACAATTCCATGCAATTGGATTAAATAGAACCAACAAGGTAAAAACCTGTTAGTTAAGCTAAAGTAAAATATGTCAACCTGAAGTATTAATTGTACATTGGATCGATGAGAACCACATGTTAGTTTTAACTAAAGTAAAATACGTCAACCTGAAGTATTAATTTTACATTGGATGAATGAGATACATGTGTTGGGTTAACAACAGTGAATCATGTATTATGTACACATTTCATTTAAATTAGAGTAACATAATGTAATTGCGTGGAATTTTGTCACGTAATTAAATCATGTTGGTTTAACAAATCCATTTTTTTTAGTGTAGACCGCTTATGTTCACCAGCCCAGCTGCTTATTACCTCAGTTACGCTCAACCCTACCCAGAATGCACCAGCAGCTTCAGCCCAAGGTAGACACCCACAAAGACTCTGATTCTCGCTTCGCCAGCAAAAAGCAACAACCAAAGCACCAGAAAAGATATTACAACTGCTCAGCAAAGGAGGGTAGGTACATTTACTCAAATACTGTAATTGAGTACAATTTGTAGTTATACTTTACTTGAGTATTTCCATTTAATGCTATTGTACTTCTACTACAATTCAGATGTAAATGGTGTACTTTTAATCCACTACATGTATTTAGTACCTTTAGTTACTTTACAGGTTTGGATGGATGGATGTGAAATATAATCAAGTCAGACTTTAGTTCCACCTGGAGTAAATTCACATGCTACCGTGCAGTATACAAAGTCATTACTTTTGAGACTTTAATGTACTTTAACTTGAGTAACATTTTGAATGCAGGACTTTTACCTGTAACAGAGTATTGCTACACTCTGGTAGTTCTACTTTTATTCAAGTACAAGATCTAAGTACTTCTACTTTTACTCAAGTACAAGATCTGATAACTTCTACCACCTCTGCGGCTCAGACAAATAACAACATTTGATTTTCAGGATCATTAATACCAGAAACCAGCAGAACTGATACTGGCAGTACATACACACGCACAGCTGAAGGGCAGGAGTACAGACATTTCATGCCATGCAGGCTTTTTGCCTGCATGACACAAGTGAGACACATAAGGCTCACACCGACGAAAGCTAGGATCAAAACAGAGAGCAGAAAAACACACTACACACATCACACGCAGTGAGTAAGACAGCCCATCACACTGTTCCTGATCAGACAAGATACAGACGGAAAGTCCATCCCAGACATTTCTTTACACAAAAAAGTATGTTTTTGTTGTATTAAATGAAGGTGTCCCAATAAAGTGGGCCTTTAGAACTTGTAAAGTAATGTGGATATTCCCATGGAGTCTAGCTACAAAGAGGCTTGGCCAAATGCCTGGCTCATTAAGGGCAGAATGAGACTGTGGAGCTCCCTCAGACCACCGTTAGCCTTTGGTGCAGTGAGGATTTCAATAAGGACTTTCGTCTCTTTACACAATAGACTTTTCACTTGAACAGGGACTTGAACCCTGGACCATCAGATTAAAAGTATGATGCTCTACTGACTGAGCTATCCAGGCTTCAAGAAGACCACCTCCTTGAGGAACTGATCATGTGAGTTCCAACCGGATAGGAATTCGGAAGACACTGATATGCATGTAGCATTTGAGATAATGACAAATTATCATTAGGCCTGTTTGTGTCATCTGTGGCTAAGTTTAAATAAATACTTTGAGATATAGAAAGTTATATTTCTATACAGTACAAATAAGTTGATACGACTCATTTGGTTTCAGCGTGCTACAGATGTTGCTTTGAAAGTTTAGGCAGACTGACAGACCTAATGTATTATCTGAAATGTCAACAATTAAATTAGTATGCAAACAATACTGGACTCTAATTTGGAGAACAGCTAAAAGATTTCAGCACATCTTGTCTCGGTACGCAAAAACGAGATGATGACTATAAGCTAATTTCCAGATTGAGTGTAATATGTAAAAGTTATGACACTTTGGGCAATCTGCAACTGCTTATCAGTCAACGTTTTTTCGTGAAGACCCAGCAGGTGCAAAGTAGGTTTGCACATGACATTGTTAAATATTGTGCTGAATGTACAACATGCTCTAAACAAAAACAAATATGTGCATTTTATGTGGAGGCTGTGGCTCAGTGGATAGTGTGATGGACTTCAAATCAGGGGATAGCAAGTTTGAGTCCCACTGCAGTCAGCATGTCGTTGTGTCCCTGGGCAAGACACTTCACCCCAAATTGCTCCTGTGGGGATTGGCCACAGTACTGAATGTATGTAAGTCGCTTTGGATAAAAGCGTCTAACAAATGACATGTCTTGTATGTGAGTATTAGCTCTTTCAGTGTGGTTGTACTGAATTGAGAACCAGATAATAAGCAACATTTTAAAGATAACTAGGCTAAATGATCTTTCTTGAGCAGCAACATAAATGTTTAAACAACATCATCTCAATAATGGAACAGGTCCAGAGGTGGGAAGTAGTGGAGTACAAATACTTTGTTACTGTACTTAAGTACATTTTTCTGGTATCAGTACTTTACTCCACTATTTATTTTTCTGACGACTTTTTACTTTACTTGTTACGTTTTTAACACAAATACCTGTACTTTCTACTTCTTACATTTTCCAAACAGGCTGGTTACTTTAGTTTTAATCTGTGTTTGGTGGCGTGATCATTATTATTTAGAGTCATTGCGTGCCTATTGATTTGAACACGATCCGTGTATCCATCATTTCCTGGTCTTCTCTAAAGAAGAGGGACCAATGAAAACGTTGCCATTTTGCCGTTGTTCAGCATCAAAACATTCATTAGCTAACAATGACATTATTGTTTTATTAATATAAAGGGAGGTCAGCTCCTCTTTAAAACAGATGGTAGTTATGGGTACTTTTTACTTAAAGGTGGTAGGTAATTTTGAAGAAACCAGCTCGAGTGCGCTAGAATTTGAAAATACACAGCCGGAAAAAATCTGCCACTTCCTTACAGAGCCCCTCCTCCAACACACACGAACGCGCACATGACCAATGAGGGCACAAGATAAGTTTGTGCACAGATGGAAGGCTGACAGGCAGGTAGGCCATCCAGTTATTTTAGCCGGGCCGGCTCAGATGATTGGTCGTGCTTTTTACAGTACTACAGCTTCCACAGATCACATTTTTGTATGGATTTTTTGTCAAAGCACTTAAGATATTCATTGCTATCGGGATGTTAAGAGCATTCCATGGAATATAACAAAAAGTGTATCTCGAGCCGGTTTCTCAAACTTACCTACCCCACCTTTAAGTACATTTCGAAGCCCATACGTCTTTACTTGTACTTGAGTGAAGAAGTTTAGTCAGTACTTCTACTTTTACCAGAGTATTTTTAAACATGAGTATCTGTACCTCTACTTGAGTAAAGGATGTGTGTACTTTTGCCATCTCTGAACAGGCCCAGCACCTGTTTCTGAGTGCCAGTGTCCCTTTTTAATTGATTCCAATGAGAACAGAGCCTTGGAAACTATGAGCGCCTCAAGTTTAAAATATTTAAACTTTTAAGAAAAGCGCCCAGACGTCGTTGTAGAAATTGAATGAAAAGCTTGTCTTTGACTGTGTCTTCCATACAGAAATCATAACAAAGAGTTTTTGATTAAGTGTTGGGAGGAAGCTCTGTCCATCTTACTTTACTTACTGAGTGAAAAATAAAAAGAATGAAGTAAACAGACAGGTCAGTATCGGTACCTGTTGGGTGAAAAAGAAGATTCACTATTTTTATAGTTGACAGTCATTTGCAATGTGTTTATCGCCCATTTTCCTTCTGCGCTGGCAATGAAAATAGGATTTATTGGTGGGAACTATTACATTGTCCAAAGCTGCATGGCAAAACCACAGCGCTGCTCTGCAACTGTACAGGTTGGAACTATTACATTGTCCAAAGCTGCATGGCAAAACCACAGCGCTGCTCCGCAACTGTACAGGTTGCAGAAAGAATAAATACAGAAAGGTTTATTCTATATATAATGTATTTCAGAATGTTGAAAGTTCAATAAATGACCAAAATTAACTTCCTGAATTATCAAATAAACATACAAACAATGTATTTAACAAAATACTTAAATGTATTATGGGAGGTGTGTGGTGCAGTGGGTTGTGCGTTGGTGTTCGGATCAGGGGGTCACAGGTTCAAACCCCACTATAGTCAGCATGTCGTTGTGTACCTGGGCAAGACACTTCACCCCAAATATCTCCTGTGGGGATTGCCCACACTATTGAGTATGTAAGTCGCTTTGGATAAAAGCGTCTAACAAGTGACATGTAATGTAATGTATTATTTCACATAACTGTATTAGGTTAGTTGAAAGCAATAATATTAAGTTGAACCTAATATTTGTATTTAAACTAAATATTATTGCTTTCAACTAATCTAATACAGTTGTGTGAAATCTGTTGACATAATACATTTATGAAACCTATTTAATTCGAAGAAAAATTAAGACTGGTGATCTTGAGAATAAAAAAGGCATATCTTCATGGGTAGACACCATTATAATGTTGGTGAACAGACCCTTTAACTTGCTCTGCTCCAGGCCTCTCTCAGCCTGAGCATTAATTGGTTGCCCTCCTGCGTGTGCGTGACTTGGCTTTCAACACTGATCCAGCATGTCAGGGCAGTGAGAGCCTCGGCAACACTAACTTCTGAGCATGTCCTTCATTCATATATTCATACAGCAGCCTCCTACAGACCGGCTCACTCTGACACAAACGCTCTCTGACTGAGAGCTGATAAACACGCTGGAGTTTCATAAATGGAAAGATTATGTTTGCAAATGTTTACATGGAGTGGATGTTTACAGTTACATAAGTTTTAATTTGTGTGTGGCCGGTGCTAAGAGGGGGGGGGGGGGGGCGGGGGGTTAGCAGTATTTCTGCTAGTCAAACAGAATAATCTAGCTGGATCTCTAGCCAGTTTGCCTTCCAAGACACGTTTTATCTCTGCGACATGTAGTCCGTACCTCATCCACCATATATGAGGCTATCAATATTGGATGGATAATATAAAGATAGTGCTCAGAGCTGACAGTTGATACGAGACAAAAAATACTCCAACCTAACAGAGGTTTTTATTAAGTTAATGAAGCCAAAGCAAAGTCAGTGTTCGCTCTAACCTCTATAAACCACTATCTGCGTATAAACTCATAATCTGTAGCAACAATACAAGGTGTTGGTATCGGAATCAAGCCCCCAGGAAGTACGGCGGGGGTTGAAGCAAATTTTCCAAACGTTACTTCAACTTCATTGGACGTCATTGGGCCCAGAATTACTTTTTTTCCTTTGACATTTAGAAAGAAACATCTATAATTCAGTGGAGCATTTTTGTTTGAACAATATCAACTACCCAGAAAGATCACTTATTGAAATCATTAGTGCCTAAAAGTTTTAAAATGCACTTGAAGGCGAATCCAGAGTTTTTTTCCCGCTCGCTCAGTGGCGGTTCTAGAACATTTTACATGGGGTGGCAAAGGGGGGGCAAGAGGTCATGCCAGGGTGGCAGGGGAGGGCGGACATTACGTGGTATTTTGTACTGTATATATAACCTATTTATTGTTAAATCATGCCCAAACACAAGTGTTCTTAATGCACAAGAGAAACAAGGTGTTCACTTAGATAAACAAACTGAAATATAGTATAAAACAGCACAAAATACTCATGATACCCTAAAATTATGTTTATTGTAAGTACAGTAAAAGTACTTAGTTATAATTAAGTACACATATGACATCACCAATCTCTTAAGAGATGCAAAACATGTCAAAATTATGAGACTGTCTGATAAACAGTAAACAGGCAGTCAGCACAGTTAAGATTATTTACAATGAATTCAAATAGTAATACAATGACTATTAAAGAAGCATTTACACTGAAGACAGAACTTAGGCTACTGCTGATTTAATGTAGCGGACAGACAGATCATATTGACATGCTTTTGTCATCCTTTGAAGTTGAATTAATTAGCTGACTATAATTAATGATCAGGGTTGGGAAGTTTACTTTTGAAATGTAGTAGGTTACAGATGACTAATTACCCTGTTAAAAATGTAATAAGTAATTTAACTGACTATGTAACTAGTTGTATTGATATTCTAATGTTAATTATGGTTCTTTTATGTTTTTTGTGAGTCACTTTGGATAAAAGCCTCTGCTAAATAACATAACCATAACATACGGTTTCATTCAACAAATAAACAAAAAGGCTAACAGATGACTGTTTCCCTGTAAGACTCACATTTAGCACGTGTTGCTTTTATTGCTGTCCACTTCAATACACCAGAATAGTTGTTAACTTTAAACAAACAACACGATTCACATCACTCACAGTCTTACTGTAATTAGTGATTAAATCAACAATTAATGTAGGACACCTGGTTTGCCAAAATCACGCTAGTTTCATTAAACAAATAATCAAATATACTAACAGTTTATTTTGCCGAAAGCTATAGCTAACGAATAATTGTTTTTAGTGCCTTTAATACGGTTAGAAGCTATCATAAGCTAACAGTGTTGGAGTCCGGAGGCCTTTGTTAATTTATTCCGGCAAATTACTCAGACCTACTAATTGACCTAACAGAAGCTATTGAGTCTATGTAAGTTTACTGCTTGGCTCAGATCCACCAAGGTCAGCAAGGTCTCACCTCTATTAACTCCTGAAGAACCAGGTTCAATTAACTGCTGTTTCAATTCAGACGACACGCTAAATCTGTTTAAGCGATCCCGAAGGATTTCGGAATCAGTGTTCCTACCTAAGTGTGAGTGTGGCAGTTGTGCAATCTTACCTTAAGCAGGAGAGGAGAGCGCAGATTTATTTTAAGTTGTCCCAATCCAAAGGGTGGGATCAGTTTATTTGAAGAAAAATTGGTCCACACTTGTCCACACAGGGTTTTACCTTCTCTCATTACAATATGAAAATCATACAAAACATATCATGCTGTTGTAATTTTCTAATATGAAACCTCAATTCACAGTTTTACATTTATTACACTAAATTGTAACTTCAACTGCCCTATTCAGTTTTGACATTAAAATCTTCCGACAGAATCCAGAGGAATCTCCTCATAAATCACCAGTGCTACACATTCAAACCTAGAGTCCGACAACATTCAGAGGCATATCCTCACAAATGGTCGGTAATAATTCCGACACAATCCAGAGGAATCTCCTCATAAATCGCCGGTGCTATGCATTCAAACCTATAGTCCGACAACATTCAAAGGCATTTCCTCACAAATGGTCTGTAATAATCTAACAGTTTCAAACTTTCATTCAACAATTCACTCTGCATTCAACAAATCAATTCGAGAGACCTTACCAAGTTTGAGAGAACCCTTACCAGGGAAAAACCCAGCTCCCTTTTAGTTAGTGCTTTTATGCTGCACAAAAACACAGAAAAAAAACCCAAAGACGCACTCTTCATACCCATATTTCTGGAAAACGGACATGGCCTCTGGTGTGCAGGACTGGATATGTCTAGACCAGTGGTTCTCAACTGGTGGGTCACGACCCAAAAGTGGGTCGCGGACCCATTTCGAGTGGGTCGCAAGTAAAAAAAAAAAAAAGTTACAAAAAGAAAAAATACAAAATATTTATTTTTCAAAAAAAGTCAAACTTTTATTTTGAAGGCCCGATTTAACGATTTAACGCTGCGCACTCAGTAGCCATTTGACTGGAATTGCCGGAGACCATAAACAGTTTCAAAACTTCTGTCACGTAGTGATCATCTTCTAAATAAAACATCTTTGCTGATGTTTTTTTAAGTCTTCTGGCCAATCAGAATCAAGATAACGACATGGTGTCGTTGCCGGAAGTCCCGACGGAGAATAACTTTGCGGTAGAACTACTCTTTATACATCCATGGGTACAACTTCAGATAAAAATGAACACGTAATGACACACAGCAATTCCTCTTTGCTCTTCTCTCTGTGTGGAGCAGCAGGTTCAGCTGTCAGAACAAAGTAAAAAACAAAAAATGGCATAAAATATTATTAAATATGTCGGGTAGCAATAGATTTATTTATTTTTTTCTCAGAGAGTACCAGAATGCGTAGTTTATATGTTATTATTTCTAAAAATCTCCTGGGGGATTCTCCCCCAGACCCCCCTGCTGGGGTTGGGTTTTCAGCATCTCACGTTTTTCACATGTGCAGAATTTGCAGGATTGTCTCCAAGTCTGACTTTTTATTGAGTACAAGACAAGTGTGCCTTTTTATGTTATACAGCTCAACTTTGATTCTAGAAACTTGAGATTAAACTTTTTTTATAAGCAGTTTAGTTCTGTGAAGGGATATAGCCTAAGGGATATATGCACTGTACTTCACCTTTTAAAAAAATCACGATTTTCTTTTTTTTAATCGATTTCAGTGGTTCAAAATGTTGGGTCGCAATTTATTGACGAAGGAAATAAGTGGGTCCCGAGGCTGGACCAGTTGAGAACCACTGGTCTAAACATATCCTTCTATGGTATGGCAAAAACAGTATTTTTCCACGAGTCAGGGGCCCCTCCCTGTGCACAGCCAGCTGTGAGTGAAGACAAATGTCTCCCCTCTGCTAAACACTGACACCCATAAACTATAGTAGGCCTTAACCTATTAAGCCCTGAGCCTGTTTTTCAGGTCTCAGGCTCGAAAATGACATTCCCAGAACAAATGACTATAACTTCACTTCTAAAAGGGGTAAATTAATAATCTTTTTTCTAAAAGCAATGATAAACCTGTGAGTTGGATGTAGAAAAGTCAGAATCAATATAGAATTTTTTATTTTAAAGTAAATTCAGATTGAACATAGTAAAACAATATAAATTATAGTGTCCGTCCAAAATAAAAACATTACTTATAGTGAAAACCACACTTGAATGATGGGATAGTAGACTAAAAGCTTTAGGAATCCAAACTATAACATATAATAAGTACCCTGTATCAAGATTGATGCAAAACAAGTGAAATTTGAAATTTTTAGAGAGATTTAGAAAAAAAAAAACACTTCTGGGTGCATTTTCCATATCTCTGGCCCCCCTCGGTCGATTTTGATGATTGACACCTCTTTTGAACCGTTAGAGCCAATAGAATCGAGGGGAAGTTCCTAAAATCCATCTAAACATTACACATTGGTGAATAGAGTGATGCGCAGCCAGAATGCCCAAAACCAGAAGCTTTCATACACTCTTGTAGCTATCATAATAGCTATATATGAAAACTCAGTTTTTGCCATAAAAATGACGATGGGTTATCAGTAATCGTTTCAAAGTGACACAGACACATTGGATTAACCTATGGATCAACCTCCAGCAGCTTTTTTATCGTTTTAATGCCATTAAACACAACTTTTGAACAGAACAACAGCTAAGGTAAAACAATGTCCCGTTTTTGCTCCGTAAAGCTCCGTGTTGTGATGTCTGTGTTTGTTTCCCCTGTCGCGAGTTCTGATCGCTCAGTGATGATACTTATACCCCTAAACTGTGGAATCTCAGCTTGCTAATCGATATCTTGTTTGTGCAGATCCGATATGTAATAAGGGTATATATACCTAGAGTTCTGTGCTAAGTGTGTTAGCATTTTTTCGCTCAGGGCTCATTTAGATGCTTCTTGTGAGACTTGTGTTTTGTTTCGGTAAAAATGGTTCGTATCGTCAGTTAGCGGGCGGGGGCCTCCGGGTTGAACAGGTTAAACTCAACTTAACAAACCACTTGTGTTTTGTATATACTGTGATTATAAAACAACAGGAAATATAATGCATTTTCATTGTGGGTTATACAAGAATATATTTGATTATATTTGATTATAATTAACTTTCATTTTAATTATTCAACCTAATATGGAGACCTCAACACAGATGATTGTTTGTATTGCCTTAAGACAGGGGTCGGCAACCCGCGGCTCGCGAGCCGCATGCGGCTCTTTAAGCCCTCTGCTCTGGCTCCCTTGAGTTTAGACATAAATAAGAAGGAAATTAAATAAAAGTATTTGTACGACTATTTAAATGTTGTTGCAGGGCTGAAAATGTTTCGTATCTGGTATTTTGAGGTGATACTGTGACACATAAATAAATTTAAAAAACGGTTTTAATTAGGTCAACTAAAATATGCGTCATATCTACGGTCCCGCACCAGCGCCTTTTCTTGCAGGCGAATAACCTGACCCCCGGCTCGATGAGCGAACTATGGATAAATCAAAGAAAAGAAAAGTATGGGAGGAACACAGAGGGTTTAATTCTGCGTGGTTAGAGTTATCTGCTTTCACAGCAAACGATGCTGGCTTACCGGTATGTTTGATATGTGGAGAGAGGTTATCAAAGGTGCTGCAGCCTTTACGTATTGGAGGAAAAACACGGAAGAGGAAGAGAGCTGACGATCTTCAGTCATAATTCAATCAGTTAACTATTTTTAGGGTCACATTACTCACACTCTGATTGTCGTTCATGTTCATGTCTCCTACTCGCTAGGTGGCAGTGTCACGAAAAGCTAGGGTCCCAGGAGTGCGGTCCCAGGAGTGCGGTCCTGAAACTGCAGTCTCCGGGGCTGCAGCTAGATGCTACTCGCTGGGGGGGCAAGGCTCTACAGTGGGGGGGAAGCTGCCCCCCTTGCCCCCCCCGTAGATCTGCGCTCGCTTCATTTGACTGATCCAAGACCAGCCCGGTCGCTGTAGATTGGAGGCGGGGCTTATGGAAAATACAATGGATGGGTATCATATTTCATATCAGCACTCTTGTGTATTTTTTGTGATATATTTTCTACTGTAGATATATGTACTGTTTATGTTTATTTAAATTATTTAATATTATTACTTTTCTTCCACATTTTAAATATAAATTTAGGATGAATAATGTATCTATCTATCTTACATCTCATAGGCCTACAGGCAGGTTACTTCTGTATTCAATTCACGTTAAAGTAGTTCTACTATTACACCCAGACTCATTCAACACAAAAAAATATATTGCAATGTCTTACATTTACTTTACCTTTTCTTATTGCTTTTTGTTTACCTTATCTTCACCTTTATCTTTTGTATAGATCATTTGACTATCCTTGTAAACACTGATGTCAGTGATGTTGTTGGCGAAGCCTTTTTTATTTTTTTTAGTTATAAAAGTATCTCTGTCAAATGTGTTGCTAGAGCTAGCTAACGGGAGGGAGAGCAAGTCTGAAGTAGAGGGCTTAAAACACACTTGCTGTTATGTCACATGGTCATGTGCTGACTCACTTGCATCCCAAAAGCTGTTTCAGCAATCACTGGACTCACACAAGGTGACCAGTGGACCTCTGATAGTACCTGTGCCCAGAAGCAGCGGGCAGGAAGAGAAGAAGGACATGGTGCCAGTGGGCCCAAAGCAGTACCTATTCTCGGATCTTTAACAGTTTTCATACCAGCCAGAGCAGGGGTGGAGGATTGACTGCTGACACTGAAAGTCCCAAGGTGAGGAGCAGGGTAGCTTGTTGAAACGTGAGGAAGATAAAACCTCCCACTTGGTTGAAGATTTGCTTAAAAAATATCCAGAACTTTACTTTCAGCCTTGCACAAAAACATGATTTAAAAAACAGCTCTGTGTAATTCACTTATTGCTCATCCTCTGTTATACTTTGTATATATTCAGATATATAAAAAAATATAAAAAACATGTCTATGAAGTGTTTTGGTCAAAAAACCAAACAGATCACCCATTCTAGCCATGCCTCATATCCCTCTATTTCTCTTCCTATTACAAAAGTGCTGATTCTGGGTATAAACACGTCTCTCTTGAGAATGAGACCCTGTGTCTCAATGAGATTTTCACCTGTATAAATAAAGGCTAAACTGAAAAAATTTAAAACAAGAGGGGGCGGAGCTTATGCCGGCTCATGCGGGACCTGGCAGATAGTGTCTAAAATGCTGCGGTGATGAAAGGCAAGGATTATTAGATCAAGGATTATTTCTGTAACAGTAGGGAGCTCAAAGGCTTTCTCTCTTGCCGGTTATACCACAAGGTGAGTTCCTTTTTATTTCCTGCTTCTTCACACACATGCTCTCCAGTACAGGTTAGCTCTGAGTGTTAGCGATGCTAATGTAACCACCGACCATATTACGTCCAAAACAGACGGGCATTGTTTCTGATAGCAACATTTCTGATAGTGCTGTGGGTCCGCCGCCGATATTACGTCATATCAGCCGCAAATCTAGATCAGCTCCGTTGTACCCCCGTTTTTAGAGATTTGGGTATGGAGGAAAAGAGAGAGTTTTATTTTCTGATGCTGCATGAGTTCCCTGACACACCGGGGACACATATTTATGTATAAAAGACATCAAAAAGTGCATTTTGCATGATAGGTCCCCTTTAAATTCATTTAGGTATGGGCAAGTATGGTTATTAAAAATGATAATCAATAGAAATACAACTATTACTATTAAAAAAATCATAAATAAAGGTTAATAATAACAAGAACTAAAGTTTAGTATTTGCTTAGAAATACATTACAATCTCATAAAATAGTATCATAAAGAATACTAGACTATGAATTTATAAATCTGATTGATAATCTGTCCGGCAGTGGCTCAGTCAGTAGGGGCTTGGAATGTGAGCCATAGGGTCGCCGGTTCAAGTCCCCGACCAGACCTAAATATGAAGTGTGGACTGCGACTTGGAGAGGTCCCAGTTCACCTCCTGAACTGGACACCCCCCCACTCCCATTGCTCCCCGGTCGCTGTACAATAGCTGCCCACTGCTCCTAGTACTAGACTCCTGGTACTAGGATGGGTTAAATGCAGAGAACAAATTTCGCTGTGTGCTCTGCATGTGTGACCATTAAAGAGGGTTTCATCTTTCCGATTCTATTCTATAATCATAAATGAATGACCGTATTGGTTGAAGGATTTCTGAATGCAGCTGGAGGGCGGCAAAACTCTTGTACAATTTAAACACAGCAGCATGTTAAAACAGTACATCAAAAACACACAAAATCTTAACATAGCATTAAAAATGGGCTAAATACACAAAGATGAGGGTGTGTAAGTATACACCCCCGAGAGTACACCTCTCGGGGGTGTATACTGTACACACCCTCATCTTTGTGTATTTAGAGTACACCTCTCGGGGGTGCGCTAAAAAAAGTGATGTGTGCAAGCTTTGACTGTCCATGTGCTCTGCATGCACACCTGTAGAGACAAATGATTAGAGCTCAAGGTCTTTTTCAATGTGTGTGATGTCACGTTTAAAAGGCTCAGTCAGTAGGGGCTTGGACTGGAAGCCGTAGGGTTGCCGGTTCAAGTACCCGAACAGACCTAAATATGGACTGTGGACTGCTACTTGGAGAGGTCCCAGTTCACCTCCTGGGCCCTGCCGTGGTGCCCTTGAGCAAGGCACCGGACAACCCCCTTCCCCCGGGCGCTGTACAATAGCTGCCCACTGCTCCTAGTACTAGGATGGGTTAAATGCAGAGGTCAAATTTCACTGTGTGCTGTGTGCACGTATGTGTGACCAATAAAGAGGGTTTCATCCTCCAATTCTATCTATGTGCAATCTATTTGTACGATAACTGTGCTGGGTTAAGGATATGGTTAGTTTGCATGCAACTCAGTTTGTGAATACAAAATAACAACAACTTGTTTAGTGAAATAATGATTAACATGAGGGTATTCAACAGATCACATAATACAGCTCAGTGAATGAAACTAAACAACACATGTAGAAATAACATGACAGCAGTTCTATGCTTAGCCGTGTACATTTAATGTACTAAACAATACTTCGTCCAGTGGATGTTCGGTCAGTGAATGGGGCTGCTACATACCTGACAGCTTGTTAGCTTAGCTGCTGAATTCTCTGATCAAGGAAGGCAAACGTGCTGTGCTTGTGGTTGTGGTGTGTTGTCGGATGAATTGTCTTTGTTGTTGCTGGTCGGTACGCTGTGCCCAGGACAGAGAAGTTGGTCAGGTGGGGAAGTACACAGCAAATACCAAAGTGTTAAAATCCCAGAGTACTGATGACCAGAGTAGAAATGTTTACACTTTGGTGTAGAATGGACATAAAGTACACTTCTCAGAGTGCACCAGAACCTCTCTTGGGTATTGTTGCTTGGTGTGGTGTTGGTGTTGAGTTGTGTAGTGTTTATTCTGGGATGATGGACTCCCCGAGAGTATTTCTTTGCATTGAGTCGTCTGGTCCGCATCTGATTTTAGGTTTTGATTCGTCATCAGACAGGCCGCGCCATCTCATTGGTTTAATGCAGCCTCGTGACCCTCTTCATTTTTTGGAATATTCTCTTTGAGAAGCGCGACCGTGAACCTTTCAGGTTGATGCACGAGATCAGACGTCGACATTTATCCGCAGGACGGTAACGTTTGGTAAGTAATTCTGAATACTCATATGTCTTCTTGTTTTAACTAAAAACGCTAACGTTAGCATGTAGAGTAATCTTGACGATACTGTAGTGTCAACGTTAGCCGTAGTCAATAAGATTAGCTTATTCGACAACGAAAGTTGTTTTGTTTGCTAATGTAGCTGCCGCTCCCGAGATTTGGGCTAATGTTAATTGTTAGGCTTCATTCACACTGACTCAGGCATTGCGGGAAAACCGCTACTCTTTCAAATAATTCGAAAGGGGGTAATGTTACGGGGGTGTAGCACGGGGTGCACAGAAAACAGGTGCTGCTAACGTTAGCTGCTAAATGCTACCGCCAATTTACGTTACTCATGAATGATTTCGAAGCTCTTGCCTCCCGCCTGAAATTAAAACGATAAAAACGCTGCTGAAGGTTAATCCATAGGTTAATCCAATGTGTCTGTGTCACTTTGAAATGATTTCTGATAATCCATCAGCAATAAACCTAGTTTTCAGTTTTCAGATTTCAGAGCGTAAGATTTTCGCTTTGGGCAAACTGCGTGCGCATAGCTCTGACTTCTCAATGGTAACGTGTGTGTATGTGGAAATTCCCCTTCGATTCTATTGGCTCTAACGGTTCAAAAGAGATGTCAATCATCAAAATCGACCAATGGGTTCCAGAGAAACGGCAAATACACCCATTTCCACCCAAATGACCCCAGAGGTGTTTTGTTTTTTTGCTAAACCTCTCTAAAAGGTCAAATGTCACTTGTTTTGCATCAATCTTGATACAGGGTAGTTATTATATGTCATAGTTTGGATTCCTAAAGCTTTTAGTGTACTATCCCATCATTCAAGGGTCGTTTTCACCAGTGGCGAGCCGTGACTTTTATACCTAGGCCTTCTGACCCCCCCCCTTCCCTCGAAAAAAAGAAGAGTTATTAAGTCACAGCGTATACTTCAGCGGAATATCAAAACAACGGCCCGGGGTGCAAAACGCATCAATGACAGCGACCCTCTACCACACAAAACAACACCATTTATATAAACACCTATCATGACTGGGCACCCACAGCCAAGTAACAATTAAAAATGAATGAAGTCGGCACGGCGGCCCACATTGAAAATTACTTACGCCTACCTTTGATGATCAAATCACTTAAACACAAAGTCCATACTCCTGTCCTTTTGGATGAAGTACTTGATGGCGGGTCATGCAGCTGATCCTTTGCCACTCCAATTTATCATTGTAACTCAATCTTGAAAATGACTCGGTTAATAATTTCGCAACGATGTAATCACTATCACTGACATGATGTCACAGTCTGCTCCATCTTTCACCAGTAGTTTTCCATTCAACTGTCTCACCTGTTAATCACACACACGTTTTTGCTCACTCTCTTTCTCTACTGCACCCATTAGTTTTGATGCCAGTATTTAAACCCTCACCAGACACACACCCGTTGCCAGATCGTACTTTGCCTTCATGCTAGTCTTTCACGCATTTGTTACCAGATACCGGTATACCTACCCGGTTCCGACCCTGCCTGTCCCTGACCTGCCTGCTCTGCCTGTTCCCTGATCCTGCCTGTCCTTGGACTATCCTGCCTTGCCTGCTGTCTGACCCTGCCTGTACCTACGTTGACCGCCTCGCCTGCTCCCTGACCCTCTGCCCGGCCTTGACCCACCTTCTGCCTGCTATCCTCTGGTTCGTTTGCCTGCACATCATCCGGCTGTTACTGTTCTGCTGGTATCCCTCTGCTCTGGTATTATTAACAAAAAAAACATTACCAATACTCCTTCGTTTCTCGAGTGCTGCATTTGGGTCCTTCATAAGATTGTGACAGAACGATCTGGCCAGAACATGGACCCAGCGCACTCCTCTTCACCTAGAGACCGTTTCGAGAGTGTTGAGGACGCTCTCCAGAGGCAGGAAGCCTCGATAGCCTCCCTGGCCAACGAGGCTCATAATGCAAACTCTACACATGACCAGACGCTAACCTATTTAGCTGCGCAGCTACAGCAGCTAACGGCTACTGTGCAGCAGCTAGCGGCAGTAGTGACTGCTCCAGCGCCTCTTCCCATGCCGCCGGCACCCGCTTCTGCATCCTCTCCGATTGGATTTACCCCAGAGCCTCGGGTGGGAACTCCGGAGCGCTACGCCGGGGAACCGGAGGGCTGCGGCCTGTTTCTTACTAACTGTTCTATCCTGTTCGCGCTGCAGCCAAACACTTTCGCTTCTGAGGCAGCTCGTGTGGCGTTCACGATCAATCATCTGACTGGGAAAGCCCGACTGTGGGGCACAGCTGAATGGGAGCAGCAGACACCCGCCTGCTCTTCTTTCCCCGTTTTTTCCGCGGAGCTGCGCAAGGTGTTTGGACCCGTGTCTGTGGGTCGACGCTGCGACGGGGTGCCCCGACATCCGGGTTCGACTGGGACTCCTCCCCTCACACCAGAGCCGCAATCAGGGGGTGATGAGCCCATGCAGGTGGGTCGCACCAGCCTCACCTTGGAGGAACGTGAACATCGCAGACGAGGTAACCTATGTCTCTACTGCGGCCGGGCCGGCCATTTTGTTTCTCGTTGCCCGGTAAAAGGCAAGGCTCAGCAGTAATGGGGAACATACTGGTGAGCCAAACCCCTGGATTTGTTCCCGCTCAGAGACCATTGAGCCACGCCAGGTTGCTATTACCGGATAGCTCTCAGGCCCTTGCAGTTTTTATTGACTTGAGTATTATGGACGAAGAGCTTATACTGCAGTTGGGAATAGACCGGGTTCCCTTATCTCGCCCAGTTCCATCCAGCGCCTTAGACGGTCACCTGCTGGGGACAGTGACTCATCAGACTGTACCCGTTCACATGCTCCTGTCCGGGAACCATCACGAAACTATTCAGTTTCATGTTCTCCGGTCTCCACATATCCCACTTATCCTGGGTTACCCATGGCTCCGCCGCCACAACCCTAACATTGACTGGGAGACGGGAGCCCTTTTGGGGTGGAGCCCCTCTTGTCATCAGATCTGTCTGAAACAGGCTGCCGCGCCTCAGCGTTCGGTGAACCCCAGCCGAGTTCCGGATGTTACAGGGGTTCCACCGGAATATCTGGACTTCAAGGAAGTATTCAGCAAGACGAGGGCTACTTCCCTACCACCACACCGGCCTTACGACTGTGCCATCGACCTGCATCCCGGCACCAGCCCTCCCAGGGGTCGATTGTACTCCCTGTCTGCTCCGGAAAGAGTTTCCATGGAGACGTATATCAATAACTCTCTGGCGGCTGGGATTATTCGCCCTTCCTCATCACCCGCTGGAGCGGGGTTCTTCTTTGTGGAGAAGAAAGACAAGACCCTAAGGCCCTGTATCGACTTTCGGGGTCTTAATGACATTACTATAAAGAATCGATACCCACTGCCTCTTATCTCCTCTGCATTCGAGTTGCTGCAGGGAGCAACCATATTCACAAGCTGGACTTGCGTAACGCGTACCACTTGGTACGTATTCGCGAGGGGGATGAGTGGAAGACCGCCTTCAACACCGCCTCGGGGCACTACGAGTATCTGGTGATGCCTTTTGGACTTACCAACGCCCCTGCAGTATTCCAGGCGTTGGTAAATGACGTGCTCCGTGACATGTTGGACCGGCACGTATTTATTTACTTGGATGACATCCTGATCTTTTCCAAGACTCTGAAAGAACACGTGCACCACGTCCAGGCGGTTCTCCAGAGATTGCTGGAGAACTCGCTGTTTGTTAAAACTGAGAAGTGTGAGTTTCACACCTCCTCTGTCTCTTTTCTGGGATACATCGTGGGACAGGGGAGCATTGAGATGGATCCCTCCAAGGTTGATGCAGTCACTTCCTGGCCGGTTCCAGACTCCCGGAAGCGGCTACAACAGTTCCTCGGGTTCGCCAACTTCTACCGGAGGTTCATTCGTGGATACAGCACCTTGGCCGTTCCACTCACAGCCCTGACCTCCTCTAAGGTTATGTTCCAGTGGTCCTCCTGGCTGAGGAGGCGTTCCAGAACCTTAAGGCCAGGTTCACCTCCGCCCCCATCCTCCGAGTACCCGATCCTGAAAGACAATTTGTTTTGGAGGTGGATGCTTCTGATATGGGGGTGGGGGCCATCCTGTCTCAGCGAGCAACCAACAGCCAAAAACTCCATCCCTGTGCTTTCTTTTCGAGGCGTTTGACACCAGCGGAAAGAAACTATGATGTAGGAAACCGGGAGCTGCTAGCAGTGAAGTTGGCCCTGGAGGAGTGGCGTCACTGGCTCGAGGGGACCAGTCAACCTTTCCTGGTGTGGACCGACCACAAGAATTTGGAATACATCCGGTCGGCCCGCAGACTGAATTCCCGACAGGCTAGATGGGCCCTCTTTTTCACGCGGTTCAATTTCTCCCTCTCCTACCGCCCTGGTTCTCGGAACATTAAGGCTGACGCTCTGTCTCGTCAGTTTGGGGAGGGAGGGAACATTCCCAGAGGCTCGGACACCATCCTTCCGACTCCTCAGCTCGTCGCCGCCCTCACCTGGGAAGTGGAGGAGAGGGTCAAGGCCGCCCTGGAGGACCAGCCGGGTCCCAGTGCCTGTCCTCCGAACCGCCTGTTTGTTCCGCAGATGTTGAGGTCTGATGTTATCCAGTGGGCCCACAACTCCAGACTCACCTGCCATCCTGGTATCCAACGTACCCGGGAGGTAGTCCAGCAAAGGTTCTGGTGGGCAACACTTAAGGAGGACACCAGGGAATTTGTTAATGCCTGCCCAGTGTGCAATCAACACAAGTCTTCTCACCAAGCTCCTGCTGGTCTCCTACAACCTCTGCCTATCCCTCATCGCCCCTGGTCCCACATTTCTCTGGACTTTGTTACTGGTCTGCCACCGTCCAACGGGCACACTGCCATCTTGACGGTGGTAGACCGGTTCAGTAAGATGGCTCATTTTGTGCCGATACCCAAGCTCCCCTCGGCTAAAGAGACGGCGGAGCTGGTCCTGTTCCACGTGTTCCGGCTCCATGGGCTACCTACCGATGTGGTTTCCGATCGTGGTCCCCAATTTACCTCGGTGTTCTGGAGGGAATTCTGCGCGATCCGGTTTCCATCCTCAATCCAACGGTCAGACCGAAAGGAAGAACCAGGAGGTGGAGACGGCTTTACGCTGTATAGTCTCCAAGCACCCAATCCCGCAGCAGTAAGGCTAAGACTGCCTCGGACTCTGCGGGTCCATCCCACCTTTCACGTTTCCAGGATCAAACCTGTCCGAGAGATTGCACTGGTTCCTGCGGTCCCTCCTCCACCACCCCCCCGGATGATTGACGGTGGACCTACGTACACTTTCCATCGACTGCTTCGTTCCCGTCGCAGAGGGAGAGGAGTCTAGTACCTGGTAGACTGGGAGGGTTACGGCCCTGAGGAGAGGTCTTGGGTTCCATCCCGTCATGTGTTGGACCCCCGGCTCATCAGAGTTCCATCAGCGCAATCCCGAGCAACCTTCTAAGGCCGTCACATTGACGGGCAGAGACACAGGGAGAGTCTCTCCACATACCGTCAGCTCTTCCGAGGAGGACAGCGAGGGGCCTGCTTCTGATGAGGACGCCGATTCCCACAGGGGGCAGGAGAAGGAGGCCGAAATAACTTTTTCAGATGAGTACTAACCCCACCTCCCACCCTCCTCTGTAGTTTAGCATTTAGGGACGTCAGGAGCCGTCCATTAAGGGGGGGGTTCTGTCACAGTCTGCTCCATCTTTCACCAGTAGTTTTCCATTCACCTGTCTCACCTGTTAATCACACACACGTTTTTGCTCACTCTCTTTCTCTACTGCACCCATTAGTTTTACTGCCAGTATTTAAACCCTCACCAGACACACACCCGTTGCCAGATCGTACTTTGCCTTCATGCTAGTCTTTCACGCGTTTGTTACCAGATTGCCTACCCGGTTCCGACCCTGCCTGTCCCTGACCTCCCTGCTCTGCCTGTTCCCTGATCCTGCCTGTCCTTGGACTATCCTGCCTTGCCTGCTGTCTGACCCTGCCTGTACCTACATTGACCGCCTCGCCTGCTCCCTGACCCTCTGCCCGGCCTTGACTCACCTTCTGCCTGCTGTCCTCTGGTTCGTTTGCCTGCACATCATCCGGCTGTTACTGTTCTGCTGGTATCCCTCTGCTCTGGTATTATTACCAATAAAGTACATTACCAATACTCCTTGGTTTCTCGAGTGCTGCATTTGGGTCCTTCCTAAGATTGTGACACATGAGCCATCATGAACAAACTTATGCTAATCATAAATCTATCGATCATAAATCTATCGATTAGATTTATGATTCGAAAATGATAAAAGTAGGGTAGACATGTGGATATTATCCGGCTGAACAAAACGTGCATTTATCTAACAGGTTCGTTTTCCACAGACCTTATTTCGAGCTATTTTCAAAAATCCTATGGAGAAACTGTCATAAAGTCAGCGAAAATAAAGCCTACCCATTTAGAGGGAAGATATGATTGGTCAATTGTGCTGTCATTTGACATTACTCTCTCATTGAGTTACTATAGCGGGCCCTCTGTGAATGTACAGAGGGACCAACAAGCTCTCCCGTCTTCACATAACTCGCAGAGACGGCATTTAACCCTTCACATTCCAACAGAAACTGAACAGGCAGATTCGAAGGATTTATTTCTTTGGAAATGTTATTTTAAATACAATTAAATCAAGTTATTTTGGTAAAACTAATGAAAAATATATTTTTTTAAATAAATGGTTTTTTTTTAATGTTTTCAAATATTATTTTTTAGAATATCTTAGGCCCTCAGACAGCTTGCCACTGGTTTTCACTATAAGTAATGGTTTATTTTTGGACAGACACTATAATTTACATTTTTTTACTATGTTCAATCTGAATTTACTTTAAAATAAAAAAAACCTATATTGATTCTGACTTTTCTACATCCAACTCAAAGGTTTATCATTGCTTTGAGAAAACAGATTATTAATTTACCCCTTTTAGAAGGGAAGTTATTGTCATTTGTTCTGGGATCGTCATTTTCGAGCCTGAGACCTGAAAAACAGGCATGGGGCTTAACAGGTTAATGGTGAAGTCTAACTTTGCACTACATTGGTCAACCCATTCTCACGGCATTTCGTGTTATAGTCACGAAATGAATTTAATCTATTGATTCGTGTTCACCAACACGATTTTTGCATTTTTTTCGTGTCACACAGAACGATTTTAAAAGCAATGTATTTCTATTGGTAGTATGTTTCGTGCCTGCACCACATATTTTTGTCCGGTCGGATCTTGGAAGACCGGAAGCTGTGTGGTTCATAAAAACATTTTCTTACTCAATATCTTACGCTAAGCCTAACCCTAACCCTTTTATTTTAAATAGTATAATGTCGGAGTTTTTTTGCCGTCTGCGAGGAAAAGATATGGGGCTCAGAGCCTCAGAACACTGAAATCTGTATTTTTAAATCTTTTTTTCCTTCTAATTTGTTATTATTTGGTGCAGGCACGAAACGTACTACCAATATAAATACATTGCTTCTAAAATCGTTCTGTGTCAGAATACTGAAATCTGTATTTTTTAAATCTCTTTTTCCTTCTAATTTGTTATTATTTACATTGCTTTTAAAATCGTTCTGTGTGACACGAAAAAAATGGGGAAATCGTGTTGGTAAACACAAATCAATAGATTAATTTCGTGACTATAACACAAAATGCCGTGAGACTGTGTTGCATTGGTAGGCTACTGTAAATGTGCAATAAACCAATTGCAATGGTGGATGAAGTTTTCATATGATTTAAGTTTAGTAAAAGTACAAATACCACCCTGTGAAAAGACTCCACTAGAAGTAAAAGGGATGCATTTAAAACTTTACTTAAGTAAACTTATGTGAGTATTATCAGCAAAATGTAAGTAAAATCACTCATTAGGCGCTTTCACACCGGAGTACTTCTCCCAAGAACTAGGCCGATAGGGGGGGAGATTTGGTTTCACACCAAAAAGATAGTTTTGTGAAGCCACCATTTTGTGAAGCCGCCATTTTATTTGCTCGCATTAGCATTATTAGCATCAACCCAGCGCACCAAATAAAACATGGGAGCGGTGGAGTGATGAGGAGGTGTCTGTGCTTCTGACGATTTACTCGGAAGACGCGACCCAGCAGCTTCTGCTGAAGCCAGTCCCCAACTCTGGGACTTCGGGTGGAATACGCCGTGAAGTTGTTTGCAGCCTGCCAGTAAACCCAAAGCAGAAGAAGAAGTGGCTTCATTTGCGTAATCCTCCCTCAGGGATTTATTCCGGTGAGAACGCGATCTACTAGGACAGTTCCAGGGACTAAAGAGTTCGGGGGGACTAAGTACCGGGGACTAAGTACCTCAAAGTACTTGGTGTGAAAGCGGCTATTGTGCAGTAAAATTGTCCCTGTCAGTGTTTTACAATATTTTACAGGATGCTTTTTGGATTTATATTACTGCTGCATTAATGTGTGTTGCATTTTACTTCTGTACATGATAATGGCCGTGCTGATTTTAACTAACTAGCTTACTTTATTAATTGTTGGGTAGTTTAAGCTCACCATAGCTGTTCAGAAAAACAGCCTTGTTTTTACCTGACATAACATTTTCCAGCTCATCCAACAGGGTTTTTAAATAATTTAGCTTAACATCTAGGATAATTTTCACAACCTATAAAGACATTTAATCCTTCAGTTTATCACACATTCAAAATCAAGACATTTGAAAATTCATCAACGCAACCACATTTAAATATGAAAAGTAACTAAAGTTGTCAGACAAATGTAATGGAGAAAATAGTACAATATTTCTCTCTGAAATGTAGTGGACTGGAAGTTGTAAGAAATTAAAATCAATGTTTATACGGCGTAATTTAGATTAAATACACTGTATTTAATTTAAATCTGTTTTATTCTAAAAACCGAATGTTCACACATGACTTCCGGTTTTCCGCTAGTAAATCTCGTCATTTCCGGTTAGCATTAGCATGTGGCGAATGCTACGTTTTGAAACCGTGAATAGAGAACCGCAGTGACGCGTCCTAAAACCCGGAAGTAAACTTCTTCCGGTTCCATCGTCAAAAAACAATGCAATTTCTCCATAGGGTTTTGGAAAATCGCTCAAAATAAGGTCTGTGGCTGAAACACATTTAAGAGAGGGATCACGTTTTGTTCAGCCAGATAATCTCCACATATCTACGCTACTTTTATAATTTTCGAATCATAAATCTAGTCGCCAGAAGCAAAATGCTAACGTTATGCTATAAAGGAACTACAAGCTAGAACGGCAGGGTCGCACTACTCAACGTCACGCCAACATAAGATCGCCTCAACTGACTTTCGCGCGCTTGCATATTTTAACAAAGCTTTTCATTTTAGCCACGCTGAATAAACATACAGTAGGCTATAAAAAATTAAAAGGGATAATTGGGAAGGCATTACAAATGTAAATATATTTTAAATAATGAAACAATCCCACCCCACAGGTATACTACAGATACTTAAGATAGGCATATACTCTCTTTCAAGCAGAACATAGGGGGAAAGAAATTTAGTGGGAGTGTTTACGTAATCGGCGTAATGACGTACAACGGCCTCGACCATTTCTGTAGTCCACTAATGCCACTTGTTAACAACCATCGTTTTTCCGACACGTAAACTCTTCAGAAATCACCAGCGGGGTCACTGCTGATGTATTTAATGTGGTAGAACAAAACGTGATCTATCTCTTAATTTTGTGTCAAACACGGACCTTATTTGGAGCTATTTTCCAAAACCCTATGGAGAAATTGCATTGCTTTTTGACGAAGGAACCGGAAGTGGTAAAAATGCTAACTTACTTCCGGGTTTTAGGACGCGTCACTGCGGTTCTCTATTGAAGGTGAAATTACATGTGGTGTTGTACCCTAAACACACTGTTTTTAACACTCATTTATTGATGCTGAAATATTGTTATTAGGGAATGTTTAAATAACCACAGACATTAGAATGCTGTAATTTAGCAACAGAAAACTGCAGGATTTGCATTGGACATGTCCCCGTCGACACCGGCCAATAGAAGAAGACTACAGTTGATAACTCGTGATGGACTCGAAGAATCGATCTCTTCCTTCACCCCAGCTGACCCAACGCGCACGGGACCATCAGCTGGTAGGGGGGAGCCACCAACTCGCACATTTCATTGTATATCGCCGCATCATTTGTTTAATTAAATGCTGTTAACTTTTATAAGCTTCCTTGTACTCTTTTCAGTTTATCCTAGTCTCGGGGTTTAAGAAATCCTAACAATGTTTAAAGTTGCATCAAATGTAAATACTCAGGGAAAGTACAAACACATGTTACGTTACATGTTGCTTGTTAGACGCTTTTATCCAAAGCGACTTACATACTCAATACTGTGGGCAATCCCCACAGGAGCAATTTTGGGTGAAGTGTCTTGCCCAGGGACACAACGACATGCTGACTGCAGTGGGGTTTGAACCTGTGACCCCCTGATCCGAACACCAACGCACTACCCACTGCACCACACGCCTCCCACATGTATACTATACTTAAGGCGAGACACTACAGGTGAATAGGGTAATTTTTTTAACTTAAAGATATCAGCTAGAAATTTCTCCAGTTAATTACTTACAATAAGGCAATTGTTTTTTGTATTACAAGTTTTCAGAAATAGCATGTTTAAATATGCAAATTAGCCATATCTCATTAAATGCGCATATTTTAACACATTTCAGGAACCGAATTTTTAAAATTGGATAAAGCCAGGTTAAAAATTCTTGTTTCATTTTGTAGTCATATTAGAATTGAAGGCTTTTACAGAAGGGATTTTGGATACCTCTTTTTATCACTAAATAAATCAGAAAATACTGTCAACAGCCCTAAAATATCAATTTTCGCCATGTTTTTAGGTATACAATGTTATATAATTCAGGCTATAAATTATATATGAACAAACCCTTCTGTAAAAGCCTTCATATATTGATAGGAATATAACGAGGTTGGTGTATGTACGTGCTACTGAAGTGGAAATTTCGGACTCAGAGTAGGAGAAAAAACTCATTTTGAGAAAACGACCTTTAAAGATTGCTACCTAAACCCTCCTGTTCTTTGGATAACAGCTTGCGCCTCAACGCACTCCGTGAAGGTATTTCGTGTTCGGGGTCATTTGTTTTTTGTCTAACATTGCTTCGTGCAAGTTCCAATTGTTGTCGTCTTCTCTGTGAACGTTTTTTTCGCCGTTCTTTTGCCATTTTGAGATTTAAATTTCTAGCGGAAAGCTAACCAGGAAGTGTTTTAGCACACCACGTGACGCATCTGAACGAATCACGTTGTCAGAAATTGACACCAGCCAATGAGATTTCGTTTCTTGGTTTAAGACCCCTTTGTACTTTCACGATTGGTTGCTGATACAAAGGAAATGACCATATTTGGATCTGATGAGATTGTGCAGGAGAAACGGAGCTTTCCAACGATACCTCTAATGACATGGTGCAAACAGCGGTCGCGGTACTTTATGTTACGTTAGAATGCTAACTTTTGGTGAATTTAGGAGAAATCTACAGACGCAAATAGACAAATTATAATAAAATAAACACTTAAATGTGTATTTTGAACGTTTTCCTTCCAAAAGCCTGAAAGAAAACATGTTATGGAATCAAAATAGCACAAAATCTCAAAATTGACCAGTGCATGAAAAACGATGTTTTTGCCTGCCGTGTCTCGCCTTAAGAACACTACTTGAGTAAATGTACTTCGCTACTGTCCATCACTGACCAATTGTACTTTTATGTTGTAGTAACGTTGGAGGAGGAATACAGCAATGCTGTTCAAAGTGCAGTACCAAGGAAATAATTGCTGTATTCCTCCTCCAACAACCTCAATGGCTTCTTTGCACGCTTTGAAGCAGAGAACAACACCTGCGCAGAAAACCACCCCCCCCACCGACGACCAGGCTTTGCGTCTTTCACCAGCCAGTGTGAGGAGCACACTGTTGAGGATTAACCCCCGCAAGGCTGCAGGACCTGACAACATTCCTGGTCGTGTGCTGAGGGACTGTGCAGAAGAACTCACAGATGTCCTCACAGACATTTTTAACATCTCCCTGAGCCAGGCTGTTGTTCCCTCGTGCTTCAAGGAAACCACCATCATTCCAGTGCCAAAGAAGTCATCTCCATCCGGCTTCAACGACTACCGCCACGTCGCCCTAACTTCCACCATTATGAAGTCCTTCGAAACGCTGGTCATGAAGCAGATCAAATCCACCCTCCCCCCATCGCTGGACCCATTTCAGTTTGCCTACCGAGCTAAACGGTCCACAGAGGATGCAATCTCCTCTGCTCTCCACCCAGCCCTCACACACCTGGACACTAAGACTAAGACTAAGGACTCATATGTTAGAATGATATTCATAGACTTCAGCTCAGCATTCAACACTATCATCCCCCAGCAGCTTGTAGAAACATTTACAGACCTGGGCCTCAGCCCCTCTCTCTGCAACTGGTTGCTGGACTTCCTCACAGAGAGACCACAAGCTGTACGGGTCAACAACAACACCCTCATACTGAGTATGGGGGCCCCCCAAGGATGTGTGCTCAGCCCCCTTCTCTTCACTCTGCTGACCCACGACTGCAAACCCAACTTCAGCTCCAACCACATCTTGAAGTTTGCAGACGACACCACTGTGGTGGGTCTCATCAGCCACAACGATGAGACTAACTACAGGAAGGAAGTGAACCAGCTGGCCCTGTGGTGCCAAAATAACAACCTCTTCCTCAACCTGGAGAAAACAAAGGAGATAGTTGTTGACTTCAGGAGAACCCACCGCCGACCCCCTCTCCCCCTGACCATCAACGGCGCTGCTGTGAAGCAGGTGACCAGCACCAAATTCCTTGGTGTGACCATCACTAATGACCTCACCTGGAATAACAACACCACCGCACTAGCGAAGAAAGCCCAGCAGCGCCTGTACTTCATCCGGAAGCTCAAGCGAGCCGGAGCATCACCCCCCATCATGCTGTCTTTTTACCGAGGCCCCACCGAGAGCATCCTCAGCAGCTGTATCACGCTGTGGTTTGGAAGCTGCACCGCCTCCAACCGCAAGAGCCTGCAGCGCATTGTGAACTCTGCCCAGAGGATCATCGGTGCCTCACTCCCATCACTACAGGACATATATAACACCCGCCTCACCCGCAAAGCACTCAGCATTGCGGGTGACTCCACCCACCCCTCCAACAGCCTCCTGCCTTCAGGAAGAAGGTTCCGCAGCCTCAGCTCGGGCACCAACAGGCTGGGCAACAGCTTCCTCCACCAGGCGGTCAGGATGCTGAACTCTCTCCCCTCCCTCCCTCCCTCTCTCCCCCTCTCTGACATCTCTCCCCTGAACTCTCCACCCTGCCTCCCACCCTTCTCCCCTGCCCCAAATAGTCCTGGACTTTAAACCCCCCCCCACACATACACACACACACAACCCTCCCTCATCCAGCACCAGTCACTTTTCTGCCCATCTCCGCTGCTACTGCACTGAAACTGTACTTTGAACACTTTAAATATATTATTGACATTTTAAACTGTATACCCCGGTTATTTAGGCTCTTTGTTTTGTTTAATGTATACCACGTTTATCTAGGCCCTTTTTGTTTTGTTTTATGTATACATGTCACACTGTGGGACTGCGGGAAACGATATTTCGAGATTTCTGGATGTATAACACATGTAGAATTTTTGACAATAAAGCTGACTTTGACTTTGAGAAGAAGTACATCAAACAAAATGCGGTCAGCATCTCTTCTTGGATGCATGTGGCTGTCCATCTTGCAATTTTAGAATATATTTTCTCCTTGGCTCCATGCTAGTCTACAGTAACTCTGTCCATAAAGATAGAACGGTGCTAGAAGTTTATTGATTTGCCACTTTGTTGCATTTCTTTAAGCACAATGTCTGTATCTGTGGCAGTGAGATGAACAATATAGCGCATTCCAGGCTTAATTTTGTATTAATTTAAAAAAAATGTTCTTGTGTTCAAAGCTAAAGCGAAGTTCAGCATACCCACTGAGAAAAACATATATGTGGTGGATGACACTGGAACAGAGGTTGACGAAGAGGTCTTCAGTGACATCCTGAAGGAAAAAACAGACATCCTGTGGACCATTATTGATGTTCCTTCAGTGACTGGTAATGGTTGTATGATTACAGTGTAAATTGCCGATTTACAGTACGTATGTGTCCATTGTAATTAATTTTGCACATTAAAACGCACAAAAAACCCAGAGGTTCTCGCCAATATCCTGTTTCAGTTGTGTCGGTTAAAGGTGGGGTAGGTAATTTTGGAGAAACCAGCTCGAGTGCGCTAGAATTTGAAAATACACAGCCGGAAAAAATCTGCCACTTCCTTACAGAGCCCCTCCTCCAACACATACGAACGCGCACATGACCAATGAGGGCACGAGATGAGTTTGTGCACAGATGGAAGGCTGACAGGCAGGTAGGCCATCCAGTTATTTTAGCCGGGCCGGCTAAAATGATTGGTCGTGCTTTTTACAGTACTACAGCTTTTTTGTCAAAGCACTTCAGATATTCATTGCTATCGGGATGTTAAGAGCATTCCATGGAATATAACAAAAAGTGTATCTCGAGCCGGTTTCTCAAACTTACCTACCCCATCTTTAAGCATTATTTCCCCCCCATTTTTAAATCACACAACATACAATTTCTTGCCAACTAGTAGGCTACCTATCATGGCCAAAACTGCTTAAAATATGGCCAAATCAACTACCAAAGAAAACACAGTTTCCTGGGGGTATTCTCCTGATGCTCTCTTCTCACTTGAACCTGTGGATCATTAAATTAAATTACAGGTAAAAAATGTTTTTGAAAATGATGTTGTGTTCTCCATCTTCAGACTCTCCTGCCCCATCCTCGTGCACAGACGCCTTGTCACTATCATCACACTCAGAAGAGTGTGATCTGTCTCTGATGTCGCCAAAAAGACAACACATTGATGACAGTTCTTCACAGGCCAAAGAGGTCATATTTATTGTAGAAAATGCCTCCTTATGTTGTAAATGTTGTATGTTCTTGGCATACAATTTTGGATTTTTTTGGTCTTACATTTTTCTTTTTCATGTTGTCAAAGCTTGTCAAAAGAGTTCTGGAACAAAAGCCTGGAGGGGAGAAGATACTTAAAGAATATGCTATGAGAGGAGAGATGAAGGACCGAACACGCCGTAATCTAGTCAATATTGTTGTTGCTGATATGGTGGAAAAGTATGGGTAAGTAAAATGCTCTATGGTGCATGATTTAGTGAAGAGTATATTCATAGTATTCGATTGCAGACATACAGTAAAGTGAATAGAGAAAACTATTGTGCCCTAACTTGGTAAAGCAATGTAGCAATAATACACCGTTTTTTTTACATCTGCAGGCGTGCTCCACCTATGGACAAAAGAACACAGTATGCATTGGGGATAGTAACACTGTTCCCCTCTCTAAAAGATACCTACTCCAAAAAAGGCTATGTGAGTATATATTTTAAAGTAAGATAAATGTTTTCAAACACAAAGCAATCAAAGCTTTAGTTGTTTCTTCGGAGTCATATACTGTAGACATTCTTCTGTTTTACGAACATCGCTAGTTGTGCAGGCAGCCAGAGGGCAATTAACAGTTTTGATAGTAACAGCAAGATTGCGAAGTTTGAGCAATATTTTCTTTGTAAATCTTAACAAATGAATAATGTTCAGGTGCATTTTGGAAGTCTTACACTTCTTTTCTGTACTTCTTTGTTCATGCTGAAACAATTTTTTTAATGTTTTCCAACATTGTTGATATGTGTGACCAGTGTCGCGAGGCCATATCTCTACTGAAACACAGCACAGACATTGAACAGATCTGCATGAAAATGAGAGCAACCTTCAAGCACAGACAAAAGTTGATCCACGATCCTGAGCAATGCAGCACAGTACTTACAGTGTTCCCGAGGTTCCTTGACACAAAAGGCCTGGTAAGTTTACATTCATTGTTTACAGTGTATTCTCTGTCAAGAACAGCTGTGCAAAGATGAAAATGGTCAACTCCTCCCACTACCACCATCATCAAATACAACTACACTTGTTTCCTCCCTTTAGGTGTTGCAAGACTTTGACCTGTTGTTTGGGGCTGAGACTTCATCAAAACTCCTTGAGAAATGGGGAACCCTCCTAAATGCCAAAGTGGTGGAGCAAGCCAAACCTCAGCAAGACTCCCCAGCTTGACTACCTCATCCAGTGTGCAGAGGAGAACCCTGATTAGGATGAAGAAGTCCCAGGTAAATGATTGAAAAATGGCCAGGTTAATTTAATAAATGTCAATTATCGTTGACTTGTTTAATTTATTAACCATGAAAAATGGTTGTGTAGACAAATAGCATTTTTATTGAAAATAACTTTAAGAATTTTCATATTTATGTATCAAGGAGCTTCATTGGTTGTATTTCATGCTAAAAGCAGGTGCCCTCCTCCTTCTTCTCACGTTGGGACAGCGACATGGCCTCACTGCTACTGCTGGTCAACCTTCTGCAACCGCCACCAAGTCGTAATAAGGGAACTGTGAAGATCAGTGTCCGGGATGCTGTGGACCGTGTAGTAAAGTTTCATAAGGTTTGTGTGTCCTGATTTCCATTTTTAACCATCCAATAGGAAATAGAGTAACCCGCACTCCAAAAACAAACATTTTGGCCAAATATCATACCTTCCACTCCAAACAAAGGAACTATACAGGTGGATTATCTCATAGCTAATCACATGACTGTTCAACATACATACTGAATAGAGTAAAAGTCAGGGAGGAAATGCCTGAAATTATGCATATAGGTAAAGTCCCCCTCCACTCAAAAACATGGTAGTCTTGTTGTTCCTTCAGTTGGATGTTTGAGCATCACTGTACAGAATGACGTAAAGGCAGAGTTTGTTTTCACATTCGCCAACTAAAAGGGGAAAGTTTCCATGTGCTCATTGAAAATCACATTTTAAGAGGTGGGCCTGCAATCATGATTTGTGACACCTCAAATAGTGTGGAAACCAATCCTGGTCCAATATTCAACCTATACAAGTGTGATGTGGAAAATTGAAGCCTCCAGTGCAAAAACAGTGAGAATGGACTTTACAGTGAAGTAGGAGAGATATTGTGTCCAGCAGTGAATTTATTGAGATGAAAAATATATGCAAAATTTATGTTTTATTCTCGTTGTGTGACCGTGCTTCAAAAACATTAATTGTACATCACAGGCTGAAAAGATACCGCAGAGAAAAAAGCCAACTGTGCTATCAAAGGTTTTTGTCAGAGTCTGACCTTTCCATCAAAATATGATGTACAGTGTAGTTATATTTTTGTTTATTGTTATCTTACAGTCATGTCGCAGCCTTCATGAGCACTCTGGTCCAGACCAGCGGAGGCAGCCCTACATCGTCGCAGTTGGGACCACAAGGGACAGCATCCATGACTACTATATTGCATTTGATGGTGAGCTCCTTCCCTGCAAGGCCAAGTCTATTCGCTGTCTGCTTTTGATGAACTTTTCAAAAGAAATTATGTGTTCGGAATCAAGTATGACCAGGCCTTAAATGGCCTTTACACATTTGTGCAGACCACGATCTTCAACATTGATCTAGGTCTGTCTCACGAAACTCCCAGAGTCAAAGACTAGGCTTAGGGCTAAGCTCCTCAACTGATGTTAAGATGCTTTGTTTGCAAATCCACTTTTGTCACCATTCAACAGTTGGTCTGTCATCTCAAGCTCTCACATGCATTTTATCCTGGGAAGAAGTTTAAATTGATGTGTGACCAAAAAGGATGCCACCAGAGATTTTGCAACTTTTCAGGCCTCAGGAAACATCTCCATAACAAACATAGTTCTGATCATCATAGTCTAGATCAAATCGACAACGAACCCGCCACTACTTCAGTTGATGTATCTGATCAGCAAACAGTGTCAGCTTTAATCCCAGAGCAACCAGATGATTCTCAAAGCTGTAATGAGACCAGGCAACATACCCAAGAAATGTGTGCATCTCTTATTGCAAAACTCCAAGGCTCTGTTGTGTCTACTAATCAGTGGCGAGCCGTCAGGGCCCTCTAGGCCCTCTCTGAGGGCCTAAGATATTCTACAAAATAATATTTAAAACATTGAAAAAAAGAAAATCTTTTTTAATATGTATTTTTTTAATATATTTTTTGTTATATTTTTCATTAGTTTTACCAAAATAACTTGATTTAATTGTATTTAAAATAACATTTCCAAAGAAAGAAATCCTTCAAATCTGCCTATTCAGTTTCTGTTGGAATGTGAAGGGTTGAATGAAAGAAGCTCCTTTGGCCGTCTCTGCGAGTTACGGCCCGTCCACACAGCGGCGTGCGTTGAAGCTTTCCGGCGGGGGGGGCTGAAACTCGACCAACAACCAATCACATGAATCTCCCGCCCCGGACACACAAGCACGCGGTTTGATTGGCTAGAGCTTGTACTGGCATATGATTCGATTGGCTGACGCTTCCGCCGAAGCTTCAAAAGTTGAACATTGCTCAACTTTTTCAGCCAGCGGGTTCCGGTGAGGGCAGCGCCATGTAGAGACGGAGTTTTGTTGAGCTCCTCATGAGAACGACTAATGTCAGAATATTGCTCTTTTAAAACCACTTGAACTGACTCCAAGCGACTTGATACACAAGTTATATATCCATACCAGACGATTGCTGAGTAAATTGCGAAAAATGGCCAGGAAACAACAAGTTGGAGCCGGCGGCGGAGGCTAGCGCTAATGCTAACCTGGCAGACGACGCAGACATCAACGACCAACACGTGGTACTTGACGCTATTGCGTCTCTTAAACAGGACCTGGTGGCGAAAATTGAGGAAAAGGCGATAGCCCAGTCGGCGGAACTCCAAATACAGACTACCCAGATTCGGACGGAATTACGAAGTGTGGTGGAACAAGTCAACAAAAGAATTGAAGTAACCGAGGGCCGAGTATCTGAGCTGGAGGCTGAGGTTAGCAACCACTCGGACTCAATCACCTGCATGACATCAGATGTTACTGGTATGAAAAAAGAGCTGGCCACACTGTGGGACCGTTGCGAAGATTTGGAGGCAAGATCACGTCGCTGTAATATCCGCATTATAGGAGTGAAGGAAGGACGGGAGCATGGGAAGCACCCATCTCAGTTTGTGGCTGATATGCTAAAAGTTTCCCTTGGTCTCGACAAGCCCCCGACCCTGGACCGGGCGCACCGCGCTCTCCGCAGCAGAGCGACACAAGACGGGCTCCCACCGCGGGCTTTTATTGTGAAATGCCACTATCTCTCCGAAAAAGAATCGCTGCTAAAGAAAGCAATAGAGATGAAATCAGTGACGACCCCCGACGGTGACCAGATCCGGCTTCTGCCGGACTTTACTCAGGCGGTGAGTAAACAGCGGGCAGCCTTTACCGAGGTGAGAGGGCTGCTGCGGAACTGCGAGGGAGTGCGCTACGGCCTGAAATACCCTGCCATATTGATGATCACAACATCGCGGGGCCACGAGGCAAGTTTCAGCGATCCAAAACTGGCAAAGGAGTTTGTTCTTAACAAGGTGGTGCGCAAGGCTTCATAATGGACATGTTCTGGTGAGTATTGGCCAAGGGCTAAAATTCCAGCTCCATATGCTGTAGATGGAGACGAGAAACAACTCAGCCGGACAATATATGTGGTTATGTTTGGGAAACATTTTCTTTCTCCCTATCTAGAATTCTCAGGATTTTTTGTTTGTTTTTGTTTTTTGGCTACAATCCTTTTACCAAGCTCAGGGACTCCCCAATGCAGTATCATAAATTGAAGGACCATATTGATGGCGTCTGTTGATAAAGGTATAGGCAGGGCGGACACCACGGTGGTGAGTTGGAATGTAAGGGGATTGAATCACCCGGTTAAGCGAAGCAAGGTGTTTTCTCATCTAAACAAATTAAAAACTGAAATAGCATATTTACAGGAAACTCATTTATTAAATAAAGACCAGCTAATGCTTCAAAGAGCAGGTGTTACACAGGTTTTCCACTCCGATTTTAATAGCAAGAGCAGGGGGGTAGCTATTCTCCTGCACAGAGATGTGCAGTTTGAAGAGCCAAAATCCATAAGGGACAAAAATGGTCGTTACATAATTATTCAAGGTAAACTGTTCAATAAGCCAGTAGTGCTTGCGAATGTGTATGCCCCAAATTGGGATAACGTTGATTTCTTCAGGAATCTTTTCTCACTGTTTCCAGGCCTAGACTCGCATTAATTAATATTAGGGGGGGACCTAAATTGTGTCCTAGACTCTGTACTAGATCGTTCTGGCAGTAAGGTCACCACACCTAATAAATCAGCAAGCTGCATAAATACATTCCTTCAAGCCTACGGAGTGATTGACCCCTGGAGATTTAAATACCCGACTTCCAAACAGTTCTCTTTTTTCCCCCAGTACACCAAACCTACTCTAGAATTGATTGTTTTTTAATAGACCAAAAACTATTGCCCATAACTACACAGGTGGAATACAACAGTATAGTCATATCAGACCATTGCCCAGTACTTTTGAAGCTCCGTTTTCCGGAAAATATACTCCGCCAACGCGTATGGCGCCTTAATCCTAGACTGCTTGCGGAAAAAAACTTTGTTGACTTTATAAACACACAAATAGATTTCTTTCTCGAAACCAATGAGTCCCCAGAGATAAGTTATTTCACACTATGGGAAACCATGAAAGCATATGTAAGGGGGCAAGTGATATCTTATAACGCTGGTGAAACTAAAAGGAAATTCAAACGAGCTACAGAATTGATTGATAGGATTAAAGTGATTGACCGATTACATTCAATATCGCCTTCGGAGAATCTTTACAAGGAGAGAATTTCGCTTCAGACAGAATTTGATTCTCTGTCCAATGGGGACGCTGTAGATCTTCACTTAAAATCACGCTTTAATTTCTACGAACATGGGGAGCGTGCCAGCAAGCTTTTGTGCCATCAACTTAAACAGTCAGCAACAGCAGGTTTTATATCTGCAATAAAAGATGAGGAAGGTAATATTGTCACAGACCAAAAAACATTAATGCCCAGTTCCAGTCTTTCTATGAGAATCTGTACACCTCGGGGGCAAGTAGCAAGGAATTAGTAGATGACTTCTTTAGTAAAATTGAAATGCCCTCCTTGGATGAATCAGACAAATCTGGACTGGAGAGAAATATAACTTTAACAGAGATTGACAACGCAATTAAAAAGATGAAGCCTGGAAAAGCACCAGGCCCTGATGGTTATCCAAGTGAATTTTTTAAGAAATTTGCCCCTAAACTACTGCCGCTATTAGTAAAGGTATTCGAGGAGGTCCTGGTTAGGAAGGCTCTTCCCCCAACTATGACGCAGGCCTCTATCTCATTATTACTCAAAAAGAATAAAGATCCGTTGTTGTGTGAATCATATCGCCCGATTAGTCTTTTATGTTGCGACTATAAAATTCTAACCAAGGTCCTAGCAGGGAGGCTTGAGAAAATTATGCCTAAATTGATACATCCAGATCAGACTGGTTTCATTGTGGGTAGACAACTTTCAAGCAACCTCCGCCGTGTGTTCAATGTTATCTACCAGCCCAACAATGTCGAACCAGAACTTATTATATCCTTGGATGCACAAAAGGCGTTTGATAGGATTGAATACAATTACCTGTTCACTGCGCTCGAGAAGTTCGGCTTCGGCCCGACTTTTTGTTGGCTGATCAAGATCCTTTATACAGCGCCTAAAGCTTCAATTCGAACTAATAGGATAATGTCTCATTATTTCCCACTTTTTCGTGGGACACGACAGGGTTGTCCACTGAGCCCCCAGATATTCGATATTGCTATAGAGCCCCTGGCAATACTGTTAAGAGAGACCGCTAGTCTAATTGGAGTGCAAAGGGGGGGAGAATTGCATAAATTGTCGCTCTATGCGGATGATCTTCTTCTTTTTCTTTCGGATCCCCATGCTACTATACCTATTGCCTTGGAACTTATCGCCGAGTTTGGCCGGGTGTCGGGCTATAAATTAAACCTGAGTAAAAGTGTTCTATTCCCCATTAATGATAAAGCACGTCAAATGTCATTTCAGAACTTCCCTTTCTCTGTGTGTAAGGACAGCTTTACATACCTAGGTGTCTGTGTCACTTACAAATACAAAGATCTGATGGACAATAATTTTAAAACAGTGCTTGATAAGGCTAAACTGGACATGGAGAGATGGTCGACCCTCCCCCTGTCACTAGCTGGCAGGGTTAATTCTGTTAAAATGACGATCATGCCCAGGTTCTTATTTCTGTTTCAGGCAATCCCAATCTTCATCCCTAAATCCTTCTTTAGGGAATTAAATAAATGCACTTCCACTTTTATTTGGAATAAAGCTGTACCTCGCATTAGGAAAGAGTATTTGGAAAGGCCAAAGGGGGAGGGTGGTTTGTCCTTACCCAATTATTTGTATTATTATTGGGCTGCCAACATCCACAAGCTGATGTTTTGGGTTGATGTGACGGACGAATCCCCAGTTTGGTCTGTAATGGAGCAGCATTCAAGTAATCCAGTGTCACTTTGCTCTTTAATTTGCGCTCCACTACCCTTGAGTAAAAACTACTGGACGAATAACCCAGTCATCCAAGGCTCTCTAAAGATATGGACTCAGTTTAGAATTCATTTCAAACACAAACAGGCACTTATTGCTTCCCCAATTCTGGCAAATGTAAATTTTTCTCCATCTCTCACTGATCCATCTTTTCGGTTATGGCATGGGAGAGGGATTAGGTGTGTTAAAGATCTTTTTAAAAATGGACACTTTATTTCTTTTGAACAGTTAAAGAAGGATTTCAATATCCCACAGTCATGTTTCTTCAGATATTTGCAGATACGTAGTTATGTCAGGACCCACTTCTCTCTAGCAGCCCCACAGAGTACCTGGATTGATGACTGTT
The DNA here is from genome assembly GCA_031216635.1 of Dissostichus eleginoides. Classification (NCBI taxonomy): domain Eukaryota; kingdom Metazoa; phylum Chordata; class Actinopteri; order Perciformes; family Nototheniidae; genus Dissostichus; species Dissostichus eleginoides. The sequence goes on from CM062280.1 coordinate 708,527, forward strand.
TAAATATGGATCCCTGTGACAGGGGTCTGGTGTCTGTATTATATGACAATATTCAGAGGGTCGCCGCTCCGTCGCTTAATCACTTAATGAGGCAATGGGAGGAGGAGCTGGGAATAACTATATCAGATACTATTTGGCAGGCAGCAATTACATTTGTCCACTTATCCTCAATGTGCATTAGACATGGGCTGCTACAATTTAAGGTTTTGCATAGGTTACATCTATCTGCAAGTAAACTGGCCAGATTTTACCCAGGTTTCGACCCAACCTGCATCAGGTGCAGTCGGGACCCGGCCAGCCTAAGTCACATGTTTTGGCTCTGTCCAAAACTGGCCCCTTTTTGGACTGGTATATTTAAAACCTTTTCGTACATGTGTAACACGGCTGTGGATGCAAACCCATTGACTGCATTATTTGGCGTGGTCACACAGGAGACACGAATAACAACTGATCAGGCTGAGGCTGTGGTATTCTCTACCCTACTTGCTAGACGTCTGATACTCTTTAGTTGGAAGAAGGCTGCACCGCCGTCTCATAAGCGCTGGGTAGAGGAAGTAATGTCCCATCTTAAACTTGAGCAGCTAAAAGCACACTACCCGGGGCTCTATCGCAAAGTACTATAAGGTCTGGCAACCATTTCTGTCCTACTTTGAGAACGAATTCTCTAACATTAAAATAACGTAGCCAACCCCCCCCCCCACATTGTTTTTTATTCATTTATGTTTTCATTTTTACTTTTGGTTATTTAACCATGTAGTTTTTAATTTAATAATTTATGTTTATGTTTATTTTCTATATACATATTTTGTATCTCTTCTGGATGTCAATTGATATTTTGTATACTTTCTGTGTGTGCTGTATTTTTGAATGTTAAGTGCTGCTGTTTGTTATATGTGGAAAATCAATAAAAATATTTGAATAATAATAACTTTTGCAGCCAGCAACGCGAAACGCAAAGCTACGCTCCCACAATGCAGTTCGGCGAAGCGTGACGTCACCCCATTCAAAGTGAATGAGCAGAAGCGTTGAAGCTTCAACGCACGCCGCTGTGTGGACGGGCCGTTACTGTGAAGACAGGAGCTGATTGGTGGTCCAGCTATGAATTCACAGAGGGCAAGCTATAGTAACTCAACGAGAGAGTAATGTCAAGTGACAGTACAATTGACCAATCATATCTTCCCTCTAAATGGGTGGGCTTTATTATTGCGGACTTTATGACAAGTTCCGCCCGCTGTGAAGCTTTTCTCCGTGACGTTGTTTCCATAGCAACAACAACTTCCTGTCAACAGCGTAAACTCGCCTTCAAAATAAAAGCATGTCCATAGAAAATAGTAAGCCAAGCCAAATTACACTTAAGACATACAACTGCAATTAAAGTAACAAACACAATGCAATATCCTTTTCAATTTCAAAGAACACAAAATTGGGTTATTTATAGGTGTTGTTTTGTGTGGTAGAGGGTCGCTGTCATTGATGCGTTTTGCACCCCGGGCCGCTGAAGTATACGCTGTGACGTAATAACTTTTTCTTTTTTTTCCGAGGGAAGGGTGGGGGTCAGAGGGCCTAGGTATAAAAGTCACGGCTCGCCACTGCTACTAATGTCATAAAGACTGTTGTTGAAAATATGGAGGAGCTTGTACAGGAATTGCATTCAAATGTCAAAGAAGATGTTCTAAAATTACTCCCTAACGATGAGGACATGAGAACAAAATTAAACGCTTATTTTGACAGCCTTGAAAATCCGTTCAGCAAACTGAACACTGAGACAAAATGGAAAAAACATTTAAGTGTTAATTCTCTCGATTTGAAGCCTATGCATTGTACCATGAACCTGTATAGACCTGTAACAGTCAACTGCATGAGGAGTTGGAAAGGTAGTTTCTGAAAATGTTACAAATAACACACAGCATACAATGCCATAACAACTTTGTATTATTAGTGTAGGACACTTATGTATGTATAACATCTGAAGATGTGTAGTTTTATTCATGTTTTCACATAATTGTGCAGGATATTACTATAATATTTCACATATTGTAGTTCTATAGAACTACAATATGTGAAATATTATAGCTGATAATGTATATATATATATATATTATATATGCTAATGTGATATATCAGATATTAATGTGTATACACATTAATATCTGATTTGTAAAACATCATAGACAGAAAGGTATATCCGTCATTTAATGGTAAGCTATTGAAATTATGATTCCATAGATGTGTCTCCCATCACCCAAAACCCCTGACTATTCTCTCAACTCAGTATATTACATTCTTTAATTCAAAGAAAATCAGTAATATCTTCAAAAACTACAAGTCCTTTTATATCAGCTGTGCACCGTTATGGTGTAAATATAACCTATCTACCAATTGGATCAAATATAAAAGTCAGCCGAATTAGTGTTGATACTGCAAGGAGACGTATTGTGTGAAAAGAAATGGAAGATGTTGTGTAATTGCTGATATATTTATGATCCACGTCACATATTCAGTTTCCGCGGCATTTCTTCCAGTTTGTCCAGAAGTCTTCTAATCAGGGCTCTATAAATAAAGAACTACGGCAGATGTGTAATATGTAATGCAGCCGAACCGTGTATTACAATGCCGTTATGTGATGACTTCCAAAGAGAAAAGCAAGCACACTCGGAATAAAGTATTATTATTTTTTTTTTTTAAATAAAAGTTTTCCGATTTCATATCGCATAAACACCATATCCCGACGTGCATTGTGGCTAAAAAATCCAGGATTATGGGTAGTTCGATGTTTTAGCCTATCAAAACCTCTGAAAAAAGAAATGTGTCTCTCAGAATAGAAAGGGAAAACCTAAGGGAAAAACACAAAAGCATTGTACACAATTTAAACCAATTAATGTTGTGCAATTAACAAGGATAAACTGATGTTTTTTTAGTGGATGAATACTGCAGATATCACTGTTAAATAATTTGATCATTTGTTTTATTATGAAAACTTCGAGACTGGAAATACTGTTTTCACCCCGTGAGGGTTGACGCTAACTTTACATGGACGCTGCTGTTACACGTTCTCCTGGCGAAACCTCAAATCATCTTCGTAATATCTATCAAACTATAGATCCTACACATCCACTGGACGTGGATTCTAAAAGTACAATATACACTTCTCGCTAGAAATCTAATCAAAAAGCATTTTAATGGCAAAACTATCCTACAATTTAGGATTTTACAGAGGGTTATTTGTGAATAAACGACCCTCTGTAGCGTTTGCATTCAACCGGAGCACTAGAGGTCGAAAACTTTAAAATGTGATTATAGGTCGTAATAAGCGCTTGAACAAACAACCTATTTGGTCGTAATAAGGGCTTGAACAATCGACCTATTTGGTCGTATGAGTTGGAGGACTTGTTGACAAATAATGGTGACACTCTGAGAAAGCAGTAACTTCAGGGTACTTCTGAGTCAGAACATGCACAACATCCTCATGTAGGACATCAATGGGGACCTTTGAGACTTCTGAAACCTCCAAGGAAGACTTTTCATTGTCAGGTTTGAGCGTATTGTAGCCCACCATAAACTGATGTTTACTTGCCAATGAAAAAGGTATGTTTCTGAAGTTCTTTGTGTGCCTAACAATCTGCTTAAAAAAGCTATGTTTCGCTTCAAATCACATGGTCCAAAATATTTGATCATTTCTGGATAATGTTCGAGAAAATGATGTTTTGGCAGCAACCTTGCACCAGGAAAGACTTCCTGATAACGTTGTCGGTGTTCTGAGATTTTGGACTCCAAATATGCAATAGACTCTGCAGTATGACTGGGAGCAACAACTAGTTCCACAATATCCTTCAAATCCAAAATCACCTGCCATGCAGGTTCATCATTAGGAACACGTTTTCCAACCATCAAAGGAAGTAATCTAAGGAGACACCAGTTTTCGTGGGCATTGCCTCCTTTTGTTTGTTTCTGCTGGAAGGTTTTTGGTAACAAATGAGGGTGGTTTGTCTTGTCACCCCACTTGTAGGGAAACAATCTAATAAGATTATTGACTTGCTCAAGAGTGAAAAACTTCTTAGAAAGAAGCACAGCAATGCACCTTGCTAGTTCAACCGGAACTATGCCCTCAAAAAGGTCGTGCACAATGTCTGGGGGATAACCACTAATGACATTGAAATGAGAAAGACTGTCAGTCAAAACACAAGCCCTTTTAACACCACAGCAGTTTACCCCTTTTTCCTGAGCTGTAGTGACGTGAAGCTGATGTGTTTCTTTGTTTCTGCGCTGAAATGCTCCTGTTCTTACTTCTAGTGCCTGAGTGTCTGAACACTGAGCTGTACAGAATCGACAGAAATAGTTACCTGAAAAACTCTTTATAAACCCAGCTAGCCCGTTAGCCCCAAGATTATCAGCAAGAACACACTGAACTGTGCCTTTTATGAAAGACCCCAGTTGTGGTATAAACAACCCTTGCGGTTCCAAGATCACTAGATCATGCAAAAGAGGCTCAAATATTTTCTTAGAACCAAATTCTTTGACATAGTCACTTTTGCACAGCAATGAGAGGTAAATTGAGGACAAGGATGAGCAAGTGCCTGGATGTAAATTACCTAAAATCCAGTAAACTGCACAAAGTTTATGTTTCTTCCGTGACGTTCCCAAAGGATTACAGACTTCAAAGTCATCTACATAAAGGCACAGGGAGATTCTTAAATCTTCACCTGAAAGAAACTGATTGTTTTTGTAATGTTCACCATCCCGAAAAGACAAATACTGCTGTTGATTTAAAGAGCAGGCTCTGTAATTATCAACAATCTTATCAACTACATCATTACGACTGAGCAGTTGTTGTAGAGACATACAACATATAAGGGAACATATTGGAATGTTTTTTTGGACCTTGCATCAAGTACATATTCAACAGGTTCCACAACCTTTAAGTGCTCTTTGTAGAATTGTTTACGTTTGTAAACTGAAGCTACTGGACTATCCTTAGCTATTGCGGTTACCAAAGGATTGTTGGTAGAAATGGCAATGATCAGCTTATCAATTATTAACTGATCAACATGAAGGTCATACTTTTTGAAAACTTCAGCTGCTGTTCGATATGGGGACTACTGCAGAGGTGAAAATAAATGCAATTCTTCTAGGAACTCATCAATTGCTGAGTTTGGTACATGCGAGTTAATCTCTAATTTTAAAAGAAGAGAAGCCAATTTTTTTACAATAGTATCTTTCAGGTTCTCATTTTCTATGTCAGTTTCAAATTAATTGTGAGCAACTATACCAGAGCCAAGTTCTGCATGATCAGTGAAAATGTCTTCAGACGAGGTATCCTCATGTACATCACTACTTTTCGCTACGCCAACTTTAAAGTCTTTCACTGTGCAAGTGCCATGCTTCCTGCTCTTATGAGATTTAAAAGTAGTGTATATGTTAGTTTGAAAAGAACAGTTCTCAAACATACAAGTAACAGTTTCATAGCGCTTCAAGTGGGTGTTGATATGGGAAAAGTACTCTCTACTATATGAGTAGACACTTCCTGGACACAAATAGCAAGTGAATGTTACTAGCTCTGCACTTAATACAGGTAAAGATTCAACATGACATCTACTTAAATGTGTTTTAAGAGCATTCCATGTTTTGAAAGAGCATGGGCATTCATAGTATGTGCATGGATATGGGTGTCTCTGACCAAAATGGCCGTGTTTTAATTTATAGTGCTTCAGTAATTGGTACCTTGTAGATTGAGTCTCAGTACACTGTTTGCATCTCCACATTCAACACCTAGAGAAAAAGAGAAATGTGTTAATGATCAAAATTGATTGTAAATAACAACTATTGTAGCAGCCATTAACATAATTCAGGGTGTGAGGTGCAGGATATAGCAACCCATTACTGGAACTTAAGCAGTGGTGGAAAAAGTACTCAGATCCTGTACTAAAGTAAAAGTACAAATACTCCATTACTTGCTATAGTCCTAAGTTTTAATGTTGTGATTTGGGGCAGCTGTGGCTCTCCCCGTCACCTGTAAGCTCCACCTTTACATTTATGCATGTTCTGACATACAAGGGATTGAGCGGGATTCGAAACCGGCTCGCAGGGTGTATTTCGGCTACTTCACGGTTATCAAACATAGACCAACGCGCTATGTCCTTGGCGCAGTGGATAGAGTGCTGGACTTCGAATCATGGGATAGCAAGTTCAAGTCCCACTGCAGTCAGTCAGCATGTCGTTGTGTCCCTGGGCAAGACACTTCACCCCAAATTGCTCCTGTGGGGATTGTCCACAGTACTGAATGTATGTAAGTCGCTTTGGATAAAAAAAGCGTCTAACAAATGACATGTAATGTAATGATTTGTTAATATAGAGAGCACATTTTGGAAAGAACTGAGTAAATTAGTAGTAAATGTATATGAATATAAACACATAACTACAAGTGTCAAATAAATGTAGTTTAGTAAAAGTACAATATTTCCCACTGAAATGTAAGTTCTCTGTAGAAGTACAGAGAAGCAGAAAATGGGAATACTCAAGTATATTTCTGTGGTACTTGTACTTTACTTAAAGTGCCCGTGAAGTGCATTTTTTTGCGCCAAAATGAAATGGCAGTTTCATTTCTTACATATCATTGTACCTGTTCATGGCTAAAATAATTTTTTAGGAAGTGCGAGGGACGAGATAAACATCGCAAATTTTTCATCCCGTGAACGGCCGTCTGAGCCTACCGCTGCTGCAGACGATAGCGGCTGTGACGTCACAAGATGGGCCCAGTTGTGATTGTAAACATGGCGGAGACTTCGGAAAGTGATACTGGTGCGAGAGAAATGAGTGATTTTGACAGCTTTTCGGACAGGATAGATGAGGAAAGTGGCCATGGAAGTCAATTTAGTTGAGGACAATATTTTGTCGTAGATCTACACACAGGATTGGCCATCACCTGATCATACATTCATCTGTTCATAGCATGATGCAACATTCATGTTCACATGCAGTGTTGTGCTAGTTACTGAAAACCAGTAACTAGTTACAATTACTAGTTACTTCACTACTTACACCAAAAAGTAATGCGTTACTGTGAAAAGTAACTTTTTAGTTACTTAAAAAAGGGCACCCATTAATGCCCTTATACTGTAGCCTTCATTTCAGTACTGTTATTGCATCGGAGAATAATACAACCTGTTGATCAACTTGACATGCATTTGCATCACTGAACTCTGCTAAGCAATGTGGTCTATACAAACACAAACACAAAGATATGTTTCAAAGTGCCAATCCAGCCGCTGTTGCTTAGGTGGAGGTGGAGTGGCGTCGGATGAGTCTGGGTCTGTGGTCTTAGCTACTGGCTTCGTCCCAGCATGTTTTTTCTGCAGATGTTTCAACAGATTTTAATAGCTGTTTTGGGCAGTCGATAGGATCTTTGACCCGCCAAGACACAACTTACATTTAACTAAAACGTTCTTTTCTTTGTGCTCGACAAAAGTGAAATAGTGAGAATATCTCCAGGCGGAGAAACTCGACTTGAGCTCTGCCGCCGCCATGATAGTCTTGTTAGTAAACACAAACACAGTGGCCTTTATTTTTCATAAACAATCTACGAATCTACGAAACAATGACACCAACCACTCACCTTCATCTTTTGGGAACAGAAACATCGCCACTTCGGCAGACTTGACATTACCACAGCCAGCGGCAATGCATCGCTTCCCGTGTGTTTTTCCTCCCTTTTTCTTCACTGTCGCCTCCATTGTCAGGTTTTCTCGATTGGCAATCACTTCCAGTCGACTGCGAAACACTTTCCAATAAAATACTCGCTCAAAAACGTTGGTAAATTCCACTTTGAAACAGAGACAAAATGAACGGTGGTGAATGTAAACACTTCGGCTGGGCCCATCTTCTGACGTCACGCAGTAGATCGCAAGCCACGCCCACGAAGGCGGAGGTCGACTGCGGATTTCCCAGCGGAAAATTCAAAACTCGTCAAATTCGTTGCTATTCCAACATCTTTGATATGGGTTCCAATGGACAATTTTGGTCATTACTATACGTATTAGCATAACAGATCATGCGCCGGCGCACACTTCACTGGGTCTTTAAGTGCAGTAATTGAGTAAATGTAGTTGGTTACATTCCACCACTGATCTTAAACACGGCATGCGCTTCGAACTGAAGCCAACTTAGAACATTGTTTGTTTTAACTGACAAATCCTACTAATTTAGCCTTCAACTTATTTGGAGACGTGAAGGATACTTACTGTACTTTTGAGCCGCCGGCTTTCATCGATACATTTGGCCACTCCCCAACAACTTGGAAATCTGAAATTCAAAGTTGGAGAATTAGTCACACAATGAACTTCATGCCAAAAATAATTAATCCTGTTGTTACAAGCTGGCTCTGCTTGTAACATAAGGACAACAGTTCCACACAGGAGTTGCCCAAAACAATCATTTATTTGACCCAACACAGTGGTTACAACCAACAATACAACACACAGAGGAGCGGTGTCCTGGTGCACCGAGCAGGGCAGCTGAGAGAGAACGAGAGCCTGTTCTGCAGCCCTCTTAAAAACTGGAACCAGGTGCCATAGGTGGGTCTCATCACTGCTGATTACAAGGAAAACCCAGGTTACAACAGCACCACATGGTGGACAACCACAGGGTTGTCACACTGTATACTGTCATTAAAAATCAAAATGTTTATATTGCACTGTTTTAACATGTGTGACTTATCCTATTCCATGAATCAATCCTATTATATCAATCAATATCAATCCTACTTTAACATTTACTTTGTTTTTTGATCAAACACACACCTTTCAATAAGAGGGAAAACAATATGATATTTATAAATTCTAAGTTTTCTTGAATTCACTTAACAAAAACATTGATGTTAAAAGCACTTCATGTCCCAAAAAGCCTGTGGACAACCCCAGTGGTGGAAGATGTATTCTTTACTTCTTTTGAGTAAACTTATTAACACTTAGGTAAAGTCTTGCATTCAAACCCTTATGCAAGAACAAATTATACCAGATACAAAGTTCTCCAAGTATAACTGAATAGAAATTAAAATGTATAATCTATTTGACAAATAGAGATCGCACATTTAGACTTCCTGTGTTGTCATGGCAACATGTACAGATCAGTCGTATTAGCGCAGCTACAAAGTCATGCCCAAACAGCGCCGTTTTCCACGATAAATAACTGTTTAAAGAGCCTGTGACAGCCTCCCAACAACTGTTGTGCAATGAAATATTGGGCTACTAGTAATCTCGAACCGTCAGCTTAAAAAAGAAGATGCGATACCGTTCCGATAAATATCAATAATTTCGAACATCGCGGGGAAATTCCTTCGACTCATTTTGAAGTTTTGGGGGAAGCCGGAAGTGACGTCAATGCGGGAATGCTTCACTGTGCGGCGAGAGAGCCAAACACGGACAAAGTGTGTTGTCATGCGTAGAAATGGTTCGACGATGCGTTGTGTCTGGGTGTTCCAATACAGCAAATGACAAACTAAACATCATCATCCATAGCTTTCCCACAGATGTCAAGTGTCAGCTCACATGGGAGAAAAACGTGCAGAACACAAGGGCCGAATGGTCTGTGAGGAACCCCCGAACGACCTACATATGCAGCGCCCACTTTCTGCCCGAGAATTTCGAGAATGTACGGATTATGATTTATGATCATGATTATTATTATTATTCCCACTCCGATCGGGCCAATAGGTCCACCGTTTCCCCGCAGCGAGGCTCCCCCCGTTGACAGTTTACGTGGGCTGGGCTGGGTGCAGTGGCAGACTGGCCATCGGGGGCCGGTACCGAAGTGGGCCGGTCAGATAAGTCACTAGCACATCCCCCACTCCCCCCGTTGACAATTTACTAGCGGTACCGAAGTGGGCCGGTCGAGAGTCCCGGGCTGATTTTTAGTCCCAGTCCGCCACTGGCTACATGACCGTATTATCGCCCATATTGACGCACCTAATTCCTAAACTTCTAACAGATAAAACATAAACTGATTAGTGTCCACTGCCATTATTTTAAAACAGAATCGTTATTTAGTCAAACTCCGTAAATAAAATAGTTTACAAACCATTCCACATTGTTCAAGCGTTGTAGATCGAGAGGTATCTCACGATCGTCGGGCAGGTTGTCGTCTCCACTGTCCGACTCGGAGTTCGTTTCATCCGATTCAGACTCAGAGGCATAATGGTTCGAATCTGTAGGGCATACAGCCAATATCGTCTACGATGTCATGACTATCACTTTCCGATCCTTCAGCCTCATATGAGCTCTCAGACACGTTCAAAATTAAACTGTCATCGCTGTATGAGCTTGCTGCTGTGTGCGTTTGCATGCAGATGCTGGGATCCGGAACGGTGCAGCTGGAGCTCTTGGCCCGCAATTACGTCACACATAATTTGGCGGGATTTTAAGAATCCCCAAGAAGATCCAGAATATGGTCAACATTGAAGGGCAGATTAATGGTTATCAAAGTACAAATATCCCAAATCAGTTCAGTAACGGTTTCAAGGGGACAATATTTACTAAAATTATGGGTTTGGATGATGGGGGAAACCCGTGTCACAGGCTCTTTAAACACCAGCAGTTGCCACGGCAGGTAAGTGGCAACTGCCACAAACATTCGCTTGCCTCGGCGACCAGAGTAACACCCCTTCAGCAGCCGCAGTTGTCTCAGCAAATAGTGGCATCTGCGGCGGAAGTACCTGCCACTACCACGATTTAATCTTGCTCTCTCTCTCTGATTATGATAAAGAAACACGTTTTCGGGTGAATTCCGTGTCTATTTAAGAGCTGTCTTAAGGGAAGATGTGCTTGTTGAGTGCGTTCCTTTACATCAGGGGTCGGCAACAGGCGGACCGCGGTCCGGATCCGGACCCAGAAGCCGACCTAGACGGACCCGGATCAATACATTAATAGGGGATTTCAATTTTGACGGGGCGATTCTATTTTAACCGCTGCCAACAGGGGGCGAAAGAGACGAGTGAGCGATACAGGGAGAGAAACACAGAAGAAGAGACGAGAGAGCGGCAGAGAGAAGCGGAGAGGAAAGTGAGTGAAGAGAAGAGAGTGATACAGGGAGAGAAGCGGAGAGGAGAGTGAACAAGCGTGTTAGCGGCAGACAGGGAGAGACAAATAATTACACATGGCGCTCTCCAAGAAGAGGAAAGTGGACATTGAGAACAGAGCTTTTAACCCTGAGTGGACGGACTCATTCATGTTCATCCTGCCCACTGGGAGCACAGAACCAGTGTGTCTCATTTGTTCAGAGACCGTGGCGCTCATTAAAAGTGCCAAAACCCCACTATGAGACAAAACACCAAGTGTTTGACCAAACATTCCCTCTCAAGTCAGAACTGAGGTCACAAAAAATAAGCAGTCTCAGAGCCCAATATGATCAGTACACCAGGATCCAAATTAAAACTAAATATCGTTCCAGGGCAGGCTAACCGAGGCTAACCAATGAGCACCTGCATGTGTGTATGAGAATGGCCCTGACACCATTTCAGCCCAGATTTAAACTCCTGGCAGGACAAGCTCCAGCTCAATTCTCGCACTGAATTAAAAAAAAGTGAGTGAGGGACTGCAATATGAGAGGGAAAGAAAGAGAAACTTTAAAACTGTTCAATTGTTATGATGTGTAAAGACTGATATTGTTCTATAATCGTCTGAAACTGTTAAGTCATGCTGTGAAATGGTTAACAAAGAAAAAGGGAAACTCAAGCTGCTGCTACACTTTATTTTATTTATCTAAAATTAAGCACTTTTAAGATGCACACATTTTCAAAAGCTATTTTATTTATTTTCTCCTATTTTATTTTTAAATGCAGCCTGAGAGGAACATTACACATATCCACAGTATTTACTGTGTATCTGTATAGTTCAATGTTAATTGACAATAAATATTGTTGTTAATGAATTGTACTTTCTTTATTTGATTGGCAGTCAGTTGTTGATGACATGCAGACGTTGATAAAGCTACAGCTACTTCAATATCACACTAATTCATAAAGCAACTTAGACATTTTGATGTTCCGGACCTTTGCATGGGGAGATTTTCTCTAACTGGACCTCGTTGAATTTTAGTTGAATACCCCTGCTTTACATGCTTTAAATCAGGGGTTTTCAAAGTGTGGGAAGGTGAGCCTCCCCTCCCAATTATTATTGCTATTATTATTATTATTATTGTTGTTGTTGCTATAATGCAGGGGTATTCAATTGCATTTCAAAGAGGTCCAGTAAGAGGAAATGTCATTAAATGCTCTGTTTTCGCTGTCTACCTTTCTCTTTTTTGAGCAGGCCGTTTGAAATTACTCACTGCTGTTTCTCTCTTCTTGTTTCGTCTCTGTGTGTGTTTGAATCTATCGTGCTGACTCACTGACTGCACCGATTTGATTGGCTTAGTAGCGTAACCTCCTTAAAACATTGAACAATAACTTTTTTAAACCTTTTTATCTTTATGTTTTAAACATATTGTATAAAACTCCCCCACTACTTGGACTATTCCTTCCACCCCTCTAGAATAAGCCTGAATGGTCTCAACCATATTGCATCAGTAATGTGCACTTGTTGTTATAACAAGATCGCAAGGACACGGTAGCGATCGGACAATTGAGTGTTGTTCAGTTTGTGTTGTGGAACATGCGTGTGCGTGCATGAAAATATACCACACACCCAATTACAATTGCATGTTCAATTCACTACCCTGTAAGTTAATAAAGTTGTTAAAGTTGGAACAGCCTGTGGACAGCCGTTCTTCCTTGCATGTCAGTCACCGACACCTTCTTACAGAGGACAGGCAAATCTAGCTGCAGCCAGACCCGTATATTTTCGCACGCCGTGTTCTCAACACATATTTTTTAAACATTTTTAACATTTTCAACATCCTTATATGCTCCCGGCAACACACTGAACGTCAACTTTGCCTCCTTATTACACTCACCCCTACTTTAGTGGGAACAATGAGTCTGCGTCTTTGATGCACACAGGAATAAACGCAGATCATCCTCTGGCTGCAGCCTTGACCGGCACTTGCTTTTGATCAAAGTCAATGCGGAAAACCCGCACTCACACAGGTAGGTGGAGGTGAAGGGAATGAGCACTTTTACAGCCGTTTTGGCGAGGTGGGGGAACTCGGTCTCCACAGACAGCCAAAAGTGTGCAAGTGTCACTTTACTCATCTTTTTTTCGTTATTTTTTTTCTCACGCTGCGCCTCCCCTGAAGCTCTCTGGCGCCCCCCGGGGAGGCGCGCCTCACACTTTGAAAACCGCTGCTTTAAATAATTCACACTTTGATATTCCTCGCCGACATAATTAACGTAACGACCAGGCACGGCTCCGGCTGACGCCAACAGTACAGTGTGTGACCGGAGGTCTTCTCCCTCTGTGCTGCTGCTTGGCACCGGGCCAGCGCACCAATTGTGCGCACCGGCTATTTAAGTTGAGGTGCCAAACTGGGTCCCTCCCATTTCCGCTTCTCCTGTGGTGGCTGCAGCCTGGCGTGGTGACACAAATTGTTTGGCGTGGCAGCATTCATGTCCTACTCTCTACCGGACAGGTAAAGCACTGTGCAGTCTGTCATTCATTCATGGTCACAAGCTACACATTGCTGACACTTTCTCGTCTTAGCGCAGCTGACGTCCAGGGCATGAAAGCAGGCATTTGCTCCGCCAGAGGCTCTGTGATCACAGCGTTGCACACTGTTGTTGAGTGCCGTTGTCTGCTCTCTTTAAATCTGCTGCGTAGTTCCCCTGCCTTATCGATTATTTATGTCACAGCGGGATTTGGCCGTGGGATTTGCGGTTCTCATTCCCTCCCTTGTCGGCTCTGTGGCTGCGCCTGGCTGCACAAGGTGGTACGTATGAGCCCCCCCATATTATAAGTTAAACCGTCACTTTCATACAGATTTTGTAGTAATTCTAATCCCCTTTCCAGGGGTGTTGTAACTATTCTCCCTCCCCACCTTTGGCCATCATTCCCGTCCCGTCCTGCTGTTTTGGCTCTCTGTGAGTTTTGGGCTCTCTGTGAGCTTCGCTCATCGCTGTGGCTCGTCGCTGTGGACAGGCCCAGACTGCTCGCTCTGGCCTGTTGCTGGAGCCGTTCTTGGCGTCAGGGAATTGCCCTAATCCGACTACAAGGACATTTATTATTTAATTTGATTATCCTTTGCTGTCCTTTACATTTACTTTAATTTGATTTAATTTGTTTATTCCTTGCAGTCCTTTACATTTGCTTTCATTTGGTTTAATTTGTTTATTCATTTGTGTTGTTTACATTCATTCAGATTTGGTGTATTTTGTTATTTTCCTTTGTTTATCCTTCTGTCGCAAACCTTCAGTCAGAACCATAACATTTGATCCTGTGCCGGACAGGTGCTGTGGGCCTGAGGCGGCAGACTCCCTGGTGGTGGCAGTGGTTTTCTTCACGTGTCCGTTTTGAGTGGTGTGCAGTGTCACGGGTGATTTATTTTGGACCCCTTACTCCCCTTTTTGTTAATTGCCGCCGTGGTAAGTCCAGCCCTGTCCGTTTCCCCAAAGTGGGTATTTTATTCAAATGTATTGTGTGTGGTGTTTTTAGATATTTTGTATGTCATAAATAAAACTGTATTCCGGCCCTTAAAACTGTCTCTGCCCTTGGTGTAAAACAAACCTGATTGTCCTTATCAGTATTAGACCTAGTTTTTATAATTTCCTGGGGGCGAAACTCCCCCAGGTGGCGTTGTCAGCAACCGACTTCTAACACCTAGCCGCACCACACCGCCACAAGTGCACATGGGAATTTTTTTTCTTCCAAATAAGCTTTACAATTGAACAAAAAAACCTCCATCAGGGCGTTACACTTGATGAAGTTATTTTTAATAGACTTAGAAGACCTTAACCGACTATGACCTTTTGGCACTGGAGATGTTTGCAACCAGGCTCTCATATCTTTAAATCAAGCACATTTAAAAAAATAAAAGGAGGGAAAAAACGTGTCCACTTAATTTTGGTCAGAGGTAAAAGTTAAGCTAACATTACTAATTATAACCACATTTTCAAATCTATCATCAAAGTAAGTTGGTAGCAGGGAAATCAAAAATACACATCAACTTTTGTATTTCAGGGACCGTTTGTGTTTAATATATGTTAATATTTAAGAAACTTACCATAAAATCGCAGGATGGCACAGGAAAGGGAAAAAAATGCGGTTCTGTCATCCACATCTCACAGTCACAGGATCCAAATGGCGCATGTCCCCGGTCTTACAGCGCATGTGCTGAGAATGTACGGCAAGCACTTTGGGACAATCAGTTCGTTTTTAAATAACTTTACCACTGCATTAGGGCTGTCAAGTTAGCGCGTTAATAATAACTAATTATTTTAACGTGCGATTAACGCATGTGTATTTGTCCTCGGCCCGCCCCGTAGTTTCAGAGCCCAAAGGCTTGACGTTGTTGTTGTTGGATGGTGGGAGATTCTAGCGAGAGATATGGATACAAAAAAAGGTGTTTTAAACAGCAAGCCAAGCACACAGCTGATCTGACAGCCCCGCTCCTGCCGCTTGCTTGCAGCAGACCACGCTTGAAAGTTTGCCGGCGAGACGCCTGGACAACAACAGCGATAGCTAAATGGGGGGCTACAGCTTAACATTGTGGAGGACGAGGGGCTGCGTTAGATCATTCGGATCGCATCCAACGTGTCGACTGCACATCACAGCGCATTATTTTGACCTTAGGTGGGAACTTCAGTCTCATGCTTTGACTATTATGAAGACAGAGGAGCGGCATTTCGCCGAGAACTGTAAACAGTCTGTTTGAGCAACTGGCTCAGTGCAAAGAAGTAGACAGGGTTGGGAGTGAGTGTAAGAGAGAGAGGCTCCAGGTTGTTGTGTTGAGAATATTCAGGAGAATATTTGTCATTGTTCCAATGATAATAAACAAACATTTGCATAAAGCATATTTGTCCACTAAAAACTTGAAAAATATTCCTCTAAGGTACATTTAGAACAGATAAAAAAATGTGCGATTAACTATGGACATCATGCGATTAATCGCGATTAAATATTTTAATCGACTAACAGCCCTAATTTAAATACAACACAACATGGTAATGTAATCCCAAAACTTTGAACTTTTACATAAATGCAATTAAAGTCTCTTGATTTCATTGTAAAAAGTGCATTTACTTAGTAGTTTCACCATAAAAAAGCAATTAATGCAAACAACATCCATATTTCATTTCTTAGAGTGCAGGTATACAGTATGATGGTGCTACAACCCCAACAATGGGTCATGGTCATACACCATATTTCAGGGGAGGTGACTTACTGTAATAACACACCTGATCAAAGCATTTGAGAACACTTTGAGGGCCCACATTTCCCATTGGATTTTGTATATTGCGAAAAAAAAAGCTCTATGTCCAACATACATTTATGATACTTACACGTTTTGTTTAGCAGGATAATGACACAAAACAAGCCACACCACTTGGTGATTTTGAAGCGTTTGAAATGCAATCAGCAGAAATAAAAAGGTAACGTTAGGCTATAAACAAAATACATCACATTTGCATGGCTACACATCACCTCTGGTGAAGCTAAAGGCTGACTCGTTGATGTTTGATAGACTCATTTATTCACTTTTTAGCAACCACCATTTTTTATGCCACATACAATATTTATTATTGGGGTATTTACTGATGAATGTTATGTTGTAGAACAACACGTGAAACTATTGTAAGCTTGTGTTACCATAGACCCTATTTCAGGCCACAAACACGTTCCAAAAACTTGACTTCGAGACGAGGAAAGCAGAACTGGTGCTTAGTCAATTTTACCCGGTTTTATGACTGCACCACTCTACAGCAAATAGATAATTCATAAAGGTTAATTTTTTTAAGCTTTGTCCAAATATATTGGGTAACATTGACTTATAATTTATAATGCTGGATTCATCACTCAGTGCCAGAGGTCGTGTTAACCGAATATTTTCCGTCTATGATGATTTCTTTTAACAATGACGGAAAAATCTGAAAGCAGTCCGTCATTTTGACAGATTAGAACAAACTCGGAACAGTGCCAAAGTTTCCCCGCAGCGAGGCTCCGGTGTTATGCCGTGTTATGCATGCCCTCCAAAAAGGAAATGATACCGTTTGAAAGCAGTCCGTAATTTTGACAGATTAGAACAAACTCGGAACAGCGCAAAGTTTCCCCGCAGTGAGGCTCCGGTGTTATGCCGTGTTATGCATGCCCTCCAAAAAGGAAATGATACTGTTTCCAAACCTAACTTTGCCGTACAAATCATTGAAATGTCTGTGAGTTTTGGCTTTACGCTGTGCACACTCCCGCGAGGTGCAGTGGGCATGCATAACACAGCGCACCCCTACCCCCCCCCGTTGGCAGTTCACGAGCATGCTCTTACATGAAAATAACAGAATCTTCCCTGAATACAGATCAAAGAAACCTGAAATAGAACAAAGATTTGAGCGGGCTGTACCCTGAATCACTTGCAGAGCTAGATCCTCCTACAATGACAGACTCAAAGCATCTTTAATAGCTTCCTTTTCCCCTATTTCTGCACACTGAGCAAACTGCAGAAAGAGCTGAAAATACATAAATAAATGTGCTGAACAGGAGGAAATATTAACTCAGCTCCTTCATTTACAGTGGCAAATGGAGGAGCAGAGATATTCAGCTTAAAGTCAAGGAGGATTTAGTTCCAAGTTACTTTAATACTCATGTATTACAGTATTTGATGTTTTTCTTGCACATCAGCAGAAGTATAATCTCTTTTCAGAGCACAGTAGTAGCAGCATTGCATTTCTTCTTCTGCAAAGCAGTGTCGTGATATTCATAGACAGGCATTACAACACAGCTGACCGTGTGAACATGCAGGAACTAGGTTGGCCCAGGCCAAGACAGTCATCCCTTTATGCCCGATTGTGTTTGACTGTGCTTAACTAGGCGACATGCAGAGGATTTCACTGGCAGATCAGCAGTCAGAGATGATGATGTGCAGTCAACTTTAGAGAGCTACACAGCCATTCGTGAGTTGGCTCTGTGGATACTGAGCACTTAACAATCCGGAGAGGATTAATATTGAGCAGTTTAAATAAAGGAAACACTTCGATGTGGTCTCTTTCTGACATTAAGCAGACACTGAAGAAGTCTGGCAGTATTTTTAGCTCCTACAACACCTGATTGCTATGTAACAACAGCAACAACTCTTCTGCAATATCTCCATTTGTCTTGCCTCTGACACACATAAGCTCTCCCTTTTTCCTTCTAATGTGCTCTATATCATGGCGTGGGCCACCTATAGTCCTTAGAGAGAAACAGAGGCTGAGTGTTCCCTCTGCCTGACAAACTATTTTTCTGTTCTTAGATACAGTCAACATAAAAACGTTATCAACCTGCAGCGGTTAAATTCGATTCTCAATGGTTTTGAAATGACATTAAACTCCCTCTGACTACACTGAAAAAATTCAAATTGACTTTAAATAATAATTGAGTGTATTACGTCAATAGGTTTCAAATAATTATATTAGGTTAGTTGAAAGCAATAGTATTAAGTTGAACCTCATATTTGGTATTTAAACTTATTATTATTGCTTTCATCTAACCTAATACAGTTATGTGAAATTTCAACGTTTTAGTTTTTAAGTAACCCTTCCTCTGAAAGAAGCAGCTTTTTCTGAAGACTAAACTATCTTTTTTTTACACAGCATACTCAGGTTGAATATTGAATCTTGCTGAAATGCTAGCTATTGAGAATAGGTGCGACATGTTAAATAAACTCATTTGTTTTTTAAATGTTTCAGTTTTTTTATCACAACATAAAAAATGGGGAATCTTGCAGCTTCCTTGTCAGAAGTTGGGTCACGGACAGCCGTTATCGAACCATCCTTGAAGTCCTATCTTGAAGGGAATCCTGCTGTGTATTTGTGGAGAAATACATTTTCTGTTTGTTCTTGCAACCAACAAATGACCATTTCAGTGCTTTGCTTCTACCGTCTGAGAGTGCGTTAGTGTATCTAATCTTATACTAAAAAGAGAGCATTGTTGTTCAAATAAACAGAGCTTTTGTTTCTACAAACCTTTACCAAACAGGTTAATTTCAATGCATCAAAGAAAAACGTTCCTATCGATATGTTTAATACAAATAGTGACTCTTGCTTATAAGTGAGGATGATAATGTAAGTAAAATACAAATGTAGTTTCCAGCTTATCAGTGATGAGGATAATGTAAAAGATGATTGTGCTGAGTTTTGAGAGGCTGTAAACTGTAGCAATATGCTTAAATTAGAAAGTTTAGGCTATAGCTAACGGTAGGATATAGCGAAAATGTTAGCACTCTCCTGCACATAGCGCTCTGTCACTCCGACAGCTAGTTGCTTGGAATATCTTAACGGCAGATTCCAAAAAGCCCTCGCTAGCTAACGGTCCACTTTGTGTACTTGCTACTTAGTAAAATGTCTAGAGCTTTAGTCAACTTTTTATTTGAAGACTTCATCTTTAACCAGCTTACCACATCAACACAAGTACTGAAAAGTTAAAGCATTAATTAGTGGTGGATAGTACCAAAGTACATTTACTCAAGTACTTTATTAATTACCATTTGAGGTACTCTTAGTTTATGCTACTTTATACTTCTACTCCAGTACATTCTAGAAGCTGATATTGTACTTTTCAGTCTACTAAATCCTGTCCACTTTTTAGGTTTTGATTATGAGCTAAAACAAAATCTAAATCAACTATTAAATAAAGTTGGAGATACGATTATAGATAAGATATCCAGCATCAGTAAAGTTATTTAAATGAGCTCTACATTTACCAGTTGTGATAAATACACATGAATAATCATAAGTAACCTAGTAACTCAATATGTACACGATTCTCAAATAGGTACTGAGAATGGCTGCTGATACAGGAGCCAGGATTTGATGTTGATGAGAATAAGAGCGAGTCGACAGACTGTCATCTCCTCTGACTCATCTCCTGGCTCTGTTCAGCTCCACTCCTCCTCAGACGCTTAGGGTGTGGGGGGGGGGTTAGGCATGACAGGCTGCTCGGCACACTCACAACGCACCCCCTCTTAAAGCCATTTACTCACCGTTGCTCTGACATTGGGATTACACTGCAATTTGTGACAGCATTTGTGGAGCTAAATCTGGGCTGAAAGTTTTGATCATTCAAAGTAATTAAATGTATTGGAAAGTCCTTTATTGATCCCCCTAGGGAAATTCTGTTATAGCAGCATGAGGAATAACATGGGTACAACACTGATCAGTTGAATACACTCACCGGCAAATTGTAGCCTCAGTTTCCTGTTCCTATCTGACAGGAGGGGCACCTGGTGAGGTCTTCTGCTGCTGTAGCCCATCTGCTTCAGGGTTCCACGTGTTGTGGTTCAGGGAGGGTCTTCTGCATACCTTGGTTGTATCGAGTGGTGATTTGAGTAACTGTTGCCTTTCTATCATCTTGAACCAGTCTGGCCATTCTCCTCTGACCTCTGGCATCAACAAGGCATTTTGTCCGGAGAACTGCCGCTCACTGGATATTTACCCTTTTTCAGACCATTCTCTGTAAACCCCAGAGATGGTTGTGAAAACCCCAGCAGATCAGCAGTTTCTAAAATACTCAGACCAGCCCGTTTGGCACCAACAACCATGCCATGTTCAAAGTCACTTAAATCACCTTTCTTCCCCGTTCTGATGCTCTGTTTGAACTTCATCAGGTCGTGTTCACCATGTATACATGCCTAAATGCATTGCTGCAATGTGATTGGCTGCTTAGATATTTGCGTTAACGAGCAGTTGAACAGGTCTACCTGATAAAGTGGCCAGTGAGTATATACTGTATAGACACATATATGATTTTGGATTGTTAAATATATATACGTGTGTGTGCAGATGCCAGTGCAGGTGAAAGTCATATTTACAAACAGTGCAGATCTTATTTATGAACATATTATTTCCACAAATATTTATTTATACAGTTTCAGTTAACCCTTGGTTGTTCAGCCTGATGACTCTCGGCACATCAGATTGTCCGAGGAGCTTGGTGGTCTGCCGAGGAGGGATGAGTCTCTGGATATTATGTGGTTTTTTTCTCACAGCATTCATTGCACATATCTGCTTTCCATATCCTGGCTTGATTCTTATTTTTTTAGCTTAGATTATGACCTTGCAATTTGCTACGGTTGTGAAGCACACTCACATTATTCACTTTGTAGCCGCCTATAGCAGCAGCCTGGCGGTGATAATGAAGTGGTTGCTGTGGTTTGAACAGTGGGATGTGAGGGTGTCTGGCTGTGTGCAGCTGTGGGACTTTTGAACAATAACAGTGGCTGAGCTTTCTCTGATCTGTCCCCCGCAAGGAGGCTGCATGGCTCACAGCATTACAAAATCATTCATTAACTTTCATCAGGTCCAGTGCCTGGAGCATCCGCCTCGCAGCAGTATTGCAGCATTAAATTACAAAGTAAAAAAATCATTTTTTTTATTGAATATTGTACTGCTCCCCTGTAAAGTAAAATAAGACTGAAGGTGCTCAGCATGTTGCGGTCAGTGTTGCGGTCAGTGTTTGATGACTACTCTGTGTTATCAACATGTTGAAGTGTCCTTGTGGCAAATCCTCCAGAGAAAAATAAGATGGCTGGCCTCATGTGAATGCCTCACCCCTTCAGACCCCTGTAAGTGGTCTATGTGTTTTTTATATAAGCATATATATATATACACACACATATATATACTGTCAACATTATTGCCTTAACACTTTCACCTGGCCACATACACCAGCTAAATAATGAGAATAAAAGAAATTGGCAGCTGACAGATCCATTTTGGTGATATGGTAATGGACATCCACATTTAGAATATGGAAAATAAATTTGTACCTTGAACAGGAAGTTCTTTAATGCGAATGTGTTTGACCCACTGGGCCATTGCAGAGTTTGATACTTTTACCAAAAGCTATACGTTAGCTAACAACAGGAAGGTTTTTTTACCATCTGCTTTCTTCTTGCTTGATGAATGCACCGATGCAGTTTAGAAATACATTTTTGTCTACCAATAAATAAAGTTGAGATGCAGAAAACACTTTCTTTATTGGCTACATACATTTATAGCATGCACGTGGCAAACGAGGCTGGCATCAGGACTCATTAAGCAGTTTGCAGATTTGTAATGACACAAGTATATCCTTGATGGTAATTTGAAACAGTTAACTTAATGTTATGGCTTCAGGGAATCACTAAGGCACCTGGCTATGAGTCCTTTTACTAATTTAAAACCACCTTTGGTGTAACAATATGTGACGTTTTTCATTCCTTTTACCATCTGCTGTTGCCAAAACCTTCGTGGTATATTCATTTATGTAGCGTTTTACTAGTTTTACGACCGCTTAAAGCCACCTGCTCAGGAGAGACCAACATATACACACACACACACACACACACACACACACACACACACACACACACACACACACACACACACACACACACAGGGGTTTGTATGTAATAGCCGCACTTTTTCCCAAAACCGGCCCGGTGGTGATTTAGATGGGCTACCCTTTCCTGAGGTCCTACAGCTATGGGAGTTGGCTCAAAGTAGAGACATACAGATCGACAGACAGACAGACAGACAGACAGACAGACAGACAGACAGACAGACAGACAGACAGACAGACAGACAAACAGCTACACAGACAGAGACATACAGATCGACAGACAGACAGACAAACAACTACACAGACAGAGACATACAGATCGACAGTCAGCTACACAGACAGAGACATACAGATCGACAGTCAGACAGACAGCTACACAGACATACAGATCGACAGTCAGACAGACAGCTACACAGACATACAGATCGACAGTCAGACAGACAGCTACACAGACAGAGACATACAGATCGACAGACAGACAGACAGCTACACAGACAGAGACATACAGATCGACAGACAGACAGAAAGACAGTTTACAGACAGACTACACAGACAGACATACAGATCGAAAGACAGACAGAAAGACAAACAGCTATACAGACAGAGACTTATCATATCATTATCTTGTCCAGAGCAACACAGTCTCACTCCCTGAACGTCCAGGAGCGACGCTTGGTCAGGGTCCTATGGCGTGCAGTTGTGACGCGCCGAGTCTCCTTCAGCTTCATAAACTACGGTGGCCCTGAAGTGCAAGACACCACAGCATTTCAGAAAACACTACAGCATTTCAGAAAACACCACAGCATTTCAGAAAACACCACAGCATTTCAGAAAACACCACAGCATTTCCGAAAACACTACAGCATTTCACAAAACACAACAGCATTTCACAAAACGCCGCAGCATTTCAGAAAACGTTACAGCATTTCCGAAAACACTACAGCATTTCACAAAACACAACAGCATTTCACAAAACGCCGCAGCATTTCAGAAAACGCCGCATCATTTCACAAAACGCCACAGCATTTCACAAAACACTATAGCATTTCAGAAAACACTACAGCATTTCAGAAAACACAACAGCATTTCCGAAAACGCCGCAGCATTTCAGAAAACACCACAGCATTTCACATTGGGTATTCCTTTAGGGAGAAAACTTCTTGTTTGTGATTGGACAGAGCCAGCCAGAGTGCAGACTGCTGTGATTGGTTGTTTTTGCTGCCAGTCAAGAAATGACGCTTCGTGATTGGTCAGCACCCAACACATCAGCCTGTGGCGTTCGGCAATAGGAATCGGAAACAGGCTTCAAGTTATGGGATTTAATAACTCCTTTTGATTGCATATGGTTACAGCAGGTTTCAGGTTACAGGTTAATCTCACATCGTAATCCCCTCTCCCACTCACAGACACACGCAGGGTCAACGTCACGACTTTCCCCAGCCCTCCCCCTCTGCTCCCCAACTACAGGACCGCACACCGAACAGCATTACTGTGCAGTTCTGTGATTGGCAAAGAGACGGGGGACGCTTGAGTGACACACCCCGCACCCTATGCAGGGTCGCTACACTACCCCCTACTACAAAGTTCCTCGCCCACGAGGAACAAATAAAAACTAGACCAAGAACCTGCAACTAAACACAAACCCACAGCAGCGAGAACATGTAACACATTCTTTTTCTTTTTTTAGTTGAACTAGGAAGGTCTGGGTGGACTACCATCCCTTCCAGTGAGACCAGGGCGCATTCTTGCCCTCTACAGTAACTGAGGGGTCTCACTATAAACTTTAACTACCACACAAAGTCTCTGAACCGACTCGGGGGTCGTGTCTGCCTTCTCGGCAGGGGGGCTGGGGACATGGGGACAGGGGGTGCCGGTTCTGGTCCAGGCGGGGAAAAGGGGAAGAAAGTGGGGGGAAACTCCGTCACTGACGGGGGGCTGCTGCTCTGCTCGCCGGGGGACCTGGGTGGGGGTGTCGAGGGGGAGGCTGTGGGCCCCGGTGTCCCTTGGGCATGTGGAGAAGCGACTCCTCTGTAAGGGGCCAACCTGTCTCTGTGGAGCACAACTTTTCTCCCCTTGGGAGGCAGCTGCACCCTGTAGACAACTTCCCCCACCCTCTCCAGTACTCTGCAGGGACCAACCCACTGGCTGTCAAGTTTTGGGCACCGGCCTTTTTTCCGTTGTGGGCTGTAGACCCAGACCAGCACCCCGGCCCGGAAGTGCTGCCCTCTTATCCTGGTGTCATAGTTCCGCTTCTGTCTCACCCCAGCACTTTTCTGCTGATCGCGGGCAAAAGCGTGAGCGGAATCCAGGCGGTCCTGAAGTCTCCTGGCGTACTCAGGCCCTGGAGGAGTGTCCAGGGAATCTGGCGGTTGACCAAACGCCAAAACAGCAGGGGTGCGAAGCTCTCTCCCTAACATGAGGAGAGCAGGAGAACAGGCTGAGGACTCCTGGACTGCAGAGCGACATGCCATGAGCACAAGGGGCAGATGTTCGTCCCAGTCACGCTGGTGCTGAGACGTGAGGATGGCCAGCTGCTGGCCCATGGTGCGATGGAATCTCTCGACTAGTCCGTCGCTCTGAGGCCGCAAGGGGGTGCGTGTTTTGTGCATGCCCAGTTGTGTGCACATGGAGGCGAACACCCGGGACTCGAAGTTCCTCCCCTGGTCACTGTGCAGGGACTCCGGCACTCCAAACCGGCTGAACATGCCGGCCACCAAAGCATCTGCGACTGTCACTGCTTCCTGATCAGGGAGGGCATACGCCTCTGGCCATTTTGTGAAATAGTCTATGGCAGTGAGGACGTAGCGGTTACCCCTGTTTGACAGAGGTAGAGGCCCCACCACATCAACCGCTACTCTCTCCATTGGGGCCCCCACGGGAAACTGTTGCAGTGGAGCATGGGAACGACCAGGGGGACCCTTACGAGCCATACAAGGGTCACAGCGGCGACAGAAGTCTTCGACATCCCTCCGGCACTGCCCCCAGTAGCAGCCCTGGCGAAGGCGGCGGAGAGTCTTAGTGACGCCAAAGTGCCCGGAGCCTGCCGTTCCATGCATGGCCTTGAGTACAGCCTCTTGCAGACCCTTCGGGACCACCACCTGCCATCTCTTCTCCCCCGTTGCTGGCTCCTTCCACGCACGCTGTAGTACGCCCTGACACAGACGCAGAGCCTCAAACTGAGACCACAGCCCCTTGGTTGATTTGGAGAACACTGCCACTTCCTCCCACGGTGGCCGCTGCTGCGCCTCGACCCACTGCAGTACAGGCTGTAGGTCTGTGTCCAGCTCTTGCTGTTGCTTCCACTCTGCCACGTCCACTGTCTGGAGCTCCCGGCAAATAACCTCTTCAACTTGACGAGCTGCAGCACAGACGGTGTCCTCCTCCAGCAGCTCCTTTTCACGGGTCTCTCTCTTCTCACAGTAGTGGCATCCGCCGGCGGCACACGGGCGGCGGGAGTCTGCGTCTGCGTTTGTGTGACGCACCCCAGCCCGGTGCTCCACCCTGAAGTCGAAAGCTTGGAGCTCTTCTAACCACCTGGCGACCTGCCCTTCTGGCTCCTTGAATGTCATGAGCCACTGTAATGCAGAGTGATCAGTCCTCACCGTGAACGCCTGGCCACACAGGTAGTATTTAAAGTGCCTGATGGACAGCACCACTGCCAAGAGTTCCCTGCGAGTGACGCAGTACCGTCGCTCTGCTTTGTTGAACGCCCGGCTGAAGTATGCCACCACCCGCTCCCCCTCTGGTGTAGTCTGTGAGAGCACTCCGCCTACGCCCACTCCGCTAGCGTCTGTGTCCAGGGTGAAAGGCAGACTGGGGTTGGCCGGGGCGAGAACCGGGGCCTCACTCAAGGCACGCCGAAGGCTGTCAAACGCTGCTTGACATTGCTCAGACCAAAGGAAATCACTGTCTTTCTGTAGCAGCTGGAACAGGGGTGCAGCAGTGCAAGCAAAACCCCGTACAAACTTCCTGTAGTACGAGGCCAGGCCCAGGAAACTCTTCAGCTCCTTCTGGTTGCGAGGATTTGGCCAGTCCGCGACCGCCTGCACTTTCTCTTGTAGGGTGCCGATGCCTTCGCCCCCCACTTTGTGGCCCAGGAAAGTGACCTCTCTCTGCATGAAATGGCACTTCTCTGGGTGTAGCTTCAGGCCAGCGGCTCTGATCCTTTCCAGCACCACTCTTAGAGATCCCAGGGCCGCCTCAAACGAGCTGCCATGCACCAGGATGTCGTCCAGGTAAACCAAGCACTGCTGACGGGGAATACCAGACAGCACCCTGTCCATCAACCGCACAAAGGTGGCAGGGGCATTACAAAGCCCAAAACTGAGGACCTTGAACTGCCATAGTCCCCGGCCGGTGCAGAAAGCAGTTTTTGGCCTGGCCTCTGGGGCCAGAGGGACTTGGTAATACCCACTGCGGAGGTCCAAGGAAGAGAACCACGACGACCCGGAGACCAGGTCCAGGGACTCATCGATGCGGGGAAGTGGGTATGAATCCTTCTTGGTGACCCCGTTCACCGGCCTGTAGTCTGAGCACAGCCGCCAGCCACCTATCTTCTTTGGGACCATGACTACACGGGCTGTCGGAGGGCTCGATGATGTCTGCCTGCAGCATGCTCTGCACTGCCTCGTCACAAGCCTGCTGACGAGCCAGGGGAAGTCGGCGAGGACGACACTTGATGGGGCGCGAGTCCCCTGTGTCAATCTCGTGTTCTACCAGATGAGTTCGGCCCACCTCCTCCTCACTCATGGCGAAACTGCCCTGGAACTCTAGCAGCAGCTGCCACAATTGCTCTTGCTGCTCGGGATTAAGGCCGCCACAGTTCTTCCTCCACACCTCCAATACTGCAGGCTGAGCCTCTTCCACCCCAGTCTGGGGTAACTGTGGAGGGGCTGTGGTCGGGTGGCACAGGCCGGGGGTGACAGGTGCGGAGTTGCCCTGAGTGGGCGTCACCGGGGATAAAGGCAAAAAGGGAGGATTATTTTCAGTTTCCAGGGTACTCACGGGGTGTGTAGGGGGTCTCCCAGCAGGTTCAGCAGGGGTGTGGATACGGGTCATAGTGATCACAGGCCCCCCGTGGAAACTCACTGTGCCTGCTTGAAGGTCCAGGTGGCAACCAGACGCCCTCAAAAAGTCCAAGCCCAGAATACACGGGTCCTGTACATCTGCTATCCACACCGGATGCTGCACTTCAACTCCCCCCACCGACACAGTCAGCATGCCTTTTCCTTTCATAGGTGCCAGCTCTCCCGTGACTGTGCGTAGACGCACCGCTGTCGGTTCTAATTGAGTCCCACTGGGCAACACATCTGCTCTCACCAGGGTCACTGTCGAGCCTGTGTCCACCAGCGCAGTGCAGGGCACCCCTTCCACAGTGACAGGGACATAACAGGAATCCCCACCACCAGCACGGCCCCGCGACGACAGGCTCCAAGCTTGTGCTGTCATCTTCTTCAGGAAGAGTAGAGCCTGGCTCCCCCGGCTGTGCTGTCGGGCTTCTCGTGTCGGATGTCTGTGTTGGTGGCAATACGGCTGTGGTTTGGTTGGTGGGTTTTTGGGCCTGGATCCGCATCTTCCCCTTTATGCGGGCCCCCCGTCGTTTCCCTGGGACCGGTGTGCCTTGGGGCAGTCTCTGGCCAAATGTCCTGGCTGACCACACTCCCAGCAGACCCTGCTACTTGGCCTGCGTGTTGGCTGCAGCGACACAGCCCTTATCAGTTCAGTCATTTCAGTAACCCATGCAGGCTTCTCCTCCTCTCTGCAGCTCCTCACAGCCGGTAGTACCGGCCCTCCGCTGCTCCTAGCAGCTACACTCCACACACTCTCTCTCTCCACAGCCATCTCCAAGGCCGCCTGCAAGGACTGTGGATGCTGCAGCTGTACCTCGACCCTCAAGTCCGCAGGGAGGAGGGACCTGATGAATTGATCCCGTGCCAGCTCACTCTGCACTCCGGGTGGCATGTGTGCATACGCCCGCCGCGTCAGGCTTTCCACGTCATTAGCCAACGCCCGCAGCGTCTCCCCAGACTTCCTACAGCGGTTATTTACTTCATTCCGGAGCAGCTCTTGCGGGAAACACTGTCCAAACCGCCTCTTCAAAGCGCCCGCTAACGCTTCATAGTTGTGTCGGTCCTCAGGGCTAAGTAGTAGCAGGCATGAAAGAGAGCCTCATCCGTGAGGCACAACGCTAACTGTAGCGCTTTAGTCTCTATTGACCACCCCCCAGCATGTGCTAGCAGTTCAAATTGGGCATGGAAAGCCTCCCAGTCTGACCTACCCGAGTATTTGGGCGTTTTCACGGACGCGGCGGCTGCTACTGGTTGCCGGGCGCCGCCATTGTTGTTTACATCCTGACTGTCAATGGCGCGAAACGCCGCTGAGGAAGGACTAATCACTGGGTTTGTGAAGCAAAGAACATGTTGTAGTCCCAAACAAAAGCTGAGTAGTCCCAAACAAAAGCTGAGGATTCTGGGTAGTGTAGTGTCTTCTGCCATCCTAAACTCCGAAAAAATATTTGTTTCTCCGAATCGAAGGGGAAAAATACAATAGCATTGTACACAATTTAAACCAATCAATGTTGTGTAATTAACAAGGATAATCTGCTGTTTTTGAGTTGATGAGTAGTGCAGATATCACTGTAAAATCAATCGACAGTAAAGAGAATACATACTTCCGGGTGTAAAATCCTCCGTTATCCAATGGGAATGAACGCTCACATTGCCTTTAAGTGCCGCCGACATGGACCGATGCTGCGCTTCCCTGAGCGTCAAAGCGGGAATACATTGCAATCAGTTGAAAGCTCTTTGCGTCCGTTTATGAAGCTGAAGGAGACTCGGCGCGTCACAACTGCACGCCATAGGACCCTGACCAAGCGTCGCTCCTGGACGTTCAGGGAGTGAGACTGTGTTGTCCAGAGACATGTTGACTGCGGGGGTCAAACCAATCTTGGAATAAAAACAGTGATTAAAGGGTTCATCCTTTATCCATTCTTAGCTACAGAAATGGTTGAATCAAAACAAGTTTGGTCAATTTGACCACAACTGTTTTTCTCCACAGAAAATAATCGAGTTATGAAGCACTGGCAAGAGCTCTGGTCAAAATAATCCAAAATCTGTAGGTACCTGTAACTGTAAGGAAATACAGTTACTTTTTTTGTATCCTGATTATGTAATCCCGTTACATGTAATCTGTTACTCCCCAAGCCTGGAGAGAAGCAAACGGTGGGGGGTTTCTTCAGACGGAGCAGTGCCAAATGTCTTAGACTTTCTGCAGAGAATAGGCGTCTCCAACATCTGTTTGTAGTATGTGCTGTTAGCATTCTGCTAACAAGCTGCTCTACCACAGGTTAGGTTAGGTTTTCACGTTTTATTTTTGAAAGCTTCTCCCCCTCTGTGTGATGTCTGTTTTTACTTCCTGTCTTTGTGTCTTATCGCCTGTGCAGTGGCGGTTCTACGGGGTGGCACGGGGTGGCAGCTGCCACCTCAGAAAAATGCCTTGCCACCCCAGCTGCCACCCCAATTGGCAGCTTTGTTTTTGAAAGAAAAGTTGTGGCTCATCGGACATTTATGAGAGAAAAACTCTAATGTCCGAGTGCAAGTGAATGCAGCACAAGACGCGAGCCTTGTCAACACACTCTCACTCCCTAAACGTCCAGGAGCGGCGCTTGGTCAGGGTCCCGTGGCGTGCAGTTGGGACGCGCCGAGACTCCTTCAGTTTCATAAACGGACGCAAAGAGCTTTCAACTGATTGCAATGTATTCCCATCGGCGGCGGTATTTGACGCTCAGGGAAGCACCGCATCCGTTTATGTCGGCGGCTGTTAAAGGCAATGTGAGCGTCCATTCCCATTGGATAACGGATAATTTTACACCTGGAAGTAAGTATTCTCCTTACTGTCGATTGATTTGACAGTGATATCTGCACTACTCATCAACTCAAAAACACCAGATGATCTTTGTTAATTAAACGACATTGATAGGTTTAAATTGTGTACAATGCTTTTGTGTTTTTCCCCTTCAATTCTGAGAAACAACTTGTTTTCTCTGAAATGTGGAGCGCCAAAGAGACTACACTACCCACAATCCCCAGCTATTGTTGTGACGACGCCTGCGACAAACCTTGTGATAAGTCAACAAGCTCTGTGATTGGATGAAACATAAATTCATACAAAAAAAATCAAACTTTATTCCCCGTATTCTTGCTTTTTCTCTTTGAAAGTCATCACATAAAAGCATTGTAATAAATGGCAGTTGTGACGCACCGAGTCTCCTTCAGCTTCATAAACGGACGCAACTGATTGCAATGTATTTCCATCCAGCTGTCCACTGCAGTTAAGGCGCTGAGCGACCCTTCCCATTGGATAAGGGAGAATGTTCCACCCGGAAGTGAGTATTCTCCTTATTGTTTATGGATTTTACAGTGATATCTGCACTACTCATTAACTCAAAAACACCAGATTATCCTTGTTAATTAAACGTCATTGATAGGTGTTAGTGTACAATGCTTTTGTCACGTTTTTCTTTGAGTTTTTGATGGCCAAAGACATTACATTACCCACAATCTTCAGCTACCGTCGTAAAGACGGCGTACCTGTGCACTTTACGTGACCAAACCTGGATGAGGCAGTCGCAGTTTTTCAGAATCAAGGTAAGAGCATGGGAAATATGATAAACTTAGCCACGAATAATAATAATAATAATAATCTAATCGGCACCAATGTTGTTTCTGGCACCTTTCTGAGGGGTATAGTAACTAAATAATATAGGATATTATCCAAATACAACAAATGAACTCGCCGTGAGCTAGCTAACTAAGTACTAGTTTAAGTAAGTATTGCTTGCACATTTTAAAGTTCAAGTATATATATTTGTATTAACAATTACTTATATTAACAAATACTGGTGGTTATACATTATTAATAATACTTTGTATACATGTGTTTTTATTATTAATAGTAATAATACTTTTATAATTTTTGTACACATTACTTATTTAAATGACTGGTGGCAGTGATTTTGCTGTGCGATGGTGTGAAAATACCTTTAATGACAACAGTAGTAAGCATTAATTGGTTATTAGCCAAGTAGAAAAGTTGTAAACAACAACAATTACACTGGCATTGTTTGTTTAGTTTTGAGTTTCTAAATTATGTTGTTTTCTCTCAACAGATCCTGCAATTTGTTCTCCAAAAAACAACCCTTGGTTTTTCCAAACTCCAAACAACCCAAAGGCACTTTTAAGAGCCAAGTCTGTCTTGTTAAATTGTCCTTGCTGTGTTGTACTTGATAGTCTCTTCCTATCTCTCTTTTTCTTTCTCTGTCTAACTCTGTTGTCAGTCTTTCTTCTGTGTCTCTGTCTGTGTCTCTTCACTATAATGAGTGATTCTGATCTCGAGGATCTCCTGAGAAGCGCAGATGAGCTGGTTGAGCAGAAAGAGTTCAGGGATGACCTACGGAGTGCTGATGATTTGCTTTGTAAGTTTCAGAAAGTGGAAGCAGCAACAGCAGCAGCAATAGCAACAGCAGCAGCCGCCGCCGATGGGAATACATTGCAATCAGTTGAAAGCTCTTTGCGTCCATTTATGAAGCTGAAGGAGACTCGGTGCGTCACAACTGCATGCCATAGGACCCTGACCAAGCGTCGCAATTGGACTATCAGGGAGTGAGACTGTGTTGTTTATTGTCAAATAGCTTACAGTGTGTTCAATAAACGCCCTTGAGACAGCAGAGGCCTGTACGACGAAGCCGGATTTTCGCTTAGCGGGCTAACTTCAGGGAAAACTGAGTTTCCGGTCCTACGACGCTGGTTCTCATTTTTAGCGGGCTAGATCTCCATGGTAACTTATGCTGAGCGGCTAACCTGGTCCGGAGCAGGTTAGGTTGCAGGCTAAGAGATCAGGTCAGTGAAAGCACCGCCTGCCCAGATAGCAAAAGACATTAATTCAACATCGGATTTTGGTTAAATTGGTTATTTTTGGTTGAGGTTGAAAAATCGATGTTGATTCGATGTGTTATTACAGATACCATTTCAACGTTTGAAAAAAATGTTGTTGAATCAATTTAATATAGATGCCGGTTTTTCAACGTTGAAATTCCCTACAATGAAATTACATTGTTCCAACGTAAGACCAACTCTCCCCTCCCCCTCCCCTATAGGCCTACTTGTATTTAAAACACAGTATAACAAGGATTTTTTAGTTAAGACCGTTGCAGTCACATTTTCCTCCATGGAAACCCAGACGACTGCGCGCATGCGCATTGCTTTCGTCTACGGGGTTTCCGCAGGGTCTGAGCAGGGTCCCGTCACTGGCCGTTTCTCAATGTCGAGTATACCTGCTGCAGAGCCACTATTTCAAGTATACTACGTCATCGAGTGGCGCCGAATGCTGGGCATTTAACATGCATTTAAACAGTCCTTCGGCACCACTCAATGACGTAGTATACTTGAAATAGTGGCTCTGCAGCAGGTTTACTCGACATTGAGAAATGGCCACTGTCTCTGAGCGGCGCTGAGCGAATTTGTCGGACATTTTACGGACAGAAACATCGACATGTGGCCGAATTTGCATGTGAAGTTGGGGATTCTTGGGACATTTGTCTACCTCGTTTGCCTAATCAGGTAAGTGTGTGTTTTACCTAACAAGGAATGTTAACAGTAAAGTGCACTGTACTATTTAAACCAAAAGATAGATACAATGAGTTCAACTACCCACCACAGTTAGCTTTGCTAGCTTAGCTACAGATGGCGTCGAATTTATGTTCAAGCACCTGAAGGCGTTTATAATGCATTTTGATGGTGAGGTGACCGGTGTTATAGTAAACCGAGCCAGACATATGAACGCTATAACTTTACACACAGCATTGATTGGGATATGACAAAGTTGCCGCTGTGTTGAAACTTAGCCTTGACTTGTATTTTTACAGGCCAGCCTTGTCCGATGTTGGGTTGAATATGGTTTCCCCGTCGAAACATGGCGGCGATGTACAAGCGCATGTAGACCATGGCGGAAATGTATGTGTTATACATGTTCGCTGTGAGCCGTGTTCGTACGTTTTATACAGAACTCGTGTGTATGTGTGACGATACACGGAATGGGGGGGGGGGGGGTCATTGTTGTTCTGCTGTTAAGCGGTTAGTAACGTCTTTTTATTGGGGTAGCCGGCCGCCGGTGACTCTGACATTGTTGTGTTACAGGTCTTGTTGTTTGGTTGAGGGTAAAAAACATCTCAAACTTCGTGACTTTTCCTAAAACGGGTATATTAATCATCGAGTGAATTTTGGGGCATGGGGAATTAAGAGAGAGAGAAAAAATATATACTTTGCCGCCACACCCCGTTGCCAAGCAACACTTATTGTTTAGGTCACGCAGCTCCGTGATCACCTGAAGCTCAGCCGCTGTAACGGACCGGTGAGCGGAGCAAAACACACGTTTCAAGTTAGAACAAACACACTTAGCTATTTTATCTACCTCTGGAACTAGCTAAACTATTATACATATGTTTATTCTTCACTGTCGGGTCACTCATTACTGGAGTAGCGAGCTCCATGAGATACTGACGGGCTGTCAGGAGAGGGAGAGAGAGAAAAAGAGAGCGCTCTGTTTATTATACCGGTGTTATTATCTAAAGTGAATGTTAATTTTGAATGAAGTAGTTAATATACTATTAGTGGTTTGTTTAAATGTATTAATTGTTTCGTTTTTTGTTTGTAGAAGAATACCATTTATTGATTTATTGTAAAATGAATCCGAACGTTTTGATCTGTAAGGATGATAAACTGAAGCAATTAAAAAATTAACCCCATTAACTGAGTTTTAAATAGTTTTTTTGTTAAGTCCTACTAAGTATAAGGAAATGATGAAAACTAACAAATTAAAAGTTTCAAAAATGATATCTCTGCGAGTGCTGACTGAACTGAATGTCCTATATGTTTCTCTTGTGTTTCAGGGGTGGATCACATGCAGTGCAGATTTTGCAGATTTGCAAGCTCCAATCAAGAGACTCTTCTAAAACATTGTCGCCTTTGTCACGGAAAAGGTGCGAACTAGCCCTGTATTCACTCTGACTGTGTATGTCAGTCAATTGGCAAACTATACTATACCCTGCCCTACCACTCCACTACAGGCCCCTCCAACACACTACGCCCCACTTTCCAATCAGTCCCCAAAATTGTAATAACAGTTTTTTTTTCAATTCAAAACATCCAAACTATCCCCTTAAGATGGTGCAGACTTTGAACAAGACAGCTACCCAGGAATTTGCTGCAGAGAAAAAACATGACATTGTGGTTACAATCAAATTACATTGTTTTGTTATTGTGTTTTTCAGATATCTGAAGAATTTCATCGGATCACCAGCAAAGACCTCCTGGGGACGTTCGGTGCAGCCTTTGACAAACATGTGCCTTGCCTGCTGAAACTGGTTAGGAAGGGAGCTTTTGGACAGAAGATGGAAGACCTCTTGGAAAAACTTGATGAACAAGTGAGTGAAGTGCCTCAATCTAAGAGCATGCAAAAGTTGAGGGGAAAATGGCCGGAGCCGGGGTCCACCAAGCCCTTTTCCCCCGTTTGAAAATATGAAATGCTCCTTCGTCTAACATTTGTAGGAGCAAAAACGCTTTGATGGAAAGGCTTCAGTAAAAATGGATGTTAAAAGTCATTGCTTGGTGTTCTTAGTTGGTGGAATTTGAGAACTATAACAGTATTTTAATTTGTAAAAGTAGAAATTAAAATTGTCCGCAGGATTGCAGTTTTTTTTTGTGTTTTTTTGCCAGTCTTTTACTGAAGCATGTTACTGGGATCTGACCTGTTCTTTATCCTCCTCATTACTATAAAGAAAGTCGGATTTTGTATAAATTCACTACGGCACTAAACTAATTGATATGTTTGTGTGTTTCCACTGGGTACTCCTTAGACATCCGACATTGTGTCTCACCGAAAGACAGCAGCACTGAGAGGCCTGCCGAGATGACACAACCAAGTTTCTTCTGGAGTGTTTGGTAAGTAATACTAACTGTAGGAAATAAACTTACACAATACAAGTAATATTGCTTAATGTAGCTTAAACATTGTATGACCTCATAGCTTATGCTAATCATTTTATGCATAATACACTTTGTGTAAGATTTAATTTTGAGCCCAGAGATGTTTTCACCTCATGAACCCGAGCGCGATGAGTTCACCCAAAATTAAAAATAAATATCAGCGCTGTTTGAGCAACAGCCAACCCGATACAGCTGGCCATTGTTGTCTGGTGTTCTTTGTCAGAAAATACTTCTTTATAGAACTCGGCACAACAAGGTTGGTGGGTGATAGCAGCCGTGCTGCTGAGTTGCAATTATAACTTCCACAAGCTGAATGGTAAGACTCAGTAGCTTGGTGCTAAAGTTAGAATCAGTGGATATGTATTTTGTCGTTTAGTTTTCCATAGCACTCATTCATGCAAATTCTACTTTTCCTCAGGACACTGACCATGAAGAACGATTGCTCAGAGGTGTGTCTGTGGCCATCCTCACCGTCATTGAAGATGATGATACCGCCATATCACCAAATGTGCAAGACGTGGCTGTTGTGTTGGAAGGGACCATTGCACTGCATGACCTACCAGACCTCTCTACTGCCTTTGCATACCTCTTTGGCCTACTTTATGCAATGAACATGATTATCCAAAGGAGATGAGGTATACCTTTGAAGCCATTCAGACTATCTTTTACGAGCTTGGCTCTCGATGCTCGCAGCGCAGGTCTCGGAAAACAAAGCTTTTGCTGTGAATGTTAATGGGGAAGCCAGACATGACTTTAACCTATGTTCTAGTGCAGTGACCATCAACTGGCGGCCCGCGGGCCACATCAGGCCCGCCAGACATTCTCATCCGGCCCGCACGACGGGGGTGACTGTGGAGTTGGCGGAGTGGTTAGTGCGTTCCAGTGGCGAGCCGTGAGTTTTATACCTAGGCCCTCTGACCCCCCCCCCCTTCCCTCGAAAAAAAAGAAGAGTTATTACGTCACAGCGTATACTTCAGCAGAATATCAAAACAACGGCCCGGGGTGCAAAACGCATCAATGACAGCGACCCTCTACCACACAAAACAACAGTGCACCATTTATATAAACACCTATCATGACAGGGCACCCACAGCAGAGTAACAATTAGAAATGAATGATGTCGGCACGGCGGCCCACATTGAAAATGACTTAGGCCTACCTTTGATGATCAAATCACTTAAACACAAAGTCCATCCTCCTGTCCTTTTGGATGAAGCACTTGATGGCGGGTCATGCAGCTGATCCTTTGCCACTCCAATTTATCATTGTAACTCAATCTTGAAAATGACTCGGTTAATAATTTCGCAACGATGTCATCACTATCACTGACGTGAGCCATCATGAACAAACTTATGCTAATCAGAAATCTATCGAACATAAATCCATCGATTAGATTTATGATTAGAAAATGATAAAAGTAGGGTAGACATGTGGATATTATCCGGCTGAACAAAACGTGCATTTATCTAACAGGTTCGTTTTCCACAGACCTTATTTCGAGCTATTTTCCAAAATCCTATGGAAAAATCCCATTGTTTTTGTGTCGAGGGAACACGAGCACAGCTTACTTCCGGGTTTTAGGACGCGTCACTGCACCACTTGCATAGACTTCACAGCGGGCGGAACTTGTCATAAAGTCCGTGAAAATAAAGGCCACCCATTTAGAGGGAAGATATGATTGGTCAATTGTACTGTCATTTGACATTACTCTCTCATTGAGTTACTATAGCGGGCCCTCTGTGAATGTACAGAGGGACCAACAAGCTCTCCCGTCTTCACAGTAACTCGCAGAGATGGCATTTAACCCTTCACATTCCAACAGAAACTGAACAGGCAGATTCGAAGGATTTATTATTTTGGAAATGTTATTTTAAATACAATTAAATCAAGTTATTTAGG
Source organism: Dissostichus eleginoides (assembly GCA_031216635.1). NCBI lineage: Eukaryota > Metazoa > Chordata > Actinopteri > Perciformes > Nototheniidae > Dissostichus > Dissostichus eleginoides. The sequence goes on from CM062280.1 coordinate 745,893, forward strand.
TAAAACTAATGAAAAATATAACTAAAAAAAATATTTAAAAAAAAATATTTTTAAAAAATGTTTTTTTTTTTATGTTTTCAAATATTATTTTTTAGAATATCTTAGGCCCTCAGGGAGGGCCTAAAGGGCCCTGACGGCTCGCCACTGGTGCGTTCGCCCCCCACTAATTTTTTTTTTTTAGAACGTCTCGTGCGTAATGTGCAGTACCGGAGTCCAACAGAGAGGCAGCAGCTGCGGGACAGTAGACAACACTGCGTAGTCTTCCCTGCCTTGAAGATTAAGTGATCCTTCGTTGCGAAGAGTCTGCTTTATGCGCTCCGCAGCAGTAGCCCCGCAGCGTCAGAGTCCAACAGAGAGGCAGGAGCTGCGGGACAGTAGCCTCCAAGTGATCCTTCGTTAGCATGAAGAGTCTGCTTTAAACAGACCATGATGATGGCATGGGGTCTGCGAGACAGCGAGACACAGAGGAGCTGAGCACACACACACTCACAGCCTGTGTGTGTGTGTGTGTGTGTGTGTGTGGTGTGTGTGTGTGTGTGTGTGTGTGTGTGTGTGTGTGTGTGTGTGTGTGTGTGTGTGTGTAAATCCATTACGTCAGTTTACTCAGGAAGAAAACAATTGAAAAAGAAAAATCCCCAACGAGGCGTTCTGGGGCAGCATAGACAGGTCTTTTCTGTGTTAGAGTTTTACTCGCTACAGGGTGTACTTTGAGGGTTTGTGACTCTGCAGACCGTTTACATGCAGAAAACCTACATAACACACAAGGGGACGGGTAATAACCGGAAAAGCTGATGAGACCTTTAAAAGAGAGAATGTTTTGTGTGCTAAAGTGGACAAAAGATGTACAAAATGTTCATATAATTGAATTAAATCGTAATAATTAACTGAATAAATAATGGCTCTTTTTTTGTTTGTTCATTCATGGACTCAATTTCCACTGTTACGCCGATGATACCCAACTGTATCTCAGCACCACTCCATCCTCCCAGCTCCCCCCTCAGTCTCTCATCAACTGCCTGCATGTCATCAAAGCATGGATGTCTTCCAACTATCTCAAACTAAACAGCAGGAAAACAGAGCTCATGGTTGTGGCACCCAAGGCGCGTTGCTCCAGAAGGTTGGTGACTTCATCCTCGAGGTTGACGGCTGCTCCATCTCCCCATCTCCTGAAGCCCGCAACCTGGGTGTCATCCTCGACTCCACCCTTTCCTTCCACTCCCACGTCAAATCTGTGACCAAATCGGCCTTTTTCCACCTAAGGAACATTGCCAGACTCCGACTGTCACTCTCGGAGTCGGTTGCCGAAACCCTAGTCCATGCGTTTGTCACCTCCCGCTTGGACTACTGCAATGGTGTCCTGTTTGGGGTTCCCAACAAAACCCTGGACAGGCTCCAGTATGTCCAAAACTGTGCTGCTAGGGTACTCACACACACAAAGCCGTGGCAGCACATCACTCCCACCCTCATCCACCTCCACTGGTTGCCGGTCAAGTCCCGCATAACATACAAAATCCTCCTCCATACTAAAGTAACCTGTATATCCTATATAACCTGTTTTAATAATTATAACTTTGTCTGTGTAAAATGTATACTTATGAAACTAGACCAAGTGTTCTTATTTTCCTTTGTTTGCTGTGGTCAATTGTGTGTGCGTTGACTTAGGAATGTAGAGGATCCAGTCGGCCCCCCCGGGGTTTTAATGGCCCGGATAGGAGCATGGGGGGGGTTGTAGGAGAAAGGTAATAAAACTGACACCATTGAGTCTATGCAGAGATTGTTCTGAGAGAAAGATTGGGATGCAGAGTGGTACGGCCAGGTGCTGAGGATAAACGAAGATAAGGATTGGTACCTCACCCCCGTGCGACCCAGAATTGTTTATTTTATGGCTGCCATAAAAGATGACCTGGGACTGATCGGCGGCGCAAGAGATCCAAAGTTCCCACACTTATGGCTGACTCACTCTGATTCGCTGTTTAGACCTCGTCAATGGCTGACTCACTCTGATTCACTGCCTAGGGCTCGCCCAGGAGTGAGTCCACCAATGGATGAACACCTAGGGAGGAGCAACCGACACAACTCCTCCCACACAACTCCTCTCCGTTTGTGGGGATAAATATTGTGAATTCTGTACACTCGCGGCCTCTGTTCTGTCTGACTGTCTGATACGTACATCGCACGGTGGAAGAGCTGAGGCCCGGAGTACTTCGTTATATAAGTACTTCGTTATATTGTACTGTTGTTTCTACCATTAAATCAGCTTATTGTTTAATCTCATATCTCTGTCTGAGCCGTTCCTTTTTACAGCAGACCACTCATCAAACGAACAGCGCGGAGCGGGCTCGAACCTTCAACAACTGAAGGGTGCTTAAACCCAACAATTTGGTGACCGACCGACGTGATGAGTAGGGTCTCATAGAAGGCACACCGGCAGCCAGCGGACGAACGGTCCAGGGATGACACCTCGAATACCTCTGACAACTAAACCAGGGCGCCCACAACAGAAAGGTGAGCAGATACCTGTTATTATCAAAATCTGTGATTGGCTATACTACAAAATTTTAGAGTTGTCAGCGGCATTTTCAGTGTTTTAGTCTTACGGTAGAAAGAACAGTACTACAGAATAACACTTTCCAGTCTCAAAGAGGAGCTGCAGTTGTGTTATATGTGGGGTATTTCAAGAGGAGAAACGCAACTTTCAAAATCAATTTGAAATGACCGGATCTCGCAAACTCTTGCTGTGGGGTTAATCTAGAAGACTAAACGTGACGATAAAGAGATTCTGTAGACTGGGTTTCGACTCCTTGCCAAAAGCCACATCGCCGAAAGGGGGTGTAGAAGCGCTTCTGGAAGTCTCTCCATCTGTTGAAATATACATCGCACTATAAAAGTCAACTAGACTGTACGGGGAATATATTAACTGTGTAACGAGATTGCAGTGGTTATAAAATTTAAAGAAGTCCAGCTGCAATGGTCGTTCGAGATTTCAGTGGTTTTAAAATTTAAAGAAGTCCAGCTGAAATACTCTGAGAAATAAGGTGACACACACAGTAATTCTTAGACGAATTCTGGGGTTGGGGCTCATCGACTAATGTACACAGGCAATCCTTAGACGGATCTGGGGTTACATTAGGATTATTTATTTTGAGTGTGATTAACTGTGTAACGAGATTGCAGTGGTTATAAAATTTAAAGAAGTCCAGCTGCAATGGTCGTTCGAGATTTCAGTGGTTTTAAAATTTAAAGAAGTCCAGCTGAAATACTCTGAGAAATAAGGTGACACACACAGTAATTCTTAGACGAATTCTGGGGTTGGGGCTCATCGACTAATGTACACAGGCAATCCTTAGACGGATCTGGGGTTACATTAGGATTATTTATTTTGAGTGTGATTAACTGTGTAACGAGATTGCAGTGGTTATAAATTTAAAGAAGTCCAGCTGCAATGGTCGTTCGAGATTTCAGTGGTTTTAAAATTTAAAGAAGTCCAGCTGAAATACTCTGAGAAATAAGGTGACACACACAGTAATTCTTAGACGAATTCTGGGGTTGGGGCTCATCGACTAATGTACACAGGCAATCCTTAGACGGATCTGGGGTTACATTAGGATTATTTATTTTGAGTGTGATTAACTGTGTAACGAGATTGCAGTGGTTATAAAATTTAAAAGAAGTCCAGCTGCAATGGTCGTTCGAGATTTCAGTGGTTTTAAAATTTAAAGAAGTCCAGCTGAAATACTCTGAGAAATAAGGTGACACACACAGTAATTCTTAGACGAATTCTGGGGTTGGGGCTCATCGACTAATGTACACAGGCAATCCTTAGACGGATCTGGGGTTACTTAGGTATATTTATTTTGAGTGTGATTAACTGTGTAACGAGATTGAGTAAGAAAAAGGTTGATAGGCGCTGTGAGAATGGGTCTGCAGAGAGAATTTCGCCTTGATGCCAACTGGCTGTTATCAGCCTGCAGCCAGGGAGGAGAAATCAGCAGAGCTGCCTGCACTGAGTGTGTGTGTGTGTGAGGAAGTCCGTGGATTGGTCAATTTGGACCAATCAGCGCGGGCTTAACGTAACGGCTAAGCGGTCCTACGACGCTGGTTATCAACTCGGTAAATCGAGCCAGGGTTTCTCTCTCCAGCTGAGAGCGCGTTCACGTGAAAGGGACAAGTGTACTAACAGCGCAGCGTCATACTTCATTAATGAAAAGTAAATAAATATTAGACAAATATGAACTTTAAACATCCATGACTTAAACATATAATAAAGGATACAAGCCACATAGTTGCACCTGCAAGGTGAATATAGAGCAACTGGTTAAAAAATAAATAAACTACCGAGTGTTTGAAAGCGTACAACAGTTTTATGTTATCACTGTTGCCCATCTAAGACACGAGTGGATCTGACTTTAATTACATTTGAGTTGAGTGTTTCGTCAACCTAATGTGTTGCTTAAAATAATACTTCTGCATACAGTATGTGACAATGTAAGTGTTGCACGGTCAGATACGGCTCGAGAAGCTGACTTAGACAAGGAAATATATGATATATTATGATATTATATGATCGATGATGTGATATGAATGATAAGTGCGACACGTCGGCGTCTTCTCTTCATACGGCAGTTTAAACTGTATTTCCTTTATCCTGTAATATGACTTGATAGATTTAAACTCCGCACGCTGAGCTCTGATCAGGCGCAGCTTTCACTGAGTTGATCTCTATTCTATAGACGCCGGAGGCAGGCAGCGTCAGGTAAAACAAGTTATTTAGCCTTCCCAAACCTGAGCCTTACGCGCCGCCAATAATACACCTCGCACCGAAAACTATCAGACTGTATACCTGTGGGAATAAAACTACAATAATTAGTAAATTATAGTACGCAGAGATATCTGGTATTTTTTATAAAAAACTAAAACCTTTAGGAGAAGCAGATACGAACGAAGTCAAAATGGAAGGAGAATTTGAACGTGAAGAGAGAGAATTAGGAGTCCCTGTTCCGGGGAGTTTAAGGGAACAGTGGGGACAAGCAGAGAGATTGATACTTAGCGGACTTAAGCCCGGAGATCATAAAAAGGCGAGCAGCGATCTCCGTTTCTTACACGATCAGATGATCGCAGAGAATAGAGTAGAGGGTGACGAGGCAATAAGTCTCCTAGCCACAGCACTCAATACATACGAGCGACAGTTGGTTCAGAAATTAGAAACTCTCAACAAGCAGAAGGCAGGTTTTACAGGGCTTCTAAACTTAACAAAGAAAGGGAGCTAGTTGACAAGCTAAGGAGAATAGGCCATAACGCAGCCTTAGTTATGAATGGAGTGGCAGTAACCTGCCTCTGAGCAAAACTCCCGCCAAAAATCTGCCGCCATAGCAGCCCCACCCAGTCCTGCACCAGCCCCTCCCACAGAAGTGATAGAGCCAGTCAGGAGGAGAAGCCATATGGTGGGCCCCTCCCAGACATCCCAGAGGGCGGTCCCCTCCTCTATCCAGATTTATACAACCCCTTTAAGACCCGACCCCCTCCCTATACGCTTCCCTCCACCTCTAACCCCCCCTCACCCAGTTCCCCTCATGACATTAAAGGAACACCTGTATCAACACATACACCTACAGATGAAGAAATACTTGACTTTGTTGCAAAACGCGTCAAATTTTTTAGGACTAAAAAAAAAAAAAAAGGATGAAACCTCTGCCTCTGACAGAGAAGACACGGCAAGTCAAGACGGCACAGGGGACTCCACCTTCCTCTGAAACAGGTTGATATAGCCGGTGTCGGACTTTGTTTATGAACACATTAACTGAGGGACAGGTTTCTCCCCATTTGAGCTGACCCACGGCCATCAGTTTCCGGGTCCTGGAGCATTAGCAGTAGGGAAAGAAGTAGAGGAAATTAGCTCAAAACCATATTACCAGCAACTTAAGGGCTTGGTATGAGATTTCTCCACCCAGGTGGCTGACGCCAAAGGGGGACCGGAGAAGCACGAGGCTAACACCGCAGAATTCATCTGGCTGAAGGTCATCCGTCCGAAGTGGCTCAACCCAAGGTTCACCGGCCCGCACAGAGTGACTCAGAGGACATCACATGCAGTTCGCCTCGAAGGAAAGGGGGAAACGTGGTATCATTGGAGCCAGTGCGCCGTTGGAAAACCTCCAGCAAGGACGTTAGACGACATCAGAACTGACATCGCTGCAGCAGGACGAGAGAACGACACATCTGACGACGACAGCCCAGCAGAAGCAACGACCCATACAACAGATGACAAGGACAAAGACACAGAGGTAACAACAGGCGATCTTGGAAAGGAGATTACGGCCGGCGAGGAGGCGGACACGAGTCTACTCTGAACACACGACTCCATATAGGACCCGACTTTTTTACTCCCACCTTTAGGGGCACTTTCCAATAAGTAGCAGCATTTTTATGCCCACCTATAGGGCCTCTTTCTAATAAGAGTAGTAGGTTATATATAAACGAGGTTAGCCCTATAGTTAAAGGGCAGTGAAAGTCTCCCCACTCACCAGACCTTCTATTTAACAGGTTCTGGGAGCACAGTATTTACCATTACAGGGTACTATTTTACACCCTAGTTTTAAAAAATCTCCTTAGGAGATTTTAGCATTGTGTTCAACCTAATTACAATAACACGGACCACTGATTAAAGGTACTCAACAATGACAGACTGTGGATTACACTTCCTTATTGTTTGTTGGTGTACTCTGCTAGTGGGAATCGTGGTTTTACTTGGGACACTGTTTGTATCTTGAACACCATTCTTAGTTATATGGCCCATTAGCGAATTGCCTTATTATTTGATTGGGTGTTAATTCCTTGTGTCCTAGTAAATCTCCTATTATTAATAACAGAAATAATGTGTGTTCACCCTTGCCTTTATTTTTGTTTTAATGATTCCATTGACCACCCAGACTCCATTCCCCCGCCAGAGGAGTCCGTAACTAGGGTCAAACGGGCCAAACATGAGGTAGTTGTTACCAAAATGTCTCCTAAACAAACCTTCACTTTCCAAGCAGGTAGTGATGGAATAATGCAGACAGGATCAACTATGTACATTACAATGTGCTCCGTTTAGCTAATCTCACTAGGGACCCTGTAGAAGGACTCGCTGAACAGCTGGGGCCGACTTCCCTTATGGCTGAAACAGAATAGAATGGCCCTTGACATGCTGTTAGCTGAGAAAGGAGGTGTGTGTTCAATGTTTGGTGATATGTGTTGTACTTTCATTCCAAACAATACGGCTCCGGACGGTTCCGTCACAAAGGCTTTAGAAGGCTTTCGCACACTATCCATAACTATGCATGAACAATCAGGGATACACAACCCCTTGGAGGAATGGTTTACAAACATGTTTGGTCAATGGAAAGGTTTAATAATGTCTCTTTTGATTTCAATAGCTACTTGTATTGCCATTTTAGTAACATGTGGTTGTTGTTGTGTGCCTTGTATCCGCTCATTGTGGGACAGACGCAGTAGAAAAGAATGACAGTGGTTATGTTTTGAATGCTATGTGTGAATTGATCTCTGGAGGTGAGATCAAAAGGGGGATTAAAGTAACCTGTATATCCTATATAACCTGTTTTAATAATTATAACTTTGTCTGTGTAAAATGTATACTTATGAAACTAGACCAAGTGTTCTTATTTTCCTTTGTTTGCTGTGGTCAATTGTGTGTGCGTTGACTTAGGAATGTAGAGGATCCAGTCGGCCCCCCCGGGGTTTTAATGGCCCGGATAGGAGCATGGGGGGGTTGTAGGAGAAAGGTAATAAAACTGACACCATTGAGTCTATGCAGAGATTGTTCTGAGAGAAAGATTGGGATGCAGAGTGGTACGGCCAGGTGCTGAGGATAAACGAAGATAAGGATTGGTACCTCACCCCCGTGCGACCCAGAATTGTTTATTTTATGGCTGCCATAAAAGATGACCTGGGACTGATCGGCGGCGCAGGAGATCCAAAGTTCCCACACTTATGGCTGACTCACTCTGATTCGCTGTTTAGACCTCGTCAATGGCTGACTCACTCTGATTCACTGCCTAGGGCTCGCCCAGGAGTGAGTCCACCAATGGATGAACACCTAGGGAGGAGCAACCGACACAACTCCTCCCACACAACTCCTCTCCGTTTGTGGGGATAAATATTGTGAATTCTGTACACTCGCGGCCTCTGTTCTGTCTGACTGTCTGATACGTACATCGCACGGTGGAAGAGCTGAGGCCCGGAGTACTTCGTTATATAAGTACTTCGTTATATTGTACTGTTGTTTCTACCATTAAATCAGCTTATTGTTTAATCTCATATCTCTGTCTGAGCCGTTCCTTTTTACAGCAGACCACTCATCAAACGAACAGCGCGGAGCGGGCTCGAACCTTCAACAACTGAAGGCTGCTTAAACCCAACAATACCTACAAGTCCCTCCATGTCCATGCCCCCCGTACCTATCGGACATCCTGCACCCACATGCCCCACCCCGGAACCTGCGGTCTTCAGACTCTGGCCTGCTTACCACCCCCCGCACCAAACTGCGAACCTTCGGGGACAGAGCCTTCAGCGTGGCAGCCCCCACCCTCTGGAACGCTCTCCCTGCGGAGATCTGCAACATCCCCACGCTTGACGCCTTCAAAAGGGCCCTCAAGACCCATCTGTTTACTAAGGCCTTTGGCCCCTAATCTATTTGTTGTTTTGTCTGTCTGACTGGTTGTCTGACTGCCTTTTATTTTGTTTGTTTGTTTTGCCCTGTTCTTCTTTGTTAAGCGACCTTGGGTCTCATGAAAGGCGCTATATAAATCCAAGCTATTATTATTTTAGTTCATTTTCAATGTCTGACATCAATGTTTATTGCAATTTTCAGCGTGACCATATCTCAATGTAGATTCAATTACTTTTTTGCTATCTGGGTGCTGACCAATCAGAGCTCAGTGTGCGGAGTTTAAAGCTATCAAGTCATATTACAGGAGAAAGGAAATACAGAAAAACTGCCGTTGCAGGAAAGACGGCCGGCAAAAATCACCGACTGTGTGAACGTGAAAATGAATAGAATATCACCTCCCATCTTTGGAGCAATCTGACTATTATAACATTAGCATTAAGAAAGCTTACTTAAATATCTGCCACAACACAAGTAACCGGATCAAAGTAACATTACGTACAGTCCGCGGCACTGTGAGTGCAGACGTCGATGTGTCCCATTATCATTCATATCACATCATATCACATCATAATGTATCATATATTTCCTTATCTGAGTCAGCTTCTTGAGCCGTATCTGGCCGTGCAACACTCACAGTGTCACATACTGTATGCAGAAGTATTATTTTAAGCAACACATTAAGTTGACGAAACACTCGAGACAAATGTAATTAAAGTCAGATCCACTCGTGTCTGAGACGGGGCAGTGATATCATAAACCTGTTAATGTACGCATTCAAACACTTTTTCTTTTACCAGCTGTATTCACCTTGCAGGTGAATAGAGCTGTGGCTTTTATCCTGGATAAAGTGTTTAAGTCATAGATGTTTAAAGTTTAATGTCTTCATATTTGTCTAATATTATAGTTGACTTTTCATTCAGGAAGTATGACGCGCTGCGCTGTCAGTACGCTTGTCCATTTTTGTTATCGGTCGAATGCTCCAAATACCACCCCTTTCATGTGAACGCGCACCTAACTAGATAGGACACGGCTGGCTTGAGCGATCCACTTGATAACCCGCGTCGTAGGACCGCTTAGCGAGAGCGCGTATGTTTTGGATTAGGCCAACCGGCTAACTCAAACATATCCAGGTTATGTTGAACCGGCTTCGTAGTACAGGCCTCAGGTATGTTTAGGATGTTTATCTGAAGTTATTATATGTAAAACTGAAATACAGTAAGAAAAACACACATTTACCAAGTGTAATGAGTTGGGCTTTCGTTGTCACTGTAACCTAAAGAACATAAATACACAAACATGAGATTTCCATGGATAACATACAGCTGACTAACGGGTAGCAGTAATGCTAACTTTACATTGAAATCGCCATTGACAAGTTAGCCGATCGCATCCAGCCATTGTTTTTCACACATATTTAACAAATATTTTAAATAACCGAAGCAGGTAATTATTTCAATTGCAAATAGCTGACTACTTACAGACATATATGCTTCAGGGTAGTTTAATGAGTATTATAGTTTACAAATACTCAATATGTGTAGACAGATATCATACTTATACTAAAAGTATGACTACTAGTAATCATACTAGTAGTCACTTTTTAATTTTCCCTGTACGATGGGCGCTGTAAGTGATGAAAGTGGGGGATGTTGACTTATCAGGCGCCCGCAGCTCACAGCCAAAGTGCGAGCGAGCCTCCGAGCGAGCAAGAGAGAGAGAGAGAGAGGGCGCGCATCGGTACCGCGGATTGCTGTTGGATTGAGGCTGATAACTAGAGCTCAGTGAGGTAAAGGACTCTGAGTGTTTAGATAGTTCACTTTAGTCTAAGTTATCTCAGTGGGTCTCAAACGGTTTGGTCACAATTTATGTAAACAAATATTTCCAAGGCACACCTTTATAATTATTAGGATAAATAAAAACAGGTTTGAAATCATTCCAATGTATACTATAGGACAGTAAACCAAAAATATCGTTTAAAAATGGAGATATTAAAAAAATGCATGAATTGAAATCAATGTTAAGTAGGTAAAATAAGGTATAAATGAACAACAAAAATAAAATACGTTACATTTATTTGTTATTGGCTATGGTAGGTTATTGGTTATGTTCACATACTTATTTGGTTATTAAAATGTAAACCGATCTTTTTCATATGGGTGTTTAGAGTTGTACCTCCTAGTCTCTAGTAATTCTGCTCAAAGTGCACCAGATTGAAGCATTTCACTTTAAAATGTTAAAACGAGGGGTTATGTATGGTAACCCTTGTTATATAAGCACAGGCGGAGCCCTCTACTGGACTCTATGGGTACTACCGTATCATGCAAGCATTCACCTACTGAGACTTCTATAGACGTAGCCGGCCCCGGGGCGGGCCTACCTGAATGCGCGGGCATTTCACCATATAAAAGGAGGCCTCGCCTCCTGACTGTCATCCTACGCCTCTCTTCAGCGAGCGGTATAGGACAGACAGTGCCCCGAGTAGAGGGCTCCGCCTGTGCTTATATAACAAGGGTTACCATACGTAACCCCTCGTTATATCTCTCACAGGCTCCGCCCTCTACTGGACTCTATGGGTACAGTGGGCGGAGCCTCGATGTATACACGCGCTGTCGTCCAACAACACCGTTCCACCCCACTGCCCCTGACCGGCTTTCTGGTTAGATGCCGCTGCACCTCACTCTCCTCTACCTCGGTTTTAACCATGGAGAAGTCTGGGCTGCTGACAGAGCACACCCTGACGCGCTTACCTCGCGAAAAGTGTGCTCGGAAAACAGTGCTGAGGGCTCCCCCCCCTGCACCCATAGGCAGACGGAGAGAGTCCCCAGCCCTGTATGGGCTCACTGTGCACCACCTCTCCCGAGTCCCTAAGGAGCACGGGGAGAGCGCAAGTGCCCCATGTCCCCCACACTCAGACATTGACCCCGTGCAGAGTGTGCGTGGACTATAGTGTGGAGGGCTCTCTAGGCAGGCGAGGAGAGCCCTCCAGCCCCGTAAGGGCCCAGTGCGCACCACGTCCCCCGGGACCCTCCAGGGGGCCCGGAAAAAAACGTAAGAGCATTACGCCCGGGGAGGGGGTCAGATGCCCACTGACCCACAGCCCCCCCCTTCCTCACCAGTCCTGCGTTGCCCCAGCAAACACAGACGATGAGAAAGAGTCAGACATGTCCAAGAGATAAAACTTTATGAAGGGGCCTGGCATTTGACCAAGACGCCGCCGTGCATATGTCCTCTAGACCAGGGGTTCTCAAACTTTTTGTTTATGCGGACCACTATTTATTATCAAGGATTTTCGCGGACCACCTCATATGCAAACCGTAAAAATAAGTACATATTTAAACGTAGTGTTAAAACGCCGATATTTTTTTATAGTTAATTATAGACAATCAAAAGTAAATTGAAGGCTATTTGACACTTTTGTGACCGGTGTCTGTCTGCGTTTTGTATGTGTCTCGACGGCGGACGGTATTTTAATTAGGTCATCCCAAACAATGCCACAAGTGCGCACGCGCGCAGTGCACTCACAAAACGGGCAGACAGGTCTACAAAAAACTACCGGTATGCTCCTACTTTAGTTACTGTACTGCAAAAAGCAGACGGCGCTGCGCTCAACACCCACACCCACCCACAAACACACACACACACACCCACCCACCCACACACACACACACACACACACACACACAAAAACAATGGACACAGGCATATAAGTAACATAAACAATGTATAGGCCTAAGTTGCATAAAGGCTTGAGCTACAGTATTGCAACTAAGCAGACAGCTCTGCTTCTCTCTCTCTCTATCCACTTTAAAAATCTATTTAAATCTCAACAAACAACAAAAACAAATTAACTTATTAAATAAACGAAACGAAAAATATAGCCTACTCAGCGGTGGATCTAGAAAAATATTCATGGGGTGGCAAGAGGGTGGCAGGAGATTTTGAGGGATGGCATCCCCTGGCAGAAGTATATGCTGATTTAATCGCAGTCATATCAATCAATGTTAACTTGGAAAGCCACAATATTGTTCGCCAATCATATTTCCACGCTCGTGCCAGGGCCGGGGGAGGGGTTACAAGGCTCATGTCTTGTGGTGCATTCACTTGCACTCGGACATTAGAGATTTTCTCTCATCCGTCCGATGAGCCCAACGACCACTACCCCACTGCCTGATATCATTAGAAAGCTATGAATCTCCTCTTTCCAACAGTGTATACAACTCAAAATGTGTCTTCAGGTCCCCGAAAAGCCTTGATAATAAAAAGTGGATTTTATTTAGCTTTTTTCCACGGACCACCTGCAGTACCCTCGCGGACCACCAGTGGTCCGCGGACCACAGTTTGAGAACCGCTGCTCTAGACTCACGCCGTTGAATAAGGTTGTTGACACAGCCCGTGTAGAGTGTGCACGGACCCCCGCGGGGAAGGCTCTCCCCGCCTGTCCGCAGGCATGTGCAATGCACTCGCAAAGCCATCCTGCCAGGCGCTTCTTGGACAGAGCTTTCCCGGTCACCCCAAAGCACACAAACAACTGTTCAGTGCGTCTAAGGGCAGCCGTGCGCTCCACATAACATGCTAGCGCACGCACCGGGCAGAGGAGGTGCAATTTATTGCAATTCCCTGGCCCCACTATGGGGTGGAAGACTTAAGCCCCCAAGCTGAATAGCCCTCGACCTGAACGCACTCCTTAGGCTCTTGGGCACAAAGGAGGAGTTTGGCCTGAGTGTCAGCCTGAGTGTCGGCCTGAGTGTCGGCCTGAGTGTCGCCCCGCTCCGGTCACCCCGGATCACAAGCAACTCGGGTGCACCGACAGAGCGGTTAATTCGGACACTCTCTTGGCTGACGTTAAGGCAAGTAGCAATGCTGTCTTCCAGAACAGTGCTTTCAGGGAGGAGAGCTCCAGAGGCTCAAATGGTTCTGTGACCAAAGCCTCGAGCACCAACGCGTGCACGCCTCTGCGGGGGCGGAGGCGTGCACTACTGGGCGAAGCCTCCTGACCCCCTGTAAAAACCGCGACATCAGTGGCTGTCTAAAGGCTGACCTGCCGTCAAATCCCTCATGGCAGGACGAGATGGCTGCTGCATACACTTTCACTGTGGAATGAGCAAGCCCTCTGTCCACCAGTAACTGTAAGTAGGATAAAATAGATCCCAACTCACAAGATAGGGGCTCTATTCTCCGCTCCTCACACCATCGCTGGAATCCCAGCCACTTTGGCCTGTAACAAGCCTGGAGAGGTTGGCCCAGAGTGGGTAACGCCCCGATTGCACCTGCCTCTTGAGACATTGCCCCCCAGAACTGGGGAATCGCCCAGGGCTGGCCCACCCTCATCTGTGTCATCTCTCAGTACCACGGCGCCCGACGCGATCCGGAGCCACTAGGATGACTGACAGACGTTCCCGCCTCACTCTCCCCAGGAGAGGGAGAATGAGACGCAGCGGTGGAAAGGCGTCGAGCAGCTTTCTTGGCCATGGCTCGTGTGCGAACGCGTCCGCCCCCAAGGGCGGGTCGTCGCTCGGAGCCATGGAGAACCACAGGGCACAGTGGCTGTTGCGCCGGCTGGCGAACAGGTCCACCTCTGCTCTCCGGGATGTGGAGGACTCTCAGAGATAACACCACCTCTGAAGCCCATAACCACAGTTTCTCTGCTGTGGTCAACAAGGCGGCGGAGTGGACTCCGCCCTGCCTGTTGATATAAGCCACTGTGGTGCTGTTGTCGCTCCTGACCAGTACATGTCTCCCCTGAATTAGGGGCTTGAATTGCTGGAGGACTAACACTACTGCCCGTAGCTCTAGGAGGTTGCTGTGCCGTGTTTCTGTTAGAGACCAGCGCCCTCCTATAGCCCTCTTCAGGCAGGTCCCTCCCCATCCTGTTCTGGATGCGTCTGTGAACACTGTGATGTAGGAGGTCACCCGTCCCAGTGGAGACTGTTGTGGCAAATCAACCCTCACAACAGGAAAGAATGAAACAGAGAGGAATCAATAAAACACAAACACAGACATAGTTGAAATTAATCATTATTATTTAGTTGCGTACCACCAAACAACAATGGGGAAACACTACCCTTGCTCTCAAGCAGTGATAGTAATGCTCCCAACAAAGTACAAGAAACACAGGGCAAATATACGTGTTCTAAATGACACACGAAACATGTTCCCTAAACATGTTTAACGCACACACAGTGTCAGGTCTCCTAAACGGACATGTTCCAGATGTCGAAAGGTCATTATCTCATGACGTCTTTAGGAGTCTTGCATATGAATTATCCAATTAACAAACTATATATACGTCTGCACATGAACGCACATACATTTCTTTACATTAACTAACACACCAACCTCAATGTTTTCCCTCTAACTCTATTATAATCTAAACATCCTCTTTGTCAGCTCACTTTAAGTGAATAATTAGCAAAGAGACGATTAGCCTCTTGGCTCTGAAAACTGTAATTTAATAACATACCTAGTTACTATGACTAGGTCCAAGATTGATATAACAGAGACCCCCTCTGGAGGTGATCCGGGGACCCCCAGAACGGGAGGTTGCCCTCCACTGAGGGGGGGATGGTCACCAGACGTCGTTTGTGCCTCTCGGGATCTAAACGCAGGCTGGAGAACCACCTCTGCAGGCGGCGCATATGCAGTAACCCGAGCGGGAGCAGAGTCTGTATGATAGTTAAAGCTGTCACTGTTGCCCCCTGTCGCAGCCCGCAAACCGCCCGAAGCAGGGACGCGCGTCTGATCGCTGACAGGGTGGCGCGCAGCGCGCCTGCATCGAGCACCACTCCCAAATACAATGCCTGTTGGTGA
Source organism: Dissostichus eleginoides (assembly GCA_031216635.1). NCBI lineage: Eukaryota > Metazoa > Chordata > Actinopteri > Perciformes > Nototheniidae > Dissostichus > Dissostichus eleginoides. The sequence goes on from CM062280.1 coordinate 761,362, forward strand.
GGTATGGGGGTGCTCTTTTTCCAATTGATCGCAAAGCCCAACTTGGTTAGGTGTAGGATCAATTGGGCTGTGCAAAACATTGCCTGTTCCCTGGACCTGGCCATGACTATGAGGTCGTCCAGGTAAAAGAAAAATCTCATGCCATGGGCGCGCAGCAGCTGGAGCACTGTGGCCACACATTTGCTGAACGTGCGTGGAGATAAAAGAAGGCAAAACGCAGATACTTTCTGTGCTCTGGAGCAATTTCTACATGAAAATACGAGTCTTTCAGGTCAATGGTGGTGAACAACCTGGTCTCACCAGAATGCGTGACTCCACCAAGACTCCTTAACACCGCAATGCGTGGTGGAGTCACGAATTGTGCTACATTTACGTGTCTGCACCACGCAAAACAGCCCAATGTAAAGTGAATGAGGCTCCTTTGTCGTGGTGCACACACGCATTTCTACAACGTCCTGCAGTGAGCTTTTTATTCTATAAAACGTTTTTTAAATCTACTTTATAGCTTGTAGTAACTCACGGGAGGCTTCTTTTATTTTATTTGTATTCATAATAATTTTTATCTTTCGTCAGAATGTATTATGGTGCATTATTTACCAATTTTTGTTCTCAAAAAACAGTGCATTGTGTGTAATACAACTGTGATTTTTATTAAATTAGTTATTTTTTAAGGAAGGCCAGAGCTTCAGCTGTGTCAAATAGATTGTTCCCTTTAGTTTAGGTTATTTAAAAGACAATTATATTCAGGGCATTACTTTTTTTAATCCGTCCGCGAGCATCTGCGATCCCTAGCTCTACCCCTCGCTATCGCGTGAAGGGTCTGCTTTATGCGCTCCGCACAGTAACCCTGCTGCGAGGCTTCATGAGCGTGCTCACTAACTCGTCCGAGTCGGATAGAAGGAACTCAGAGGTGTACTCTTCATCCTCCTCCCCATAGTCCAGCTCCAGGACATCCTCCGCGGGTGAGACCATGGTGAGGTCCAGTTGGGAGCCCCAGCTTGACACAGCGCGGGGCCCCCTTCCCGCGGCTGCCGCTGCCATTGAGTCCCTCTGGTGTGAGGGAGAGAAGAATCCATCCTCGCTAGCCGGGGTGTCGGCGTGGAGGGGACAAACTAGCAACAGGTGTGTTACCGTTTGCGGGAAAAAATCAAAAAACCTTACCGTTATTTGTGGGAAAAAAACGGCAGGGCAGATTTCGATATTAACTGGTGTGTTAATATAGGAAAACTCCCGTGCGAAGCAAAAGTAGCCGGCAAGCGTCCGGCGACCGAAGGTTAGCTTTCGTGGTTCAGTCTGTGGACCATTAAGCTTAGAGATGTGCTCCGGAGCGAGAAGAGGTGTTTGAATGACGCTGTGACGTAGCGCAAGCTACTTAAAGGGTGGGTGGATTCCCTGACGTAGTCGTCAAGATCACCAGCCAATCAGGATTGGCGTAATGAGATTGATGCTTCTGGTGCATACGCGTTGAGGCGCATCCCATAGTGAGACATCGAACGGAGTGTTATGAATGAGAACTCTGAAGCCTCATGTGGAGCTGATGAATGAGAGAAATGGGAATGGATTCACTTGCCTAGCTCTCCCTGTCTTTAAAATAGCTCATAGGATTGTGAAATAATCTCTCATAAATGCATAATTAACATACAATCTTCTCATTTAAACTGCTTCTTTTACTGCCAATACAAGTGCCATAAATCATCATGGTAAATTCTTAATAAGAAGAAATTGGGTCAGTGCTGGTATTGTTATGCCAGCAGTGATTAGTAGTAGAATTTGTCTGATCCACTAAGCAATTGTGTAATGCTAGAAATCCCTGCAGGAGCGCAGTGGGATCACAGGGATCTTTCTCAGTGGGATGTTAGCTTCTAGCTTCCCTAATCCCAACTGTATACCATGTTAGCACTTCGGGATTTGAATTCAAATATGAAGTGCTTTATAAATTAAAGCCATTATTATTATTATTATTATTACACTGCATCTTTATAATTGTGTTCCTGGCCGACCCGGTCCTGGCAGAGCTGCTCACTGGCCAAGAAACTGTGTCTGAGCACCGAGTGCAGAAACATTTGGCAGAGCAAAGAGCCTGACGGCATGAGAGCATTCTAATCACAGAGTGTCAGGGCGGCATGGATGATATAAGATATGCTTCCAGAGCATGAGCACACAAACACTCATATTTGAATGCAAAACATGTGCTTTTAGGAAAGATCATCTTGTTAAATGTCTTTGGAAAAAAACACCCTTACTGTGAATCCACACAAATGTATATTTTGGTTGAAAAATGAATCAGATGCAGAGTATTTACTCTGCATCTGATTCATTTTTCAACCAAAATATACATTTCTATGTTAATGCAGGCAGGAAATGTAACCCTTGTTCTGATGGCGTCATTGGTCTGCGACCTTCACTGGACTGGTTCCCAGCAGAGGGTGAAGCGGGTGGGATGAGGATCAGCTCTAAATCTGAGGCCATGGTTGTCAGCAGGAAACCGATGGACTGTCCACTCCGAGCAGGGAATGAGTCTTTACCCCAAGACAAGGAGTTCAACTACTGTATATTCAGGAAACACATTGAGGGCAGCACAGTAGGATTTTTTATTATATTAGAGTCCCAAAAGTTTTCTGTGCTGTCTTACTATAATAAAAAAATCCTACTATGAATAATGAATAGTTCTTTGTAACAATTCCATCAGTGTGCAGTACATCAAATATTTCTGCAACTTTCTTTTAGGGTGGATCCTTTAGGCCTTCCTGAAGATGTGGATCTAGTCAAAAAATTCAAGCACAAAATAAGACTCTTTCAATAAAAATTCAATAACATGTTGAAATGTACCTGAGTTTGACTTCTCTCGGGACAGATTGAACATCACTGACCTATTGAAAACTTGTGCAGGATACATTTCATTTCAAGCTGGTTTGATCTTTGGACACTGTAGAATTTATTTATTAATGTTTCTGCAAGTGATTGCAAGGAAAATAACCACAGCTTCCTAAAGGAAATGATGAGTGGAAGTGGAATAAAAAACAGAATATAACGATAGCCGCATGTTGGTACTGTTCAAAGGTTATTATGTCAACCTAATTTGTTGGGGGTGGTAACCAAGGCACCTTTAGTTTAATCTGTATTTATATGTTTTCTACACCATGGCCACCCCAATCAAATGCTGTATCCCAACTTGGACCCCCCAGTCAAAATGTCCTGGAGTCCTTTTCCTTCTCTCCTGTGTTTCACTGTGGCAGAGACAGCATTCTAACACTCTGCAGTCTGCTAACAGCGCTAGCTCCAGTAGCGTTTGCCCATATTAGCTACTCTGTTTTCAAAATGTCAGGCAAACACGTGCATGCAGGCTTAAATCCAACCGTGGCGTTCTGTCGGGATGCAGTAATGTAAGAGTATCTATGAGTAAAGTAAAGTCTGTTATTGGCTTTGCTAATTTATGCAGAGTAAACTGCCACAGGCTTAAGCTATCGGGGGGGGGGGAATAGGAGGGAGAGAGTCAGTGCACCGGGTGAGCGCGAACACATCTGAAACTCTGATCTCTCTCCAGGGCGGCACTCAGAGCATCACAGGCACACACTCACTAAGCTACTTACAAAATAGCTTGACATTCTCTACAGCAGTCACACACATCTCCCTGCTGGGCTACAGCCCTGCACCTCTCATCCCTCCAACCTCCAACAGAGGGGTGGAGGGTTCAGATAGACCAGCATCTACTCCAACATCCCCTCTGAGATGGACTCCTTTTAAGTTATTCCTTTGTGCAGCTTTTTCCTGACAATATTAAAACCTGTTAAGCCCCAAGCCTGTTTAAGGACAGAGGGTGTCGTATTGTCATACTGATATTCTGTTCAAACTGTGAAGTCCACTGAGACAAATGCAACATTTGTGATATTGGGCTATATAAATAAACATTGATTGATTGATTGATAGTGGAATCACTTCCTCTCATCATAGCAGACATTTCTCTCCCTGGAGCTTCGTGGAAGCTCCAGCTTTTGAGACAATGAAAGCCTTCACATTGCTGTGCTCCTGCTGCCTGAAAGGATCTGCAGAAAGAAAGAAAGGAATTAAACCGAGGAAGTTTATATATTCAGTGTGTACCAGTTCTATTTCGCTGCCCAAGCAGGCTTCAGTCTGTGCCCCCCCGTCCCCCTTCACTCCTCTGTTGCAGGCCTTCACCAAAAGAGCCTACCTGCATTGTTGACCTGGAGTCTAATATAAGTGGTGCTCGTCAAAATGTACTTTGCAGTTTGAGGGTTGGGTCGGGTGTTAAGGTTACGGAAAAGGTAGGACCCAAATGCAGAATACAAAAAAGGTAAAAAGGTCTATGAACAAAAAGCGAGCTTTATTCCAAAAGCTGGAGAACAAAACATGGCATGAAACACACAGGTAACACAAGGTAGCATGGAGGGAGACAGGAAAGACAAACAATGAACCGACAGTGGAACACAGGGAAAGACAAGACTAAATACAGGGAGGGGTAATCACGAGACGAGAAACAGCCGGGCAGGGGAGGAGAAACACAAGGGCAACAGGTGAACACAATCAGACAATCAGACACACCAGGGAAACTAACGACAGGGAGGAAAACACAGGGAGAAGGACCAGACAAGAGACAGGGAGGAAAACACAGGGAGAAGGACCAGACAAGAGACAGGGAGGAAAACACAGGGAGAAGGACCAGACAAGAGACAGGGAGGAAAACACAGGGAGAAGGACCAGACAAGAGACAGGGAGAAAACACAGGGAGAAGGACCAGACAAGAGACAGGGAGAACAGAACAATCAAAACAAACCCCAAAACTTAACACACAAAACTCAAATCATGACATAACCCCCCCCTCAAGGGACGTACTCAAGACGTCCCTACACAAAGTCCAATATTTCCAAAAGGGTGGGTGGAGGGGGTCCGGAGGACGGGTTTGGGCTGACAGCCTGGAGGCACGGCAGAGGACCAGGAAGGGGTCTCGGGCGGACGACCCGGGGGCAAGGCAGAGGAACAGGAGGTGGTCTCGGGCGGACGGCCCGGGGGCAAGGCAGAGGAACAGGAGGTGGTCTCGGGCGGACGGCCCGGGGGCAAGGCAGAGGACCAAGAGGTGGTCTCGGGCAGACGGCCCGGGGGCAAGGCAGAGGAACAGGAGGTGGTCTCGGGTGGACGGCCCAGGGGCAAGGCAGAGGAACAGGAGGTGGTCTCGGGCGGACGGCCCAGTGGCAAAGCAGAGGAACAGGAGGTGGTCTCGGGCGGACGGCCCGGGGGCAAGGCAGAGGACCAGGAATCTCGGGCGGACGGCCCGGTTGCAAGGCAGAGGCAGAGAAGCGGCTAAGGCCGCGGCGGGCATAGTCAGGGAGCCGGGCACAAGGAAGGACCGGGTTCGTGGCCGACTGGACCACTGGCGGAATAGGAACCAGCGTTGTCCGGGCAGGACCCCTGGACGGGACATGGGCTGGTGTCAGTGGGACCCCGGATGGAGCAAGAGCTGGTGTCGACGGGACCTCCAACATGACAGGACATGGTGTTGGCAGGAACGCCGGCGGAGCAGGTGTCGGCGGGACCCCCAACAGGACAGGATCAGGTGTTGGCAGGAAATCCGGTGGAACCCCCAACGAAACAGGACATGGAGTTGGCAGGACCCTCAGCGGAACCCCCAACGACACAGGACAAGGAGTTGGCAGGACCCCCAACGATACTGGACGTGGAGTCGGCAGGACCCTCAGCGGAACCCCCGACGCCACAGGACATGGAGTTGGCAGGACCCCCGGTAGAACAGTAGTCGGCGGGACCTCCAACGGCACAGGACATAGGGTTTGCAGGACCCCCGGCAGAAGAGTAGTCGGCGGGACCCCCAACGGGACAGGACATGGAGTTGGCAGGACCCCCGGCAGAACAGTAGTCAGCGGGACCCCCAACAGACCAGGACATGGAGTTGGCAGGACCTCCGACGAAACAGGTTTCGGCTGGACCCCAACGGCACAGGACATAGGGTTGGCAGAACCCCCGGCAGAAGAGTAGTTGGCGGGGCCCCCAACGATACTGGACGTGGAGTCGGCAGGACCCTCAGCGGAACCCCCGATGCCACAGGACATGGAGTTGGCAGGACCCCCAACGATACTGGACGTGGAGTCGGCAGGACCCTCAGCGGAACCCCCGACGCCGCAGGACATGGAGTTGGCAGGACCCCCGGCAGAACAGTAGTCGGCGGAACCTCCAACGGCACAGGACATAGGGTTGGCAGGACCCCCAGCAGAAGAGTAGTCGGCGGGACCTCCAACGGCACAGGACATAGGGTTGGCAGGACCCCCGGCAGAAGAGTAGTCGGCGGGACCTCCAACGGCACAGGACATAGGGTTGGCAGGACCCCCGGCAGAAGAGTAGTTGGCGGGACCCCCAACGTGACAGGACATTGGGTAGGGACTTGAGAGGGGACTCGAGAGGTGATTTGAAAGGGGACTTGAGACGGAACTCGAGAGGAAACTCGAGAGGGAACTCGAGAGGAGACTTGAGAGGGAACTCGAGAGGGAACTTGAGAGGGAACTCGAGAGGTGACTTGAAAGGGGACTCGAGAGGGAACTTGAGAGGTGACTTGAAAGGGGACTCGAGAAGGGACTTGGAAAGGGACTCGAGAGGGGACTTGAGAGGAGACTTGAGAAGGGACTTGAGAGGGAACTCGAGAGGTGACTTGAAAGGGGACTCGAGAGGTGACTTGAGAGGGGACTCGAGAAGGGACTCGAGAAGGGACTCGAGAAGGGACTTGAGAAGGGACTTGAGAAGGGACTCGAGAGGGGACTTGAGAGGAGACTTGAGAAGGGACTTGGAAAGGGACTCGAGAGAGGGCTTGAGAGGGGACTCGAGAGGGGACTCGAGAGAGGGCTTTAGAGGGGACTCGAGAGGGGACTCGAGAGGGAACTCGAGAGGGAACTTGAGAGGGAACTCGAGAGGGGACTTGAGAAGGGACTGGAGAAGGGACTCGAGAGGGGACTTGAGAAGGGACTTGAGAGGGAACTCGAGAGGGAACTCGAGAGGTGACTTGAAAGGGGACTCGAGAGGTGACTTGAGAGGGGACTCGAGAAGGGACTTGAGAAGGGACTCGAGAAGGGACTTGAGAAGGGACTTGGAAAGGGACTCGAGAGGGGACTTGAGAGGAGACTTGAGAAGGGACTTGGAAAGGGACTCGAGAGAGGGCTTGAGAGGGGACTCGAGAGGGGACTCGAGAGAGGGCTTTAGAGGGGACTCGAGAGAGGGCTTTAGAGGGGACTCGAGAGGGGACTTGAGAGGTGACTTGAGAGGGGACTCGAGAGGGAACTTGAGGGAACTCGAGAGGGGACTTGAGAAGGGACTGGAGAAGGGACTTGGAAAGGGACTCGAGAGGGGACTTGAGAGGAGACTTGAGAAGGGACTTGGAAAGGGACTTGAGAGAGGGCTTGAAAGGGGACTCGAGAGGGGACTTGAGTCGGCCGGTATGCCGACAGGACACGAGGGGTTTGCGTCGGCCGGAGAGCCAACAGGAGACGAGGAGCTGGAGTCGGCCGGTACACCGACAGGAGACGAGGTGCTGGAGTCGGCCGGTACGCCGACAGGACACGGGGAGCTGGCGTCGGCCGGAGAGCCAACAGGTGACGAGGAGCCGGAGTCGGGACCATGGCTGCTGGGTCCGGTACTTGAGCCGGAAACATGGCTGGTGGGGCCGGAACTGGGGCCGGAACCATGGCAGCCGGGGCCAGGACTGAGGCGGGAACCATGGCTGGGTGGTCCGGTTCTGGAGCCGGAACCATGGCTGCTGGGGCCGAAACTGGTGCCGGAACCATGGCTGCTGGGGCCGGAACTGGGGCCGGAACCATGGCTGCTGGGGCCGGAACAGAGGCCTGGATCATGGCTGTGTGGACCGGTTCTGGAGCCGGAACCATGGCTGCTGGGGCCGGCACTAGAGTCGGAACCATGGCTGCTGGGCACGGAACCGGAACACGGACCCATGGCTGTGTGGGATGGTACTGGAGCACGGTACCATGACTGTGTGGGCCGGCACTGGAGCACGGAACCATGGCTGTGTGGGCCGGTACTGGAGCACGGGCTGGCCTCCTGGCCTTGCGTCTCTTAGAAGTCTTTTGGAGGCTCCGTGGACCTCCAAACGCCAGACGGGATCCCAAGAAAGGGTCCGAGAATGGAGACTGGCCCTCAGGGCTGCGCAAAAAAACTCTGAGCAATTCAGGCAACAAGCTCCTCAACCATGGCACGTTTTCCACCTCCATTTGTGCCTTTTTGAGGACAGCCTCTTTGTCCCTTCTAGCCAAGGTTCTACTCCACTCAGCATAATGACACTGAAGGGAAAAGTCTAGATCGAACAGATCTAACTCAAAATCTTCAATATCCGCTGGGTCCATATTTGGTCGGTTCATTCTGTTAGGGTTCTGGAAAAGGTAGGACCCAAATGCAGAATACAAAAAAGGTAAAAAGGTCTATGAACAAAAAGCGAGCTTTATTTCAAAAGCTGGAGAACAAAACATGGCATGAAACACACAGGTAACACAAGGTAGCATGGAGGGAGACAGGAAAGACTAACAATGAACCGACAGGGGAACACAGGGAAAGACAAGACTAAATACAGAGAGGGGTAATCACGAGACGAGAAACAGCCGGGCAGGGGAGGAGAAACACAAGGGCAACAGGTGAACACAATCAGACAATCAGACACACCAGGGAAACTACAACAGGGAGGAAAACACAGGGAGAAGGACCAGACGAGACAGGGAGGAAACACAGGGAGAAGGACCAGACAAGAGACAGGGAGGAAAACACAGGGAGAAGGACCAGACAAGAGACAGGGAGGAAAACACAGGGAGAAGGACCAGACAAGAGACAGGGAGAACAGAACAGGGAGAAGGACCAGACAAGAGACAGGGAGGAAAACACAGGGAGAAGGACCAGACAAGAGACAGGGAGAACAGAACAGCAAAATAAACCCCAAAACTTAACACACAAAACTCAAATCATGACATCGGGTTATTCAGATTCAGATTAGATTTGTGTCCATTATATTTACATTAAATGGAAATTTGTCTTTGGCACCACAAAATATTGTGGTGCTGTTTCCTATTTCTCGCTGTTTCGACGAGTACACTGAAAAAACTGAAACATTGACTTTAATTAAATGTATTATGTCAACAGATTTCACATAACTGTACGTTGAACCTAATATTTTAGCTTTCAACTAACCTTATACAGTTATTTTAAAAGTAGTCAATGCTTTTTCAGTGTAGCAAGATAGCCCCAGTAGACATGACATTGAATACAAATACAGTGTGTATGTGTATTCACACTGTCAACGTATGTTGACGTGCTGTGAAATGAGTGCTCTACTCACAGAAGCCATAGATTGCTCTCGTCTTGACAAAAATGGCTTCACCTCATAAAGCTAGAGTTACATTACGTAACCCTTATTACCACTGAGGTCATAATGAACCAATGAAATGATTACACCTCCAAAGTGACTCTTTTTAAACTATTGTGTGTGTTGACAATGAATCTATTTGAGCTGAAGAAAAAGAGTTTGCACACTGACTGACACCTTGATGCTTTCATGTGTCAACCCGAAAGAAAAATAAATGACTATTCGGCTCTCCTAAAGCTCTGAGCGGAGTCAGAAGACTGAGTCATTTAAGCTTTCAAATCTTCAAAGGCTGTTTCTGAGAGAGGCTGTCTTGGTGTTTAGTCTTTTAATGGAGCTGGTTCTTGGAAGGACAGATAGAAGACAGGAGTGACATGAGTCATGACGCTCTGTAATACAATATGACAGACGGGGGTTAATCTTTACTGAGAGCAGAGCTGCACCTGAAATGAATGAATGCTGGACATAGGGAGTTTCTCTCAGGCCTGCAGCTGGAAACATCTGTCCCAGCCTTTACTGAAGCCTGAATAATGAAGCTCAGATACATAATAATAATAAAGCTTTATTTATATAGCACTTGTGTCATGATTGTGGAAAGTAATTCAGCACAAAGGCCGTGGGGGTTGATGAAGAGCCAATTAAGTGCAAGCAGGGAGATGTTTGAATCAGCACATTGCAGGAGAACGGCTTACAAACTGTAAGTCAAGCTGACAAGAAGGAAGATGCAAATTGCTGTAACTGGTAAAGCTCATCGTGTCCCACAGCCAGGAGGCCTGAGAGCATGTTAAAGATTACACTTCCACACAGACATATCTCAGCTGAAAGCTGGAAAAACCAGAGATGTGAATACGTCCCAGTGAGTAAGAGAATTTATCAATTTCCAAACAGTCTCAAGGAGGCAAGAGTAAACCCTCTCCTCAAGAAACCCACTCTCAACCCGTCCGATGTTATAAACTACAGGCCTGTCTCTCTCCTCCCATTCCTGTCTAAAACACTTGAAAGCGCTGTCTTTAAACACCTCTCCTGTTATCTCCATCAGAACAACCTTCTTGATCCGCACCAGTCTGGTTTCAAGGCAGGTCATTCAACAGAAACTGCTCTCCTTGCTGTCTCTGAGGAACGGCACACTGCTAAAGCAGCCTCCCTCTCCTCTGTCATCATCCTTTGGACCTGTCTGCTGCATTCGACACGGTGAACCATCAGATCCTCCTTCACACTCTCCAAAAACTTGGAGTTTCAGGCTCTGCACTGTCCCTCCTCACCTCATACTTCAAAGACCGCACCTACAGGGTAACTTGGAGAGGGTCCGAGTCCGACCCTTGTCAATTAACTACAGGGGTCCCTCAGGGCTCTGTCCTTGGTCCCCTCCTCTTGTCTCTGTACACAAACTCGCTCGGATCGGTCATTAGCCCGCATGGTTTTTCATACCATTGCTACGCTGACAACACCCAATTCATTCTGTCTTTTCCCCGCTCAGAGACCCAGGTCGTCGCACGCATCTCTGCTTGTCTAGCAGACATCTCTCAGTGGATGTCTGCTCACCACCTCAAGCTCAACCTTGACAAGACTGAACTGCTTTTTCTTCCGGGAAAAGACTGTCCCACTCTTGACCTAACAATCAACATCGGCCCCTCTGTTGTTTCCCCGACACAGACTGCAAGGAATCTGGGTGTGACCCTAGATAACAAACTGTCCTTCACTGCAAACATCGCTGCAACAACCCGCTGCTGCAGATACACGCTGTACAACATCAGGAGGATACGTCCCCTCCTGACCCAGAAAGCGACGCAACTTCTGGTCCAGGCTCTCGTCATCTCACGCCTAGACTACTGCAACTCCCTCCTGGCTGGTCTACCTGCATGTGCCATCCGACCTCTGTAGCTCATCCAGAATGCAGCAGCTCGTCTGGTCTTCAACCTTCCTAAATTCTCCCACACCACACCGCTCCTCCGCTCCCTTCACTGGCTTCCAGTAACTGCTAGAATCCACTTCAAGACACTGGTACTTGCGTACCATGCTGCGAATGGATCTGGCCCTTCCTACATCCAGGACATGGTTAAAGCATACACCCCAGCACGTGCACTCCGCTCTGCATCAGCCAGACGGCTCGCTGCACCCGCACTGCGAGGGGGACCCAAGTTCCCATCAGCAAAAACACGTCAGTTTGCTATCCTGGCTCCAAAATGGTGGAATGAGCTCCCCATTGACATCAGGACAGCAGAAAGCTTGCACATCTTCCGGCGCAGACTGAAAACTCATCTCTTTCGACTCCACTTCGAGCGATAGAATTACTAACAAAGCACTTATATACTAACAAAGGACTGGCTTATCTAAAGCCAGTTAAGTAGCACTTGAAATGTTTTGGCTCTATGAAACCTGATGTACTTACATGATTCTGTTTTCTTCAAGTTTGTATCTTCTTGGTCGAATGCACTTATTGTAAGTCGCTTTGGATAAAAGCGTCAGCTAAATGCAATGTAATGTAATGTTATGTAACTAAGAACATTTATAACACCAGCATCTTCGAACTAGCTCACCTTATGGAATGCAGCCATCATTAAAGAGGCCCTATTCTGCTTTCTGGGTGTTCCCTCTCCTGTAGTGTGTTCTATATGGGAGTGCATGTAAATGGTCTGTAAAGGCTAAAATCCCTGTGTTCCCTCCAGAGGGAGTTTCTTTGTACTTTGTACATTATAGGTTAAGGGGCGGGACATCTCTCAGCGGTTGCCCAATCACAACAGTGCCTGCAAGCTAACCAATCAGAGCAGACTGGGCTCTGGTTTCAGACAGAGGGTGAAAAGAGGTGGGAAAAATAAAGAGCTTTTTGAACATTAAAGCATGGAGACATGTCACAGTAGAGACTCTACATATTGATATACACCTGAACATGAGCAGAATACGGCCCCTTTAACATTACTAATCATTAATACTTGCCACTTTATAAATGCTGTTAGTTACCATCAGTGAACCTCAACATTTCCTGCAGATGTTATGAATAAAATATTTACGAGGAACTGAGTGGATTGTGCTGGAAGGGCAGGATGTGTTAGTTTTATTGATGGGATCCCAACAATAAGAAAAACAGCAACGTGAAACACACAGGGGAAGGAGACGGCTCTTATTGTTGCCCAAAGCAACACATCAAGGACATCCGCTGTTATCAAGATTGTATATGTAAATGCACTAAGTTACCTACAGCAGCTTTGAATAAGACTTTGTGTTAGAATAATCCTTTATTTAAAGATGTGTGAACTGTAAAATGAAAAGGAAAAAAACTTAAAATCAATTCAAATTCAATGGTTTATTTTGTTTCCATTCCATCACACATCCCTGTTTCACAGAAGAAAAAACACATATTAAAAAGAAAACCTTATCTCATAATTATATTAATATTCACAAATCACATCATACCATTTAGTTGGTTGGTTTTATTAAATAAATTGATTTAATATTATTGTCTGCATTGTTTTTATATTCAGAAGTTAGTCCTAGTGGTTATTAATGCCAAAAAAAGTAATGATTTGCCGAGCGCCACCCTGTTCAGAGAGAGCACACAATGTGCAAGTTTACGAAGCCAAAAAACAAAATCAATGTTTTTCTTTAGCTACCTGATACCTGGCGATAGGTATCAGTTCCTAACCCTATATATAATACACAGGATACTGAGTGCAGCCTACTGGGAACGATTGTACCATCTGTAATATCTCCACAAAACATAAACTGTATTCTCTCCCTGACAATTAATATCATTTTTTAAATGGTAAGCTTTTAGAAACTGTGCCTGGTGCTGAAACTAATTTGCCCATCTGTCTTGTAGATTGGGTTTTGAAGGAAGGAAATAAAGAAACCATGCAGACAAACACAGGAGAATGCTGAACGTAGACACATATTACTGACTGAATGATGACTCAACGCGATGCATCATGCACTAGGGCTGTGCATCTTCACTGGTCTCACGATTCGATTCGATTACGATTATCTTGTCAACGATTCGATTCGATATCCCGATGCATCACGATGCATAACAATGCGTTGCATCCTCAATGTTCTGTATTACTGCACATAGCTTCTTTTTCATCAATGAATACATGCAGTAAGATAAATATGAACTCCCTTTTTATTATTTAGAAAGTGCGTCAGAAATCAATAACATAAATGTCTTGACATTAAATTATAAACAAAAGTAAACCAATTGTATAGGTCTAGCCTCCCTATAATATCTGTGTGTGAAGTTGTTCCATCCTCAAAAACTAATACTTCTGCAGTCTAGCTGCAGCTAGCAACGGTCTTCTGCTCAAAAGAAGACACTGAATGTCCTGAATGTGGCATCACAAACAAGACTTGAGTGTGAACACAGCAGACAACAGGAGTATTTACAACCAACACAGTCTCACTCCCTGAACGTCCAGGAGCGACGCTTGGTCAGGGTCCTATGGCGTGCAGTTGTGACGCGCCGAGTCTCCTTCAGCTTCATAAACGGACGCAAAGAGCTTTCAACTGATTGCAATGTATTCCCATCGGCGGCGGTATTTGACGCTCAGGGAAGCACCGCATCGGTCCATGTCGGCGGCATTTAAAGGCAATGTGAGCGTCCATTCCCATTGGATAACGGAGGATTTTACACCCGGAAGTAAGTATTCTCTTTACTGTCGATTGATTTTACAGTGATATCTGCACTACTCATCAACTCAGAAACACCAGATTATCCTTGTTAATTACACAACATTGATTGGTTTAAATTGTGTACAATGCTTTTGTATTTTTCCCCTTCGATTCGGAGAAACAAATATTTTTTCGGAATTTAGGATGGCAGAAGACACTACACTACCCAGAATGCTCAGCTTTCGTTTGGGACTACAACATGTGCTTTGCTTCACAAACCCCGTGATTAGTCCTCAAGCTCTGTGATTGGATGTTGGAGTGGCAGTGCGCGAATTTTACACGGAGCGTGAAACAGCACTTTGAAATGGAATGAATCCCATCGACGGCCCACTAACCAAAAAAGGAATCGAACGTGTCCTTAAGACATTAAGAAAAAGGCATTTTAAACAGTCATTAAAAAGCAACACAATCTACCTGCATTGCAATGACTCTAAACGTGTAATAACGTGCTTTAACCAGTAGGTGGTTTGGGTTAAAAAGCTGTCAAGTTTACAGTGTTAACAAAATAAAATATACTGCTGTTTCCGGTTTAGTTTACGACGGATATATTTTGTTATTGTTTTGATATTTGTAACACAAAAGCGATGGAAAAAACCCACAGCAACACAGAAAAGATGGTCTTAACATGACCCAGCGGTCTATAGTTAATAAAAAACAATAATATCAAACTAAATATTACTACTAACTTTATTGTGAAATTAAAACAGAACGGTAAAAGAATAGTTTCCGGTCTATTCTGAGGCCCGATCTCTGTAGATAAATAAAGAACTACGACAGATGTGTAATATTTAATGCAGCCGAACCATTTATTACAATGCATTCATGTGATGACTTTCAAAGAGTAAAGCAAGCACCGCTAAATAAAGTATGATTTTATCTTTTACGAAACGTTTTTTTTCATATGGAATGCTGTTGGAGGTCAACCAATCACAGAGCTTGAGGACTAATCACGGGGTTTGTGGAGCAAAGCACATGTTGTAGTCTCAAACGATAGCTGAGGATTCTGGGTAGTGTAGTGTCTTCTGCCATCCTAAACTCCGAAAAAAAAATTGTTTCTCCAAATCGAAGGGGAAAAATACAAAAGAATTGTACCCAATTTGAACCAATCAATGTTATGTAATTAACAAGGATAATCTGGTGTTTTTGAGTTGATGAGTAGTGCAGATATCACTGTAAAATCAATCGACAGTAAAGAGAATACTTACTTCCGGGTGTAAAATCCTCCGTTATCCAATGGGAATGGACGCTCACATTGCCTTTAAGTGCCGCTGACATGGACCGATGCGGTGCTTCCCTGAGCGTCAAATACCGCCGCCGATGGGAATACATTGCAATCAGTTGAAAGCTCTTTGCGTCCGTTTATGAAGCTGAAGGAGACTCGGCGCGTCACAACTGCACGCCATAGGACCCTGACCAAGCGTCGCTCCTGGACGTTCAGGGAGTGAGACTGTGTTGTTACAACAGCATACACAAACTAAAATACTGCATGTGGGTGCACACTTACATTCTCTGTTTTACTGTTACATTAATCCCATGATTGTAGGAGATTAAATTAGCTTCATCATATCTCAATCAGTGATTAAGTGAATAATAAAGTCTCAATCAGGTTACTATCAGCCTGTCACTCATTATTTTGAGGGGGGGCGGGATTTGGAGCAGCAGAGAGGAGACGGTGATCGCGGAAGCTTTCCTCCTGCCTTCACAAACTTTACAGACGTATTTATCGTCTGAAAATAGCAAGAGGACATTCATACTCTGCAATCCAAGACTTAATTAAATCCACCAAAAACCTGACATGACGACAACAAGTGTTTTTCAAAAACATAAATCGATGTGTGTCTCTGAGCCGCAGCGACAGGGCCTGATTCAGAGCGGGTCATTCTGCTGTTGGTTCTGGACTGGTGCTTGTGTTGGTGGATAAAGCAGACTGCTCCGTGTTTGGAGTCGCTGTGACGCTGTCACTTCTGTTCCCTGATCTCTGCGTCACCGACTGATTTGATATTCGACAATAAAAAACAAAAACGTTATTGTCCAGCCACGGCCGGAAGATCAGGAAGCAACATTACTATGCTATAATCGATTATGTTCTGTCCCTGCATCGAAGCAGAATCGTCCACGTCTGCATCACGATGCATCGTAGAAACGATTAATTTCAACACCCCTATCATGCACACAAAAACTAAAACAGGTTCTACTCACTGTACACTCTGTGGACAATACACATTCTGGAGTTGAATGTTCTCTCTCTGCTTTGGCAATTAACTAAAGACCTCTCAAAACTATTGCATCAGTATTGCTGTGAGGTAATCAGAAAGGCAGCCGATTTATTGTCTTTGAGTGCCCAATTTAATTTCCCAGGGGGCTTTGAAGTGGATTGCTTTTCATGTATGCATGTCATAAGGGGGCCCGGGCCCATAATAATACTAAATATAACAGATCTATTTGTCAGAAGCAGCATGCTGTTTTAAGAAATGCATTTTGAACTAGAAGAATCTAATTCAGCTCACAATACTGTCCCCTAAGAGTGTGATAATCCAAGGCATTAGCTGACTTTCCTTTACAGGCTTGTGGCGGGAAACAGGAAAAGGGGGATGGTTGTGTTAGGGTTCAACTTTATGCTACTTTGTACTTCTCCTCCACTACAATTCAGAGGTAAATGGTGTACCTTTATTCAACTACATTTATTCAATAACTTTAGTTACTTTACAGCTTTGGATTAATGATGTGAAATATAATCAACTCTTAAATTGAGTTACTTGACGTCGACTTTAATTAAGTGTATTAAATCCAGAATTTCACATAACTGTAACTGTTTTTTTTCTTTCTGTTGCTTTGTAGCATACGCAGCTGTGCCAATGCTGCTATGCATATAGCCTTCTTCTGCCGACCTATTAGCTTAATCGGTAGGGATTTGGTTATCTGAAGGGTTGCCGGTTAAACTCCCGATCGAACCAAAAATACACAGTATGGACTGGTAGCTGGAGACGTCCTTGAGGGTCCTTGAGCAAGGCACCAAACCCCAACTGCTTCCTGGCGCTGGGAAAATCTGGCAGCATCTCCGCTCTGACGACTCTCCATAAAAAAAGAATGTATTTGTGTGTGTGTGTATTCAGATCTAATGCGTATAAGTCCTGTGCATGTGTGCATTTGTACTGTGCATACATAATAACTGAATTCCCCTCGGGGTTTAATAAAGTGTCTTCTTCTTCTACACCATTTTTAAGATAAATGATAGAAGCACCCGACAGCCGGCAGAATGTTGAGCTTACAGCATACCACAGCTATACCTGCATTCTTGCAGCACGATTTGTATGCACTGGCTAATATCCATGTCACGCATTTTCTATCTATTCGAAGCATGTTGTGGTTCAAACCATGAACTTCCTCCACTGGTGCCTTATCAGCTCTGTGTAAACCATGAGCAGGGCCAGGGTGTCTTTTGCCACTGATAAAAATACTGCATTATTGAAGCAGTGAAGCAAAGCTGACAATCTGTTCAACTGCACTGCCAATGGGCAGAGAGGAAATAAAACACCAGGCGGCACACACACACAGGCACACACACACACACACACACACACACACACACACACACACACACACACAAATGCAAAAACACACAGCACTTAAGCCATTCCAAAAGCCAAAAACTCAAAAGCCAGTATATTGTATACATTCAGTTGAATCTAAAATGTCTCTCTCGTTGTGTCTTGTCTGTCAACTGCAGATCTATACTGCAGTAAACAGGCTGAGAGTGACCACTTGTATCTGGTTTACTGTGTCTAAATGTGGTAGGAAAGTGGATTGGTTTTTATTACCTTGGGACTTATGGATGGGAAGGAATGACAGATGTGTGGAAGAGCTTGTATTAAAATAAACATTAACAAATACTGTCTCCTCTGGTGTTCTCACCACTCGGGGAACATGGGAATGCCAGGAATGTAAGTCTATGCTCTGTGTGTTTGTACCGCTGAGAGACAAAGGATAACAGAGATGGAAACAAATCTAAGCTACCAGCATGTTTGCAGACATTTAAAGTAATCATCACCACATTAACTTCAGTCAACAATTCAACTGGCACCAGCAGGCCTTGGGTGGAGGCCAGCCGTGGGAGAGATAACAGGGGGGATGTGGGGATTGGAGTTTTAGTTCTGCTTGTGATGCAGTATTTGTTCCACTTAACATTATTATTCTAATTATTATTAAGTCTTCTAAGAGTGGTAGCTAAAGGGGCCCTTTATGTTAATTTTCAGGTTCAAATTAGTATATAGTGTCTCTACTGTGACATGTCTTCATGATCTATGTTCATAAAGCTCTTTATTTTTCTCATACTGCCTGTGCTGCAGCACCTCTTTTCACCCTCTGTCTGAAACCAGAGCCCAGTCTGCTCTGATTGGTTAGCTGGCTGGCTCTGTTGTGATTGGTCAATTGCTTAGAGATGTCCCGCCCCATAGCCGATCACGTACGATGTCTTGCAGTATACTAAATATGTGTGTACCATCTTTACTTTCCTCCTGCACTACCACAAGAGAACAATTACAAACTACATCAGGAAAATCAAAGAAAGTGGCGCTGCATACTCTTCCTTTTAGGGCCTATCTGTTGATTTCTGACGTGCGCCTTAAATTAGCAGAAGGTGAAGTTACAAAGATAATTTTCTTCAGTTGCATTCTTACATTTCTGAGATTGGATCGGAATGAGAGCCTGATGTGATCATACAGTATTCCAGCATCAACATGTGCATTTACTCATCCAGTTAATAAATCTAAATACAGATTTCACTCAGCTGAAAAAGGGGGTTGATGGCCAAAATGTCCCAGTGGAAGGGAAAAACATTTGTCCGACAGCCCGCTATCTTGGAAACAAACAGCCATTGTTCTGAAGGAACCATATCTCCAAAAATACAGCCTGCTTTTTTTGTTTATGTAAAAAGTAAAACATAAAACGTTTTTCTTCAATATTAATTAAAGTAAAAAAAAACACTGCATAAGATAAGTAATTACCTCATAGGAAAGGAAGATGTATTATTGCTTGCCCTCTGCGGAAGCACAAAATGGTTGCCTAGCGCTGCGCCCAAATCAAACTATTTCATCTTGACCTCGTTTACTGCTGACCGTTTACAAGCAACCAATCAGATAACAGCTGTATGTAGTGGCGCAAGTTAGCAGGGGACGTTACCATAGAAACAAAACATAACTGACTGTTTTCACCACAAGGCTCTGCGCCCAACCCTCCGCAACGCAGCTTCACTCTCAACACGGCTCCTCAGGCATAAAATTAACAAACCCAACCAATGAAAGAAATGTGCTCTAGCTATGGGTTCAGGCCTTGCCAGTAGAAACAAAGTTGTGGAGGTCCAATGAAGTCATTCTGTTGACAATCAGCCATGTCCTATTGTTTGTTGCTAGGAACTTGTGTTCTTGTTAAAAAATGCCCCTTCCGAACAATGGCTCTGGGTTTTTCTGGATAATGGCTGTCAGACAAGTGGGCTTTCAGTCCAATGGGACATTTTTCAGACTATTGGGGCTCAGAATAATGAGCCATCAGAACTATGGAAGCTACCATGCCATAGTGTCACCTTTCACAGAACCTAAAGGCAGTTGTCTATTACATTTGGTGACTAGAAACAAGCTTTCATGAAGATAAACCGTTCATTAAGCTCCTATGACCTCTACTGTACTGCCAACCCCAAGAAGTCTTACTTTTGCCCTGGTAAGACTCTATAAATATAATAAAAATTAAAAGTATGTGGTTTAATGTGTTGTTTAAAGGTCTCCTATCATGCTATTTTTAGGCATATATTATGGCTCTCAGATATATACAAATATATAAAAACATGTCTATGATGTGTTTTGCTCAAAATACCAAACAGATCATGCATTTTAGACATCCCTCATATCCCTCTATTTCAGCCCTGTTAGAGAACTGCAGATTGTGGGTCCTTACTGTAGCTTGAAAAAAAAAAAAAGAGGAAGGGGAGCTAATGCCTGCTCAGAATTACCCGGCAGCTACAGTTCAATTCTGCCGTGATTAAATGCCATCATGTTCCAAACCACATCAAGGATTATTTCTGGAACAGTATGGAGCTCAAATGTTTTTTCTCTTGCGGGTTTACCACAAGGTGAGTTCCTTTTTTTATTTCCTGCTTTTTTACACATACTCTCTCGAGTACAGGTTAGCTCTGAGTGTTAGCGATGCTTGCTAATGTAAACAAAGACCACATTACGTCCAAAACACGTCATGGTTTCTGATAGCAACTTTCTGATAGTGCCGTGGGTTAACATTTAAAGTGCCAGTGAAGTGCATTTTTTTGCACCAAAATGAAATGGCAGTTTCATTTCTTACATATAATTGTACCTGTTCATGGCTAAAATAATTTTTTAGGAAGTGCGAGGGACGAGATAAACATCGCAAATTTTTCATCCCGTGAACGGCCGTCTGAGCCTACCGCTGCTGCAGACGATAGCGGCTGTGACGTCACAAGATGGGCCCAGTTGTGATTGTAAACATGGCAGAGACTTCGGAAAGTGATACTGGTGCGAGAGAAATGAGTGATTTTGACAGCTTTTCGGACAGGATAGATGAGGAAAGTGGCCATGGAAGTCAATTTAGTTGAGGACAATATTTTGTCATAGATCTAGAGTAGATCTACACACAGGATTGGCCATCACCTGATCATACATTCATCTGTTCATAGCATGATGCAACATTCATGTTCACATGCAGTGTTGTGCTAGTTACTGAAAACCAGTAAGTAGTTACAATTACTAGTTACTTCACTACTTACACCAAAAAGTAATGCGTTACTGTGAAAAGTAACTTCTTAGTTACTTAGAAAAGGGCACCCATTAATGCCCTTATACTGTAGCCTTCATTTCAGTACTGTTATTGCATCGGAGAATAATACAACCTGTTGATCAACTTGACATGCATTTGCATCACTGAACTCTGCTAAGCAATGTGGTCTATACAAACACAAACACAAAGATATGTTTCAAAGTGCCAATCCAGCCGCTGTTGCTTAGGTGGAGGTGGAATGGCGTCGGATGAGTCTGGGTCTGTGGTCTTAGCTACTAGCTTCGCTACTAGCTTCGTCCCAGCATGTTTTTTCTGCAGATGTTTCAACAGATTTTAATTGCTGTTTTGGGCAGTCGATAGGATCTTTGACCCGCCAAGACACAACTTACATTTAACTAAAACGTTCTTTTCTTTGTGCTCGACAAAAGTGAAATAGTGAGAATATCTCCAGGCGGAGAAACTCGACTTGAGCTCTGCCGCCGCCATGACAGTCTTGTTAGTTAACACAAACACAGTGGCGTTTATTTTTCATAAACAATCTACGAATCTACGAAACAATGACACCAGCCACTCACCTTCATCTTTTGGGAACAGAAACATCAACACAGTGGCGTTTATTTTTCATAAACAATCTACGAATCTACGAAACAATGACACCAGCCACTCACCTTCATCTTTTGGGAACAGAAACATCGCCACTTCGGCAGACTTCACATTACCACAGCCAGCGGCAATGCATCGCTTCCCGTGTGTTTTTCCTCCCTTTTTCGTCACTGTCGCCTCCATTGTCAGCTTTTCTCGATTGGCAATCACTTCCAGTTGACTGCGAAACACTTTCCAATCAAATACTCGCTCAAAAACGTTGGTAAATTCGACTTTGAAATAGAGACAAAATGAATGGTGGTGAATGTAAACACTTCGGCTTGGCCCATCTTGTGACGTCACGCAGTAGATCGCAAGCCACGCCCACGAAGGCGGAGGTCGACTGCGAATTTCCCAGCGGAAAATTCAAACTCGTCAAATTCGTTGCTATTCCAACATCTTTGATATGGGTTCCAATGGACAATTTTGGTCATTACTATACGTATTAGCATAAAAGATCATGCACCGTCGCACACTTCAGTGGGTCTTTAAGTCATCTAGGGCTGCGGACACTTGATATAATAGAAATAGCCTGAGCCTTTATAAATATACACATTGACTCATCCTACTATTTTCCACACGTTACTTTCTTAGCCAGGAAAAACTGTGTTTAGTAGGCTCTAGTTACCATATGGCATGCAGTTCCTTCTGTGCAGCGCTACCAGGAATAATTTATTTTAAAAGCAGAAAAAAAGCTGATGAGCAAAATAACAAACTGCTAAACCTTTGTACTTACATTAGGTCAATGGTAAAATCATACATTCAGATAACATTGTTCCAACGGACACTAAAGCATGTTCATTTAGTTCCATGTGTTGAAATCTCAAATCATCAGTCAGATAACAAGTATATACATATTCTGAACCTACTTTATACACGGCATAGTTGAATACTCGATTCTGATTAATAAAAAAATATGTTAAAAATAATATTGCCAAGTCATAATTGATTTATAAGCTTTTAATTAATATGAGAAAATCCTCAACAAAATATTAATAATAATGAAGCGCTATGTTTACATATCACAAATAGTTACCTATAAACCTGAAGTAAATCATAAAATATTCCTAAACAAATCATTTGTAAATGTGAAGCTGACCATTGAGCGGCCCGACCAAGCAAGGAGGCAGAGGCAGAACGTCCAAATACAACCCGGTGTGGGCATTTATTACTCCTTGTGGTACATGACACAGCCTCAATATTACTGTCTCATGTAAACACAGTCACCAGCAACAAGGATCTCCCACACACACAGACTAACAGGAAAACAGAACCTAAATACACACAGGACTAATCAAACCAACAAGACACAGGTGAGGAGGGAGGAGAAACCACAGGGCACCAGGTGAACACAATCACCAGCAACAGACAAGACGGGAGGGGGAACACTTTTCAAACTAAAACAGGAAACAGAGACAGACAAACCAAAACATAGACAGATCGTGACAAATAGATGCATAAATTACATATATTCACATGCTTCCTGTGCAATGTTTTAGCGTGGAACAAACTAATATACTTCGCCAATAATTAAGCTATATAATCCGTAACGGAGACCGAGATCTATGGCCCCAGAGATCACCTCCGTTACAGTAAATATTAGCTATTTTATCGATCACTTTTTTTCTGGGGATAAACTGTTTATCTCTTCAATGCAATGACCATTGATCATATTGTCTAAATACGGTCACTTCTGGCTCCAGAAAACAAGAGGGTGATTGCCAAGTGCCAAATCTAGTCCACAAAACAGTGTTTTAATTGGAGATGGATATGTCCATTTCTTATCTGCACAATGGTTTTGACACTGGAGGTGCTGGAAAAGAGCAAAGCTGAAATGATTATACTTGTTGTGCTAAAACGACATTTTAATAGAGTGTAAGAGGTTTGCATGGCTCGAACACTGACATGACACACAGCAGCAGAGAAAGGACTATTATTTTGGCAACAATAAATTGCTTGTTAAACTGTTAAGGGAACTGAGGTGAAAGCAGTGAAATGAATAGAGGTAATGAATAAAGTGAATTTCATCCCGAGACACTGGATCAATCAAATAAAGTGGACATGTAATCACAATAAATAAAAGTAGTGATTTAAAAACTCTTATTATTCTGGGCCACTGGAGAGCTATGTAGGTGGGTTCAAATCCCAAGCCCAAGCCCAAGGAAGCTGAGCTCATGCAGGACCCGGAAGCTACTGTCTAAACTAAATACTGCCGTGATAAAACGCCATATCATGGATTATCAAGGATTATTTCTCAAACAGTATGGAGCTCAAAGGCTTTCTCTCTTGCCGGTTATACCACAAGGTGAGTTCCTTTTTATATCCAGCTTCTTCACACACATTTATAGTACAGGTTAGCTCTGAGTGTTAGCGATGCTAATGTAAACACCGACCATATTACGTCCAAAACAGTCGGGCATTGTTTCTGATAGCAACTTTCTGATAGTGCCGTGGGTCCACATTTCCGATATTACGTCATATCGGATGCAAATCTGGATCAGCTCCTTTGTACCCCCGTTTTTAGAGATGTGGGTACGGAGGAAAAGAGAGAGGGTTTTATTTTCTGACGATGCGTGAGTTCCCTGACACACCGGGGACACATATTCATGTATAAAAGACATAAAAAAGTGCATTTTGCATGAAAGGTCCCCTTTAAATATTTTATAAATGTCACATATATAAATATAATTATATACAAACACATAACAATAAAACAAATTCTGCACAATGATTAATTACTTCTTATAATTTAAATACTATTTCTGCTAACGCTTTTGTACCACAAATAATCTGTGACGCGTTTGTGTGTGTTGTGTTTGTTTCCCGGGGAAACACTCACAAGAAACCCCGGCTGTTGTTATGCCTGCTGTGACGTTAAGTTACCGCTTGTAATTATGCCTTTACAAGCTTAAAAGTTGTATTTATCATCTGAATTTGGCGAAACAAGTTTAATATTCTAAATACAAGACTTTGTTTATTTGAAATCAGATGAAAACAAAGTGTCACGGACCCTGCCGTGTTATCTATGATTACTATACGTTTTTCATTCATAATTTCAGCGGGAGGGAGGGGGAGCGGCGCTGAGGAACAGCAGAGGGCGGGTTGACAGGTGTCTGTCTCTGCATTCCCCTTATTGTGGAATAAGGGGAATGCAGAGACAGGCTACAAGTGTCTTAGGTTCAAGTTAGACAACTAATGTCTGGGTTAGTGTTCGTGACTTCATGTTTATGTCATCTTAATGGTTCATCTTAATGCACAGGCACTTTCCGTGCTTTCCAATAGTTTAAAATAGTTTTACTCCACTGTTAAATAACCCGTTCAATACAAACATGCCACTTGTAAAAATTAAATGACATTTCTGTGAACAGATATTTGTTTAGTGAGCTTATTAGAGGATGTTCCCTGAAAGATTGTAAAATGTCAATGAAGATGTCAGACTTAGTATATTTGTTAATAATTACATACAATACATGGAATTTGTGTGTGTGTGTGTGTTCCAAGTGAATCTGCGGCCCCCTGGTGGCCAGTACATAAATGATGTGGCCCCCACCACCATCCAAGTTGCCCATCCCTGCAATAGACACTTTCGCGGGCCACTTGCTGGAGCCTCGCAGCTGGGCTACTGCTGCAGAGCGCATAAAGCAGACTCTTCACAACGAAGGATCACTTCTTCTTCAGGGCAGGGAAGGCTACGTAGTACGCAGTCTACTGTCCCGCAGCTGCTGCCTCTCTGTTGGACTCCGGTACTGCACATTAATCACGAGATGTTGTATAAAAAAAAAAGTGAGTGGGGGGCGAACGCACTAACCACTCCGCCAACGCCACAGTCACCCCCGTCGTGCGGGCCGGATGAGAATGTCTGGCGGGCCGGATGTGGCCCGCGGGCCGCCAGTTAATGGTCACTGCTCTAGGGGGATTAATAAAGGTTAATCTTCTTCTTCTTCCTGGTGCATGCTGGGAGATTTTGGAGTGTGAGTGAAAGAGAAGAGCGAGACTTTTGCGTTATATTTTCCGTTTATTTTTGGTAATTGGTTAATTTAATATAGTTTATCGGTGGTGTTTTGATTTGCTTTACTTTTCGTGCTTTTTGGTGGTGTTTGTGGGGTGTTTTGTGGGCTTTTCCTGCCGGTGTCTCGCCGGCCGGCGTCTGACGCCATGGTAAATGGGGAGTTTGCCAAACTCACGCGGAAGCACGGCATTAAAATCTCAGCCGGCTTCCCATGCAATGTGGAGGATATCGGGCTGGCTGTGGGAGAGAAGGTCGGGCACAGCAGCATTAAGTCCCTGGCGCGGATGAACAGCGCGGTGGTGATCTTTCTGGATCAGGTGGAGAAGGTGAACCGCGTCATCGAGACGGGCATCACGGTGAGAGAAATGTTTGTACAGGTACAGCCGCTGATGCTGCCCGCAACCAAAGTGGTACTTTCTAATGTCCCTCCCTTCATAACTGATGAGTTCCTCAGTTTCACTTGTTTCTCCAGTGAAAAAGATGCTGTCTGGATTTAAGTCTCAGTTACTGAAACACGTAGTGTCTCACCGCAGACAAGTTTATATGATACTGAACAATCGTAATGCGGAGCTTAACCTCCGTTTTTACGTTAAAGTAGATGATTATGACTATGTGATTTTTGCAACATCATCAGTTATGAAGTGTTTTGGTTGCGGGGAGGAGGGGCACACCGTGAATGCCTGTCCGAGGCGCGGGGATCCGGCTCCGCCTGGTCCGGATGACGCACAGGCTTTTAATATCTCACTCGCAATGGATACTTTTAGAGTGGGAAGTTTAAATGTAAATGGAGCCAGAGAGGAAAGAAAGAGAGTACTTATTTATCAGACCGCAAAAATAAAACATGTTGATGTCCTTTTTTTACAAGAGACGCACAGCGACGTTTTTAATGAAACGGACTGGAAAAAGGAGTGGGAGGGGGAAGTCATTTTAAGCCACAACACCTCTCTCAGTTTAATCCTGTCTCACTGGAGGTCGAGCATTTTATCAAGGGGAGGTTGCTTTTAATAAAAGCACGGTTTGACCTTTTTACAGTTGTTTTTAGAAATGTGTATGCTCCAACAAACGGTGCAGAGAGGAAGCTGTTTTTACTCAAAGTTAGTGATGTTTTAAACGGTTGTGCCACGGAGGATTTTTTATTCTCGGGTGGGGATTTTAATTGTACAGAAAATGCATCTCTAGATCGCAACCATGCAGAGCCGCATCCAGCATCCCAGCATGCTCTGAGGCAGCTGGTCCACTCCCACGGCCTGCTGGATGTATGGAGAAGGATGCACGCAGACAACAGGCAGTACACCTGGTCCCACATCAGAGAGAGTAGAATTTCATCAGCTAGATTAGATCGTTTTTATTGTTTTAAGCATCATTTTAATACTTTTAAAATGTGCAGCATATCACCTGCTGGTTTTACAGATCACTCTTTGCCTTTATGTAATGTTTTTATTAGAAATGTTTTACCCAGAAGTGCATATTGGCATTTTAACTCGGTTTTAACATTTGATAAACATTTTAAAGAGGCCCTTATTTATTTCTGGAGTGTTTTTAGGCAGAGGAAGGAGATTTTAGCAGTCTTAGGCAGTGGTGGGACCATGGTAAGACTGAGATAAGATTGCTCTGCCAACAGCACACCCTCAATGTCACACAAGACATCATCAGATCTATGAAAGACCTGGAGAGTGATATAGTGGAACTAGAAACAATAAGTGAGACCACAGGAGATCGAGGATATATTGAAATCCTCAAAGAGAAAAAAATGGCTTTAGCCAACCTGCTGGACGTTAAAGTTCAGGGTGCACTGGTCAGGTCCCGTTTTCTCAACACTAATGAGATGGATGCTCCCACTAGTTTCTTCTTCGGCCTGGGAAAAAAGAATGGGCAGAGGCGAGTGATCCACTCACTGCTGTCAGACACAGGGCAGGAAATAACAGAGCCAAGCCAGATCAGGAGGCGAGCTGTGAGTTTTTATTCCACCCTATAGACAAGCGAGTACAAGGAGGGGGAAACTCTGTCCGAGGGGTTCTGCAATGAACTACCTCAGGTCTCCGAGGAGACCAACTCACAGCTCGAAGGGCCGTTAACGATCCAGACCGCCCTGCAAGGCATGCAGGGACGGCGGGCTCCTGGTATCGATGGCCTCTCCGTAGAGTTTTTTAAAGCCTACTGGAACGTCTTGTCACATGACGTTTTAGACGTTTTTAATGAAAGTCTGGCCTCTGGCTCTATGCCGATGTCCTGCAGGAGAGCGGTGATCAAGCTGCTACCAAAAAAAGGAAACCTGCAGGACATCAAAAACTGGTGCCCTGTGTCTCTGCTGTGTGTGGATTACAAACTTCTGTCCAAGGCTTTGGCCACCAGGCTGGGGAGGGCTGTGGAGCAGGTCATCCACCGGGACCAGACCTACTGTGTGCCCGGCAGGTCCATGGTGGACAATGTCCACCTAATTCGAGATGTTTTGGAGGTCTCCAGCTCATTGGGCATTAATACTGGTCTGATTTCTCTAGATCAGGAAAAGGCTTTCGACCGCGTTGAGCACAGCTTCCTCTGGAAAGTAATGGAGAAGTTTGGGTTCAGCGCTGGTTTCATAGCCAAGATCAAGGTGTTGTACAATAAGATTGAGAGTGTGCTGAAGTTCAACGGTGGGTTGTGTGCTCCTTTTAGAGTGTGTAGAGGGGTCCGGCAGGGCTGTGCGCTGTCTGGCATGCTCTATGCACTCTCCCTAGAACCCCTCCTCAACAAAATACGCTCCAAACTGCAAGGGCTGTTTTTACCTGGTTTTAATGGAAACATGGTTTTATCAGCGCATGCAGATGATATCATTGTTTTTATTAGAGACCAGAAAGATACAGACATTTTAGTTAACATCGTGAGGGAGTTTATTTCAGCATCGGCAGCGAGGGTGAATTGGAAGAAAAGTGAGGCCCTCGCTGTCGGTGAGTGGAGTGGCGGTCTCCCAGTTCCCCAGAACATGGTCTGGAAAAAAGATGGAATAAAGTACCTGGGGGTGTTCTTAGGGAATACAAATATAGTCCTGAAGAACTGGGAGGACGTCATAGGGAAGATAGAGGGAAAGCTCTCCAAGTGGAAGTGGCTGCTCCCTCAGATGTCTTTTAAAGGTAGAGTGTTGGTTTTAAACAACCTTGTGGCATCCCAACTGTGGCACCGCCTTACCTGTGTAGACCCTCCCTCAGGCTTACTAGCCCAATACAAAAAAGATTGGTATTTTTTTGGGAGGGCCTACACTGGGTGCCACAGGGGGTGCTGTTTTTATCTAGAGAGGAGGGGGGACAGGGCCTTATCCACCTGGCCAGCCGAACAGCCACTTTTAGGATACAGTTTTTACAGAGGTATCTGACCGGCCCGGCTGATTTGGTGTGGAGAGATGTGAGCAGCTGCATTCTCCGACGCGTGAGTAACCTGGGGCTGGATGCTGCTCTGTTTTTAACTGATTTAAACTTTTTAAAATTAATGGGTTGCCTCCTTTTTATCAGGGTGTTTTTAAATCTTGGGCCCTTTTTAACCATAAAAGGTGTCCAAAGACTGACTCTCTGTACTGGTTGTTGAAAGAGCCTCTGATTCACAAAGCCAGGTTGGACGTCAGCAGCACGAAACAACCGGCCTGACGGTGGCGCTGTGCCGATCCAAGACCCTGTGCCTTCAGCAGTTGGTGGATGCAGTGGGGCCGGAGCTGAGCGATGCCCGGGCCCTGGGCTCTCTGCTGGGTCTGCACTCTGTCCGGGTGGCCGAGAGGATCCTACAACTCTGGAGCCAGATCCTCTCCCTGATGACAAAAGACTGTTAAGGAGCTACGGACAGGGAAGAGCCAAGCCGGACCCAGCAGACCCTTTCCCGGAGATCTACCTGAGCCCAGGGCTCGGAGAGCTGGCCGGCCCCCTGCTCAAGGTCGCAAACAAAGAAATGACTGTCCACAGCTGACAAGAAAACAATTTACATGAACATTGTAAGACACCAACAAAAATGTGCTGAAGGACAGGGCCTCCACTGTGTGGAGCACCAGACTGGGTGCAGGAGGCGGACCAGGCCCACAGTGGAGGATTAAAAAAACGTACTGCCGATCTTCAGTGGAGAATTTTACACGGTGCCATCGCCTGTAATTCTTTATCTCCATTATTAATCCTGCTGTTTTTAACAAGTGTCGATTTTGTGGTTTTAAAGAGACTGTTTTCCATGTTTTTACAGAGTGCAAGAGACTCACGGGTTTCTTCTCTCTTTTAACATTGGTTTTTAGTCTTTTTAGTATAGCTTTTACCGAGAGTGTTTTTATCATGGGAGCTCCATACAAAAAAACTAATAAAGAAAAGTGGCAGCTCCTGAATTACCTCTCTGGCGAAGCAAAAATGGCAATTTATTTAAGCAGGAGAAACAGAGTTGAAAATAAGAAAGGGGAAGAGGCAAAAGCAATCTGGCTGTGTAACATCAGAGCCAGACTCTGGCTGGAGCATCGTTTTTATAAACACATTGGGGACTTGGACAATTTTAAACAGCGTTGATGTTATAAAGATATTGTGTGTTCCGTTGTTGATGAGGATTTGCACTTTGCACAAGTTTTTATGACATAGGTTTTAATGTATAATTTTAAGTGAAACGTTTTTATTGCACAATGAAGCACTTTTTTTGAAATATATGTATAATTGATAGTATGTAAATAAAGTGTTTTTGCAAAAGTCTTCTTCTTCTTCTTCTTCAACACTAAACATAACGTTTTATTTGCTTACAATAAACCAACTTATGCTATCATTAACTAATAGAGACATTTGTTTCCATGCTGGAAGTTTTTTCCAAACCTTTCTGCCACAGTAAGTCCACACTGACAGAGATACACCATAATTGCTTTACCAAATGTGGAAATGCTGTTGCACGGTGCAGCTTAATTGGGTTAACTGATATGTCCAAATCAATATCACATCTGCTTATATCAGACTCAGATATCAGCAGATACTCAATACTATAGGGATCATGGCATAACAGGATGGTCACTCACCTTCTAAAGACTGAGCCCTGAACTGCTTGTTGTGTTACCTTCACATTGTATTGTCTCTCCCTGGCCTGTACCTGGCGAGAGCCGCTCAGTAATCCACGTAAAACACACCTTATAGCTCAGGCCACTGGTTTCAAATTCAGCTTCCCTCATTATATTATTTAACCACACTTTACCTGAAGGGATGAACAGTCAAAGCAAGAGCAGGGCCAGTGCTACATTAAGCAAAATCATTACATATCAAAACATTTGGACAAAAAGGTTTTCCTTTGGACTTTTTGGACTCCCAGGGTGGTTCTACAAAAAAAGTTGCTGTTTTTTATATATGTATGTATGTATGTATGTATATATATATATATATTGTGAGCGTTATACTTGTTGTTCTTAATGGTGCAAGTTGTCAAGAGATGACAGTCGGGGGGGCGAGTGAGGACGGAGCAGTGAGTAGGGACAGTCACAGAGACAAACAGCCCAGCTTCAGGAAATATGTCCATCTTAATCACAGCACAGGTCAGCAGCTGCCAGCGGGAAGGACTGCAGAGAACAAGAAAAGAGGGGGGGCAAGAACACATTACATGTCACTTGTAAGAGGCTTTTATCCAAAGCGACTTACATACTCAATACTGTGGACAACCCCCACAGGAGCAATTTGGGGTGAAGTGTCTCAGGGACACAACGACATGCTGACTGCAGTGGGGTTTGAACCTGTGACCCCTGATCCGAACACCAACTCACAACCCACTGCACCACACGCCTCCCTCCATTTCAGAAGTATGGGAGGAACTGATGCAATCTGTGTTGGAAAGCATCAGAACAGAATGTGTCCAAGGATAGAAGTTTATACTAGCTGTGTCCCAATTCAGCGGCCGCATCCTCCTGAGGACCCAGCCTCTGAATTGCTGCGAAATGAGACGGTCTACGGAGCATTTCCTGGTACGTCACCGGCAGTTAACCCTACCTTTTGCCGCCCCCGTCGCCTAGCAACCAGCTGCAGTCACAAGTGCCGGTAATAATTTCTGACATTAGGCAAAATATTTTCAAACCGTTTTCAAACTGTTCAATATGGAGTCAGAGACAGTGCTTTTTTTGGTGTTGTTCAATATATTTAAATTAATTTCCCGAGGTCGCAACAGGCGCACCATCTATTTCAGATTAATGGAAGACCATTTCCAGGTAATGATACTTATATCTATTATCATATGATAATAGATAATTATATAAAATATACTGTATTTTTAGCTAACAGCAATGTTAATATTAGCCTATAATACATGTTTAAAATGTTATTTCTCATGTTGAGTATAGCTGGTGTATGTATATATATATATATATATATATATATATATAGCCTATATATATATATAAACATGTCTATAGAGATATATTTATACACAAACACAGAATATATGTATGTACTGTATTTTTAGCTAACGGTAATGTTATTAGCATATAATACTGATACAAATTTCATTTCAGGTTGAGTATAGCTTGAGTGTATATATATAAATATATATATATAAGTATATGTATATATTATATATATATATATAGTATATATGTATATATATTTATATATGTATGTGTGTATATATCAATAAACATATATACTTATAAACATGTCAATAGAGATATATTTATACACATAAACACAGAAAAAAAATGCTCTTCACTTATTTAACCCTTTTTTCTCAACCTTTCCCTCTACCAGCCAAGGCCCCTGTACTGCAGGATCAATTTAAGCGTCCCTGTCCTGGACAGGTTTTTTAATGACCAGGACACACGCCCTGATTTCAGGCTGAGCAGGGAGTCCCTGAAGGTGCTGCTGGACATCCTGGGTCAGGACAGGAGACACGGCTGGGGGGCCACAATCGAGGCCCTGGTGTTCCTGTTCTGGCTGTCAAGTGGGGCATCATGCAGGGTGGTCTCCAGAGTTTTTGGGATGCCTAGATCCACGGTACATCGGATTGTCCACAGAGTGACTGAGGAGGTGGTGGCCATTCGCCACCAGGTCATCCACCTCCCCAGGACAGCAGAAGACCTGGAGGCTGTGTCGCGTGGGTTCGCAGGGCTGGCCAGACACAGAGCCTTCAGAAAAGCTGCTGGAGCAATCGACGGCTGCCATGTCCGCATCGTGCCACCAAGCGGCCCTGATGGTCACTGTTATAGGAACAGAAAACTGTTCAGCTCCATTTTGCTGCAGGCTGTTTGTGACCATCAGGGCCGCTTCATCGACACGTACGTGGGCTGGCCTGGGTCAGTCCACGACTCTAGAGTGCTCCGCCACAGCCCACTCTATCGGCAGGCACTCTACCCTCCTCCAGGGCACTATATCCTCGCAGACGGGGGTACCCCTGCCTCCAACATCCACTCCCCCTCATCACTCCCTACAAACGGCCGCTGCAAGGTGTGGGACCCCAGCGCTTCAACAGCCATCACTCCCGGGCACGCTCCATCATTGAGCGTGCCTTCGGGGTGATGAAGACTAGATTCAGGAGTATCTTCCTGCAAGCGCTGGAGGTGCACCACACCTTTGTTCCTCAAGTAAGTAATCACTCATTAGGACATTTTGATAATACTGAAGAGTAGATCTGACATGAGGTATAAGATATATATATATATATTTATATATTTCTGCCAATTTTAAAAATGTCAGATCATAACAGCATGTGCCATCCTCCACAACATCTGCATTGGGGCCGGCGACATCATGGCCCCAGAAGAGGACATTGTGGAGGATGTAGCGGAGGATGAGGGGGAGAATGTGTTGGAGGCAGTCAGTGGTGCTCCTTGGCGGGACCAACTGTCTGCAGAGGTGTCTGCCCTGGAGGAGGTTCCTGGTGACCACGATTATGTGTAAAGGTATGTAGAACAATTGACGAGCTGTGATAAAATAACCTTGTGCAATATTTATATACATCTTTTGTTCTTATCTGCTACTGAAAACATCTTAGTGACATGGCAGCCGTCGATTGCGTCCGCCCTGCGAACCCTAGCCCTAATGGACAATCCGATGTACTGTGGAGAGAAGCAACCCCAACAGCTCTGGAGACCACCCCAAATGAAGCCCCACCCACCGTCAGAGGACACCAGGGTCTTAATTGTGGCAGCCAGGTCCAGCAGCACCACCTGGGACTCCCTGCTCAGCCTGAATGTGTATATAGTTGAAATGTTGTTTTATTTGTATGTTGTTTTATTTGTATGTTGTTCAATTAAATAAATCATAAGTTTCATATTGCTCATTACATTTATTTATCTACTAATTTTTCTAGGAGAGAAAAAAGCCTGTTAAGGTTCTCCCTGCTCTCCTGGGCTCTCCTCTCCTCTGCCTCCCTCTGCTGCTTCATGTCCTCTCTGATGAGGTCCATTAGCCCATCCTTTCTTTTCCTTTTAGGCCGTGATGGCCCTGCCTCAACCTGATCCTCGTCCTCCTCGTCCTCCTCGTCCTCTTGGTCCCCCACTGCTGAACTTGGCCGTGGCGTGTCGTCTGGAATAGAGGATATTAGGACAGGCGGGCAGATGGAGGGCCTCTGTCCTAATATCTCATCCATTTGGATAAACCACGGCCAAGTTGCAGCAGTGGGTTTCCCACCGACTCCCTCTCCTGACCCTGGGTATTTGCAATCCTAAAGGCAGAGTAAAACAATCATGGCAGGACAAAAAAAAACACCAGCAGATAAACAAATGTCAGCAAATGTGTTTATTAACTTGTAAAACTCACATACTTTATATCTTTTTTTAAGATTGTCCCACTTCTTCTTAGCTTGCAGGGGAGTTACACTTCCCTGCAGGCCCATATCTTCCAAAACCATCCTAATCACAGAGAGAACAGTAAAAAATCTAGTATTATGAATAAAACAATAACAATGTCACAAGGATACACACACTTAGGAAGAAATCTTCTT
The DNA here is from genome assembly GCA_031216635.1 of Dissostichus eleginoides. Classification (NCBI taxonomy): domain Eukaryota; kingdom Metazoa; phylum Chordata; class Actinopteri; order Perciformes; family Nototheniidae; genus Dissostichus; species Dissostichus eleginoides. The sequence goes on from CM062280.1 coordinate 795,744, forward strand.
TCTTTTTTTAATGGTGGCATGGAGACATCCCTACACAAATACAACAAAGACTAATAAGGCATTGCCCCATATACTAGTTGTCTTATTAGAATGGACTGTATGAAATGAGGGATGATTAATAAAATAAGAACGATACAAACTGGATATTGTGCCTTACCTCCAAGCGATGCTCGCGGACAATTTTGCCCCTGTGAAGAGGGATTCATTCTCCCACGCATTTGAATAAATTGAGCAGTCTGCTCCTTGCTCCCTATCAAAACAAATTGTTGCAGTAAGATTTGTATAACAAAAGCAGTTAAATAAATAATTTAGCTTTATAATGAATCCCAACAATATGAAAACCAAACAGGGTTTAGAACATGTCGAAATATTTTCACTTCATATTATTTTATGTATGTAATATAAAGACATCTCCAATCTATGGAAGCCCATTTCCGCCACTTAAAAACAATTAAATCCCCATGAAAAGTCATAATAATGAGATAAAAAGTCATAATAATGAGATAAAAAGTCATAATTATGAGATAAAAAAGTCGAAATGATGAGATAAAAAGTCATGAGATACTTTGTCACAACAGACAAACTAGCAGCTCTTTGGCTCGAGTTCTCCTATTTATCTTGACACGGAAATGGATTGTGAGTACATTGAGGACTACTTTAAACGTGGATTTACAACAGATGAAATACTTAATTTGCTTGCTGATTCACATGGAGTTGTACTAAGCAAACGCACCCTTGAAAGGATTTTAAGCAAGAAGCAGCTCTGGCGTCAAAAGAATAAAACCGATGTGGCTGAGGTGGCAACTTTCATTGAACAGCAACTGGAAACATCTGTCAGTGTCATGGTTACAGATGGATGCACCAAAAATGCTGGTTACATGGAATTGTGACTGACAGAGAAACAGTGCGAATACTGCTACAGTTATTGGATGGTGAAGGTGTTTATCTGAGGTCAAGAAACAGACTGCGAAGGCGCATCTACCACAGCTGTGGTCCAAACTATGTATGGCACATTGATGGTTACGACAAGCTTAAGCCATTTGGAATTGCAATCAGTGCATTGACGGGTTTTCCAGAAAGATGATATGGCTTGAAGCTTACAAAACAAACAAAGACCCGAAGATCATCGCTGCATAGCTACTTTATTGATGCTGTTATCAATGCTGATGGGTGCCCTGCCAGACTCAGACTTGATTTAGGAACAGAAAATGGCCATATGGCTGAAATGCAGCAGTTTTTGCATTTTTCTGAGAACCAAGCTGAAACAGACAATGTAACCTTTGGTCCAAGCACTGGAAACCAGCGTATTGAACCATGGTGGCTGACCTTGCGAAGTGAGTGTGTCCAGTTTTGGATGGACCTTTTTGACAAACTGAGTGTAGATGGCTACTTCTCAGACAACTTCTTGGACAAGTCCTTGAACCAGTTCTGCTTTCTACAAATAATACAGGTACTTGTCACATTATGAAATAAATAAATGTTGAATGTGGTGAATATTTTTAAAGAGCCACAAATGACCATGTGTAAAATAGAAATTGCCTGTTTTCCGTGGAGAGAGTGAATAATAAGTTATTGTTTCTGGCTAACAAAAACATGTGGGTATTCAGAGTAGCTGTGTCAAATAAGTAGGGATTTAAGAATTTTTATTTTCGGGTTTATCCACCACATTTTTATAGCTGTTAAGATATAACATTAGTTGCACTGCTGCAATTTACATTTTACAGGTATTAATATGATTGTGCCAACCTACCATAGTACAACTAGAAGACAAATCTCACAAATATAACAAACCATGGGTCAGGACTACTTGACTAAGGCAGTAATCACCACTGCCCAGTATTTTTATACATTCTATTTGACTGAATATTATTTGCCTCCTAGGAAGAACTTAATGAGGTTGTATTGACTTGGAACAATCACAGAGTCCGTCAAGTCCATAACTCACGATCACCCCATGGACGTCCCTCCATATTGCATGCAGTCCCATCTGTATGGAGGCAGAGATTGTTTGCACCACGTGGACCTGGAGAAAGTTCAAGTCTGCCTTGATGAGTGTGTGTTCAAGGACTTCCCATGTGATGAAGATGTGTTCCATATCTGTTTGGATCTAATGTCAGAGTATAATCTGAAATTAAAAAATGATGTGTTTGAAACTGTTAACCTGTATATCGCACTCAGACAACTGATGAACAATGAACTGGATCATTAACTTTCCTGGGGCAGTGTCACAATTTATATTTCAGAAATGTGTATTTGTTTCCTGTTTCATTCCAGGACAAATTGAAATATATATACTGATTGCAATTGTCAGAATTATAATAGATTGACTATGTGTAAAAACAGGATACAAATGCAAAATACACACATGTATTAATAGAATTATTTATTCAATTATTTAAACAAATAGCATACAAAATTGCTGTTTTCAGTTTGACTGGATATAATTGTTTCCAAGCAGCTCTTTGATGGCTGAGTCACTGAGCATGTCCTGTATCATATCACGATAAGAAGAACAGTTTCAGTTTAAAGGCAAATCTCAACAGCAAACGTTGTGTTGCATGCAAACTAACAGTTGACTATTTTTCAGACTTGTTATAACATTCCCATTAGGCTTTTCCCTCTTTCATGAACATAAGTTACCTATAAGCTAAACTTTAGTTGTGATTAAGACTATATTTAATATAAGGAAAAATGCAACATTTGTTCTAATTGGTCCCTCCTCTCCTACTCCTCTCCTCCTCTGCCTCCTTCTCCTCCTCTCTTCCTATAGAGAACCGCAGTGACGCGTCCTAAAACCCGGAAGTAAACTTCTTCCGGTTCCTTCGACAAAAATGCAATGCAATTTCTCCATAGGATTTTGGAAAATAGCTCGAAATAAGGTCTGTGGTTGACACACATTTAAGAGACGGATCACGTTTTGTTCAGCCGGATAATCTCCACATATGATTTTCGAATCATAGATCTAATCGATAGATTTATGATCGATAGATTTATGATCGATAGATTTATGATTCGAAAATTATAAGAGATGGGTAGACATGTGGAGATTATCCGACTAAACAAAACGTGATCTGTCTCTTAAATGTGTGTCAACCACAGACCTTATTTCGAGCTATTTTCCAAAATCCTATGGAGAAATTGCATTGCATTTTTGTCGAAGGAACCGGAAGGAGTTTACTTCCGGGTTTTAGGACGCGTCACTGTGGTTCTCTATTCCTCCTCCTCATCTCCCTCTCTTGCTTACTCCCTCTTCCACACTTCCTCACTCTCTCCTCTTACTCTAACTTGTATATTGCTAACACACTCCTGCCCGCATTATCAAGAGCCTGACTAAGTTCTAGATTTGCCAAGTAGCCGAGATATCCATGTGTTATGATATTAGGGTCATGCAGAGTGAGATCGCTATCCCTTATGAGAGAGAGAGAGAGAGAGAGAGAGAGAGAGAGAGCGAGAGAGCGAGAGAGAGAGAGAGAGAGAGAGAGAGAGTTTCTGGAAGTAAAACGAAGCAGCAGAAAATATAGGTCTGTGAAGTATTTTGTTTAACAAGAAGAACTAAATGCAACGGCCTCCAAAGAAGAGCTCGCCTCTCTCCAGTCATTTCGACATTATTGAACCTGAAGCTTGTTGCTTCGGCCCTGGGAGACCACAGAGTAATCCCCTGTTTCCTCGACTACGGTCTGGGAGCCGACAGGAAAGTTCAACACATGCATAATGAATGCTATCCATGCTATCTGACTCAAGGGCGCCGGAAGCAGGGGGGCCAGGGGGCCATTGGCCCCCCCACTTTACAGCCCTGCCCCACATTTTCGCAGCAGCGGATGCCGCGGAACACTGTACACATCCCGTTTCAATAATTCCCCTCTACTCTAAAGTCGCATCTAAAAAGAACGCCATCTGATCTAGCTGTGTATATGTTTGTTATTTTTGATTGTTATATTCAATCTCATTAGCTACAGGCATTTGTGAAGCTTGTAAAGGGAAGATGACAGCTCTCACTCGCCACTCTGCTCTTCCACAGCGCCGCTCCCCCTCCCTCTGCTGAAATTATGAATGTAAGGCGTATAGTAATCATAGATAACACGGCAGGGTCCGTTACAGTTTGTTTTCATCTGATTTCAAATAAACAAAGTCTTGGCTTTTAGAATATTAAACTTGTTTGGGCAAATTCAGATGATAAATACAACTTTGAAGCTTCGGCATAATTACAAGCGGAGAACGGAGTAACTTGACGTCACAGTAGGCATAACAACAGCCGGTGTTTCTCGTGAGTGTTTTCCCCGGAAACAAACACAATACACACAAACACAAAAATACACAAACACACACACGTATATACACACACACTCGCGAGCTCCCCCCAGACCAGCAATCCAAACGAAAATATTTTCCCTCCGTTACTACTTTGATCATTTGCTCCGCTAATAATCAATCAGATCGATCCCGAAGAAGAGGAAACTATAAAGGCCTTTTTCTCAAAATGATGACTCGCTGACAGTCATTATAATGTTATGCTTAATATTTGGAGTACAAAAACAATCCTGATATCATTAGAAAGCTAGGAATCTCCTCTTTCCAACATTGTATACAACTCAAAATGTGTCTTCGGGTCAATGCGACTGATTTCGATGGAGCAGGTCACTTTGCATTAGGTAAAATAAAGCAGGCAGACATAACAGGAAGAATATGTAGCCTACATTTTAATCCAATCAAATAGGACATTGTCACACCATTCAAATGTATCCATGTACATTACAATCAATAAAAAAGCTTAGATTTGTTTATTTGTTACGTTGTTTACGTTATGTGTTACGTTGTTCTGTGTGTGTCAGCCATTAACCTAGATAGATAAACTTGCAAACATGTCAGAAGAACCGGCGCATAACAAAACAAAATACAGTCAAACTAAACTGAAATTCAACAACTTGAATGTCACATCCTGACATCCACAACTCCGGAGCCTGGCCCTTCAACCATAGAACCAGCGCAGCCAGATGAACCCCAAAGCAGCAGCTCTGCGGCCGCAGAGACTGTCACAACCGCCGGCATTGTTGAACCGAAACAGGCTGGTTCCGACTGCATGGAGGTTTGTTATCGGGACATTGAGACGGGCAAATAAAAGCTTATTTGGGCAAAGATGAAGGTACTTCAATGCAGAATGGTACAAAAACAGAGAGTGGTTCATTCTTTGCAAAACCACTAAACGAGCCTTCTGTGAAATATGCAGATTTGCTGCTGTTAAACGGCTTGTAACTTTCTCCAAATGTGGAGATGACAGCTTTGTAAATACCGGAGTTAATAACTGGAGCTTTTCACAGAGTGTGTTCAAAAAAAGTGCGCTTACTTCAGTCAAACACCAGTCAACATTCAGCTTGTCAAACAAGAGCGTATTGAGCGGGAAAAAAGGAGAGATGGAATGATGGAGCAGCTGCGCTGTCATATGTGTGGGCTGGACCTGTATAGTCTAATTTACAGGAAAGGAGTGAGCAGAGGGTAGAGTGGTCCATTCTTGTTCTGTTTTCTGTGACTATCTTCCTCATGCTGAACACCCTCTCAGACTTTCAGTTGCGCGCGCTACTAAAGAGACGCGTTACCATGGAAACCAAACAATGGTGTAGCTGTATTGAAGTCCGAGTGGAAACAGTAGCATTTGGAGCGTTACTCACAAATCAGATTTAGTCAGAAATCGGGAGAAATGCGGGATAAATATGACCCCGGGAGGAAATCGGGAGTCTCCCGCGAAAATCGGGAGGGTTGGTAAGTATGTCACATACACATACACTTTTTGGCCCCCCCACTTCTGAAATGAATCCGGCGCCGCTGATCTGACTGTACCACTTCGGTTTGGTGATGTTACTGAATAATCGCTATGGCATTAGCATTTCCCCCAGAATAGCAAACTGAAAAGCGATAAAGAACGACAGTGCAATGTACAATTAACGCATGACTTTTTAACCACTGCGTTAAATTAGTGGTGTATCGTAGCTGAGATAACATTTATGGGTTAGGGTTAGCAACTCACAGCAGCAGTATGCCTACACTATGTTCATTAGTGGCGTGAACGTTACGACAAAACTATAGGCATATATATTATAGTTCATAACAGGTAATGTCAAAGCTATGAACTGCATTGTTGTAGTTTAGCTGCAATATAGACTTTATGTAACATCTAACTTTTACAAAAGTAACCTGTAATAGTTACCTTATTTAGGACTAGATGCCGTTTGCATGGTGGAGAGCAGCAAGGTGATGACGGGACCTTTGAAGACAGCGCCGCTGCAGCGCATGCGCACTTCTTATCTCATAATTATGACTTTTTATCTCATGACTTTTTATCTCATTATTTCGACTTTCTTATCTCATAATTATGACTTTTTATCTCATAATTTTGACTTTTTTATCTCATAATTATGACTTTTCATGGGGATTTAATTTTTTTTAAGTGGCGGAAATGGGCTTCCATACCAATCGCCCGTTTCTTTAAATAAAAAAAATAAATCGGTTTATTGTTTCATGTCGTTTACTATTTGGGTGAGTTGAAACCCTATACTTACATTTAAAAACAAATCCAGCTCCTGCCGAAGTTTCAGCCGTTGCCGGGACGTTAGAAGCCATTTTCTTTAAAAAAAACTCATTCGTCACCGTCGCCCATTGCATCCTGGGATATGGTACACTGCGGAGTGTACATCAGATGTATCCTCAAAATCTGGGAAAAGTAGGCTGCATTTGTGGGCTGCATTCGGAGGAGTCGTCTTTTTTTGAATTGGGACAGCCTTCGTTTGGCGGAAGTGACGTATGCAGTCTACGAATGCATCCTCAGGAGGATGCGGCCGCTGAATTGGGACACAGCTACAGAGTGAGAGGGGTTAAGGAGTCATAAAAGCCAGTGAAATATAAGAAACACATGCAAAGGCTAAGCTGCACCCCCCCCTACTCTCCTCAGCTGATGACTGATACACTGCTGCTGCACATAGCTCGCTAAATATGAACTCGCCACCAGTTCAGTACAGAATCTATGCAGAGAATATTTCCCATAATAAGTTCTGCATGCACATCATGAACAGCAGAGATGCATGAACAGATAATGGGTTTCCACATTAACAGGATTTGAGATTTGACTCAGCCAACATAGATTAGTGGTACTTCTGAAAATAGTGAATGTGAGAGGCATTTTTGGATAAAAGTCACCACCTTCAAAAAACTTACAAAAACTCACCTTCATCAGTGTTTGATTGTTTTTTTATCGCTTGATTTTAATTTGACTTTAACTATATTTATTTGTTGTTCTTTTCTTTTCACTATCTCTGTAAAGCGACTTTGAGCACATGTAAAAGCGCTAACAAAATAAATCTATTATTAAGGAAGCAGACTTTTAAATATAATTCAGCTATGCGGAATCTAGAAAACCGAGATCCCAATCCTCATTTAGAGTTTTGATTATCTAATTTGCATAAACAAAATGTCTGCCAAATTGCTATTTTTTTACTTTTCTTAACTCTACTAATCCTTATCACTTTAACCAGGCTAGCAAAACTGACCAATGACATTTAAATACCTATGTTTCGATGGTCAGAGATTATAAGACATTTTTCAAGTTATTAGAAGTAACGGTAGTCATGAATAGGCAATTATTGGTGAAAAGGTTTTTCTGTAATGGTGGCTGCATATTTATATTGTTTTGTATTGTTTCCTACTAACTTCTTCAGAAATGGCTTAATCAGAATCTCTGACCAGCAGAACATATGGACATTTCATTTGTCATTTTTCTTGCATGGTTACAATGTTAATAAATAAAATTGCTTAGAGATGTAGGATTCACCGGCTGGAATTCATCCTCAAAGAAAATTCACAACAAATTTCACGGAAAGGTTAACCCAATGGTGAAATCAACCAACACAAATGAAATGTAAGTCACTTTGTAAGAAGCGACGTACAATACACTCCATACTGTGGACAATCCCCTCAGGAGCAATTTGGGGTGAAGTGTCTTGCCCAAGGACACAGCGGCATGCTGACTGCAGCTATCCAGTCTCCCCCAGATATCCTTCATCCTGCAGCTTATATCCACTTAGGGGGCATGATTGGGTTCAAATAAGTTTTGGTCCACTCTCACTGGGGACCCTTATTGTGAGTGTTGTCTATATGACATGCAGAAGTGCTATCAAATGTGTTGTGTGACTGCTTAAAACGGAGTCTCTGACAAAATCATCACTGTTGCACAGCTGCATTACTCTGTATGTGTCATGTTGTTGTCCTAACAACAAGGTCAGCGTGTATTCTCATGCCATTCGAGTCCAAATATAATTCAATCTGTCAGAACCATTTTTAAATAATCTTACTGTTATCAAGTGTTCTTGAAACATGCTGCTGCCTAATAAAGCCCCGGCCACACAAGGACGATAACGGTCGTATCTGCTACAGTTCACTATCAGATAGACGGTTCGGCCACACGAGGCCGACATGGAAACGATAACGATAACGGGTCCCTAGGTGGGTAGATCTGCAAACCAAACCGTGTTTACGCCTATACGATCATTTCCTGATAACATTGAAGCAATAGCCCCGCCTCTCCCCACCTCTCCTGCTCAGAGATCAGCTGCTGGGCTGTCAGAAGAGGGGGAGGAAAAGAGAGGCTCTGTTTATTATTCTTATATAGAGTCGTTATTCATTTGTTTTAAAGCTCAATAAATAACAAAGAAGACCTTTGACCGGCACTTTTCTAATTTTGTCCGGAAGATTTAAACTTTAACGGACATGTTGACCGGCGAAAAAAAATCTAACTGAAACTCTGCCGCACGGTCCCCTCGTCCCTTGGAAGAGGCGGAGAGGTGGGTGTTTTTCATCTGCTGGTGGACCACCGGAGAGTAGGAGCAAACGCTTGCCTCGGGGAGGGAGAAAAAGAGCCAGAGCGTCCACAGCGGAGAATAAACAGAAGGGCAACCATGCAACCATGCGCGGGAAGTCTTCTTCGCTGCTTTTGTGGCAGGACTACAGCGCCACTTACAGGCCTGGCATATGTACTACAGCGTCTCCAGCGCTTTCGAGCGGTCTCGTGTGAACGGACACGTTTCTGGTGCCTGTTGCGTGTGGACGGAAGACTTTTTTGATAACGATTGCGGTCCATTTGCGTTATCGTCCTCATGTGGCTCCAGCCTAAGAGTCGGTCAGGTCTAGAGGCGTTGCTGGTGTTTACACTACACCACTGTTAGCAGCTACATTAGCCCATGTGGGACTTTGTGCCTCAGGCTCTATTGGATGCCCAACAACATTCAGATAGATTAGTGACTGTGTTGCCCTGGGCATTTCTGAAATATACAGATAAGAAGGGTTTACAAAAATACCCACAAAATCCTCTAGTATGCTAGTGACCAGATCTTTTTGTTTGTGGTTTGTTCATACCTTTATTTGTGACATACATTTCTGGTTTTCTGGTAACAGTCTGTGCTCTTATTTACCAATAAATAGTTCCAGCCTGTAAATTAAGTTGACCCTCTCTTCAAGAACATTCTGAATGACGTGAACATGTGAGACTTAAATAACAATATAAAGTCTATTTTTTGCAAAAGAGTTGCACCGACCATGGCACTGGCTCAGAAGAACTGCACAGTTGCGCATCAATGTGATCAGGACAACAACAAGGTCAAAGTTCAGTCACAGTCTTTCAGTGAACAGGTGCTTTCTAACAAGTTGTTTACACCGTGGTGTCATTGAAACCTTTATTCAGAACATCTACCGGATCAGGGATCTAGAGAAATATGTTGTCTACCGGTCTCCTTCCTGCCCCCTTCAAAGCCTTTGATTCCAATTCTTCTCCTATTTTCATGCCTGCCTCTAGTGTGAGATGTCTTCCCCTATAGCAGCTTTAAAAAATCAACAGTTAAACCAAAGGGTGGAAGAGAATTTGGGTCAGAAGATGGATCAGAATGAGGAAATTAAATTCAATCCAGACATAAACAGTTCTTATACATCAATATCTCACGACCAACTTTATCTATCTCCCTCACGTTTTTCTGTTTCCTTTCAGTGGTTGAATATATAATCAAATGAAGAGTGCATACTGTAGCCTATCCTCTGATGTGTTTTATTGCAGTTTACCTCAGAGTGCGTACAGGCAGACAGCTTAGAGTCCCAGGGGAACTGCTTCTAACCCAGTGGTTCTCAAACTTTTTCTGTCATTCCCCACTTTGAACAGGTGGGCCTTTTCAAGCCCCACCTGTTCCTCATCGCTCCAATCAAATGGTAGGCCAAGCTTAAAATTGTCAAATGTATCATTCTATAACAGGGGTCTCCAACCTTTTTTAGGATGAGAGCTACTTTCCAAAAATAAAACAAGTCATGAGCTACTTTTAATCCTCTTTTTTTGTTTTTTTGCAGTGTATATATTTAGCACATTTTAACATTATGATATGCTGACCTTTGACCTTTGTGTGCTGTTTGGGTCTGTGGGACCCGTTTTCAGTGTTTACTAAAATAAAATGAATGCAATCTAACTATTCTAACCTGCTTTATTTGGGGGTGGACCTAACCTCCTTTAGGCGGTCGGGGGGCATGCACCCCCCGGAAGATTTTTTTTTAAATGTTGAAGTGAAATGCATCAATCTGGTGCACTTTGAGCACAAAATGAATTGATGGATACAGCTCTCAACACTCAGATGAAAGGGAGCTGTATACTTTTCAATGATCCAAACATCTTTAGAATATGATCACAACCAATAACAAATCATTTAAACTTGTTTATTCTTAGCTTATGTTACCTAGTTAGCATTCTTTCTTTTTATTTATGCATATTTTACTAATCACTCCCCTTTTAAACTGTTTTCTTTTTTTTTTACTGTCCTATAGTACACCTTGGAATGATTTCTTACTTTATTTTTTACAACTAGGCTATATTAAATAGATAAAGGTGTGTTCTCTAGCTCTCTCTCTCTCTCTCTGTCTCGCTCGCTCACAGAGGCTGTGTGCTCCTCCATGGCGATGACGGCTTGCGTTAAAAAATAAAATACACACAGGCCTATTTGTAAAGTGGGGAGACACAAACGGGATTCCGAAAAGTGTCACGATTAAACTCCTTATGAAGTGGTGAGGTGCCGCTCCACATTGCTTTTCCTCCCGACTGCAACGCTGTTGTGTGTGTGTGTGTGTGTGTGTGTGTGAGAGCGTTTCACATGTGTGTATGAGAGATTTTTATATATGTCTGTAAATTATTTTGGTTTCAGTTGTGTGTGTGTGAGAAGGCTCGGATTGGCCATTGGGAGATTTGGGACTTTTCCCGGTGGGCTGCTGCCCTTGGTGGGCTGCTGCCTTCGGTGGGCCGCTGGCTCTGGCATAGGTGGGCCTTGGACTTTCACAGCGCCGCTGCGCCGGTACCGCATCCGCCGCCGCAAACACCCGCCGTTGCGAGGCTCCGGCGCAGCGGCGCTGTGAAAGTCCACCGCCGTTGCGAGTCTCCGGCTGTAACAGTCCACTACCGCCCGCGAGGATCCAGGATCGATTCCGGCCTGAGGTCCACATTTAAAAAAAATAAATAAATAAATGTAATCTCCCGTTCATCGCGTCCATTCGCGACCCACCTATCACATCTCTGCACCTTGAGAAACGCTGTTCTAACCCAACAAGGCTTTTAATTCAACCGCAGAGAGATGAAACCATTTAGAACAGGGGTCTCCAACACGTCGATCGCGAGCTACCGGTAGCTCGCAAGCCCTCAATAAGTAGCTCGCCAAGCAAATCCCAAATGTAAAAAATACACCAAAAAAAAAGGAGATGTAATTAAAAGAATCTACCCTATGCATAAACGAAACACCAATCATAGCGAACTCTATCTACTTACTACAACTCTATATCTATCTAACACCCCTCCTCCCCCCACAATGAATATCGACCAATCACGTTCTTGCTTGATTTGCGGGACCTGCGTTGCAGTCTGGAAGAAAAGCAATGTGGAGCGGCAGCTCCCCGCTTCATAAGGAGTTTGAACGTGATTTTCCTTCTGGCAGATTCTACAACACATCAGCCCCATTGAACAGCCTAGTCATGCCAGCCTATACAGCACATGAGGGGCAGAGTTTTACTCTGTGTGTGTTGCAACTTGCATATTTATTGCACTTGACGCACACACACGCATGGCGTAATTTCCACTGGGGACAGTCCCCCCCACTTTACAAATATGTTTGACAGACAGACAGACAGACAGACAGACAGTAAATCATCATGGCTCGGGATAAAAGAGAAACCAGAGAGAGAGAGCACACCTTTATCTATTTAATATAGTTGTAACAAATAAAGTATGAAATCATTCCAATGTGTACTATATTGTATTTAAAAGGGGAGTGATTAGTAAAATATGCATAAATAAAAAGAAAGAATGCTAACTAGGTAACATAAGATAAGAATAAACCAGTTTAAATGATTTGTTATTGGTTGTGATCATATTCTAAAGATGTTTGGATCATTGAAAAGTATACAGCTCCCTTTCATCTGAGTTTTGAGAGCTGTATCCATAAATTCATTTTGTGCTCAAAGTGCATCAGATTGATGCATTTCACTTCAATTTAAAAAAACATCTTCCATGCATGCCCCCGGACCCCTAGAGGAGGTGAGGTCCACCCCGAAATAAAGCAGGTTAAAATAATTACATTTCAGACATGTTCTTTTAGTAAACACTGCAAACGGGTCCCACAGACCCAAACAGCACACAAAGGTTAAAGGTAAGCATATAATAATGTTAAAATGTGCCAAATATATACACTGCAAAAAACAAAAAAAGGAGTAAATGTAGCTCACGACTTGTTTTATTTTTTGAAAGTAGCTCTCATCCTAAAAAAGGTTGGAGACCCCTGATTTAGAATATACCACAGCTGTTTGTTCTAATCATGGGTTTAAAACAGACCGCTGTTCCTTTTCTGTGGCCATTATGGAAATCAAACCGATCATATCCTATTCCACAAGTCCCTACACACACACATAGAAGCACTTACTGATCTGACAACCTTATAAGAAGGAAGGCAACAGTGGTCAAACCATTTCAAAGATTCAACGATAGTTTACTGTCATTCTGCAACACGAAAAGCAGGTGTAGTCCATTTACCGTATGCTATGCAAGAAAACACAAGGAAATATAACATGAAATAAAATAATAGTGTATACATGATTCATAAAAAAAGGCAAAGTCAACCCTTTTTTATTTAAATATGGCGAGTTCGTGGGAGCTACTGGTGCTTTATCTACATGGAGTTAGCATAGTAATTGCCACAAATGTAGTTCTTCTGCCCTCACCACGTTTAGATGCATGGCTATGCAGCGAGCTAAACACTCTCCCAAAAATGACCGAGACAGGAGCTGACGTTTGGTACTTTAATAGGAGCGGTGTGAAACTGAAATGATACAAACAAAGACATGTATAAATATCTAACAACAACAAAATACAATGTACTTTTCCCCAAAAATAGACCAAAGGCACTCCAACATCCAATAAGGGACAATAACTACTCATGTAGCAATTACATACATGGCTTAACTACATATGATGAATTTAGATCAATGTTACATGAAATGCAAAAATATAAGTGGCACATTATACAAAATGTTTCCCTAAACAAATGTACTCACAGATTATGCCTTCTCAAGGGTGAAAATAATCGGACGGAGACAGATAGAGTCAGGAACCTGCTCTCCATGCGGCTCTTAAACAAAATGGCGGAACGGAAACATAACACAGACGTTTTGCTAGGAACGCACTTGCCTGTCCCTAGAGGCCACTAAGGATATGGCAGTCAAGGAGATAGATGTCAGTCATTAGAATGACAGAACACTCCCCGCCTGGCATCTGTAAGATGTCAACACTAACTAGAAACTGAGAAAGGAGTGTTAGGTCTAATGCACTGTAGTAGCTCACTTCACAGTGACTTATTAGTGTCCTTTTGTAAGAGAAGGACTGTCTCCGAGATAGGTCTAAGAAACAGCTTTGTTGTACCGTCCTTGACAATCTTCACCTCAACCTTCCTAACTTTCCCGTCGTCACTGGGAAAGGTCTTTGTAACTAGCCCGACCGGCCAGCTGTTCCTCTGAACTTGGTTGTCCCGTAGCAAGACGACATCCCCCTCTTGCATGTTAGGCCTTTCGTTCCTCCAAATGCGTCGACCTTGGAGATTGCTGATATATTCTCGCCTCCACCGTTCCCAGAAAGTGTTGGCCAAACTCTGAACCTGTCTCCACTGACGCCTATAAAGGTCACTCTCACCGAACTGGCCTGGAGGTGAAGGATGTGTGCCGACTTTCTGGGTAAGGAGAGTGGCTGGAGTGAGAATGAGTGGGTTCTCTGGGTCCGTAGAGACCGAGGTTAATGGCCTGGCGTTGACTATTGCTGTTACCTCTGCCATGAGTGTAGTTAGCACTTCATGCGTCAGTTTTGCAGTGCCAAGTTTGAGCAGCATAGCATCTAGGACGCGACGTATGACCCCAATCATTCGCTCCCAGCTGCCGCCCATGTGTGAGGAGTGTGGAGGGTTAAACTGCCATGTGCACCCCTGTTCTGTCAGATAGTTCTCAATCCGATCGTTGTTGCATCCTTTGGAGTCAATTTGGAGTTCTTTGCAGGCTCCCACAAAATTGGTTCCGCAGTCTGATCTGGACTGCTTCACAGTGCCCCTGATGGCAAGGAAGCGTCTTAAAGCATTAATGAAGCTGGAAGAATCCATCGATTCCAGCACCTCAATGTGTATTGCTCGTGAGCTCATGCACACAAAGACGACCCCCCACCGCTTGCTGTTGGCTTGACCTCCACGTGTTCTTCGTGCACTGACAGACCAAACACGTCGAGCCCTACATAAGTGAAGGGCGGGTCTGTGCTTAAGCGATCGGCCGGCAGATCGGCCATCTTCTGCTCCTGCTGCCTCCCACGTAACTTGCGGCAGGTTACACAGTTGTAGATAGCGCTGCTGATGGATCGTTTTCCTCCAATGACCCAAAATCCGGCTGCCCTCACGGCTCCTTCCGTGAAGTGCCGACCTTGGTGATGAACTTGCTCGTGAAAGTGTCTAATTAATAGTGTGGCAACATGATGTCTACCAGGAACAATTACTGGGTGAGATTCGTCAGAGGTTATTCTTGCCTTTTCCAGACGACCACCAACGCGTAGGAGACCGTGTGAGTCCATGAAGGGGCAAAGTTTGCTGAGTGAACTCTGTCTTGGAATAGGCCTTCCATCCTTGATGCAACTGATCTCCTCTTCATAAACTTCGCTTTGAACAGCGAGGATGATCGTAGCTTTGGCTTGGTCAAGTTGCTCCTTAGTTAGTGGCCTTTTGCAGGTGTGCCATCCATGGCAAGTACTGTCTTTGTAAACTTGAATGGATGAGTGAGCAATGTGGGAAAGCAGAGAAATGGCTCTTGAGAGAGATCTCCAACTGGAGAACCGCTCAAAGCGTGCACCGCTGAGCTTGTTGTCTGAAAGACGAGTGGTGCAGACAGTGACTTCTGGTCGTACCTCAACATCTGTTCCAGCATTGATGAGGTCAAAGGCTTCTTTGTCTGGTTGATAAGGTTGTGTATTGGTCAGAAAGGCGGGTCCAACCAGCCATGAAGACAGAGCAAGCTGACTAGCTGGGATACCTCTTGAAGCCTGATCAGCTGGGTTTAGCTCGGAAGGAACGTAATTCCACTGGCTAGCTTGTGTAGACCGCCTGATGCGCTGTACTCGGTTGTGGACGTACACGTAGAATCGTCTTGATTCGTTTGAAATGTAGCCGAGCACCACCTTACTATCAGAGAAGAACTTGACGTCATCTAATTTAGTGTCCAACTCTTCAAGAATGACCTCTGCCACCTGAACCGCGAGTACAGCTGCACAAAGCTCAAGCCTAGGAATAGTTAGATCAGGTTTGGGGGCAAGTTTCGCCTTTCCCAAGATGAACCCCACTTCACTCTGTCCTTCTGTATTTGTCACTTTGAGGTATGCAACGGCACCGATTGCCTTGGTGGAGGCGTCACAGAAGACACACACTTCCTTCTTATGAGCTCCAGAGAATGAAAGCGATGTGTACATCCGAGGAATTTTCAAACCCTGAAGATCTTCCAAGGAGTTCTTCCATTTTAGCCATTCCTCCAGTTTCTCTTTAGGGAGAGGTGCGTCCCATTCACAGCCATCAGTCATAAGCTCCCTCAGAATAATACGGCCTTGAATGCTGACGGGTGCTGCGAATCTCAGAGGGTCAAACAAGCTGTTAATGGTTGACAGTACACCACGACGTGTGAAGGGTTTATCACTGGCTGCCACGCGAAAGGCAAACATGTCTGTAGACAGGTCCCATCCAAGCCCAAGAATGTTGCATAGGAGGCGAGTCTTGACCGATGTCGAGGTCTTGCAGACCTTTGGCAAGGTCTTCTCCTGGAAAAGCTCTCATGACTTCCGCGTTGTTGGAAGCGATCTTGTGCAGTCTGAGATTGGACTGGGTCAACATTTCTTGAGCCTTTTTCAGGACATCAACGGCCTCCGTAACATTGGAGAATGATTTCAACCCGTCGTCCACGTAGAAGTGCCGTACCACAACTGTCTTGCTGCAGTTCCAAACTCCTTTTCACCCTCCATGGCCGTCCTCTTCAGTCCGTAGATAGCAACAGCTGGTGAGGTACAATTGCCGAACACATGGACTTTCATTCGGAACTCCATAACCTCGTTGTCCAGCTGGTGGTCACGAAACCACAGGAACCGAAGGTAGTCACGATGATCTTCTCTGACTAAGAAGCTGTGGAACATTTGCTGGATGTCTGACATGACTGCAACTGGCTCAGTCCTGAAGCGGATGAGGACCCCAAGTAGATTGTTGTTGAGGTCTGGTCCCCGAAGAAGCACATTGTTAAGAGAAACGTTCTTGTACTGTGCACTTGAATCAAAACAACCCTGATTTGTCCTGGTTTCTGGGATGGTATACGCCAAAACTTGGTAAGTACCAGCACTCTTGATGCTCTTCCAATGTGGGAGCAGGTTCTGCATGCCCGTTGCTGAAGATTTTTTCATAAAGTCCACGAAGTGACCCTTCATCTCAGGTTTCTTTGTCAAAGTCCTGCGGAGTGACATGAGACGACTGAGAGCTTGTCCCCGATTGTTAGGAAGACGTTGTCTAGGAGTGCGAAAAGGGAGGGGGCCACCCAACTGTTGCAATCATCCTTTGTGAAGTCTTTGTCCATTATGTGGAGGAAGGTCTCATCCTCAACTGAGGGTGCGAGTTTGTCGTCGTCATCGGAAAGGCTGAACACAAGCCTGCCTAGCTTCTCAGGTGTAGGCCTTTGTTGTTGACCTGTGAAATTCTCTTTCACGTAGATGTTACTCTCGCATGGACGGAAGAAGCTGGGCGTCCATTTGCCAGGATGCTGGTCTTGAAAGTGTTCACAGTTGGCTTATGAGTTTCCCCGAGACAGACGTCGCCCACAATAACCCACCCCAAGTCAAGGCGTTGGGCAAAGGGAGATTGTGTGGCCCATTGCACTGGCTGCGAACTTTGTGAGCACGAATAATGTCTCTACCAAGCAACAGTAGGATTTCAGCTGAAGGGTCGAGTGTGTGGTTTCGGCAGACACCATCTTCAGATGAGGATGATAGCTTGCAGCCTCCGGAGTAGGAATTTCGTCCCTATTTCCAGGAATGAGGTTGCATTCGATAAGGGTAGGCAGTAGCAAGGGCACTCCTCCGTAACCGACTCGACACAAAGCCACTGGCTCTTCTCCCGGTGGCTTCTGTTGTGCCAGAGCATGTCTTGATGGTATAAGGAGAAGCGTTTTCATGAATGTCAAATTTGTCAAAGAAGTCAGATCTTGCTAGTGATAAGTTGCTCTGGTCATCTAACATCGCATACATTTTCTTTTTTCTTTCCGGATATCCTTTAGGATAGACGTTGACCAAAGTTATTTTGGAGCAGGATTTACCTTGGAGGTCTTTCCCACAGACCTCGGTGCAATGAGAGATGGCTACCTCTGTGGCCTGTTCAACTTGCTCCCCGCCATGCTCTACGGGAGATGTGCTGGGACCAGATGCTGCCCAGTTGGGTGGACCAGCATGAAGAGCTGAGATGTGACGATTACTGTCGCACTCTGAGCAGTGGATGTCAGCTTCACAGTCTTTAGCTTGGTGGGTCGTAGAAGCACAGCATTTAAAACATATGAAATGCTCTTTTAGAAAGCTCTTGCGTTGATCAAGCAGCATTCCCCTGAAGCTCTTACACTTTCTGAGGGGGTGTGGTTTTTTGTGGATGGGGCATAGCTTGTCTGGATCCTCGTGAGGATTGTTTTTAGAGTCAGGGGAGGAGTAGTTCCCTACTTCAGTTTTATTGACTGAATTGCTGTTCTGAGTCCTCCACTGCTTTGCTGGGGGTTGCTCACTTTTGAGAGGTTGAGCGCTGGAGTTTTGGAAAGCAAAGCTTGGATCATTTCTCATCTCCGCATGGCTTTGCACAAAATTAACAAAGAAGGAGAAAGGTGGGTAATGAACCTGATGTTCCTTTTTGTATGTTGAACCTCGAATTATCCATTGGTCCTGGAGGTTATATGGGAGTTTCTCCACAATGGGTGTTACACCTCTAGATGTGTCAAGGAAGCTGAGGCCTGGTAGGTAACCCTCGCATTTAGCAGCTTCGACTTCGAGGAGCAGATCTGCGAGTTCCTGCAGCCGGTGAAAGTCCTTGTTCAGGATTTTCTGAAAGTTTTCAAGCCTTGTGAAGAGAGACGCTTCGATGGCCTCTGAGAGCCGTAACTCTTATCCAACCGTTCCACACCATGTTAAGACCGGTCATAGGATAGTTTGATGTTGACAGCACGAAGTCTTTTAACGAGCTGCAGTGACTCCCCGTCGAGCCACCTTGTGAGCAAGTCTAGCTCCTCACTAGGTTTCAAGTTCAAGCCCTCTATGGCATTGCAGAAGCCGGCTTTCCAGGACAGATAATTTTCTGGCTTGTTATCAAACATCTTTAGCCCTGATAAGACGATGTCCCGACGTGCCAAGTATGTGGCGAGGTCCGACATCTCCGAAGGTCTGGGTGTTGTTACATGTGAGGGCGTACTGCCTCTAGGGTATTGTATGCAGCGTTAGTGTAATGTGATGGGGAGTGATTCAAAGCGTTGATGTGGGTTTGAGAGGCCAATGGGATCTGGGGCCTTTGTTGATATAAGCTCAGAGGAGCCTGGTGAGAAGGGCTCTGGATGATGTTGGGGGCCTCTGTATGTTGAGGGCGTGCTTGCAGTGAAGAAAGAGCTGCTTGCTGTTCTTCGTGTTTTGTCTGACCCATTTCGTAATTTTCCTGGTTGTTGTAATGTGCATTGACGTACTCACTGGTGCGTTGCATAGATTGTTGCGCCAATGAGAAGTGGCTAGATTTCTTTTGATGTTCTTTAAATTCAATGTCTACAGCTGCTTCAAGCACGTTTGCTGCTGCTGATGCAGCTTCAGCCTCACCCTCTTCTTTAAGAGCATTAAGCGTAGCATCAATGCGTGCTTTCTCTACTTCCATGTCCACTTGACGTTTTGCATAAGCTGCCTTCGTACGCGCAGCTTCAGCCTTTGCACGTGCCTCTGCTGCCAGCATGTTAGCACCCAACCGACTAGAGCGTCGTGATGATGAAGAAGTGTTGCTTTGTGATCTAACCTCCATGTTGTGTTGCTCAGTGAGATCTGGGGCGTTCGACATCGTTGCTCTCAGCAGTAATGCAGGGTTTCTAGTCCACAGGATGATCTTGAGGTGAAGTTAATCTTTTCACTCTTCTGCCCTCACCACGCGTGTAGATGCATGGCTATGCAGCGAGCTAAACACTCTCCCAAAAATGACCGAGACAGGAGCTGACGTTTGGTAC
Organism: Dissostichus eleginoides; assembly: GCA_031216635.1. Taxonomy (NCBI): domain Eukaryota; kingdom Metazoa; phylum Chordata; class Actinopteri; order Perciformes; family Nototheniidae; genus Dissostichus; species Dissostichus eleginoides. Next base: position 815,577 of record CM062280.1, read on the forward strand.
TTTAATAGGAGCGGTGTGAAACTGAAATGATACAAACAAAGACATGTATAAATATCTAACAACAACAAAATACAATGTACTTTTCCCCAAAAATAGACCAAAGGCACTCCAGCATCCAATAAGGGACAATAACTACTCATGTAGCAATTACATACATGGCTTAACTACATATGATGAATTTAGATCAATGTTACATGAAATGCAAAAATATAAGTGGCACATTATACAAAATGTTTCCCTAAACAAATGTACTCACAGATTATGCCTTCTCAAGGGTGAAAATAATCGGATGGAGACAGATAGAGTCAGGAACCTGCTCTCCATGCGGCTCTTAAAACAAAATGGCGGAACGGAAACATAACACAGACGTTTTGCTAGGAACGCACTTGCCTGTCCCTAGAGGCCACTAAGGATATGGCAGTCAAGGAGATAGATGTCAGTCATTAGAATGACAGAACAGTAGTACTCAAGAAAATAAGGGAAAGTGTGCGGAATGAGTATAAAAAACTAAGCAAAGGTAACAAAAGCCATAACCCAGAGGTGTGAAAATTCTTTCTCAACTGGTTGCTGCTCCGGACATGCATGGGTGCCCCCCCCCTGCCCTGATTTAACTGTTCTGCAGCCCTGTCACAGAAACAGCAGAACAAACCTAGCAGAGGGGCTGTCACAAGATAAGAGTCTTCATGTCAGGACCTCGACACAAACTGATGAACCCAAATGCACGACCCAGAGACAAAGTCTTGAATGTAATAAAAAAGTGTATTTATTTTCACAGTTCAGGTAATTCCTCTTAACAGAGTAGGTGGCGGAAATAACATAAAGCGCTCACAAGGAGGAAAAAACTAGCGTAACAAAGAGAGGACTTAATAAAAACTTTAAGCCAACAAAAATAAACAAACATAACAAAACCTGACACAAAGAAGAATCCTGCTCCTGCCGGTGAAGAGGAGGGACGGATGATTCCCGCTTTCAGGGAAGACGAGATGTACTCATCCATGGCCGCTCGCTCTGGCCCGGAGATGGAATAAAGGCGTCCCTTAGGAATGGGTGCGCCGGGTAGCAGATCGATAGCACAATCAAAAGGGCGATGTGGAGGTAGTGACAGAGCCTTGGTTTTGTTAAAAACTTCCTTCAGATCGTGGTAACATGCAGGGATTTTAGACAACTCAGGATACTCATCATAACCATTAACTGGTGTAGTCTCTGAGTCTTTACCGGACATGATGACTGATGAAGTCTGATCGCCGGAGTCTGTGTTATAGCAGGGCGAGGTGAGTTAGAAACACTACCATTTTTTTCACATTCCCCTCCCCATCCCTTAACTTGGCCTGAGCACCAATCAATGTGTGGATTGTGTTTTTTTAACCAGGGGAAACATAATACAAGTGAGTGCTGAGGGGAATTGAATAAATGAAATTGTAACATTTCTGAATGATTCTAAATTATTACCTGAACGGGCTCGGTCTGATCTGTGACTTGACACATTAGTCTGCCGTCTAATGCTCTGGCATTGATGGGGTGGACCAAAGGAATAGTCTTAAGATTAAGTAGTTTGGCCAGCTCCCAATCTATAAGACTCTCGTCGGCCCCAGAGTCAATCAGTGCCCCTAGTGTGTGTTCTTGGTTGTTAACTATGAGTGTTATCTGAGTAGGTGTGCGTGGAGGGTATTTCAAAGGGAATTTGCTCACCAGCGCCCTCCTCATAGCCCGTGAGCTTGTCCTTTTCCCGGACATGCGGCACGCTGGTGACCCGGATGTCCACAGTAGAAACAGCTTCCCTCCTGTAGTCGGCGCTGTCTTCCATCTGGGGAAATCCTGGTTCTTCCCAGCTGCATGGGTTCCTCCCGTGCCTGTGGAGGCGCTGTTCCTGGTGTTGCAGAAGCCGGCGGAACCCATGAGGAAGAATTTCCAGGAAAACGCCCCTGGTGGCTCGGAGGTCTAGGTGTCGCTCGACGTCTCTCTCTCTCCCTCTCTCTCTCTCCCTCTCTCTGAGGCGATTATCCACTCGAATAACCATGGAAATTAATTTTTCCAGGTCTTGAGGCAATTCCAACGGAGCCAGGCAATCCTTTATGGGATCTGACAGTCTATTCATGAACGCATCTATCAATGCGGGAGTGTTCCAGCCACTGTCCGAGGCTGTGGTCTGGAATTCTATGGCGTAATCTATGACAGGGTAGGAGTGCTGTTTTATCTGCATAAGAGTCCGGGTGGCCTCCCTGGAGGTTGAAGTCTGATCAAACACCCGGCTCATTGTGTCATGAAAAGCGGAATACGACCTGCATATGAGAGATTCTCGAGCCCATTCAGCCGTGGCCCATGCCGCGGCTCTGCCGGTGACGTGGGAGACCAGGAAGGCGATCTTGGCTTCCTCGGAAACAAACGCCGCTGGATTGTGTTTATAGTGTAGATCACACTGGACCAGGAACGTTCCGCAGTATCCAGACTCCCCGGAAAACCTCTCTGGTGATGCCAACCGAAGTGGAACAAATGCTGAGCGAACCTCGGCCTGGCCGGCTGCAGTATCGATGGGAGGTGGCGCCGTCGGCACATCTGGAGTCTCTAGACGGGTGAGGATCTGTTGAAGCTGTGTCGCCAGCTGATTGACCTGTGCGGTTACGGCGGTCTGCAAACCCTCCTGGCGGTCCGACAAAGCTCTTACTCCGTGCCCAATAGCTGTTAGCTGCTCTTGATGCTGGTGAATTAAACTGCCTTGGGCAAAAAAAGCAGTCTGGAGCGCTTTTGGGTCGGCTGGGTCCATTTTTGGTCATTTCGTTCTGTCGGGACCTCGACACAAACTGATGAACCCAAATGCACGACCCAGAGACAAAGTCTTGAATGTAATAAAAAAGTGTATTTATTTTCACAGTTCAGGTAATTCCTCTTAACAGAGTAGGTGGTGGAAATAACATAAAGCGCTCACAAGGAGGAAAAAACTAGCGTAACAAAAAGAGAACTTAATAAAAACTTTAGGCCAACAAAAATAAACAAACATAACAATCCCTGACATGAGTGAAAAGCGATCCTTTCAGAGCTGAGGCTTGGCACGACCATTCGAGGAAACAAACAAGACGAACTGACACAGGACAGGGGAGAGACAGGACTATTTAAACATGAGGTGAGTGGGAACAGGTGGAAACAATCAGGGGCGGGGCAGACACTGATGAAGGCGGGAAAAACACACAAGGGGAGGAAGAAACAGGGCCTGAAATGAAAGACAAGAGGTAAATACAAAATAAAACAGGAAATGACAGACAAAATACATAAACATAACTAACACATTTGACGAGACACAACACTTCAGAGGCCTCTGCGTAATACTCAAGACTCCAACTCCTGCACATGCATCGTCTGAACCCACACAAAGCACCGCACACAAGGCACTGCACACTAACAGCTATTGGTTGTTGCAAGTTGGACTTAGGCCCCGTCCACACGGAGACGAAATGGAGACAAAAACGAACCGAAGTCGATATCAAAAAAGTCTTCCGGCCACACGGAATCGGCTCAAGAAACTTGTCCGTCCACACGAGACCGCTCGACCCGCTGGAGACGCTGTAGTACATATGCCGGGCCTGTAAGTGGCGTACTGGAGTACTTCCGCCACAAAATACACCAAAAGCAGCGAATATGACCCCCCGAGCATGGTTGCCATGGTTGCCTGGTTGCCCTTCTGGTTATTCTCCTCGGTGGATTTAGCAACATGTAGTTCATGTAGTTCTCCATGTCCACTTGTTGCTGATCAGGCCCGGCTCCAGGATGAAATGACTGAGGGGGCTGTTAAAAAATCAGAGGGGGCGACTTTTTTTCCCAACTGTCACGGCCTGGCTCTTGGCCATAACAAAAACGTGGAACGGACGCGATATAAGGAAAGATATTTATTATTACCATTAAACTAAACAGAGCTACCACAATGGGATGTGTTAATCAGTAAGATCAGTAGTGTATGTGTGGGTGTGTGAACATGGTGTGGTCGTGCAAAGTGTTGAATGCCAAACTAAGGTGAAGGGAAACAAAATCATAAGTCAGGTAGCTGCTCTCCAAAACAGATCCTCCAACAGAGAGAGCAAGCAAGTCTCTGGCTCGGGCCTTTCACTCCTCAGGACCGTACCGACAGCCAGGTGCCCTCAATCAGTGCTGAACGTTAAAGGGACATACACACACACAACAGGTAAAGTAGGGGTCGTCACACAACAACGAAAAATACTGGCAATGTAATTAATTGACACACCAAGCTTTTTTTTAACAAAATAAATCTGCAGAATTGTATCTTACCTTAATTCAGTAAAGTTGCAGCCTCCTTGTTTGCTTATTGAACTTTCTGAATATGCGCTCCTTCCAGTCTTTTTCCCGAAATTGTTTTGTGAGATCCGCCTCACACGCCAATTGTATCATGCAGGCTTTTTCTCGGGTGCAGCATGCTTCGTCCGTGCTGACTGAAGACATTCGTTAGTGTTGAGAAGGTGCTCTCACATATAGCCGAGGATGCCCCAAAAGTCACTCCATGTTTCAGTGCGGTAAGCACGGTTGGCATAGCGGCAAGAGGCCTGGAGAAGCGCTGCAGGATGGAAGTGGGGGTCCACACATCCCCAGTAGAGCGGGCCATTTCAGACTGCAAAAAGTTTCGAGCTACAGCAAACTCAGATTCCACCAAAGTGGTTTTCGTGAGCTCAAGCAGCGGTGTCACCTTCTGCACATCCAAAAAGTGAGGATTTTCTGGGTCAAGGGCACAAAGCGCCTCGACCAGCTGGCTGTTTCGTTCCGAAAATCTCCTGTTCATTTCCCCAATGATACTGTCCAATGTGCTGAAGAAGAGCCGCTTGCACTCTGTCTCACTTCCTATGTCCTATAGTACATTATTAGATGGCTGCACTTTGGTTAACAGACTAACATTGATTTCCTCAATTCATAAATTGACAGGCTCTGTAATTATACCATAACCTTTTCTCCTCTATCCCTTAACTCGTCTTCCTATACAGATTGACTTACTTAATTACTATATACTCTAGTCACGTCAGGATTAAAGAAAAATGTATCATTAATCATCAATAAATGGTTGATTTTTTATTTTCAGAATTGAATGTTCAAACCATGGCCTAAAACCTGGCATTTCATAACAAAGCGACTAATATATAAACCAAATGTAATATTGGATACAATACTACACCAAATGGACAGACACAGATTAAAAGCAAAGTCCCCTGGTTTGTCTCTAGAGTCTAACTGCCATGAGACAAAATTGGTACCACTTTACAATAAGACTACCCTTATATAGGGTTTACGAATAGTTTGTAATTAATTTATTAATTAAGTTGTTAAAACTTTGTAAATCATTAATAAGCTTTTATAAGACATGAGATAATCAGGGCAACTGTGACCGGTTGCTTGCCAAATAGTGAGCCCACATTTATCTGTACTGCTAAGCCTTATTATAAATGTTAGTAACTCATAAATAAATGGTCATAAAGAGATGCCAAGAAACATCAAGATGGAAGGGGTGGGAATCAACTCAGTGAACAACAGATACCAAGGATGCTGGCTGATGAAGAAGACAAATTAAGCTAGGTAGCCAATATAAGGCTTAGTCATCTTGCCAAATAGTGAGCCTGTGTTGACGTATGTTAGAACTGGCTTATAAATGGTTCTTAATGATTAATAAAGTGTTTACAACCTAATTATAAACCCTTTATGAATCCTTTATAAGGGTAGTCTTATTGTAAAGTGGTACCGAAAAATCTAATCAATGTTCCACAATCCGTCACTAGATGTCGCTCATTGTACCAATACGGTTTATATAATACACAACATATTATTATTATTATTATAGTAAAAATCTAATCTAAATTAATGTAATATTCAATCCCACACTTGGCGATTGAGAACATAAATTCGTAATTTACCTCGTTTAAAGCTTTTGTTGTAGTACTATGTCAATATTTATAAGATATTTCGCGGGCAGTAGCCTACATTGAATTAGAAGTAGAAGAAGAATTAGAGGTAGATGAAAAAGTAGTAGAAGAAGATTACGCTAACGCTACAAACAGGCACAACACTGTTACTCTGTTTTTACTGACATGTAACATTTTATTTCACCTTGCTCTATGTTTTTTAATGCACATTCAAAAACGGGAGCATTTTCGGGAGTTTCAACCGGGTACCAGCCACCGAAAACGGGGACTCTGCCCGGAAAACGGGGACGTTTGGTCACCCATCCGACTGTGTTTACAGCTAAGCACACACGCTAACATGAATTAAGACTACAAGCTCGCTTGGGGTTGAGGCTTTTTTACACGTTGCTTGACTGCCTGTTCACATATCTGATCTAAACATAGGAACGTATATTGGGGAAAATAATTATTTAAAGTTATTTAATAATTGTGACATTTATCGTACTTTTTGATGGATGAATGATGCTGAAGTGAGGGGGCAAAGAATACAACTGAGGGGGCAATGCCCCCTTTTGCCCCCTCGTGGCGCCGGGCCCGTTGCTGATGGTTGTGGTAGAGGAGCTGTAGATTTTGCACTAACATCTGTATCATGGTCAGTAGCGTCTGGAGCACGAACGCAACCCTGTGATCCGCCATTGTTGTTGTTGTTGGCGAAACGCATCAGCAATGACACGGGGGTGAGCAGGAGAGGCGGGGCTATGATCGTATAAGGCGTACACACGGAGCGGCAAGCGTTTCGTCCCCAGACCTACCCACTTTGGGAGCCGTTATTAAAGTGTATCGTTTGAGGGCTCCGTTTCCGCGGCTCCGTTTCGGCCTCGTGTGGACGAACCGTCTATACGATAAAGAACTGTAGTGGATACAACCCGTTTCGCCCTAGTGTGGACGGGGCCTAAGATATAATTTGTTGTTGTTCTTCCAGGGACACAAGGGGTAGGCTACCAATTACAAACGTGTCAAAGGAAATGATTTACTCAACATACAAACTTGACTTGAAGATTTAGAATATGTCTGTTTCAGTACATTTTGAATTAATTTCCTAACGCCAGTCACATCATGTTGAAATTTAAATTTGTATTTTGTTTAGGTGGGTTAAGCTAACAATATTATTTTTCCTCTTTATCTCATTTGATCATTATAAAACACGTGCCACTGTGAAATGTGCAATTGTGTTTAGTAAAAAGACATTAAGTAGGCTGCAATCTGAACAAAGAATTTCACATGATAAGGATTACAAGTATGCAGTTTGTGTCCCATTCTGGAATGCTTCTCCAAATGCTAGACGCCTGATGAGGCCGAGGAGCACTCAGATGGGTTGTTAATGAATTCTTTGTTTGAGCTGACCAGCTGTTACCTCAGCTGCCGGGTGGGTGGTCTCAGACGGTCTGGCAGGTGAAGAAGCTGGATGTGGAGGTCCTGGGCTGCCCTGGTTACATGTGGTCTGCGGTTGAAGGCCCGTTGATTGTACTGCTAAATGTTCAGAACTGAAATTGGAGGCGCCTTATGGCAGTAAACATTTAACTGTCTGGCTAAAGCACTAGTGGACATTCCTGTCCTCAGTCAACGTGACGCGTCAAATGGTTTGTGACAGAAGTATCTGAGAAGCCGTCATCGGAAACTGACGGGCACTTACTAACATACTTGGCAAAAAAACATTTTTGAAATCAGTAATGCAAGTGAAAAAACAAGGAAATTCAACCAAAGCCATAAAATCAAAAATAAAATCTGCAGAATTTCTATGCAAATCTATATTCATAAGACACAAACTCATGTCAAGAGGGCATCAACCTTTTTCCCACAGCATTGACCTTCCACAGCTAAGTAAAGAAAGACCAACATAGTTCCACAGTCTGGGAGGACCTCTCCTGGACCACCAACACCTCAGTCCTAGTCAAGAAGGCTCACAAGTGCATCTTCTTCCTGAGGAAACTGGCAAAACGCCGCCTATCCTCCCAAGTGCTGGTGAACTTCTACCGTTGTACCATCGAGAGCATCCTCTCCACCTGCATCTCCGTCTGGTACGGTAACTGCACGGTCAAGGACAAGAAATCACTGCAGAGGGTGCGAAGATCGCCCAACGCATCATCAAGATGCCACTCCCCTCCATAGCCTCAGTCTATGAGAAGCGGTGCCTGCAAAGGGCACGAAACATCATCAGAGACTCTTCCCACCCCAACCATGCACCCTTTATCCCCCTACGTGGCACCCGCTCTGGGACACGCTACCGCAGCCTCCCGGGTAGAACCAACAGGACTACGCACAGCTTCTTCCCTTCAGCAGTCAGACTGCTGTCAATTAACCCCACGCTGTCCCACACTGCCTATTGTTGTGTGCTGTGCTGAAGCGCATTCATCCTTGCACATTACTGCTGTATATACTGTATTCAGCGTATTTATTCTTATGAGTGTATTTAATCTTATTTATAAATTTTACATCTATTTAGCTTTATTTGTATCATTTATTTTGTACAGACTGCTGATAGATGTGTATATAACTGACTGTTTGCACTCTGGTTAGACCCTCCTAATTTCTTTACACTGTGATTGCATTATGTAATGACAATAAAGTCATCTAATCTAAAATCAAATTTATAAAACTGTGTGCAGGATTCATGTGAAAAGGCTGCGTACAGATGAAATACAAAGGGCTTAAACACCAAAATATTCAGATTTTCTAAACAAGCACATCTGCACGTCTGCACGTCTGTTCCTCTTTATAAATCACAAGCAACTCAAAATGTGGTGCACCTTTGCAGGCCTCACTAAAGGTTGCCTATAAAAAGTCAGTGAAATGTCCCTTATTAGTATAAATGAATACCAAGTGCACAAAACTGTGCATGGCAAATACTGAAAGAAGTGCTGAAATTCTTGCGGATACTATAGATACTATGAAAGGCACATTATGGACATAGTGTGGCATGAGAAATGCGGTAAGATTTGGCAGATGTTGTTAACACTGCAGCCTCAGGAGTTTGGACTGTCACTGAGGGTAAAAGAAGTGGTCCAAAAGAAAGGTTGAGCCCAAAATACGGATAGTCTTGCACAAGCAGAGTGTTTATGTCATCGTATGGTGAAAAGGGGCACCAATACGCACCACCTTAGACAACAAACTGCTGCTATTGGAGAGTCCCTCCTGAGTCTAGTAGTGAGGGAGGCAGAGGAGGACAATGATGTCCAAGATGATCAAGCTAATCTTATTTCAATTCCCTTGTTTGGAATCAGAATAAACCAAATGCATTCATTTTGTGTTTTCATATTTACGGGTATGTACAAAAACAATTGATGCTGAATTTATTTTGTTCTTTGTAAGAGCAGGGTCGGAGGTGCTGCAGCTGAGGAGCCGAGTGCAACCGGCCTGGTGTCTCCACTATTTGTTCGTTCAGCCCTCCAGCAGGGTCCGTGTCCTGACTGATGTGTTCATGCAAATGCAAAGGAACACTATCGACTCCATCAATGAGGTTGCCAAGGATTTGAGAGAAATTGAAACTGACGCATCAAAATCCGACACTGGTGCACGACAACAGGGTGTGGCTCAAATATCTGGGAAAGGGCATCAGGATCGACCATCATCATCCACATTCTTCAACATTTGAGTATTGTAATTTCTCTTTCCTAAACAGCCAGTGACATATAGAGCCACTGTCATCATCCACATAAACACATCACAAAGCATGACACAGAACAGTTCTCTCCCTCTCCTTTTACCATTTTCATTAAATCTCTAGCTGCAGCCATCCGTCAGAACATCTACATAAAAGGAATCAGAACACCCAGCGCATATCACAAAATCAGTCTTTATGCAGATGATATACTGCTGTTACTGCAAACCCATCACTCTTCACTACAGGAGACTATTAAAGTGATTGATTTATATTGCAATACGTTCGACTGCTCTATTAACTGGAATAAATCTTTTGTCCTTATATCACATAATAACACCTGGGATGTGGCAGCCCGTAAAGCACCTAACCACACGTATTCAGTCTACCACTAAATTATTTATTCAGAATGAAAACTCCAAAGTATATAGAATAATATTCAAATGCTACGTACGTATCCTGTTACTGTTTACTTCCTGTCTGTCTTATTCTGCTGTTCCCTTTAAGCCCCTGTCACACTGTCCCGAAATTGACACCAGATGGACACACGATAAAGGAAATGTTCAAATTCGGCTCTGATCGTAACAACATCGGGCCATTCATGAGCCAAGCAACAGCCGAAGCAAGTACACCACCTACAGAAGGCCACACGATGGCACGCGAACGGGCCGAACCACACACGAAAATATGGTCGTAGACTTTACTGATGATTTAGAATGTATCCAGACTCAACGTAAGAGCTTGTGCCTCTTCGGGGGGTGCTAACGTTTAAACATACACTTTATTCTTTACTTTTCCGTCTTTATATGTAGAAGATATGACTTACCTCCATCATGTTGTTTCCATAGCAACAACAACTTCCTGTCAACAGCGTAAACTCGCCTTCAAAATAAAAGCATCTAAATAAAACAGGAAGTTAACCTAAATAACATTTAAGACATACAACTGCAACGAAAGTAACAAAAACAATGTAATATCCTTTTCAGTTTCACAGAACACAAATTGGGTTATTTACATAATATGTTTACATGATTTTGTTGTGCAATAAAACAACCAGGAAGCGATCTGCAAGGAAACATCGCACACCGTGTCCTCATGCTCCTGTTTCACCTGCTTAATACAGGTATCATCACTGCTACTGATTTCGATAGAGCATTTGTGATTAATTGTGATTGAAGCTTTGGGAGTTACACACGCCTCTGCTCTGTAGAGTTGCTCAGGACTGACTGAGGAAGATGCTCTGAGGCTGGCCTTTTATATGTCCACGTTACCATGACAGCTCAAATTCGGCTGTCTTCGCCGACACCGTGGTCCCATCTCAATGTCATCGTACTATAATACGATGGCTACACGATGGCATTGCGAGGGCTTCACGTAGTCGTGTTGCCTTCCTAAGACAATCGGGCAGCTTCTTGTTTCCTTCCTATTGTCTTAATGAGGCGAAAAATGCCCGATGGCACCGATGATCACACGAAGATGACACGATTTGACAAGATGCCATCACGAGTGCCTTACGAAGGGAAAAATGACACACGAATTCAACACGAAAATGAACGTTCGCCAGGTCCTTCAGCAACTTTTTGGCATGCCAAAGATTTTGCCACCGCTCACGAAGTTGCTGACGGAGCCTGAGAAACTCCACCGGCGGTCATACGATGGCTTAAGATGCCCTCACGAATGGCCCGATGTTGTTACGATCAGAGCCGAATTTGAACATTTCCTTTATCGTGTGTCCATCTGGTGTCAATTTCGGGACAGTGTGACAGGCTTTAGTGTTTACTTCCTGTCTGTCTTCTTCTGCTGTTCCCTTTAGTGTTTACTTCCTGTCTGTCTTCTTCTGCTGTTCCCTTTAGTGTTTACTTCCTGTCTGACTTATTCTGCTGTTCCATTTAGTGTTTACTTCCTGTCTGTCTTCTTCTGCTGTTCCCTTTAGTGTTTACCTCCTAGCCATCTTGAATCCAAAGTTTAGTGCTCTCCACAAAATGAATATCCAATAAGTACTCCATGGTGTTTTCTGATAGATGAAAACTGATATTTATTGGTCACAGCTAACGTTAAATTGACATGACTTCATTCTGAGGATTGATATGACAGCACATACTGTAGTTCCTTGATCAGAGCCTCCTCCTCCTTCGCAATGGTCCACTGGTGAAAAATATCAGGATTCCTCCCTCACCTCTTTTTAACCACATGACGCAAATTAACAGAGACCTGGGCTTTGATTGTGACATCAGTTGTTTTGTCTACTTCGACTGCATCTCATGGGGCAGCATTAATCTCCTCCATGATATCATTTCTAAATACTTCACAGACTGCTTCAATTCATTTGTCTGTATTCTGTTTGATAATCCAGAAACACAGTGCATGTCTCCAAATGTCTAGCTAACATTTCATCGTTATCAGTGAAAGAATGCAAGAATGGATGTCGTTAATTCAAAGCCAGATATCCTTGAAGTTTCAAACGTTTTCAAAGCAATTTGGCTCTGAATGTAAGTTGTCGATGTTTGTTGAGGCTCCTTGGTACATTTTTCAAGTGACAAAATCCAGCGTAAGTCCAAATGTTGTCTGTAGTGGAGGACAGGAGGCAGGGAAAGCAGGTAAATTACGATATTTTTGTCTTTCGCTAATTTTGACGCAAGATTTGTGATTATAACATTTCTGGAAATGTCAGTGTAAATTAAAGTATTTCAACTTTTGCAAATGATCATCTTCTTTATGTTTCGTATCAATATAACCAACAATTCTGTCATACATTCAACACATAAACAATCACATCATAATCAGGACTGGAAACAAAGTCCGAAACAGAGATTCAAATACAATGTCTACTTTGTGTTTATTCTGTGCACGGTGCTCTTTATTACGTCTTCCTGTGAAGGGAGGGTGAGGGATCACAGTTAAGAAAGAACATAGAAATGTTGGCTTGTTTGTTTCCAAAGAGAAAAAGGGAGTGCCATGATCGATAGGACAGCACAGTGAAACAACTACAACATGTCAGCTGTACAGAATTCTTAAAAAGCATCATGTTTAAAAATTGACAAAATATAAAATACATGTGTCATATTAAATATTTGTCCAAACTGAATAGGCAGTGTGTAGTAAGAAGGAGGGGAACTATATGAATTGTTTTCATATAAACACAGTTATGTCACAGCGTGCTTCCATAAGTCAATATGCCAAGATATACACTAACAAGGTAAAAGTAATAGTTTGATAGATTATGATGGGTTACCGGCTACATTGGTTGTAAAAAAATATACAGTCCTGTTACAATGTTTCCAACATTGAGCTTCACATTTCTATTTAACATTTGACACTGATTCTCATAGTGAGTCGAATAGAACAACATATTTAAGGTTCAAAAGAAAAGTCTGTTTCAAGATTTTTAACAACCTCTCAGGAAGAAAATAAAATATCCTCTCTGCCATCCACATTGATTTTTGTATGCAGATGATACATTATTTTACATCTCACATGCTTATCTCTTATCGCAATATCTCTGACTCTATTGAAAGACAATTACGTATGTTATATGTGTGAATTTTAACTTTTTTGTTCATGTACAAAGGTATCTGTTGAAAGACAGATCTTGCGGCTCTCTAAAAGACTGACTAAACCCTCTCTCACTGGAAAATCTGACTGGCACCACAACATGTTTTTACATTGACACTTACATTTTGTTACCTAGTTTTAACCTTGAATCTTTTCAATTTTCCCCAAATTCTTTTTTTACTATCCTCAATGGCTATTCTGATGACTGTATGAACTTCCTGAGTTAAATTTACTTTGATATCATACAGCACTGTGAGTTAGTGGACAGCAGATTTAACTTGAGTGAGTAAAATCCACTATGGTCAAACATTTTTAGAGCAACATATGCAACAAAATAAAAAAGCCCTCTCTAACCATAGTGGCTGATGTATATCATGGGTTATTGAAGATGAAGACTATGTTTTAGTCATCATTTTAAGCTGTTGAACATTCCTAACACAGACCAGGATCGGGTTCTACAAACTCCTAAAATATGGAAATGAGTCTAATGTTTTCATAACTGAAAATCATTTAAATAAGCTGCAACTTGACTGGAATTATCCTTTCAAACTTGCGGTCTGTAACTGGTGTTTTTAATGAGTGCAATTAAGCACATCAACCCTCCATAATGCGTTGATGTGATAGATGCAATAATTGGAGTATTGCCTTAATGAGGTTTTAATTAAATAATAGGCGTTAAAGAGATGATTGGAAAGAGCGAGACGATCAAATCAAATTTTCGATGAGGGAAATATCATCCAGAGTGCTCGTCTCTTCACTTTTCAACGGCTTTTATCTAATCAAGCAGACGGTAAACTGTAATTACCCTCTGCCATGTTTGCATCCATTTTACTTCCCTCTCTGGATGACTACACACTGCCCATTTGGTAGAAAAGTAGAAATGTGAAACATATGCAGAAATATGCTGATGTCATGCTCAGTAGAAATGACTAATAATTAATGTGGTGACTGAAATGCTATAAATACAAAACCATGACGTTACATACAACTGCGTTGAGTAGATCTAAAACATAAACACCAAAAGAGAAGAGAGGCGGGAATAAATAAAGTAAAGGTCATTTCAGTACTCTGTCTCCTCGGTCCTGATATAGACCCGCTCTAGTGACACAAGCACTACGACCACAACAAGAACTAAAACAATAAAAACGTGAAAAGACCACCCAACAAATCATCGACTTTAAATAAAGTGAAAGGAGGAATTGCCCCCGTGGTTTGATAAATTAATCTTTTTTTTATTTTTACAGAAATTGAAAAAATATTTGTTCACATTGAGAGGGAAAATAAGATATTTACTGTACAGGAAATGACACCAAACTCAGGCCAACATTTACGAGGAACCCTTGAGTCCCAACGAGTACATTCCGAGAAAAATCACCCACAATCCCTTTGTCGATGCTGTTGGGAACACTATTAAAAAACACTTGACCTCGAAGTTATTGTTAACCAATTCTGATGGTAAGAAAAGCTGTAGAAAAATAAAGTACCAGTAATCTCAAGATTAAAAGACCAAATGCCCTTGAAAACTTTCCTCCAGACAAATTGGAGAGGATAGAATCCACAAATGTTGTACTTAATTTAATTTTTTCTCTTTTAAAAAAGTTATTTTTTTTTTCATAAGTCCAGAGGTTGATTTTTAGTGGAACAAGATAGGATTGTGGGGAATACTGGGAGGTTCTTGGGGATATTCTGGCGACTCGGTCTCCTTCAAGCCACATTCATGGAGGTTAAAGTTCATAGTTCAAACAGGAAGCTGGTTCCCTCTGATGGGGTCTTGGGGTTCAGGTGGAAAGGCAGTGCAGTTGGGTGTGACGGCCAGTGGTGCAGCACTAAAATGGTGTGATGGAGACACAAGTAAGGGGGGGGAGAAGGGGCAGCTGAGAGAACTGAGGTGTGGTTCAAGGAATGGCAGATGAAGAGAAATAGACATGGAGATAGGAAAGAAGAGAAAGACATTATCAGTGGGTTTCTCAGATCTCACCAGCAAAACAACATGTGCAGAAAGAAAGAAACAGCAACACACCCAAGGTGGGCAAGTCAGGTCAAAATAAAATGTTAAATATCAAGAAGAAATCGAGCAAGGTTTGTTGTTGAAATGGTACGATACGATTCGATGTTCTGATAAAATTATACTATAATAATATGTCAGATCAAGTCTGAAATTGTACAACTACAAATGATGATAATGATGGTTGCAGTGAAGTCTGAAATATAATCAGGTACTTTTGTGACCCTCAAATACTAGCTGGGGTTTTGTAAAGTGCAAACAAATAAAAGCCATGAAAAAAAACGTGTACACTCTGCTATAATTGTTTATAAGGTACTTTAAAGAGGCCCTATTCTGCTTTTTGTGGATCTCCCTTCCCTATAGTGTGTTCTATAGGTTTGTGTGTCTGTCAATGGTCTGCAAAGGCTAAAATCCCTGTGTTCCCTCCAGAGGGAGTTTCTCTTCCATTGCCTAGCGCTCTAACACATTGTACGTGATAAGCTAAGGCAGGGGTCAGCAACCTTTACTATCAGAAGGGCCATTTTGGACCCTCACCCACGAAATAAAATTCCTCTGGGGCCGCAAAACCTATTTTACCCTTAAAATGAAGATAACACAGTGTATAACTTTTTATATATAGTTATACTATATATACAGAGGGTTTGACATTCATTCAAAAGCTTATTTGTATGTATTTTTCGTTTTTATTCTTTTTCATTTCCAATTTCTTTTGTCACCCACTGTAAAAGAACTATAGTTTGATGCATTTATGACATAATAAAACAACACAAAGAAAATTGTTGACATTTTAGTGCTTTTATTACCTGTTATAACAAACAAAAAAACCTCAAACCTCAAACTCTTATGAAGAGGGGAAAAAACAATGGCATGTTGACCTACTTTGAAATAAAATACAGGACCATGCAGGTCCATTTGATTCCTTCCCTTATTGGTGGAAAATTAATAAAATTCCATGTCTCAAACACAAGTTTGTCGGGTTTGGGGAGGATTTCCATATCGCTCCATTTGTGCTCCCGAGCGAGAATAGCCTTCTGACGGGCGACATCTTCGAGATCAGCTGTCAGGCGTTTGAACTTGGACACCCATAACTCTTTATCAGCTATGTCGGCCAGTTCAATTTCAAGATCGGGTAGACTTACTCCTGTGAATGGTGACATGTTCAGCATGGAGGGGTCGATGTCCAGGGGTGTGACGGGGAAGGATAATGTGTTTTTTCCCTTTCTGAACTCACTGAATCTTTGTCCAAATGCCGTCTGCATTTCGATGATCGCACGCTGTAAGTATTCACAATTTATGTGGTTGTGTGCTTCTTTGAACTCTCTCAGGGAGGGGAAGTGAGAGAACGTACCTTTCTGCACATCTCTGGCAAACACTGTCATCTTGCGCTCAAACGCCAAAACATCCTCCAGCATCTGAAGGGCCGTGCTTCCTTTTCCCTGGAGACTTTTGTTCAGCATGTTGAGGTGACCTGTCATATCCACCATGAAGTGCAACTTTTCCAGCCAATCTGGATGTTCCAGCTCCGGATAAGTGAGGCCCTTGCTTTCCAGGAAAGTTTTCACGTGGTCTAGACAAGCAGCAAACCGCTTCAGAACCTCTCCCCTGGACAGCCACCGGACTTTGTTGTGCAGCAGGAGATCCGAATATGCGCTGTCGACTTCATCTAATAATGAACAAAACTGTCGGTGGTTTAACCCTTTTGCCATTATTTTGTTCACTATCTGAATGACAGGTCCATCACCTCCTTGCATTCGGGGGGAAATGTTTGAGCGCACAGTGCTTCTTGGTGCAAGATGCAGTGAAACGTCAGCAGCTCTCGATCCAGCGACTTCTGAAGTAAAGTCACAAACCCCTTCTGTGTTCCTCTCATACTAGGTGCCCCATCAGTAGCCACTGACACCATGTGGGTGGTGTTTATTCCTTTGGCTTGTAAACAAGTCATTACAGCCTTACAAATGTCCTCCCCCCGTGTTTGGCCTTTTAGCGGTATTAACTCAATGATTTCTTCCTGCGGCCCATCAGAGTTCACATACCTGCATAACAGCGCTGTCTGTTCAATGTTTTACATCACTTGACTCATCACAGGCGATTGAAAAAGCTGGAGCTGAATTAATGTCCTCAATTTGTTGACTGGTGATGTTTTCTGCCATCTTAATGGTCCTGTCCTTGACGGTCTTTGCAGAGAGAGGCATATCTCTAATTTTCTGAACAATTTCACCTTTGTTTTTGAAGTCCGAGAATAGATGTTCTGATATTTTAATAAATGATTCTTTCATGTATTCTCCATCTGTGAACGGCTTTCCGCGCCTTACTATCTCCTGAGCAGCCACAAAACTAGCAGAAGTAGTTGAGTTTGGAGACTTGATCCACTTCTTGAAAGTATGTTTGGTCTGCTCAGCTTTCCGCAGCAGTTCTGAAATCGCTCTTTTTCTCTCATCTCCTGCTGGGTACTTTTCAGCAAATGCTTCGTGTTTGCTGTGGAAATGTCTTTCAACATTACATTTTTTTTTGGTTGCTAATTTCTCGCCACATATCAAGCATACAGGTAAGCCTGCATCGTTTGAAGTGAAAGCAAATGAAGCTGTCCAGGCTGAATTAAACTCTCTATTTTCATCTGAGACTTTTCTTTTTTTGGATTTATCCATGGTTTGGTTTACCGGTGATCGCAAACTCAAGATTAGCCGCCTGCAGACAGCATGGAGAGGCGCCGGGGTGTGACGTATATTTTAGTGGACTAACTAAATATTAAACACTTTTTTTTATTTCAGTGTCACAGTATCACCTCGATCTCCAAAATAAGAGGTGTTCCCTTTGAAAGAAAAAAATTAAATTAATAAAATTTTTCCCCCAAAGCTACAGGGGGAAAGGGGCTAAAGGGCCGCATGCGGCCCAAGGGCCGCGGGTTGCCGACCCCTGAGCTAAGGGTAGGGACATCTCTAAGCGGTTGACCAATCACAACGGAGCAAGCCAGCTAACCAATCAAAGAAACTCCCACTTGAAGGGATTTTAGCCTTTGCAGACCATTTACATGCACCCAAGCCTATTCAAAACACTACAGGAAAGGAAAGAACCCCAAAGCCTAATAGGGTCGATTTAAAGCTCACTTTCATTTTCAGCCTGCGTTTTGTTTTTTCCATTTGGGTCTAATCTCCTGCCAAACGGTCAAAGCCTGAAGTTTGCATGTTAGGGGAAACATTCCTGCATGTGAAACAGTATACTGATCATGTGGACTTTAGCTCAGATAGTGGTTCACTTGGGGGCAGGAGGGTCTCTGTGGATGTAAATATCTTAAAGCTGTTTGAATGTGCCAGTAAAATAGAGAGCTGTCTCACAGTATAAATGCCCTGACACATCCCATACAGGAAGGAGTACTTTGCAAACACTGTTGTGCTCTACTAAGCTCCTTTGAGAAGAATAAAGAAGAGCCAATCAGCTGCCTCGGCTGTTTTTCTACTATGTGCTCGACAGTTTTCCTACTTCTACTTTGGCAGATTTGCTCATCACCATGCCTTCCTGGCCTGTCAGACAGCACTGAGGGCTCTTGAACAGGGCCCTAGCCTGGAATGGGGGGGGTTGTGTTTACATGCCAGCCTGTCAACAGACTAAACGGCACCCGACCCCAGCCTGGACCCTTTAAATCACATAAACAAGGTCACATTAAAGCCACATGGGCACCATTAATGTCAAACGTCATGCAGCCAGGGCACCTCGTTTCATCTTAAAACAACAAACTGTTACCACACAGATCTATTTCAAGAGTGGGGGTTCCTAAATGAGCGCTGCTGTTTTCAATGAATTTGCAAGTGTGTGTCTTCAGAGTGTGAAGCACAGACAGCAGCTCCTCACACACTCCCTGACGGGATTGGCACTGAACTTCCACAACTCTGCCTTCAAGCTGCAGCTGGATCTCTATCAGTTCATTAAGATTTAAACATTAATGATACCGAGCAATCTGAATTTGATAGGTTGAACTATGAGAAAAACTTCAAATATAACCGTACAATTATGACACAATAATCTTTAGCACTAAGCATCAGGACCAGCAGCTCATGGCAGAGTAGGCGATAGATGAAAATATTAAATTACATCTTATTAAGCTGATTCTGCTGGTATTACAGCCAAATGCCAATCAAAAGTTTTAAATAAACTTTGTGGATCATGGAGGCTGAATCCTGTTTGCACTGTTATTGGCTAAGGGCAGATATGATTGGGCTCTCACAGGTTGTTGGACCTTTGTCATTGGGAGGGACTCACATTTTATAATGGCTGGAACATTTTCACAAATCAAAGTCCCCTTTCTGAAATGTGTAAAACGCTCAGGTAATCAGTTTGGGGCCGCATGAATTTAATCAGAATGGCGAACAATGTCATGCAGAGGTTGTCCCGTGCATACCGGTATTTTATTAGAAAATGTCATTTAGAAAAATCTTTTTTTGCACTGCTTGATCTATCTCTCTCATCTTTTCTATAGGACAAAAACACAACTCTAAAATCCTAAATTAACATCCTAAAATCTACCCAATTACATTTAATATTATTGAACATTTGTAAAGCCTGTTTAGTAGTAACGTTTTTATTATGGGCCCAATTGGAACATTTATCTTACTACTCCAATCAGTTGGTACTTGGTACTGGTGTTACAAGCCATTTGTTTGTGCCTTCTATATCAGATCAACTCTTGTAAAACCCAGATCAAAAAGAGACGCCTCCTTAAACTATATTTCTACGCCTCCTTTTAAAGACAAATGGAAATCAGGACAAGATCATTTGTACTATTTTTGTAACAATTTTTTGTATAATACTGTCCACATTATATACTATTTTCATTTAGTAAGGAAATATGATGTACGGATTATTTGCATTAGCAGAAAAGGATTTATAAGTGTCACCACTTCCATTTAAACCACAGAATGGATGGTAAAGGGTGGGTGTACTGCAGGTGGGTGTGTGGTTTGAACTCACCTTCCAAAGGATGAGTTTGTCTTACTCCGGGCTGATCTCTGTCTCCTGGTGAACTACCACTTTGGTAACAGACATGTCTGGGTGCTGCTCTTTAGCCTCCTTTATGGCCTGAGCCAGAGCCTGAGTGGTGATAAAGGACAGAACACAAAGTAGAAGATAAAAACACCATTAATGATTTACATTTCGACAATCCGATTAACTTAGACACAATTGCTTTATGAGGGAATTAAAGCCTTAATATAAATCCAGCTTCATATTTCAGCCATTGCAACACATAATGAAATGAGCTGCTTTTGCAAGAGCTTTGAGGAAAACGGCATTATTACAACATAATTCATTGTGAACAGTGAGCGTAAAACAATAATCATCTTCTCTCATCAGTTCCTCACCTTGTCATGATCAATTTCAGTGTCTCCAGTGATGACTATTCTCTTCTCAATGCGAGTCTCAGAGATCCCTCCTTTCACCGTCTACAACAGACACATGACACAGGCGCAAATATAAGCGAGGAAAAACATACAAAAACAAAATTCCATTATTATTACCCCTCCAAAATCTGGATGACAACACAATCTGCAGTGATAAGAAGGTCAGACACACATTGATGTCAGTAAGGGAAGTGTCCTTCTTTGATGGAGGTTAGAAATAAAGTGGATCCAGGGAGGATGATACAAAGAAACACAGATTTACAGTATGCAAGACATGCACACATTAAACATTTAAGCATGTATTATTTATGAGTGTGAGAGTGCACATTTTTAGGTAAGTCAGAATCAGAAATACTTTGATTATGCTGGGGCAAATTAGTTTTCGTGAAAGTTGTTCAAGATCATTAGAATAAAATAGTACAGTGCTCCTATCATGCTATTTTTAGGCAATAGCATAGGTCTCAGATATATACAAATATATAAAAAACATGTCTATGAAGTGTTTTGCTCAAAATACCAAACAGATCACCCATTCTAGCCATGCCTCATATCCCTCTATTTCACTTCCTGTTGCAAAAGTGCTGATTTGGGGTATAAAGCTTTAAAAAAAAAAAGGAAAAAAAAGGAGGGGCCTGAGCTCATGCGGGAGATTCTACCGGCAGATTCTGCGATGATGAAACGCCATATCATGGATTATTTCTGAAACAGTATGGAGCTCAAATGCTTTCTCTCTTGCCGGTTATACCACAAGGTGAGTTCCTTTTTATTTCCTGCTTCTTCACAAACATGCTCTGTGCAGTACAGGTTAGCTCTGAGTGTTAGCGATGCTAATGTAAACATGCACCGACCATATTACGTCCAAAACAGTCGGGCATTGTTTCTGATAGCAACGTTTCTGATAGGGCCGTGGGTGTAAAGCCAGCCTACATTTCCGATATTACGTCATATCGGACGCAAATCTGGATCAGCTCTGTTGTAGCCCCGTTTTTAGAGATTTGGGTACGGCGGAAAAGAGAGGGTTTTATTTGCTGACGCTGCGTGAGTTCCCTGACACACTGGGGACACATATTTATGTATAAAAGACATTAAAAAGTGCATTTTGCATGATAGGTCCCCTTTAAATCGAACATTAGAAGTAAGAATGTGCAATAAAAAGATAAAATATAATTAATTAAAGTAAAATGTCCACTACAATAAAATAAAAATAATACAATATAAGTAAGGAGCGAATAGGAGTACATGGAGTGTAGTTTACTTTGAAACCATATATGTTTAGATTGGAAACCAATTCTGTGTGCCACAAGGTATATTCTCCTGGTAAAATAAAGGCTCTACATAGAAAGGAAGTGCAATATGCAACCACAACAGGAAGAAAGGTAGTGCTTTTGTTTTCCTCTGTAGTTATTGTGGGCTATCCCCAGTTAACAACGAGTATCAATTTAAGTTCTTAGTAAATATTATTTCGGGGAAATTGGTTTACTGTGCAGTGTTGCCCACTCTTTTCCAAAAATAAAAGTAGCTAAATTAAGCTCCAATAGATGCTACACGTCTTTAAATGATGCCATATGCTTATTTGCCTATTGGTGAAATATAGCATAAGTGAATGGGTTGATTTTGCAAAGTAAAAGCAAGAGCGCATTCTGTTGGCAAAAAAGTGGACTGACTAACAAACCCTAACCCTAAGCAGGTTTTGAATAAGTCATCTTTGTTGTCTTTTGAAACATGAACAGTAATAGCACTTTGAAGAGCTAGAGAGGGAAAAGTTGCCTTGGATATTCTCCAAAATTGTCATTTTAGATATTAATCAACACATTTTTAATTACGTCATTTATATAATGCATATTGAAACATTTCTATGTTCATGTAGTATCGACCGGTGGTAAAGGGGATCCGAGCAAACCTCTTTATGGTAATGATATATTCTAGACCGGACACTATGGGCATCAATAATGACGACTACATTTAATTCACTAACTCTTGCTTTGGTGGATGTAAACAAGAGGTACAATGTTGCCATGGGTTGAGTGTTACAGTGTTGGCAACAACTTGAGCCGACATTTGTTTACATTTTGGCAACATTGGTACCATTGAAATGATTCTGAATGAGCAGTTCATCTTTGCATTGCACCTATGGATAAACATACATACTGTATGTCACTGGATTACTTCCATTTCAAGTGTTATGACTGTCAAGTCATTTCTGACCTTTTCTTTACTATGATTATTAAGAAGCTGTATTGACATACTACTTTGTGTTCATATTTGAGTGAGTTCTGACTCAGAGGATGGAGTGAGCTTGGATGCTTGAGGTGTAAATGAACCTGAATGGCCTCAATGAGCTTCTACTGCTGCTGCACCAGTTAACTGTGTTGCCTTCTAATCTAGCAACGTTGTGTTTATATCACATGACTGGGTTTTTTCTGTCCAGAAATAAAGCCAAATGTGTATCTTCTACTGTACATTTCCAAATGATCCTAATTAATAAAGTTCATACTGTAACAATAAGTTATTTTGTTGATAATTAACAGCCATTCAATAACTGTAGTTCTGGTTCAAATGTAATACTTTAAAAATAAAATAAATAAAATACAGAGTGTGGACTGGTAGCTGGACAGTTGCCAGTTCGCCAGTTTGCTGTGGATTCCTTGAGCAAGGCACTAAAACAGGGGGTTACGTATTGTAACCCTAGTTATATAAGCACAGGCGGAGCCCTCTACTGGACTCTATGGGTACTACTCTCTATCATGCTGTGCGTGCTTTCACCTACTGAGTTACGTAAACGTAGCCGGCCAATCGGGGCGAGCCTACCTGAATGCACGCGCAGGCCCACAGTATATAAGGTGGCTACACCCTCCGCCCGCTATCCTACACACTCTTCAGCGAGCGGCCTAGGAAAGACAGGGCCCCCAGGTAGAGGGCTCCGCCTGTGCTTATATAACTAGGGTTACAATACGTAACCCCCTGTTATATCTCACACAGGCTCCGCCCTCTACTGGACTCTATGGGTACAGTGGGCGGAGCCCCGATGTATAAACGCCCTGTCGTCCAACAACATCGACCCACCACACCGTCCCTGACCGGCTTTTGGCTAACATCCACTGCATCCCCTCTTCCTCCCATCCGGTTGTAACCGTGGAGAAGTCGGGGCCGCAGCTTGGATAAGGCACACTCACACACGCTTACCTCGTGTAGAGTGTGCATGGAAAAAAATAGTGCGGAGACTCCGTCTGCAGCCCACCGCGCACCATGTTCCCCAGGTCCCTCAGGAGCATGGGAAAACATAAGTGCACCACGTCCCCCACACTCACACATGTATGAAGGGGCCTGGCGTAGACCAAGACGCCGCCGTGCATATATCTTCTACACTCACGCCGCTGACAGTGCTTTCAGGGAGGAGAGCTCCAGAGGCTCAAATGGTTCTGTGACCAGAGCCTCGAGCACCAACGGCAGGTCCCACTGTGGGGCGGAGGCGTGCCCACTGGGCGCCGCCTCCTAACCCCCCCTGTTTCTCTTTGAAACGGACATTAAGGGGAAATGTGGAATGTGGAGAGAGATGACTCTTACTCTGGGATAAATGCAATCGTTTTTACTGAATGCATTTTACACACACATATCACTCTAGAACTAGAGTTACAATACGTAACCCACTGTTCTTCTGCGGAGGTCCCTGAACGCACCGCGGCCACTCTCATGGGGGCCGCGCCTCATAATGGGTGTCCAATTAACATCGTATGAAAACGGCCTTGCCGATCTCAACGAGACATTATGGGAAAATGTGGAATTGTGGAGAGAGATGACTCTTACTCTGGGATAAATGCTATCGTTTTTACTAAATGCATTTTTCACACACACATCACTCTAGAGCTAGGGTTACTATACGTAACCCACCGTTCTTGCAACAGGGCCTCTTTTCGACTTTCTGTTGAAAGGAAACCTATCTCCTCCAAGGATGATAGATTTGCCTCTCTATTGCCCCTGAATGGAGGAGGGACGCTGCAAAGCTGGAGTGAGTAACCCAGTCTCAGTGTCCTGCCCCTCTACTCTGTCAGTACACAGCTGGGCTTCCATTCCCCACAAAACTGTGTTCAGGGGACATGCCAGCAGCTGTGGAGCCACAGCTAAGCTGTAGCACTCTCTGGTGGCCTACTCCGCTGCCAAACCTTCCATAAAAGGGAGTTTTGGCATGGGGGCTGACACAGAAAAGGGCCGATTTTTTACTGAGGTCCTTGAACGCACCGCGGCACGCTCCCGTGGGGCCGCGGGTGCCTGAGGGTGTAGCCGCCTTATATACTGTGGGCCTGCGTGCGCATTCAGGTAGGCTCGCCCCGATTGGCCGGCTACGTTTACGTAACTCAGTAGGTGAAAGCACACACAGCATGATAGAGAGTAGTACCCATAGAGTCCAGTAGAGGGCGGAGCCTGTGTGAGATATAACCCCCACTTGCTCCCTGGCGCCGGAACACTGGCAGCCTTTTCGCTCTTAAACTTCTCTTTTAGTGCATGTCTATAGGTTCTGTATATGTATGTGTGTCATTGTAAAATAACACCTGAGTGAACTGAAACTGAATTTCCCCTCTGGGATTGATGAAGTGATCTTTATCTTAATCATGTTTCTGATGATGATGAAAAGACGTGGCGGGACAAATACAGTCACTCTCCAGCAGCTGCTTAACCCTCCTGTCGTGTTCAGGTCAAACAAATGTACTTCTTTGATCCATCATAAATACTGTGTTTTACATTTGATTGCCTCAAGGCCTTATGATATCCTCCACAGTAAGCATTTGAATCATCAATTTCGTTGAATATGTAGTGGTTTAGTCAACGTTTGGGTAACCCTAAATTATGTTTATCCATCAGATAGTAAACACACACAAATCATTACCCATGCTAATTTTGGAATACATTTTCAGCGTATTCTTTGTATACTCACTGCAATTATTCATGTAAACCAGCAGTCTGATACATTCTGTAAAGCTTAAAGGGGTTTTAAATAACATTTGGTGATGACTAATGGTTTTTGTGTTAATCTAAGAGCAGTTAAAACAGACCGCTCAAATTTGACTGGAGAAACCAAAATAAGGGGGGAGAAACGAACCCGACAGGAGGAGTTAGAGAGTCTGTTGTGAAGGGTCACTACCACTGGCAAAAGTGATGAAGACGGGATGAGTATGGTAGTGTATGACAGCAGGGTTAAATGGCCGTATGAGCAGACCTTGGTGATCTGGGTGGTGGTGGTGGTGCTGACGGTCTCTGAGGTGATGGTCTGGGCACTCAGCAGCACTCCTGAGTCCCTCACTGCCGGGCAGTCCACTGGCTGTGGGAGAGACACCTTTGAAGTGTTACACAAGACCTCAAATGAGTTAATTTGAACATACTCAAATATCAATGAGTGTTATCTGAAATATTTTTAAAGATATTTTAATCCTAGTATGATGTTGAGCTGGTTACTTAAATTAGACTGTTTCGTTATGAATCAAAATCAAGCAGACATTAAATGGGTTTATCTATCAATATTTACTAAGGCATTTTGTATTTCAATTATATTGTTTCTAATTAAAGGCTCTTTAATTAATTTAGGTTATGTACAATAGCTTTTGTTTAAAATACTTAAATGTTTAAGATGTTTTGTTTTATGTCAGAAATTAAAAACATATCAGTATCACCAAATAAGCAAAAAAGGATGTCAGACACTCAGGTTTCAATAGAAAAGGAAAATGGCTGCATTTATTTCGCACCTTTACTGAATTATCTCTCAATCACCCATTCATACTTACACACTGGCAGCGAGCTGCCATGCAAGGGTTCCGAGTCCTGCTCAAAGACACTGTGACATGTGGACAGGAGGGGCAGGGGATCGAACCACCAAACCCTGAGGTCAGTGGATGACTCCCCAATAGAGTGGTGCAGGAATGAGTCCTAAAACCCCGTAAATGACTTGGGACCTTATTTCAGTCATCTAACTACAAACACGTTCAAAAAATGTTCGAGACTAGGGTAAAATAAACAAGTTTTGAGTTGTTTACTCTCATTGCTTTTTTTCAAGAGAGAATATGCGACGCTGACTTCAGGGTTGGCCTACAAAGATATGTATTAACTGCATCACTATATACCTCCTGAGCCACAGCCGCCCAATGTGTGAAGACTAGGGCCATTGTGAGTATATATTTGGACATGATGGATGAGCATTTCTTAATACCTAAAAGGAGCCATGGATTTAAAAAGGTGTTATGTCCTAGCCTTATAAAAGGCTTAGCCTGCTTTCAACAAATTGATTAGAAGAGGTCTTCTACAGTTACCATAAGTAAACATGTGTACAGGCAAATATCCAAAAATAACTTCATTGCACACAAGACAAGACTTTATATTGCATTTCATAACGACGAGTCAAAATGCTACAATTTTGTTAGCCATTCCCAGAATCCCTCTCACCTGTGCTGACTCGTATGTGATGGTCTTGGTCTCAGTGTGAACTAAGGGCATGTCCGTGTAGGTCACAGTTCCTCTCAGGGAGTTGGTGACGTCTGAGATGGTGATTGTCTGGGTCTTTAGCACAGGAGACTGAAGGGATCAGATAAACAGTCAAAAACTAACTCTCTGGGCTCCAGCAACAAAAACAACTACCGTGTGTTTGAATTAGGGTTGCAAAATTCCGGGAATTTTCAAAGATGGAAACTTTCCATGTGAATTAACAGGAATTTATGGGAATAAACTGGGAATTTTCAAAATTGAAGGTTGGCTCTTCATAGGGAACTTAAATATAGTTGGGTAAAATATATTCTAGCATAATCTTGACTAAAACAAACAGATGCCATTCAAGTACAATTGAATATCCATGCCATAGCACACTGCTTACTGCATGGCTATTGAGACCACACAAAGGTTCGCAACAGGCTCACAAATGTGAGAGTGGAAAAACTGGGTGGCATTCGGGCAAACCTAAGGCTCTTTGAACCTGACACAGAGCCATCCTCAACAAGGCTGGACAGTGACACTGAAGAGGAAGACTCAGAGTTGGATGTTGATGAAGCCCAGGAAGAGCCCATTGACTGAAAGGGTTTAGCAAAAATGCAGAGGATTGCTTGAAGGAAGATTTGCATGTTTAATGGGACTTTTTGGAGGGAGAAGGGCTCTTTTCATTTAACATTTTGAATGGGACTTTGTGGGGATTTTTGGATGGGGGGTGTATTTTTGTTCATTTTTTAATGAGTGGGGTTGGGGGGGATGAGTAATATTTAACTCAACATTCCTATTTTCGTTCTTCAATGAAACAAATAATTGTTCAATAAAATAATGAAAACTTGTTCTGTTCTACCTAAACATTTTTTTTTAAAAAGAAATCTGTTCAAATGTCATGTTTTTTGTTTAATTTTGCATCGAATATTTCCAAAATTCCCCAGCTTAACTTCCCATGGAAACTTTCCGGAAACTTTCCGGAAATGTACCGGAAACGTTCCGCCCCTTTGCAACCGTAGTTTGAATTAAGGAAGGCATAACCTAGTACAAGACGGGAAACAAGAGAATTATCGTGAGGCTGCTATCGTTAGTTTAGTTCTTATGTGGACTTCTAAGTTGTTAGATAGGAGGTCAGAGGGTTATAACTTTACAAATGACATATGCTATATGCTGAAGGAAATTCCAGCATCGTCAACAATTGACGACTACAATACAAAGTAACACAAAATATCTAGACGGGCTTATCAAAAATATACAGAGAAGGTATACAGACATCAATTTGAATAATAACAAACCAACCAAAGCTGACGGACAATCCGCCAAGTTTATGCGTTTTATTGACACAATTGTCAGGACTAAGGTCTGAGAGACAGTGTGTGAGTGAGTGTGTGTGTGTGTGCGTGTGTGTGTGTGTGCGTGTGTGCGTTTATGTGTGTTAGAGAGAGTGAGAGGCAGAGATAAGGGAACGGAGGGTGGACTATTGCATTCAATGTTTCTGTTCATTATTAATAACTCACTCAGGGCTCTGCTTTGTCTCTTTTTGAAATTCTCGTGAGCTCACCTGAACCTGTCTGACACATTTTTCATTTAATTAACACCCTGAAGTGTGATATCCTTCGTGATAACCATGCTGCTTTTTCAATAGCAAGTTTCAGTTCATTTTGCACTACTTTGAACAATAGGCGCTTTCACACCGGAGTAATTTTCCCTTCTAGTTCCGATAGTTCCTGGGATTTTAAGTTCACACCAAAAAGAGAACTTAGTTCATGAGAACTTTTCCCCCCTTTTCAGTCCCTGCTAGAGACCAGGTACTTTCCTGGGGAGAAAAAAGTTCAAATTTCTGATTGGCTGGGCGAATTGCAAACCACGCCCCGTAAAACTCGGAAAGGTTTTGTGAAGCCGCCATTGTATTTGCTGGCATTATCATTATTAGCATTAGCATTAGCCCCGCGCACCAACGGAGAGAGAATAACTTATGGCAACACAAAAAAAAACATGGGAGCGGTGGAGTAATGAGGAGGCAGAGGTGTGGACTTGAGTCACATGACTTGGACTCGAGTCAGACTCGAGTCATCAATTTGATGACTTTGGACTCGACTTGACAAAATCACAAAACACTTGCGATTCGACTTGGACTTGAACACCAATGACTCGGGACTTGACTTGGACTTGAGCCTTCTGACTTGAGGTGACTTGATAATTTAATTCAGGGGTCTCCAACACGCCGATCGCGAGATTCCGCTAGAAGAGCGGACTCCCGTCGGGGAGAGCAGAATCTTCAGCCGCTCCAACTCTTGCTGTGAATCCATGCAGGCAGGGGCGGGACTTTATTTTGCTGAGCCACCATGCGGCCAATCATATGCGAGGACACAATAGGATCATACCATTATGTGAAAGAAGGGTGGGGGGCAGACGCTCCAAAGACAGCAGGTGTAGTGGTACAGGCCAGCTACAGAGCCACGGGGAGCCGGATTTAAATGCAAGCGCGTCGGAAAAAGTCAAGAAATTTGCGAAAACCGAAAAAATAAGCTGCGTCTGGCTGCATTTCAATGATATTGGAGAAAGCAGAGCTGAGTGCAGGATTTGTAAAATGAAAATTACCTTCAGAGCAGGGTTTTTTTTGGTAACCACTCAGGATTTATTGTCAGAGGTGGGAGAAGTTCAGATCTTGTACTTGAGTAAAAGTCCTAGAGTGTAGGAATACTCGGTTACAATAAAAAGTCCTGCATTCAAAATGTTACTCAAGTAAAAGTAGAAAAGTATTAGCATCAAAATATACTAAAGTACCACCTGCAGAGGGATCTAGATTCAGGTGTTCTTTTCCCCATAGAGACCGCCTCGCTGCACATTATCCCTTGCATAAAGATAGATTGTGGGTCCCTTATAACATGTTGTACACAGTGGAAATAAACATTCTGGTTACCTCAACATCAGGGATCTTATACATGAAACTCCTTCTGAATCAAACCGTCACGGTAGCCTTACCTTACTGATCCCTCTTAAAATAGAAGAAAACACGTTACTTTACCAGCAGAGAGAAAATGGATTATTAAATGATTAATGTGACAGTTTGATTATTAAGTATTATTCTGTTGATCGATGTCATTACATTTGTTGAAAAGCACATAATGACTTGTTTAAGACTCGTTTTGTCAAAGTTTAGAACTTGGACTTGACTTGAACTTGCCCATCCTGACTTGAGACTTGACTTGGACTTGAGCGCAAAGACTTGAGACTTGACTCGGACTTGAGCGCAAAGACTTGAGACTTGACTCGGACTTGCAAAACAATGACTTGGTCCCACCTCTGTGAGGAGGTGTCGGCGTTCTGGCGATTTACTCGGAAGGCTTCAGTAGAAGCTGCTGGGAGTCCCAGGCCTGCCAGTAAACCCAAAGCAGAAGAAGAAGAAGTGACGTCAGCGGCTTCATTTGCGTAATCTTCGCTCAGGGACTTATTCCGGTGTGAACGCGATCTGCTCTTTAGTTCCATGGGGGAACTAAGTGCTGGGAACTAAGTACGGCAAAGTACTTGGTGTGAAAGCGGCTATTGTTTCCCTCAGGATTATCTGGTGGGTGAACTGCAAAGCCCCTGAGGCGTCTCGGGGCATGTTCATCTGGTGGAAAAGTGTGTACAAAGTGTGCACATTAAAATAAAGTGAATCATCTGGTGCTCTTTAACCTGTTAACCCCTGAGCCTGTTTTTCAGGTCTCAGGCTCGAAAATGACATTCCCAGAACAAATGAATATCTTCCCTTCTAAAAGGGGTAAATTAATAATCTTTGATAAACCTGTGAGTTGGATGTAGAAAAGTCAGAATCAATATAGAATTGTTTTATTTTAAAGTAAATTCAGATTGAACATAGTAAAAGAATTTAAATTATAGTGTCCGTCCAAAATAAAAACATTACTTATACTGAAAACCACCCTTGAATGATGGGATAGTAGACTAAAAGCTTTAGGAATTCAAACTATAACATATAATAAGTACCCTGTATCAAGATTGATGCAAAACAAGTGACATTTGACCTTTTTAGAGAGGTTTAGAAAAAAAAACCACTTCTGGGTGCATTTTCCATATCTCTGGCCCCCCTCGGTCGATTTTGATGATTGACACCTCTTTTGAACCGTTAGAGCCAATAGAATCGAGAGGGAAGTTCCTAAAATCCATCTAAACATTACCCATTGGTGAATGAGTGATGCGTAGCCAGAATGCCCAAAACCGGAAGCTGGGTTGTAGCTCTAATAGTGCTAATAACAGCTAATATGAAATCTCCGTTTTTGACAAAAATGGAATGATGGATTATCAGTAATCATTTCAAAGTGACACAGACACATTGGATTAACCTTAAGCAGCGTTTTTATCATTTTAATGCCATTTCAACACTTTTGATCAGAAAAACAGCAACGGTAAGACTTATTTTCCGTTTTTGCTCCGTAAAGCTACGTTGTGTGATGTCTGGGTTTGCTTCCCCTGCCGCGAGTTTTGATCGCTCAGTGATGATACTAATACCCCTAGATTCTGTGGAATCTCAGCTTGCTAGCTGATATCTTGTTTGTGCAGATCCGATAAGTAATAAAGTATTTCTACCGTGAGTTCTGTGCTAAGTGTGTTTTCGCTCAGGGCTCATTTAGACGCTTCTTGTGAGACTTGTGTTTTGTTTCGGTAAACATGGTTCATATTGTCAGTTAGCTGAGTTTCTTCCCGTTAAGTGGGTATGACACATGAATAGGTTATTAAATGTTAAGAAGCCCTGAGACACAGTTTCGTGAAAAAAAGGTTACAGGTTAAGAGCAAGATTAAGGGGCTTAATCTATAAAGAACCTAGGTGGAGTTCTTATGGTGCGTTCCAGTAGTACTGTGAAGTGGGAGGTTCTGAGTTCCCGGTCAGAAATTTCAACTGGAATGCCCCCTGAGGTCGGAATTCCTACTTGGAAACTCAGAGATACCTTGCCATACCCGGGATGATCATTCAAAATTGGAGTCTCCGCTTATGAACATTAACACTTTGATAATATAACACTTTGATCTCTTCTTTATTATTTGTTTCACATTAAATCAACTTTACATATGGGATTGCTCATCTTCCATATGTTGTTTGTATTCACAAAATACAAAATAAAGCCTAGTTATCAACCGGTATTGCTAACAATAGGTAGGCCTGTCGCGATAAGCAATTAATTGAAATAAAAATGAACTCGATAACTTTTCTGACCTCGATAAATTGCCGTTTACATGCGTGTTTGTTTACATAAGGATGTGACCAGCATTTTAGCTAGGCGCACTGTGGCTGCCTGCCACTCTACCGGCCCGGCGCGCTGTGAGGGGCGGGGCACACACACAGCCAGGTCAGGACACTAATTAACTAAATTAATAATATAGAGACAAGCAGGAGACAACGTGTGAAAAGGGCAATTTGAAGTTAAATGGAATTGGTTGGGAATTCCACATCTCCGGTGTGGGAATATTTAGGATTTAAGCCAAATCAACGAGGCGAACCTACGGACTTGAATGAGCCGGGCAGTTCGCAACAAAAGCTAGCAATAGAGAACCGCAGTGACGCGTCCTAAAACCCGGAAGTAAACTTCTTCCGGTTCCATCGTCAAAAAACAATGCAATTTCTCCATAGGGTTTTGGAAAATAGCTCAAAATAAGGTCTGTGGTTGAAACACATTTAAGAGAGGGATCACATTTTGTTCAGCCAGATAATCTCCACATATCTACGCTACTTTTATAATTTTCGAATCATAAATCTAGTCGCCAGAAGCAAAATGCTAACGTTATGCTATAAAGGAACTACAAGCTAGAACGGCAGGGTCGCACTACTCAACGTCACGCCAACTTAAGATCGCCTCAACTGACTTTCGCGCGCTTGCATATTTTAACAAAGCTTTTCATTTTAGCCACGCTGAATTTAACTAGAAGTCATGGCTCTGTCCATTACCAGTCTAATATCTTTTTACAAAGATGACAAGAAGAGTGTAGATAGAGGAGAGAACCACTACAAGTCAGGACACGTACAACAGTGCAGCCTGGATACTACAGATACTTAAGATAGGCATATACTCTCTTTCAAGCAGAACACAGGGGGAAAGAAATTTAGCGGGAGTGTTTACGTAATCGGCGTAATGACGTACAACGGCCTCGACCATTTCTGTAGTCCACTAATGCCACTTGTTAACAACCATTGTTTTTCCGACACGTAAACTCTTCAGAAATCACCAGCGGGGTCACTGCTGATGTATTTAATGTGGTAGAACAAAACGTGATCTATCTCTTAATTTTGTGTCAAACACAGACCTTATTTGGAGCTATTTTCCAAAACCCTATGGAGAAATTGCATTGCTTTTTGACGAAGGAACCGGAAGTGGTAAAAATGCTAACTTACTTCCGGGTTTTAGGACGCGTCACTGCGGTTCTCTATACGACCAACCTTATACACAACCACCCCATTCCGTTTTCCCAGCTGGGAGCAAACACGGCAGCTGGAGATGGAGAGCCCCCACCTTCCCGACAGTTTACAATCAAAGATGCATTTGCCCGACAATGCAAACATGTTGGTGTTCCTTGTTCGAAATCTTTGAAATACAGATTTGGATATGGCCTGTTGAGGCATCTGGGTCTTTGTATGGACAGTGGACTGTACACTTGACTGTTGTTTTAAGGAGGGTTTTTTTTTTGCTTGTGAGACAATGTGTGCTCATATTTGTTTATTTATTTATAGAGAGAGAGAGAGAGATAGAGAGCTCTGTTTTCCAGCCTGAGTCTATTTAATTTATTGTTTTGGTTGTGTGTTATTTAATTCTTTTTTTATAATTAAATGTATTTGTTTTATTTATTATATATAATTTATATATTTGAATATTATTTCACATTTCATTTGCAATGTTGAATGTTCAATAAAAAGTTCAGTTTGAAAGGATGTACTTGAATTATTATTATATATTATCATTATGTCAGTGGTCTAAAATGGACAATATTATCGTTTATCGCCATAATTTCCGGGAAAATGTATCGTCCAACAAAATTAATTATCGTGACAGGCCTAACAATAGGTGACTGCCAAAGCTGTAAACAAGGCGAACAACTTTCCTGCAGGAGTCCATCTTTCTCCGACTAGTCAACTCGGATGTGACGTCACTCCCAGTTCTGACCTCCGACGTTCAATGTAAATGGAAAACAGCATTATTCCCAACCACATGTTCCTGTTGTTAGAGCTCTGGTAGTTAGATACAATATTTGTTTCCTTTATTTATTCTTAATAGCCCTCTTAATGCACATGGATTTCCTGTGTTTTTCCAAATATCTTAAGTTGTAAGTTTGGCAAGGACTTCCTGTTAACACAGGGTTACAAAATGTGTTAATGGTCGTGTCTCAATAGAGAGGCGAAGTCGGAAAAATTATGTATTGAAGTCAATGGAGAGAGAAAACGTATCTTTCGATCCCGTTTGAATTGTGCCATGAATTACACATATGATGTTTGTCAATCTTAAAAAATCATTTCCATTTCAAAAAAGTCACAGTTTGTCTTAAAACTGTTGAAATATAAGACTATGAAAAATATGCAACTAGAAAGACTACAAATCCCAGAATCCCGGTCCCGCATGCTGGCTTTTACGGAACCGACTAACTCCCCTTGTGTGTGTACAGCTCTCAACATGCCCAGACTTGTAGTGATTTTCACCTCTTTTAATACTTTTCGCCTCATTCTGAAAGATGAAGTGAAATGTGCTAACGTGACGGCCGTCTTGGTGTTGGTGCGAGACGGGAGATGTAGTTCATTGAGCGGTTTCACGCAAAAAAAGTGTTACTTCAGTTTTACGACACATTTTTATTTTTTTGACTTGCAAAATTATCTTTTAAATTGATAAACATTATATGTGTAATTCGTGGCACAATTCAAATGGGATCGAAAGATAATCTTTCTCTCTCCATTGACTTCAATACATACTTTTTCCGAAATAAGGTCCCATGGAGCTCCCCCGGAAAGGGAGGGACTTCGCCTCTCTATTCAGGGGCTGCACCCTTCGGAGTACGCAGCCTATGTGGTCCACGGAGGACCCAGCCCACGTAGACCGGGTAGGCTGGACTGAGCGGCCTACGAAATGAGACGGTCCAGCCTACGGAGCGCTTCGTATTTATGTCACGTGATACGCGCTGTTCTGTTGCACTGCTCCAGCAGCCTGCTAGCAAATTAGCTTACAAGCTAACTCAGCTGAAAAGGATCCAGAAACGTTACTTTTACTTTTTTACTTTAACCATTTTTTGGAGATCACGACGGCGATGAAATAAAGAGGACCATGGGCAGGTAAATACGATGAAGCTGTTCCTTTAGCCCCCAGTAATGTTACATTAGTAAGTTAACAAGTACATTATATATAGCTGATTTAATTTAATCATATTATTTCATATTTAAAATAAGTCTTAATTTTTCTGTACTAATAAAACAATATTTTTTTTAAATGAACAAAAGCATGTTGTATAGATTGATTCTTAACAATATTAGTGTTCTAATCTTAATAGCTGTGATTATAACAGTTTATATTCTCCTTCTTTCCCTACACCAGCCCAGATGATGTCCTAGTGACCCCAGGTCAGCACCTCCAGGTCCAGCACCACCGTGACCCCCCGCTCTGCTGAAATACACAATTAAACATTTTTTATGACCTATTTTTTGTATTAATAAAATTAAACTGAACTGAAGACAGTTGAATGACCTAGAGATATCCTATTATTCCACTGCTTATGTACACATGTTGGAAATAATGGTTAAAACCTCAGTTAATGAAATAAACAATGTGTTTAACAATTACTATTTTAATTACATTTTGTATTTTCATCTAATCACAAAGTAGAGGTAAGAATATATCCATCCTCTCTCTGCAGCTTCATGTCTTCTATTATGAGAACTTTCATCATTGAGACAGAGGAAATCAATCATGTACTTTAACATCACCAGCAGTAACACAAATATCAGCAAAAGTGTGTTTATGGAGTTGTTTATTTGTATTATATGTGCAGCAAGTATATCGAAGCAGCTGTTTGGGGAATCAGACAGACTCAAGCTATAATCGTTAAATATCTATTAAAAGAAAGGACACATACAAAATCAAATTCTGAAACTAAGACACAAGTCTGTAGGACGGCAGTAAGCAGAGGTCTGGGTGGAGGATGTTCCTGATCGCCGTTTTGCTTTCTCCAGCACCTCGGGGGGTCCAGGTGGATGGCAGCTCTGTCCTGATGATCCGCTGGGGTTAGGGGTCCTTCTCCAGCACCTCGGGGTGTCCAGGTGGATGGAGGCTCTGTCCTGATGATCCGCTGGGGTTAGGGGTCCTTCTCCAGCACCTCGGGGTGTCCAGGTGGATGGAGGCTCTGTCCTGATGATCCGCTGGGGTTAGGGGTCCTTCTCCAGCACCTCGGGGGGTCCAGGTGGATGGAGGCTCTGTCCTGATGATCCGCTGGGGTTAGGGGTCCTTCTCCAGCACCTCGGGGGGTCCAGGTGGATGGAGGCTCTGTCCTGATGATCCGCTGGGGTTAGGGGTCCTTCTCCAGCACCTTGGGGGGTCCAGGTGGATGGAGGCTCTGTCCTGATGATCCGCTGGGGTTAGGGGTCCTTCTCCAGCACCTCGGGGGGTCCAGGTGGATGGCAGCTCTGTCCTGATGATCCGCTGGGGTTAGGGGTCCTTCTCCAGCACCTCGGGGGGTCCAGGTGGATGGCAGCTCTGTCCTGATGATCCGCTGGGGTTAGGGGTCCTTCTCCAGCACCTCGGGGGGTCCAGGTGGATGGCAGCTCTGTCCTGATGATCCGCTGGGGTTAGGGGTCCTTCTCCAGCACCTCGGGGGGTCCAGGTGGATGGCAGCTCTGTCCTGATGATCCGCTGTGCACTTTTCAGATTAGGGGTCCTTCTCCAGCAGATCCATTTCTCCAGAATTGTCCTATTTACAGAGAAAAACAAGAGAAAAAGAAAAAAGTGAATTAATCATATTAAACACAGGGTTGCAAAAGTATTATTGCAAAATGTAACTCCAAGCATTTCAGACAAACAATCCTTAAAGGATCATTTAAAATGATGTACTGTTTTGGTTTTTAAAAAACTAAAGAGATGGAGACAGTCACACGTGCATCCCTTTGACAGCACGGCACAAACTAACATCAAGCTAAAGGCTGCTGTCTATTTGTGATTGTCTTATTATTATGGGATTAGGATACATTAAATAAACTTTAACCTAAATAAAAGATGATCAAATCTGGTGGAAATATTTCAAATAGGCTTTCTTTGAGCCCTACCTCAAAGCAGCATGAGCTGAATACAAAGGTTGAAATGTTGTCCCAAAGTTTAATAAACAGTAAAACATTGCAAAATGTCAGAGAAATAAATAAAGCAAACAGCAGCTACACGTCAGGGTAGCATTTTATAAATCCCACCGTACTGTAGACTATACCGGTCTAAATGTTTTCACTTTGGTCTATTTATGTAATATAAAGTATAACTTATCTATAACAGAGCCAAGATCTCTGTATGACTTTAGTAAACTTCGGAATTGAATTAAGAATAAGTGTGAACCAACAGTGCAGTACATCCAGCTAGCTAGTTAGCGTCACTAACGTCACGTATTTATCCGTATTATTTAACGAAAATGTACGTTTTAATGCCCCTTGGGTTTGACGTGTGTGACGTTAGTTAATTTAAAGTAAGTTAAAACCCAATACTCACATTTATTAGTGATTCCTCCGCTTGCTGCTGCTTTTAAATCCACTCTGCTGGGGAGACCGGACCGCCATTTCATTTGAAAAAAACTCACTCTTCCCTGCGCGCATTGCACCCTGGGATATGGTAGACCGCGGAGGATACATCAGATGTATCCTTCAAATCTGGGAAAATAAGGCCGCATTCGTGGGCGTGGAGGAGTCTCGTCTTTTTTAAAAATTGGGACAGCCTTCTTTCGGCGGAAGTGACGTATGCGGTCTACAAATGCAGCCTCCGAAGGGTGCAGCCCCTGAATTGAGACACGGCCAATATCTGTACATTAGTCCTCTGTGTATCGAGGCATTTGCCATTGGTCTGATGTGTTAATGTTGTTGTCCTGGTATACAACTCCATGGTATACATTGTAGTATTACGGCACGATCTAAATCCTGGAATACCAGAAAGCGCCATTAAACAAGACTTTGTTTTCTTTATACCAATCTGAAAGAGCAGAGAACTCTTTTTCTGGGTATGAGATATTAGTCTTTCTAGTTTAGCAGATATACGTGTGTCTGTATTCACCATACCTGGTTTGTTGGTACTGTATGCATGGGTTATAGATGCACCTTGCTAACCAAGCTTGAACTGATCATTTGTTATGCCTATTCATGTAGGCTTTGCTCCTCTTCTGCAAATAAGTTTATGTTTATAAAAATATAACAGGATGGCGATGGCATTAGGCCAGTCATATGGCCATAAGCCAATGGGTGATTGTGTCCACCTATTATATACATTCTATAAACAAGAAGCATGGTACAGCCTCCTGACTTAACAGTTTTCCAGTCCAGTTTATTTTGGAGTCACTTCTGGCAGCATAGAAACATCCTTTTCCATCTCCATCCACAATCAACAGATTATCCGGAGTAGGGTCACATAGGAGGCAGTTCCAGAAGGGGGCCCCAAAATTTCATTTACTGGCCACATATTCTGACTCTGACTGGGGGATTACAAAGTGCTCCAGTGCCAGGATGGAGGTACAATCCCTCCACCTGGTCCGGGGTTGCCCCTTGGTCTTATCCCAACTTGATATGCCTGGAACACCTCCCTAGAAAGCGACCAGGTTGCATCCTTATCAGGTGCCTGAACCACCTCAACTGGATCTTTTCTGCGCGAAGGAGCAACGGTTCTACTCAGAGACCCTCCCGGATGACTGAACATCTCACCAAACCCTTAAGGGAGATGCCAGCCACCCTTCTAGAGAAAACCCATTTTAGCCGATTGTATTCGTAAACCTGTTCTTTCGGTCATGACCAATCCTTCATGACCAGGTGAGAGTAGGAACGAAGATGGACCGGTATATTGAGAGCTGAGCCGTCTGGCTCTTCATCAACGGTGCGGGAAAGCAACTGGAATACGGCTGCTCCGTTTCTCCGGCCCATCTCATGCTCCGTTGTCTCCTTGCTTGAGAGCTAGTGATGGCAGTTTGACACTGAAGCTTCGAACGGAGCTTCAACCCTGGACTTCCTTTTCCATAGAAGCAGTGATTCGAAGCTTGCTTCAAATCACGTGACATGTGACGTCAGAAGCAGCAACTGCTTCAAATCACGTGACATGTGACGTCCGAACCAGCAACTGCTTCATTTCCTGAATCAATCACTTGACTGGTTCGCGGTCCAATCACGCGATTCAATGCACTGCCTCGTCTCTATTCTGACAGGTGACAGGTTGAAACAGTTTCCAATTTGAGCGCTTCAACACTTTATAACCGCTCTAAACAATGCGCAATGTGTGGGTTGTTGTCGTAGTTTGCGTTGTTGCTGTTGAGTTGTTGTTGGTATTGCATTTGAATTGGATCATTATAGAGCAAGCAGGAAGAAAGAGAGGTCGTTCTGGCTCGGGAAACACTTCAACATGTGGAGAAGTTGTGAACATGGTTTACGGAATAGATAGCCCAGTGGATAGAGCCGGCGGCCTGAATGCTGCGATGTCCTCCGCGCAGCTGGTTCAAAGCCCGGAATGGATGAACTTTGAATCATTGCTTTTCAACTTTAATACTTTAATAACTGATAAAAGGCCCTCTCCGCCCAAAAAACTGTCCAGCACTCTAGTCTCTTCTCAATAACCCAATACACACAATTATCAATCTTTAATTGCAAATAGAACATGATATTCAGTCTTAGTGTGTGTGTGCAATATATGTCAAGGCAAAGACACGTTAAACCCACTGCAGCCTTGCACTTCGCCAGGAGAGGTCGCTGTAACTGAAGCTTCGAGAAATGAACCTATTTCCGACACAATTGTCCAAGTGGTTCGATGCTTCATTCAAAGCTTCATTTTGCCATCACTATTGAGAGCAAGACCCCGAGATACTTGAACTCCATCACTTAGGGTAAGTACTAATTTCCTATTCGAAGTGGACAATCTATAGGTTTCCTGCAGAAAACCATGGCCAGCCGCTCCACACTTGGTTGCGAACCGATCCAATCAGTGCTGAAGGTTGTATAGCCTTTTATTTCTGCCCAGAGAAATCAGCTTCAAGCACTTCTTATCAGACTTAATCACACATAAATGGCGTTGAAGACGTTCTCCAACAACCGTGCCTCTGAACCAGGAAAATAAATTGAGGTGAGGAACAATAAAAGGAGCACTGATTTCTGAGATTTCTTGGAGTTGATGGCAAGACCACATACATAACAAATAATAAGCTTCACAATTTTACGTTTTTGTGTGTCCATAATATATAAGCTGCTCTATTCGACTGCATGATGGAATCAGATGTGAACTGAGCAACCTGTAACATGTACAGATTTTATCAGACATATTCCACATGGGTTATAGTGCTGATTTACACATGGAGTGATGTGTACAATGTGGACTTTAAGACCATCATCAAAGACATGCAAAACACAAAGAACGTATTAATGAAGAAAACCAAAATTGCCTCATACATATTCAAATGTACACCTCAGGTTTGATGCATTTATTATTTTTTGGTACCTATAACATCCTTACTGTAGCTTAGAATGAGTACTGGAAAAGTTACATTATACCAAGAGAGAAGAGATAAGTCCATTGGCCGAATATGAGAAAGTCCATCAGTAGACAATGAAAAAAACACAACATTTTTGTTTAGTATCACAGTGAAAAGTACAGGTTTTCATATTTAGAATTACCCCAATTCGATTGGCATACCAATGTGCCAATGAGTCTATTTACTGAACATGCACAATATTTTATGATATTGAGTTAAATAGCAGTGTTGTAAAGATACAGCTTCTATTATGTAAATCCCACCAACATTTTGAAAGATGAAAGCTCATTTAGATCCAGTCCTACTACTCAAAATGAGCAAATGGTCAACATTTCTTGTCATCATATTCAAGGCTTTTTGCATCATCTTCACTTTTTAGATGGTTTCGTAATGCCAATAAAGTAAAGCCAACTAATTGATATATAGAGTGTAATGTCAGTGGACTAAAACTTGCTGTATGTACAATAATAATACATCCTAACAAACCAGAACATTTCCCTGGTAACTACATAAATGTTTGGTTCTGAGCCTTGACATTGTGGAAGTCACACAGCAGTAAGATGAGAGATAAATTAAAGATGAAATGGTCCAGTAAGATGACACTTTCCATACTGGACCATACTGAGTACATCAACAGTACTTCCAGCCTTTACACAATGACAACATCAAAACACAAACACAGACCAGATTTAAAGCTAAATATGCAACTTTTCAAAGTGAATAACAATAGAAATCTAGCTAATATTAGCAGAATGAAAATCACAGTACCAAAAAGCATCTGTCACGTACAACAGAAATGCTACTTGCCGAATTAGCCAATGGCTGGATCCACAGTTAAGGGGAGTTAAAAAATGATGTCATGTTTAGAGCAAATTTAACTTTTTTTAAGATAATTTTGTTACCTTGAAAACATCTTTATGTCAAGTCCATATTAAGTCCATATTATTCTGTAGTTTAATTCAATGACATTATTCACATGGTTGACAGCATAAGAACACTTACTAGTGATGCGCTGGCCTAACCCTAACCCAGAATCTGCAAGTTGGGCAGGTTTGTCATAAATTGACAAAGCAAAAGTAATTTGAAAATAATTTACAGAAACCTAATGAGCAATAGTCCAGCTTCTTTTTCCTTTCCCCCCTAAATTCAAGATTAAAAGGTTTAATTGTCATATGCAAATAGCAAGAGCGTATTTGTTGCCAAGTCCCAGGCTGTGCCGACAGGGCAACAAACATTATACCTAAGACACAAGTCTGTCTCTGTCCTTGTGCAGGAAATGTTGCTCCTATATTGCATCCAGTAGGTGGTTTGTAAATCAAGTTAGATTTGGCATATTTATGTAGGTCAGGTGGTGCTGATTGGCTCTAATTACACCACGTACACTAACTGCCTTTTTAAAGTCTAATCCAAATAGTTCCACTGGGTTTGAGTTGAGAAAATGAATGAGAAAATATTCATGAAACAATTAAAATGGTCTAATGCAAGCCAATGTGAAACCAGCCACATATAACTGTGTGAAGTAATGTTACCAAAGGAAGCTGAATGGTTTAGTTCTTCTTCTAGAGCTGTTTATGACTTATGGTCATGTTGTCACAGTTAAAGTCAGGTCGTCATGACAAAGATATTGACAGGCTATGCAATCTTGATTTAGGTCAAGTGTTCATAACAGAAACCTGAATCACTTTCAACGTTGTCTTAAAAATGACAACTGACCAAATTAAACCTAAAGACAATCATCATAAACATTCATAACGACTCCTTCATGTTACTGACACGTGTCTAGCAGGGTAGGAATTTCACGGCGGCCATGACGGCCATGGCTGTCGTTGCCCCTTAGTCTGGCCGTGAGGCCCCACAAATAATTGAACATCCTACGGCCACCATGGCCTTTATGCCCCTCACAATGTTAAAATCTCGAAGTTGCTTTAAAAGCGTAAGAGCAGTGGTCTGGTCTCTGAACTGCATTATGCTGCGTTCACAACGGACGCGATGCGAATATTCGCATTGCTCTGATTGCTGGAGTTTCACTGCGGTTGTCAGCTGTGCTTACTACTGTCACCTCTGACTGTCATTCAAACAGGATGCGCTGGAGAGGGGGGGGGGGCTTATATCCATGTAAATACTGTGGTAGACTCAACTACAAAAAAATGAACATATTTTACCGTGATTTAATTGTAATACACGTTTCAAAATGATGCCGAAGTAACAAAATACTGATAATGGTTAGTAAAAACCATGAATTAATGCTTTGACAAGTGTGCAGACAAGATGGCAGACGAAAAACCTTTTAAAATGCGTGTTTTCTGAATGGAGATCAGATCGATCAGGCTAAACTAACCTGTAGCTGCTCCGTCCAAACTCACAACGTCCTAAAGACAGAAATAAAGCAGCGACTGTATTCGCCATGACACAGAAAGTCTGTGTTTTGTTCATGTTTAACTTTTGTCCAGTTTCTGAACAGATATGAGGAGCTGTGAGCTCTGTGTGCTAACAGCTAACGGCTGCTGTTTTGGTTTTCTGATCAACGTCAGTGGCTGAGATCCTCACTGCTGATTGGCTACCACGAGAACGCGTCACGCGAATTTGAGGCTTGAGTTGAAAATTGTTATTAAAGAGACACACACACACACCCACACCCACACACACACACACACACACACACACACACACACACACACACACTTTTGCATTTCAAAGTATTGCTTGTTCATACAGTTGATTGTTTGAGCTTCACTGTGCACTGCTGAATGATTTATGTGCAGAGTTTGACCCTTGAAGGCTGTTTCTTCTGCTCTGAAATGGAATATATTTGTTACATATTAATAGAATTTTTGATTTGATTTCGGATTTGTGAATGGGAGAAGTAGTAGATAGAAAACATACCAAACACTAATTATTCAAAGTAGAGTATTTTATTTTATATAAGGTAATACTAAGGAGGCATAGGCCTATATGATTATAATATTTGACATTATTGATATTAATAAAGTGATTTGTTTTCCATGTCATTCGTGTGTTTTTCTTATCAGAAAGTTATTTATTTGTAAGCTCCAAATCCACATTTTTCCCTCAATGGCCTTTGTGCCCTGAAAAAATGACGTGGAGTATATTGACTGTACTTATATCGGACAGTTTTAACATTTTCTTGCTTTATCATTATCTTGGTTTTTCTGTTATGTTTTATTTTGAAGTTTTAACTATCTGTATTATTTCTGTTTTTCCCGCCTGTTTAATTGTCTGTTCAGGCCTTATTAGTTCCACTTG
This sequence comes from Dissostichus eleginoides, assembly GCA_031216635.1. NCBI lineage: Eukaryota > Metazoa > Chordata > Actinopteri > Perciformes > Nototheniidae > Dissostichus > Dissostichus eleginoides. The sequence goes on from CM062280.1 coordinate 859,503, forward strand.
TTACCCATCAGCCCTGCAACCACAGGAGGTCATCGTGTACACCTACACTTTATCCCCTCATTAGTTTCAGCTTGTATTTCAGTCTGGTTCATTATATGTAGCTTGGGCCAATTCCTCCACTGTTTTAGCCTTTTCACAGCCATGCTGGTAAAATCCACACTTCAATTATGGGAATAGTGGTAATTCCATTAAAATGAACTGAATAGTCAGAAATGTTGCTGTTATAAATGCGGACTCCAATATGGGACTTTTGATAGGGTAACAACAAGCCTTGTCTGTGCCAAAGTGAAAAGTTGCATATTGTTGCTAGGCAAACAAAAAATACCTTCAACTGTCATGCAACTAACAATTTTTATGTTCACAAAACCCAAACTGTACCCTACTGAATGATGTCGGAATAACATTGAAAAGATTGAGTTAGCTCATTTCTTGCCCAACAGTTAGCAAAGCTAATTCTGTCATTGTTGTAGTAACATCCAGGCACCACATTAAAGATGTGACTTCACCATTGGCCCAATCATTTCTAAATCAATATTTGTTCCTCTACATATTATTGGAAAAGTATAAAATTGCTGTGATGCATTCCTGAGTAATTCCTTTTCTCCACTGATGGATTCTTAAATTACACTTGGCCTGATTGTCAGCAGATACTTGGTCCAACATTAACACAGGGCTAAGCATGTCACTCTGCTAAACTGCACACAGATTCTTAACACACTCTGAGAGATATGGCCTACTGATGGACTAAATATTTTTGTTCACTTTTGTCACATAACTGAATATTGTCCAGAGGCTGCAAAACCGAAATGTCAAGATAATTGGTAACAACTTTTTCCTTGTCCAGAAGAATGCAAACATGAAGGTTGTTTGTCAGGTTTCAAGTAATACAACACTGGAAGGCAAACAAATTACATTTAGCTTTTTTTTCTACTTCTTAAAGTTGGCCAATGTAACCTTTGCATAGAAAGCACTTCGTTCACTTAAAAAAGCTAAAACAATAAACTCTTAATTAACTGCACTCTACTGCAGGGATTTTGCTATTTAAGTCTTACTTGCTATGGTAGGACCATTAGCATACGTTGCACAATGTTAGCTAATATTAGCAAACACAGGTGGATACTGCATGAACTCAATTAATTTCACTTGTATTCACAAATGTATTTATGTGTTATGCATTTACCATTATGTTTTAATTGACCTTTTGCTGATTGTGTTGCTGAATGGTAACTGTCCAATTATATTGCTAATTTAGCATAGCAACCTTTCCTCTTGCTAGCTAACACCAATCAAACCTCTGTGTTGCTTTTCTGAGTGTGTTTTGTTTGTATTGCTATGAAACACAATAGCATTGATCTATGTCTTCTGTATTAATTGTTTTCGCTGCTGACTTTTTGCTTGGGTAGGTATATGTATGTATTCTTGGTGTCACCACGTCAGCTTTATAGATAGTTAGCTAAAATCTGCCTGACAGTTGTTATTTCAGGTGTTGTGTTGCTCTGCTGCAAAGGAACAGCTATCTCAAAAATGATTTTCACGGATTAATCTGTCACCATTATCAGCATAAAAAGCTTGATAGGCGTAGCAACAGTATGATAGCTGGGGCAAAGTTTAGCAAGTCTAAGCTGTCACTTTAGGAAACAGTGGACGCTGTTCAACAAAGGTTACAAAGGCTTGCTTAAAGACAATAATGTTTTTAGAGTCTGGCCCCTTTTAAGATGAACTGAAGTCCATGAAGGGTAAGAAAGGTACGATAGAAAGTTGACGTTAAGATAGAGTGACGAATCAGCAGTCTCTTGATGGTTGAGATACCTTTCAAGATTAAATGTTCTGACATCTCCTCATTAATTGTTCTTTTAAATGAAGGCCAACCACAGCATGGTGAGGGCCATCACCAGCAGTCCGGACAGAAAAAAAGACATCCGGGAATGCTTGAGCCTGGCAGAGTTAAGCTCACATGCGTTAACCAGGCTCCTCCTCTCATCCGGCACATTGATCGCCACCTTCAGAGTGTGACCATGAGCTTGTTCCTCCACCTCTTCTTCCTCCTCATCATCATCATCATCAACCCAATCCCAATCAACTTCCTCCTCATCGTCTTCCAGCAGGCAGTCCTTTCTGTACAGCGGTGGTCCCACTGGCGTCGGGGACAAACTATAGGCTCTTACCTCGTGTCCGAACAGAGTCTGCCTTCCTTGCTGTGCTCAGCAGCGGCAGACCAAGAGAGACAGATAACAGTGAACACACACACGTGGGATATGGTCAACTGACAGGAGAATGAAGGAAGAGGGTGGAGGGATGAGGGAATGGAGGAAGGGTTTGTTGGAGGTAAGGTACTGGAAGGGAGCGCGGGGGGGGGTATAAAGCATGGAGAGGTCTCCTGCAGTTCTTAAATAAGGTGTAATATCTGACAGCAGAACTAACATGAACAGTCACTCCTCCAATAAAGCAGTTACTCCATCTGTTTGTCATTAGAATTACCCAAGGCTGCTCCCACTTGTTTATGCCAAGGTCAAGATGCTGGTTGGATAACTGTCATATCAATCTGGTTAATACTTCTGTGTTGTTGCAATTTAAACCTAGTCCATTTCAATAGTAAGAACTTTACAACAGCGTTATCAAGGTTTATCTAGCAGCATAGATAAATAATCTGTAGATGCTGAGAACGCCTTTGATCGTCTACATTGGGACTACTTGTAGACGGTTTTTGAGCAGTTTGGCTTTAACTCTGAATATATCAAAATAACACTTTGTGCTTTACTGTAACCCTTGTGCTGTGATTGTTAGAGGGTATAACACCTCCATTACATTTCCCATTGAACATCCTGCCATCGGGGTTGCCCTTTTTCACGATTGTCAGTTTGAATTCTGCTGGGGCCCCTAGCTCAGAGAATAGAAAGCACCCTATCATTTCCCATCACATTTAACCATACTACGCAGCATATTGTATTATGCCAAGACAGCCACCATCAACCCTATATCTCAAAAGACTGCAGTGTCTTATGGGAATTACTACCTGCCTGTGGCAGTAACACCCATTCTGATTAAGTTCTCTGAGAACTCTGTTTTGAAGTCTGACGATGCAACTACCATCATTGGGCGGATTATAAAACACAATGAGACTTTAAAAAGAGAGAGACAAACTTCCCTACCTCAGGAAGGCCAAAAAGCTGATCTGACATGATCTTGGTAAAGACGGCTGTAGATACGTAAGAATCTTAATTATTATAGAACTGTAAAAAAACTGAAAAAGAACCCCAGTTCAAGGTGTCTTCCCTGCAGCGCCACACATCTGAGGGTGGCCTTTCTGTTCTAAATGTTCTAACACACCATCACTACTGGTGTCACTATCCCTTTCAATATGGTCCAAGACCCTACCATAGCAGTCTCTCAAGCCTTGCCTATAAAAGCGTTTACACACACGTCAACACATTGAACTGTTGACAGGTCAAGGTTACACTCACAGTCCATCGTGTCGTCATGTATCACTAAATCCAAATATATATTTTATGGTCATCAATTACTGAACAATCATTTATTGCCCCCACATTGCAGCTATAAGGTCTAAGGCCTAAACTGAGAGCTATCAATAAGATCTATCTGTGCAGGAGAGACTAAGGTGGTGAGGTTAAGCTGTGTTTGTGTCCACAGCCTGACAGGAGAGTTATGTTTACTGTAGCACTGATTGAATATTTAGCAACATTTAATTTGAGATTTGAGTTGGCTTATCCATCCATCCATCCATAGTCAAACATTATAGAAGTTCCAGTAAAGTTGGCTTATATCATTTGTAATGAAAAACTGCTTATAGAATAATAATGGCTCACTAACACATCACAGGAAACACTACTATTTTAAATGTTTATGATTAACGATCTTGCCTGAACTTTGATGGAGGTGGTGAAGTTAACATTTCTGTGGGATACGATACACAATGATGACATCTATGCCTTATCAGAACTCTTTCTTAGTTGGCTTACTAACTCTATGTTTTTATTGTGTTTTTATTGTGTATTGTGTTTTTATTGTGTATTGTATTTTTCACAATGTATTGTGTTTTTAGCACTCTTCTTCATTTGTATAATGTTTTAATGCTTTGTCAAGCACTTTGTGACTATGTCTGTGAAAAGCTCTTTATAAATACATTTTACTTATTTATTTTTTACTTACTGCATCATGTATGATCTACTCATTTTGCTAACTGAATTACTATAAAATGTTATTTTCTTTTTTGATGATGCTCCATATTAACAATGCCATCCCTGCCCAGCTTTAACATCTTGTAGTTAAGATATCCATAAAAGATATCCACTCATCCTCACCCTTGTCGAGTGACTTATTATGCATTTCGGCAATGTGTTACAAAGAAAAACTGTTTCCTAATGCCTTTTTTTAACTTACATTTCTTTATGCATTATAGAGACAACTAGCTCTACAATGCAATAGCAGAACAATGTTCATTTATTTCGTGACTTCTATACAGATTATCTTCAGATGAGGATGCTTATTTGTTTGCTAGGTTGTGTAGCTTTAGCCTATTTTTTTGCATCATTACCAGGCACTATCATGAAGCATGAAACCAAGTTTAAACCATCAAACACAGTATTTAACACCTTTCAGCAGGATTCTCAATGGAACTGTTGAGTCAACCTCTGTGAATTTGTTCTAAACTTCATCTGCGGGAGACCTTGAAATGATTCTGGCCAAGCTAATCAGATGGCCAGCTAGAGGTGGTAAAATGTAGTAATAATATCTACAGTCATAACTACTACAAAAAAGCAAAAACATGTAAGACCTGAGGGTGGCAGAGAACGTAATATTTAAAGTGCCAACTGAATACCCACTTTTTTAATTCAGCTTTTAATTGATATGTTTTTATTATATATTTGTTTTGGGAGGGGGGGGTAATATTATATTTGTTTATGTGTTTGTTTTGTGAAGCATTTTGTGTCACCTTTTGAGTACGAAATGTGCTATTTATGTAAAGATTAGATTGATTGATTGATTGATTTTGGTCGACCTCTGTTTGTCCTCCATTTTTTCTGCTTTTTCCAAAAACTGCTCACAAGCAGCGTTAGAATAGAGAAGTTACACAGGTAGCAAAAAGAGGAGTGGGACTTAGTGAAGGGAGAAATACAGCTGCTAATTGTAATAATGATATTACTATAAATATTTGCAGGAAGACTATTGAATGATTGGTTACTGGCAACATGGCAACACCTGATGTCTAAATGTCCAAAGGACACTACCCCTCTGACAAAGCAGCAGCAGAATGAGAAGAAAGGAAGAACGGGGGAGAGAGAGGAGTGTACTGAGGATAATACATGTGCTCCATAGTGGGAATAGGGAAGGCATTTTCTGGCAGCTAGGTTGATAGCTAGTGCATACAGTGTTGGCAGTGCAAAGTCTTCTTAATGCCAAAAGAAAGAAAGAAACACCAGAAAACACTATATTTTTTCTGCACTGCTTTTGAAAATACCACCAATCTGTCAACATTCTGGGCACCTCAGATGACGGGAGCTCTGGAGGAGCTCACCATGAAAAGCCTTTTAAGGTGATTCTGCACTGCACACAATAGGGATGGTAGGGATGTACTATTGCACACAAGGCAACATCTGTGTAAAGAATCTAACTGCTCAGGGAGACAGTGGGAATTTTAACCATTGTGATGCAACAGAGACTATTTCTACTTTTCTATCTTATGTGTCATCAGAATTCTTAGCATTCAGCAATAATATGAAATTACTAAAATTGTGCCTCAGGCTTTCAGCAAGAAAAGTGCTGTTATGGCTAGATTTTGGAGTAATATAAAGGAATATTTTTGTGCATGACCTCGAGTCTAGGATAGAAACTGTGTCTTTAAGTCGTGGGTAGAGGTGAGCCGAGAGCCAGAGGGCAACACTGGCAGGTCGGAGGACGGAGATCCTCTCTGACCTTCAGTGTCATTGTTGGAAGGCGCAGGGAAGGATGGAGGAGGATGAGTGGAAGAGGATGGAGTTGGTGGGGGGGATCTGACTGGGGGAGCAGGGCCAGTCTTTAAAGGGGAATGGGAGAACATGAGGACAGAGGTACAAGAGATAGACACAGAAAAACACATAAAGACATCCAGGGAGGGATAGATACAGAGAAGTTGGAGGGTGAGACAGATGAGGAGGAAGGGAGGAGGGGGGGGGGTCAGTGCTCTGGCTTCTAGTCATTGGTCTGTAGCTTGTTATCTTGTGTTCTTTTTCTCTTCAGTCCTTCACTGATCATATCAGGCACAAGAGTCATGCAAACACATTATCGGGAGGAACCCAGCCATGGGATTGATCAGCAGATCAAGCACAATGACAAAGCAGCCGCAGCCATTCACAGAGCCATGACACCAAGACATTAGAGTTAAAGGCGGGGGGGGGGGGGAGATCCTACAAGAGATCTAGTATGCTTCAAACAAATAAAGTCAACAGTGCTGAAAAACGTTCTCTCCCTACAACCTTCAGATGTGTTTTTTGTGCCATTTTTATGGCTTTTCAAAAACCAACACTTCAAAAATGTTGGTGATTGGTGAAGAGAGAAAGTACGTATGATTTTAAAGAGGACATATTATGCTCATTATCAGGTTCATGTTCAAGCTTTGTGCCTCTACTGTGACATTCTTTAATGTTCAAAAAGCTCTTTATTGTTCTCATACTGCCTGTGCTGCAGCACCTCTTTTCACCCTCTGTCTGAAACCAGAGCCCAGTCTGCTCTGATTGGTTAGCTGGACGACTCTGTATTGATTGGTCAACAGCTTAGTGCTGTCCCGCAAGGGGGGGGGGGGGTCCATTGACATGCACAAAAAAACCTATAGAGCACACTACAGGAGAGGGAAAACTCCATAGAAGCCCTGCTTTAATACCTCACAATCTCTCCTTTTTCATGTTGAACAAAACCATAAAGCTGCCTTCACATTATAAGCGATTTGCTTTCTGCTCAATGCGAGGTAGGGCGCAGAGCGGTGAGACAGCTTTTTATGGTTACTTCACCTTCTAGGATGTGCCGTTTTATAGAGCTGTTATCTGATTGGTAGGTCAGAATAATTAAAACTTTGAGCACATTGACAATTTAGTCTGGTGGCACTGCTCTCTCCACAGGGAAACCACGGCAACATCAGCAGGGAGCAGTTTGACCGCTGGTCATGTGAAGGTAGCTTTAGAGGAGAAGTATGGGCCTTTGCATCCATTTGTAGTTTCATCACTTTTTATCCTTATTGGTGGCTGCAAGCTTTACATCGGAATATGAAAGTAGTCATTCGCTAACACTTAATCCAACTTGTTGGTTTGAAGCATACTGATCCCTTGCGGTCGCGCTAAGCACAATCTGGTGAAGCTGCGTGTCATCAGTCATACAGGCCATAGCCTCCAGGTGCCATTCAATATACTGCTCATAAAGAAACGCTGCACAGTGATGATCTACTGCAGCATATTCCGCCAAGCACCACATTAAATACCTTTACCTCAGACACGCCATCAACTACTCTGTATGCAGGTACTGTGGACACCCTCCCCTACACACACACACACACACACACACACACACACACACACACACACACACACACACACACACACACACACACACACACACACACACACACACACACACACACACACACACACACACACACACACACACACACACACACACACACACACACACACACACACACACACACACACACACACACACACACACACACACACACACACACACACACACACACACAGCTGCAGCCTTGCTGAAGCAGTGCAATGATATGAAGAAAGCCAACAGCACCACTAAGTGGAGGATCAGTGTACAGCTGACAGAGTGCATTGTGGATGTCACCATACTCTTCACAACAACAATATATGTATTATAATAATGCTTAATACTAGACATATGTACATGTCTTAGCCATTATATATGTCCATGCGAGTCTGTACATATTATCATTTAAAACCTCGGGAATGTACATTATGGCTCCTGAAGACTGCTAAGACCTGATTAACACATTCTAGTCTGACTAAATCTTTATTTGGTAATATGTAAATATAAAAACAATAAAAACGGAAATGCTCTTAAATAGTTTATTAAACCTCTAAGTTTCTATCTCATGGAGGGACTATACTTTAAAATCTAATTTGAATACCTTTAATATTTAATTCGGTTTTATGTTTACATTATGCCTGCTTTTAAACAAATGTGTGTTTAAAGGCCCTGCACACATGCGCATACACACACGCAAGCATTCATGCACGCACGAACACATGCACACACACATACACACACACACACACACACACACCTCAGAGCATCCTACTCTCAAGTTAACACAGACCCTAAATCACTCCCTAACTTTGACTCCTTACTAGAATCTAAGGATATGTTAGGAGCTCTATAAGAGTATTACAGAATGTTTGTGAATACGGGCCCAGACATTATGTTTTAAAAAACAGATGCTGTGGGAAGCAGGGCTTAACTGTGTAAAAGAGGAAAAGGGGAGAGAATCTATGAGCACAGATTTCTAAATGAAATGAACAAATACAAAATCTGAGGGTACTGATCTGCTCAGTCCAGGAGTTTCAGTGCAAACATTAAACTGTGATGACTGCTAATCTGAGCTCACAGTTTAGGTGAATCCCAGAACATATAACCTGGGACTTCCAGAATATGCATAGAGCATTCTGAATGAAAACAGGGAATTGTAAATATTTTTTTTTAAATAATACAATACAGCTATTTTGTTGGCCAGCATACCATATTTAAACCAAGACTTGGTTCAGGTGAACTACACTGCCTTTACTTAAGCTATATCTCAGTAATGCAGTAAAGACTGTGAACACTAATGCAGTGCGTGAATTTTGTGAAGTGTCGTCTCAAATCGCACATGGCTGCTGTGCCCTCACTGTTGCGGCTGTTAGCTGTTAGCCACGATCCTTTGTGTTACCAAATCATTACAGACTGCTAATTTACCCCTCTAAAATGAATGGTGGCTTCTTTGTGATAGAAGTATAGTGTAGACTACATTACTTAAATATTCAAAAAACCCACATAACTCTTATTTCTAGTGTCCATTGATCCACACTGAACTTTGACCATGACCGTTGTGTATTTTGCCATACTTTGCATTACTCAAAATAGCACATGTAAGTGCAGAAGTAGGCGATTTGAGACACAGCTTAAGGTTTGAAGCAGGGCAAGCTAGCATAGCTATCTCATTAAAACACACTTTTAACAACATGGAAGCTTTATACTGTCAGGCTCTATGTATTGAGCTGACAGTGTATGTTCTGGTGTCTAGTGAGGAGAAACAACAGCATGTCTGCAGAGTTTCCTCCCCAGGCAGCAGGACTCACCGCTGGCTGCAGCTGGCCGTTGATGCTCACTGTGCGGAAAGGCGAGTTGGTGGACAGACGTTTGTCCCACTCACTGGGCCGAGGCTCCGGCACCGACTCCATGAAGCTCCTCTTCAGCTCACTGATGCTCGTGTGGTGACGCATGATCCCAGTCTGGGTCTTATCCAGGTCCTTCAACAAGAATAAACAAGTCAGAACAGATGGAAGGGAAACAATGATAGAACATGTTTGAATAAAATGTGAAAGAAAGGAAGAGGAAAAGGAAGTGAAGGACATGGAAAGAAATTAAAGGTGACAAATAGCCAAAAAAAATGAATCATCCAGATTGAAAAACGAAATCGTAAGAACAGTCTGCCATTTTTTTTAAATCTCTTGAAAATTGCTCTCTTTTGCTTTTCGTTAGTTCAGCTACTACTTTAATAAAGCCTGCCTTTCCTCAATGACACGCTGAGGTCATGGAATACAATTATTATTTAAGGGAAACCCGACACCAGACTGCATCATCTGTCTGTGATCCATGATCCATGATTGAGCCAAGCATCGGTCACAGTCGGAGATTATGAGTTTGCACGCATTTCTGAATCCCCCTTGTCTGGCTGACGATAACAGAAAGAAAGCAGCAGAGGATTTCTTCTGATTACTGTTTCACTGGCTCACAGATTACTGTGCATCATCATTGCCAACAAGAGGAGATGTTAAAGGTCACGGAACACAGAGGTGTCGTGTTTCTCTTAAAAAACTGCATATGGTGAGCAGGTGTGAGCCAGGAGGTGAGGGTAGAACTCACCCCCCCCCCTCAGCAAGGCAGCATAAAGGAAAATGAGAGGAAGTCTGTACACTGAATATTGCAAGCTCCCAAACATTTGTAAAAAAAACATGAAGAGATTATGATTATTTAACATTGTAAAGGCCTCTTTTAGGAAAATTCTGTTTTGTGTAGTAATGGTGAAGGTATAATAAGAGTTATTTCTGTTTATGTGGCAGAGGTATCATTTTGTTCATGTTCTGTGCCCTCCAGAATTGTTGGTAACCTTAGTGAATTTGAACTAAACAGGCTTTACATAAATACAAATTCTGTTTATGTTCTTGTTCTTTCAAAATACTCACAATAATAGTGCATGTATTGGTGCAGTTTTATTATTTAATATACTTTGCAAAAACATGTCAGACTACAGAAGAACTGAGAGGAAAGGTGACTTTATTTATTTATTGCTAGAAACATGTTTTAGTGTTAACTTAACCAAAACAGGAGCATTATTATAAAATACTATGGTTAAAGCTAAATTGGTGTGCATTCTTTTTTAATAATTGTGGCTGAATCATACACACATTCCCTAAAGGTAAGCTTTCTGTTTGCTGAGCTCATTATTTGTATTACTTTGAGGCCAATCAGCAAAACACTGTGAATATCTTTTCCAATAAAAAAATACACAATGAGGACATGTTACTTCATCTTCCCAAACTGAGATTTAATAAAGGTTGCCAACAATTCTTGATGGGTTGGGTAATGTCTTAGACCGCCCTGTATACAGCCACCTTTAATCACATTAATGTTGACCTTGAGAGGATCTTGAAGAAATGTAGGATATTTTTAGTAATCAGTGTGCAGACTAAGTCTTTTTTTCCTCATGGAATAGTAATCATACATATTTTTCCTACACTTACAGTTCAGATGCTCTGCATGCTATCTTTAAGCGAGAAGCAGGGCTCGTGCATAGCTGTTAGCTAAGCTCAGCTAACATGTGCTCTGTGTGAGTACCGGACACAGAGAGAAAACATGTCTGCCCTGCAGGCTGTAATGGTTGGAAAGCTATTAAACATATTTTTAAATGTGAATAAACAGTTTGATAGTGGCCACCAAGTAGTGGGTAAACTACTGCATATTTTAGTATACCATATACAGTATGATAGTCGGCAGGCAGAATTGAAGAAGCAAACACATACAGTACCGACACATGAAGAGGGGGGTGACATGTCATATCAGAAGCAGACTGAGGTACCTTTTAGTTGTTGAAAACAAAACTATGGGCTTTAAGGTACAATGTGTTTAAACTTAAAAGCTAAAGTTAGATTTAAAAAAAAAAAGTTCTAATATAATCCACAGAAAGTGAATAACAGTCCAATAACAAACTAACATAGTAACATTATAGGTTAACATGAGTGCTACAGTAGACACAAATGTGGGTAACATGCGCCCTCTATTGGACTACTCAATCACATGCACTTGTCCCACTGAAATTGCATAGATGTAGCCGGCCAATCAGGACAAGCCTACCAAAATCTGTGTGCACCTCAAGGCAGCTACGCAACTGACTGTTACCCTTCTATACTGTATGTGCTTATAGAACTAGGGTTACAATACGTAACCTGAGCTACTGACACCATATGTGAACATTATAAGATAGCAGAGTTATGTTGACCCACTCTGAGAGTTTTAGCACTTTGGTGGAATTGTGCATATTATTGCCGTGTTATGGAGCTAATAAATAGTAGGGGTTAATTTCTTAAACGATATACAAAGCTGCAATATTAACATGTCCTCCCCCTCCTCTGAATTCATATAAAGCCAGCACATAATGACACAGTGGTCACAGTACTGAGAGCAACAACAGTTCACAGACAGTAAACACATTGCAAGTGAGTGGTGATCATGAAGTAAATGAATGAAAGTGGGAGAGTTCAGTAACCATGAGGAACATGAGAAACTACAGCAGGGTCCAGAATCGGTTAGTTAGCTCACTGACAGATACACGACTGGGAAAGAACAAACAAGTCATTTATTTATTTGTATCTTCTCTGTCAAATGGACGTCAGACATTTTGACATTTCAAACCCGGAAAAGCTCAAATGTGTACATATCCTACAAACACACCTTTTATTAAGTCCTAGTTGAAGTAATTTTGGCTAAGGTAAGATGTTTGCTTTGTTAAGGTCAAGTTAAGGTATAAGTCAACGTCACACTGTCATTCATGTGAAGAATTCAGTCCATATTTAAATGTTGTACTTAGGGACATGCAACTCCTTTCAAATGTTTTATGGCTGGCTATCAGTTCATCAGTGAGGTGAAGTTTAAAGCGGTCTGATTTTGTCCAACTCTAGAGATAGAAAGAGCAAAACTGATGCAAATCTGTTGTACTATATATAACAGAAGACATATACAAATATATATATGTCTCTAATAGAGGCCTGCGCCCGTGTTTATAAAGCTTCCTAATTCTCAGAGGAATTTCAGAGGAAGAATGTAATAGTTTTAGACTAGATCCTGGCAAATATAAAATGGATTCATAAAGCAGAGCTTACTACTTTATAATTGCACTCTTTTTCTAAAACACTTGTTGTTGTGCCTTATAAATACAAGATTTCATTATTGGAATCATTTGTATTATATATATATATATATATATATATCGTTTTTTTCCTCTTCTAATTATTATTATGTTTCCATTCTATGCCGATCATCACTAAGAGTTCATTTCATTTTTTTTTTTTTTAAACTAATCACACCATAATAAACGCATGTATCACATCTGGACCATACACTTTTGAATATGTATGTTTTTTGACTAAGATGTGCTTTGATATATTTCCTACAGACAGATGAAGAGCATGTTTTTCTCTTGTAAACAGTCATATAAGTATTTCAACTGCAACAGCATTGTGTTGTGAGTCCAGTCCCAACAGCCAAGCTGCAGTACCAGGTTAAACTTTGACCTTTCCCAATCATATACTGTATTATACAATGAAATATGGAAAAACAAAAATAATGTCAAAGTGAAGTGAAGCTACTTGCATCAGAGAGAAAAATAGTGCATGCCAAGCGGTAAGGGTTAAGCTGAAACCAGGCAAAAAAAAGAAAAAAAAGAAACATTGGTGTCAAAGCAAAAGGAATCACAGCAGCCATGCAAGCAGAAAAACGTGACGGCAAACAGAGATCTGAAGAATGAAGATACAAACCTCCAACATTAAATTGCTATGTCTGATATAAAGAGTTTCACCCTCAAGTTTCTTAGCTCTTTTCTGTGGAAAATCAGGAAAAAGGGGAGAGCTGGTTGGAAATATTGCAGAATTCATTCAAACATTTGAATATTTCAATTGCAATGAGCAGCACTGACCAGGGCAATGACATGAATAGCATAAAATAAAAGATCTATGGGGGTTGCAGTTCCAATGTGCCCAGCTCAGTGAGGGAAAGTGAGGATAAACACACAGCTGGTGTGTGTGAAGGCAGCCATACACACTGTGAGAGGAAGTCACATGCTGCATGCAGAGGCTGCTGCAGGGCACTGAGCAGGACCAGGAGCAGGGCTGTGTGCCTGTCACTTCAGGAATTCACCTTTTATCTCACTATTTTTACATTTCAATATATGTGCACGATTGACATTACTGGCATATTTAAATCAGCATAGTCTCACCTTGAGAGCTGGTAAGCTGAATAATTTAAACAGTTTAATATTTACACATCCAGCAGTAACAGAGCAACATTAGCATTCACTTGGAGTCGTGTTCATAGTCCACTAGAGCAGGGGTTCCCAACCTTTTTCACCCAGAGCCCCCCCAAATGACTCCTGTTGGAATTTGCGCACCCCCCCCCAAACTTTGAAACTTTAATTGCCGCTGTGGCCAAGGCAAGGCAACAGCGTTAATTTGAGTTTCAAAGTCTCAAAAATGCTACAACTATGTCACAAACTGGATGAATGTAAAGTATTTCGTTAAAGGAGGATGAAAGCGTAATTAAGGAGCACTATTGGAGTGACTTTGATGGGTATTGGACTCGGGATTAATTAATTTGGATGCCCGCTGTATGAATAAATTAAAGGAAGGCCCAAGTGGAAACAATTCGCAAAGAGATTAAACTGTTTAAAACACATGCTCAAAGTAAGCCGGATTTTGCCGATGTGTTTATGTGGATTCAAAAGTTGTAAATAATCTACAAAATGGAGGAGACCGATCTGATCGGAGCAACTGTGACAAATAATCCAACTGAAACCGACACCTTACGCGCAGAAGAAACATTTCTATTAAAGAAAAAACTGATACATTTCTGTCTTGTTATGCCTTTATTAGCTACTAACTTGCAATTGTATGCATCATATTTATTTCAAATTTCGAAGAACAGGACACTTCAAAATAATAGACTATGCCTAATAAAAAAATGGTAATATGGTGACATAGGCCTGTATAAAACAAAAATAAAAAACTGGCATATTAAGCAGTTAAATCAAATGCTTGTCTGCCATGGAACAGGTAGCAGAGAGAAGAAGTGGTTCATTAATGTGAACCTTGGGCTTGCATGCCCGCAGCCAGGGATGGAATGTCCGGTGTAATGTGAGTGAAAGCCAGTCTAAAGTCGTTGTGAACGTCCAGTGTGTTGCATGCTTTTGTTTTGATGGCAACAAGTGTGCTGAAGGCTGTTTCTGAGAGATATGTCGTACAGAATGGGAGTATAATCCTGGTGGTGGCATGCAGTGTGAGCTTTGGAGCGAGGCTTGGTCCTTTGACAATCCAAAACTTTTTAAATCCTTTTTCCTGGAAGTATTTCTTTGACAGAGAGTCAGCTTGGATGTCGGTGAGCTCATCTTCGCAATCCAGGTATTCCACATCCTCAACTTTGGCAATAAAGGGATCTAAAACCCACAATTCCTTGGAGACGTACTCGTCTATGTCAGCGAACCGTGATTTCATTTCCTTTTGCAGTGCGTTCATATGGCGGATGAACTCGCGACGTACAGACACAGGCACAGTTTCAGGATTGTTTCGGGATTGTTTCAGCAGTAGTTGAAACTGTTGCAGCTCCCCCCTCTCCATTTTCCCGACCCTGTACTCCAGTTTGCGCACAAATGCATCGAGCGCCTCTTTACATTGGATTATGTTGGACTCCACGCCTTGCAGACGCTTGTTCGTTTCATTGTAGAGACTGAAGATGTCGGCCAGGTATGCTGTTTTAATCCAGAATGACTCAGTCACTTGCTCTGACAGTGCGCGGTTACGAGTTTGTAGAAACTCTTCTATTTTTTCTTTCAGTTCTACAAAGCGTGCCAGCACTCGGCCGCGTGAGAGCCAGCGCACCTCGGTGTGCAGGAGGAGGGTTTGGTGCGCTTCATCCTCGCACAAGTCTGCGAATAGACGCTTGTTGGTGGGGCGACCTTTGATGAGATTGACTATTTTAACAACAGTTGAGAGTGTTTCGCTGAGGTCTTCTGACAGGTTCTTGCTGGCCAGCGCCTGGCGATGTATCACACAGTGAAATATTGTGCAGTGTGGGGCCTTTTCTTTCAAGCGACTGTTAAATCCCTTGTTTTTCCCCATCATTGAGGCAGCTCCGTCTGTACAACATGCAACTAAATTCTCATAGGAAAGATTGTGGGATGAGAGGTAAGAATCCACTGCAGTAAAAATGTCCTCACCCCGGGTGGTAGTGGTAAGGTTGACTGACATAAGAATGTCCTGCTTCAAATCTTCCCCATCGATATATTGCACATAAACGATGAACACAGCCTCGTCTGCTACAGTTGTAGTTTCATCAAGTTGTATGGCAAATGGCCCCTTTCCAAGCTTTTCGAGCAGCTGCAGCTCGCAGTTACTTGCCATCTTGTCAATTCTGTCTTTCACCGTATTGTTTGACAGTGGCAGAGTTTTTAGCTTCTCCGCCACCTGCGGGCCGCACAGTTTCTCAACCATTTTAATGCAAGCTGGCTTAATGAGCTGCTCGCCAATGTTGTGCGGTTTCTTTGCCTTTGCTATTAAAAGTGCACATTCAAAAGAGGCCTCGGTGGCCTTCTGTACATCGCTGCCAGCCCTAACAAACGCTGTTCTGATATCCAGTGGCTTGTTTGCCTTTGCAAGCTGTTGTTTCTTTATGAAAAAGTCCCGATCACGCCCGACCGTTTCTGGGTGCATGGTCTGTTGGTGTCTCTTCATTTTGCAGGGTTTCATGCTGTCGTTGGCTAGCTTCTTTCTGCATATCACACACTCTGGGCGGGTTTTGTCCGTTCCCTCCATGAAACCTAAGTTAAGATAGCTCTCTAGGTAGGTCCTCATTTTCTTTTTGATTGCAGATGAGCTGTCATCTCCTTTACGTTTTTCAGACATTTTTAGACAAAATATTCACCTTATGAAGTTGGTCGCTAGCTAGCAAGCACAGCAAACTGTTACTACTACGGAAGCTGACACAGTAACGTCAATGTTGGCGCGAATCGGAGGAGTATCAGATTAATTTGCCGAATTTTTATTAAAATTAATTAATCAATTAATTTCTATATTTTATTGTAATGTAGAGATAAGGCTTTTAGCGACAATCATGTATTGCGTTACAATTATATGTAAAAAAAATAAATACAAATTATATGTACATTTTTTTTTTTTTTAAAGTCTAAATATGATATTAGGCCTCAAATCATCTGAGGCCTGGCGCCCCCCCTGCGATCTTTGGCGCCCCCCCAAGGGGGGCGCGCCCCCCAGGTTGGGAACCACTGCACTAGAGTGTCACAGTGATGACGTATTTTTGTAGAATGACCTGGAAGATACCTCTGAGGTTTCCCTTCGACAAAAAGCCGGTGGGATTTTTCCATTGGATTTTGAAATATTCCAGAAAGTAAGCTCTGTGGCAAACACGCGTTTACAATACTTTCACGTTTTGATAAGCAGGATAATCTTCACATATTAACACTACTTTATGATATTTGAAGCATAAATGCTATCGCTAGAAGTGTAAAGCTAACATCAGGCTATAAAGGAATTAAATCACGGTCACATGACTTCACATCCCCACCGCTAAGCTAAAGGCGGCTAAGGTTTTATGATGACGTTTAGTGGTCTCATTTAGTCATTTGTTAGAGCAACCGCTGTTTTTATGTCACAAAGTGAGATATTTACTGATGTATTTAATGTCGTAAAACAAAAACGTGAAAACTTTTGTTAATCACGACCTTACTTCAGGCATCTAGCCAGAAATACATTTAAAGGAAAAAATGACTTTGAAAAGAGGGAACCTGTACCCAACTTTGTTCACAATCATCACAAAAAAAATGGATGCAAAATCCTGGATGGCATGACTCAGCAGAAAAGGCTTTTCTTAAACAGAGATAAGTAACAACTAAACCTGTCCTCCCTCTTACAAAGCTATTTTTAAACATCATGGCGACATGTTTGCTTCTGGAGAAGGAGAAAGCACGTTGTGTACAAGAAAAAGGCTTTTTTTGTTGTGCTGCATGGAGTGACAGTCCCCAAATGATATTTTGCACAATGGATTGATTTCTCCTTATTCCCAGCTGATTGGACATGAACAAGCCTTCACAGAAAGACAAGCAGCGGAAATCATAAAGCAATCAAAGGATTACAGCGCTCTGCAGTGGAAAGCAGCACTGTCGGAAACAAAAGGATGTATCAGTGATAAAGGGATGCGATGGTGAGTCGGCAGAACCAGCGACATGCTAACCTTCCTCACTCGCACCACCTCCGTCTTTGCTTTGTCCTTAGGAGAGTGCTGCTCCACCGAGGGAAGACACATATGTTCAGGTATTGTTCAGTAAAAATACAGGTTTGGAAGTATGAAAGACTTCGCAAAATAGTTGACTCTGTTTTAGTCAAAAACTGATGATCATGCAATAAAATTCAAGTTGTGCACCATCAATTCTCCAGTAAAATCCAATATAAAAATGCCGGCTAGGTGGCTAACATAACATGAACAAATAAAGTTCTTAAAGAAAAACATAAGCTATTCAAATATATCTCCTGGTGAATTCAGCATAAAGGCTAATTTCACATCACTCTAGCATTACATTTTTTATGGAAGTATACTGTTTTAATTTACTTTAATTTGAGTAACTTGATATTGATCGGTGTTGAGCTACTGTCAGTAAAACCAACCTACCTACTTACTGCAAAAATGTCACTTTAAAAGATTTCTATGAAATAGGATGGGGTAATATCACGTAACCATGAGTCAGCATAATTTGGTCAGCCATCAAAGGTTTTACCACACTGCTTATTATATGATAGCTACCATTTAGGACATTGTAAACAATATTGCTTATCAATAGTCAGGTGAGATTTTAGGCAATATTACATTTTCCATTTCTTAACATAAATGTGATTTAGCTCCAGAAAAGGTATCACCACAATATATACTGATATTGTGATATACATTACATTAATCGTAGTGATATCAAAATTGCTGACTAGATCTAAGAAAGGGACAAAATATTCAGTTTGTGCCACTGGAACTTTTAATGTGACATTTCTTTTTAGTAACTGTTGTGTTCCATCAATGGTAGTATAACTGATAAGAAAAACAGCAAAATAACAGCAACTGGAGATAATTACTGAGAAATTAGTATAAAACAACTGTTGTATTGATTGAATTACAGCTATGGAAATGTACAGTACATTATACTGACTTTCTCAGCATGGAAGAAGTGTTGAGTTTGCATTAAAACAGATGCAGAAAACAGGGGGACTGGCTTATTAAATGAAGCCCTGATTCTTTCTGCATTCAATTTAAATAGAAACAGCTATATGATCATTTATTGGACATATCATGAATAACTGATAAGTAAATAAGTAATTTTCTTATTTCATCCTTTCTTACTCTTCAAGTCATAGTGCATGATGTTTTGTGAATACATGTCTGTTTAGATTCTGTTCCAACTGGTTCAGTGTGAGCATGCTTCAGGCAAACAAACCTGGCTCTTTTTCTCTCTGTCCCCATTGGCGTTGGTCACAGAGGGGGAGTGCCTCCACTCTCTCCTGGAGAATGTCTGGTGCACAGACAAAGCTCACACATCAACACCAAGTCCAAGTACAACCAGGGCTAAAACATTACACACATCTGTTTACATAAAGAAAAAATAAACTTTAAAGCTTTGGTGGATGCACTTTGTGTTACGTAAGAGAGGATAAATACAGTGAACGGATTAGAACCCAAAAAAACTTACTTTAAAGCTAACACAGGGAGAATACTTGCTAACCAAGCTTCAGAGCTAGCAGGGCCTACTGTGTTAGCCTCTCTGTAACTCAAGGAGCTGCGGAAACTGTAGCTCCCATGCAGTTACTTTATCTGACTTAAGAGACAAGGAATATCTTTTCTGATGACGCAGGCTTCTGTTCAGGGTTCCTCTACTTCTGACTTGACACTCATACAGTGTGCAGTGTGCACATATAGAAAGAAAATTATATATTTTCATCTATGGCTGCACAATTTAAATTGTATCGAAATCGCAATGTGCAAAGTGCAAAATCTTAATCACAGTAAACACAATATGTAAAAATACCACTCAATATTAATTATTGGGCAGCTTAAGAAAATTCCCTGGCTATGAAGAAATCCTGGTTTGGTACAGATCCTCATTGATCATTTTGATATATTATTCAATGATTATGTGAAAAAATTCGAAAAAGGTTATTCCCTCTAATATCGTTATAAAGTTATATGACAATGGCAATATCTATCAAAATAATGCGTCTTAATATTATTTTTGACAGATTGTGCAGCCCTGTTCTGATGACATAATATTTATTTTGACAACAATCTATATCTCTTTATTAATAAGCTCTTCCTTGTGGCCTCTTCCCTGGTTTCTAAATATATTGTCACTGTGTAACCTGCCCTTGTTGTGATGTAGAAGAGTGTGTGAGCTACCTTG
This sequence comes from Dissostichus eleginoides, assembly GCA_031216635.1. Taxonomy (NCBI): domain Eukaryota; kingdom Metazoa; phylum Chordata; class Actinopteri; order Perciformes; family Nototheniidae; genus Dissostichus; species Dissostichus eleginoides. The sequence continues at coordinate 879,496 of CM062280.1, forward strand.
ATCTCTGGAGTGGACTCTGGTCTGTGGCTCTTGGTGTGCTCCGCATGCTGACTCTCCCCCTTCCCCTCCGCCTTCCTGTGTGCGGAGCGGTGGCCTTTAGGTGTAGAGCCGTCACGGTGGTCGGAGCGCAGCAGGGGGGGCAGCATCGGAGAGGAAGTGGCATCCCCCGGAGACACCGGGGACATGACGGGGGCGCTGACCGGGCGAGAGGACTTATTGTCGGGAGTGGAGGCCATGGCTGGACAGGAGGGAGTGAGACAATGTGGTCACTTTAACAGAAGATGAATTATGCTCTGCAAATATGACGAAAAAAACGTTAACTCTGCCCATCACTTATGTTTGGCCCATTTTATCATGCTGTCTTCCTGTGGATTTATGAACGCAATTCTCTGATGCTGAGGACTTTGATGTTTGAAGTCCATTTCTTCTTCATAAGTGTGAGTGCAAGAACCTTTCTGTCGGGTTTAATGATAAGGGAGGTAAGAGAGCAATGTCAAACAAATATCAAATAGCCAAAATATCCTCCATTATAAAAGTTGTGATACACTGTCAAGATCAGGCATGAAAACGGGTCAGGGGTGAAAAAGGTGAGAAGGATATTATCCCTCTAGGGGGGTCCGGGGGCATGCTCACCCGGAAGAACATTTTGAATATTCCATATTTTAAAGCATCAATCTGATGCATTTTGAGATGTATTTTTTTGCCAACCTGGGGAGAGCTGGAGAAACTTAACTTCAGCCAGTCAAAAATATTATGGCCTCCTTACTAAGTATTATGCAAGACATTTCATGCCAGCCTGTCACTGGGTCTAACATTTACAGTATATGAGGCACAATGTGGTAAGGGCTTAATGCAAATGGCTTAATGCATATGCAGATGGTGGACATGCTGTAACTTAACTTGTCTACTCTTCCATCATGACTGACAGCCAATACAATGTTATGTAATTCAGATTTTAATACATTTTATTGGCAAAGATAGCCTAAAGCACACAATACAGTGGTTTCCAGGAGCCTTAGAAAACGGGATGGAATGCTCCGCCAAGGTTCCAAGGACCATTGCCTAGAACACAAATTATGTAATTAATGTAAAGCTAGTGTATTCCATGTTTAGGTGATGATGCTGCCAGAGACCGCAGCTGATTGTGAATAATAATAATAATAATAATAATAATAATAAATTATTATTATTATTGTTATAATAAAAATAACAATCTCAAAGTGCTAGTGTACTCTGTCTATGCTGCCTGTGCTGACTAACAGGCCTACACCACCTACCTCTGCATTTGCTATGCGGTTTATAACTGGTACGGGGATCTTTCCCTGGCACTGCTGCCTGATTGTTTCTGACCCCTGGTTGGGTTGGCTTGACTCTGGCTTGCTGGATTCACCCTAGCTGATGCTGGAAGGAAGCTGCTGGCAACACTATGAGTGGAAGCTATCATCTGCACCTTCTTCTTGTGAACTTCCGTCTGGCAGTGAGCCTGCAGAGCATGGCTGCCTTTGTTAGCATAATTGATCTCTTTGTGGCAGAGAATGCATCTGGCGAATCCCTGCCTGTTGATTTTGATGAATACATCTCCTAGATGAAAGGACACCTCTTGCTCTTTTACTGAGACCTTGCCTTCCAGTTTTAGCCACGACCAGTTCCAGCTGCATTTCAATCCAGCATCCAGCTGTTTAACAATGGCTGAATCCTTCTCCCCTAACACACTCATTCTGCAAAAATAATGTTTGTATTAGTGTTAGCACTAACTTCTAGTTTAGCCTTATTGATAGAACGGTGGACCACTTTACCCCTCAGCCTTGTCAGTCCCCTCACCTCAAAATCATCAACACGTCCTGGAAAAACGAGTTGTAGAGATTTTAGAAAGTAGCACTAACATTAACCAGTTTTTCTTTTTTGTGATTTACCGTAAGCTATACAAGCTAGCATCTAACTTTAGTAACGATATCTAGCTAATGTTAGGCTAACGTTAACGGTAGCGTTAGCTAATCATTTTCCACCGGAGCTTTAGTGCTAGCTGTCTAACGTTGCGTTCTCTCCTGCTGTGTTCACATTACACATTCGTCACTACCTCCCCGAGTCGGGAGCGATTCATGCTGTGCGGAATCGCCGAGGCCAGGCGTGCTTTCAGCTTCTGATGGTGGTCTGGATCCCGCTCTGGTCAACACGAGCGAAGCGAACTGCTTGTAAACCAATGATCAGGTCCCTTTTGGCACGCGCACCTGTTCGCAGTTCACTGAATCTTTGGGGCTGGTTCAGAGGCCGTAACGGTACGCACCGTGGAAGACGAGACCCAATCACTGCCGCTGAGAGACTCTCTCAGCGGCAGTGATTGGGTCTCGTCTTCCACTCGTCACCCAACGGTGCGTACCATTACGGCCTCTAAACTACCCCCCCCCCTTAAATATTTTCTCATCGAATCTACACGATTCACGTAGGTCACCTATTTTGGTTTCAAAACGGCGAATTTCGCCGAAAGGTGAGTGATTGTCATGCCTGCAAGATATTGTTGTCATAGGCCTTGTAACTAATTCACCAGCACTTACTACGGTATGACTTGCTTGAAGTTAATTTATCTGCACTTTCCTTGTTGTTTGGAGTTCAAATTTCTATGGTTTCTGCCCATATTGTAAGTCGCTTTGGATAAAAACGTCAGCTAATATAAATGAAAGGTCATGTAATATGTAATGTAATGTAATAGAATCCGAAAAAAAACTGAAAAAGATGCCATGTGGACACAGGGTCTTTGTATATATCACAGTATATATTAGTAAACCAACATTGAAATAAGTTATACTAACTGGCCACCTGGGACCAACACACACAGACACACACACTCACACAGGGTACCTCCGTCCAGGCTGCGTGAGTTCCTCTTGCTGGAGGAGCGCTGGAACATGGGGGCCGGTCTGTCGATCAGGGAGCTGGCCTGGCGGGTCTGGGCCTGCGTGCGCCCGCTGTACCGGAACTTGGAGCCCAACGCCAGGAACTTCCTGGGCGTGGTGACCATCTCCGAGGAGGTCAGCCTGCACACCAACATCACAGAATCATCCTCTAATCTGACTTTGGAATGAATGCAACCATACAAATACCTCAGGACAATTATTGATAAAATTGGAGCCGTGTGCACAAGAGGGGCACCAGCGTTTGTTCTGTCTTAGGAAACTCTCCTGTTTTAATCCATGATAATCATTTTTTATCGTGCTTTTATTGAGTCAATTCTGTCTTTTTCTCTAATAGGCGCTTTCACACCAAGTACTTTGCCGTACTTAGTTCATGAGAACTTAGTTCATCAGAACTAAAGAGTTCTGATGAACTAAAGAGCAGATCGCGTTCACACCGGAATAAATCCCTGAGGGAGGATTAGGCAAATGAAGCCGCTGACGTCACTTCTTCTTCTTCTGCTTTGGGTTTACTGGCAGGCCGCAAACAACTTCACGGCGTATACTGCCACCCGAAGTCCCCGGCCGGAAGTCCCCGGAGTTGGGGACTGGCTTCAGTAGAAGCTGGGGACTGGCTTCAGTAGAAGCTGCTGGGACTCCCAGCAGCTTCTACTGAAGCCTTCCGAGTAAATCGCCAGAACGCCGACACCTCCTCATCACTCCACCGCTCTCACGTCTTATTTTGTGTTGCCATAAGTTAGTCTCTCTCCATTGGTGCGCTGGGCTAATGCTAATGCTAATAATGTTAATGCGAGCAAATAAAATGGCGGCTTCACAAAACTTTTTGGGGAGTTTTACGGGGCGTGGTTTGCAATCCGCCCAGCCAATCAGAAATGGGAACCTTTTTCTCCCATGAAAGTACCTGCTCTCTAGCAGGGACTGAAAAGGGGGTGGAAAGGTTCTCATGAACTAAATTCTAGTTCCGGATTTTTTTGGTGTGAACGCACATTTTCGGAACTATATCGGAACTATACTGGGAAAAGTACTCCGGATATATATATAACCTGAACCTGAAATATGTTCTGCCTTACCAAATTTCCACAGTTAACCCCTGAAACACTGGACAGCCATGAGAACAAACTTTCAGAACTCAGTCCCCTACCTGAAAAAGGTGTGATGTTCCACACACACTTTCCACAGCTTCTTGGCTGCCTTGTAAGTGGGCAGTTTGAAGCCAATCGCACTCTCATACTGCTCCACCTGTTGGAACACAAACATGCTTAGAAGATGACTCATTAAATATGATGTGAGTACTCATGGATGAGCTGCAGATGTTCTGAATATGTATTGATGTGATAACGCCGTGTACCTCGGATGGTCTAATTTTTATGAAGAAGCTGCTGCGTTTGTAGGACACCTTGAGGACTTTGGGCCAGGGGAACCGGTTGATCCTCAGCTTGTCTTTGTAGACCATCAGACCACTGGAGCAGACCCCCAGCATGATGTCAACCCCATCCAGATCCTGCAAGAGGCACAGGGAGGGTTCAGTTAGACTCTTTCAGCAAACCAACTCCACAACCATTGGGATTCAGCCTCAAAGGGCCCCCCCCTTTGAGGCTGAATCCCAATGGTTGTGTAGTTGATCCAGCTCCAGTTTCGAGAATGTTTCAACGTGTTTGTAGTACAAAAGCAAAGCAGAACAACCACCTTATTTTGTGATAGTAAATGTGATTTTAGAATACGATCACACCTGACTAGTTTGATTCAGTTCAAAGACACTGTGTTGCATTGCCTATTTGGTTCTGTGCAATAGGGCTGTTAAAGCTGTCCATTCAACTCTGGTACAGACCAAAGAATTGGACAGACACATTAAATCACTTTTCTTTTAGCAGGCCTTTTATCAAAAACAAGATGTGTATCTTTGAAGATAGAAACTCAAACAAGGAAGAATCCTGCGAAGGAGATTAGCTCTCAGTACACAAATCATTTTATATAGTATATACTTTTTTGTTAGCCAAGCTGCAGTGAAAACAGGTGGAGTTTCAGTCTGTGACAGAAGATGTGTACTCTCTGCTGTCCTCATATTGTTGTGTGGGTTGGGTTGTAACGGAATACATGTAACGGCGTTACGTAATCAGAATACAAAAATCAAGTAACTGTATTCAGCTCGCGTTACATTTGAAAAACGAGTAATCTGATTACAGTTACTTTCGTAAACCTGAAGTGAATACATTTTGGATTACTTATTGGAATTATTAGTGGAAAGATTTCCTCACAACATATAATATTCATTACTAAAGGTACAGCCGAATCATCACAGCGCACAAAACCTATTACCGCCGCAGATGGACCAAAAAAGGGAGCGTTTGAAAAAAATGTGCGGGTCGGCTCAGTGAAACAATAACAACGAAACATGGAGGAACAAAAGTCTGCGTTTAAATCGTGTGTGTGTGTGTGTGTGTGTGTAGAGGTGTGTGTGGTTAAAACACATCAGCCTGCGGTCGCTCTTTAGCCTTTCTAATGATTCTGAAGGTAAACACAGTGAAGGCGGTGTGTGAAAGGCGGTGCGTGAAAGGCGGTGCGTGAAAGGCGGTGCGTGAAAGGCACTGCGCGCTCCTCTTCTCAGAGGCTGAGTTAACCCTCCCGCTGCCTCCTGGCGCTGCAGGTATTTCATGAAGAGAAGGAGGTTTTCCTTCTATAAACAGCTGCGGGCAGCAGATACTGTGAGTGTCACGGACATGAATTCATAGATCAAGGCAGACTGGTGCACACACTCTCCTGTTTTGCCAATCCGGTGCTTAAACAAATATAGCTCTACACCCCTGGCCGAAATGTCCTTAAAATGAAGTCCGAGTTCGACATTTGAATTCATGTCCTGCCAACACTGGCAGGACAGAAGGCGACACGCCCGTTCTAAGCCGTGTCCCTCACTCCACACATCCCAAGCTGCATCCCCAAAAAGTTTATTATGTTGTTACATGGTTTCAGATGTTATGTTTCAGTTGTGCTCTTGATAAGCCATTAAAACAGTACAAACACGTTCAGTTTCCTTTTGCTTTTTGTGTCTCCTGTACACCAAAACATACCCATCTGTGATGGAAAAAGAAAGTAATCCAAAAGTAATCTAAAAGTAATCTGATTTCTTTTTTAAGACACGTAACTGTAACTGTATTCGGATTACTTTCAGAGCCATGTATTCAGTAATCAGTAACTGATTACATTTACAAAGTAACCCTCCCAACCCTGGCTGTGTCCCCTAAAGCTAATAATTGTATATATTCTGGATAACTTTGGTAACTAAACTGGAAACAGGAGCTTCTGAGATTGACGTGTTTTAATTCACGAGCTCACGTCTCGACACCTTTGCTCCGGTAAAAGTGTCTGCTGGTCACAAGAAGACCTCCCTCTTTGCAGCATCCAGCATTAAGGTAATGTTTTTTGTTTGTCTTTATTTTACTGTTATTAACTTTGCTTAAAGTTATCTCACATGCTGTGCATGCCATTGTGTGTGTAACATTGTCCTATCTTTTGCCATTTAAACTGTGTGTTTGTTTAGTTTTCACTGTGGATTTGGAGATCAGAGATCCAAAAAAACCTGTAAAAAGAAAGAAAGCCACTGTGGGCCTAATTAGTATTCAAATGTATTCAGATTTAAACAAAAATATTGTTTATTGTTTAGATACTCTATTGAAATCAGTCCTACTTTTGATATGTATATGATTACTTTTTATGTGTATCTTTTATTTTATTCTATTTGTATTTTCAAAATGTTCTCCATGTTTTTAACTCGTGTAATATCTGTTAACTTCCTGCTGCTGTGACAAAATAATTTCCCAATGTGGGATGAATAAGGCATGTCTAATGTAATCTAATATATCTAATGTAATCTAATGTACTAATGATAATGAACACTTCTTGTACCTCCAGTGGTTGTGTTGTGATGCTCAGCATGGCTCACAGAGGGGCAGTATCGTCCCAGTTAGAGTCCTCCCTGTGTGTGGTTAAATCCCTGCTCTGACGTAAACAGATTGACCTGATTTCAGCTGTAAAACCTCACAAGTCACATGTCTTCCTGCTGTTCGGGCCAGGCGTGCAAGCTTCTCTGATGCACGGCATTAAAAATACTAAAAGACGAAGCTGCAAACACATTATGTTCTCTGTTTTAAGCCCTTTGTTTTCACGGAGCGTTGGGAGGCTGAATCACAGTCACACCCAGATTAAGTGTTTTATTTGATCTGTGAAGGAAACTTAAATCTAAAGTTACCATGGAAAACAAAGATAATTTACAACTAGGCATTTATTCAGGATTAAGAGCAGCAGGTGGGGCTCGGACTCACCTTGGCCTGGTGGAGGTCCACTCCGTACATGGACAGCTTCTTGGCGTTCTCCAGGAACATCAGGTCTGCCTGGGCCGGACTCATCGACCTGCCCAACACCACAACAGCTTTAGTTACTGCGATATCAATATTGGCTCTGATTTGTTTAATTCACATTGACATTCCCGTTATCTTAAACAGGTCTAACTAATCAACCGGAGAAGCTCAGACTCAATTGAATCATTGTTAAATCATCACACATGTGAAAGGTACTGTAGACTCTGCATTTAACCTTCTAAGTACCAGTATGCTCCGTACTTGGTCCCTTACAGGACCTTAACCGGCAACCCTCCAGTGTCCTCCAATTTCCACTTTATACATTAGTTATTAGATGCAGTTAGTTCTGTTCAGTGTCTAGTCAGAAGTGAAATACATTTTTAAATGTGATGTCATTTTGTACATATTTATATAAGAAGTAGACACAACTTAACTTGTATTAAAATGTGTTGAGGTACTGTACCACATTTACATTATCTTACATTTACTAGTTGCCTTTAAATTTAAATGTACTTTCGAAGACTTTTCTTTTTTGCTGCTTACACTGCACTTTCATCCATGTATTCATACCTGTCTTATTCTAGTTTAGTTTGATTTATTTGTATTGGCTTTTAAAAACAGTTATAACATGTATGTAACCGTCTTCACTTTCTGTTGTTCATTTGTTCCACATTGTATTTTTGGTTCCTACGTTTTTATGTGTAACAACAATAGAGGCGGAACTAATCTGCGTTGTTTTGTGTTACACCTGTTTGTTTAATCGACGCACTTGGTAGTTGCAACGGCAGAGCAACGCAGGACGTTAAAGGAAAACTAAGGAAACTAAGGGAAAAATGCAGATAAAGTTATCAGCCCCTCTAGGTGACTAGCAGCCTACGAGGTACGTTTTCGTGCTGGTTGTTTGTGTAATTGTGTGCGGTTGAGCTGCAGGTTTGTGTGTGTATGTATGTAGGCTATGCGCTAGCTTGTGCTACATGCTATTGTTAGCTTGTGCTACTTGCTGTGTGGGATATGTGTGCCGTTTATTGTTTAATTGGCGGCATTAACAGTGATGACATATGCATATATTACATATTTATTTGTTGTTTACCTTTTATATTTTCCTGTCTTATAACCCAGTTCTCACGGGTTGGAATAGGTCCCACGAAATAAACCCCGTATTTTAAACAAGACGTCAGCCTCGTGTCATTTACTGGAGGGAGCTACAGTGAGAACTGGACTGCTCCGCAATGCATGAGTAGACGAGTAAAACGGCGCCAGGCGGCAGCGATCCATGGACGGCACGGGACATCTCCGTCGCAGCGTGTGCATCTGTAGCAGCCATCTACACAGCAGCACAAGATCCAACTACTTCTGGAAGGTCCAGGTGCTTTAGTGTAAATGTAGGTGCAACAAAGAGACTTTAAAGTGCCATACAAGAAAATGGGACATTTGCATTGTTCATATAATCTGTGTTAATGTTATTTACTTACCTTTCTAATGGAAGTTAAAGGTTGTTAATATTGATTTGTGTATTACGGTATCTGCAGTTAGTATTTGCAGACTAAGTAACAAAGTACATTTAAAGGACAATATCTATCAAGTAATAAGTGTTAAGAAATGTACCAAGATTGTTGTTTGCCTATTTCATTATCACTTGTGATTTTCATTTAAATAAGGCTCAATAGCTGTATATAAGCTTAAGATAACTCAAAGCTAATATCTAAATTGGCTAACTACTTAGCTTTAAAAATAAATAAATATTAGAGTTAAAACAAACGTAAGTAAACAAAGTAAAAATGTCAGATGTTGAGTCTTACACTAAGAGTGATGAAGTGAGTGTAGTCGAAAACGAGCAACCACAGGCAACTGAAGATCCGAAAATGTATAACCTTTCCACACAAGAGCCACAAAGGAGCCAAAGAGTCCGCAAGCTAACGGAAAAGGGCCAAGAACTGCACGATGAGCAAGTAACAAGACTTGTACACCGTTTCAGTGTGAGCTACAAAAGGTGGAAAGATATCACAAAGGAAGCCAAACAAGCGCTGAGTGGTCAATGCTCTAATGACCTGCTGCATGAATACATCACTAAGGTAAGCAAGACCTCCAATGATGTGAATATTGTTTATGAAGAGTTGAGGCTCATTGACATTCCCAACCATGACACACGTCGCAGAGAAGACACCTGTGAAGCAGTAACAAAGAAAATCATTGAGACTGCAAGAAAACGAATAGACACAAGAAAGGATGAAAGTCATGAGGATGAAGAAATTGGTAAAAACCAGACAGAGTCTGTATGCAAATCTGTTGCCTCTTTTAAGAGAAGTAATGGCTCTCATGGCACCAGGTCCTCCACTCATTCTCGTAGCAACTCGAGAGCCTCATCAAGAAGTTCATTCCTCTCTTCTATCAAAAGACAAGAAGCCGCTGCTGAAATTGCTGCAAATGAAGCGTCTTTAGAAGTAATGCTAGAACAGGAACAACAGATTGAAGAACTTTATATACTTGAAGCTGAAGCTGCTCAGTTAAGAGCCAAACAGATTGAAGAACTTGATAGACTTGAAGCTGAAGCTGCTCAGTTAAGAGCCAAACAGGAGGCAGAAAATGCTGAGAGGCAAAGAAAATTAGAAGCCAAGTGCAGACAACTAGAGCGATTAGAGACAGTAAAGAAGCTAAAAGCTGCAAAGGCGAGACATCAAGTATATGAAAAGAGTGCATGCTCAGATGAAGAAATTAGTGAGCTGCTCCATCAACATGTTCCTCTGGTTGTGAAAGAAGAAATCAAGCATGAAAACAGTCAACTGCAAAACCACTCACCACCACAAGCTGCGACACAACCAAAACAAGAAGACAGTACTTCAGCTCTTATCAGAGCTCTTGCAGAGTCCATGAGTGCAAGTCGTCTACCTGTACCTGAACCTGTTTGTTTAATCGACGCACTTGGTAGTTGCAACTGCAGAGCAACGCAGGACGTTAAAGGAAAACTAAGGAAACCAAGGGAAAAATGCAGATAAAGTTATCAGCCCCTCTAGGTGACTAGCAGCCTACGAGGTACGTTTTCGTGCTGGTTGTTTGTGTAATTGTGTGTGGTTGAGCTGCAGGTTATGTGTGTGTATGTATGCTATGCACTAGCTTGTGCTACATGCTATTGTTAGCTTGTGCTACATCAGGGTGTCCGCGGGGTCTTAAAAAGTATTAAAAGTTGATAAATCAATTTTGCGAAAATTAAGGCTATTAAAAAGTATTAAACGGCATTTTCCAAGGTATTAAGAAGGTCCACAGCAACGACAACATGAAACACCCTTTAATTTACTGCAACGACATGTCGGGAAACCCCCTCAAGGGGCCCCATGCATAGCGCGCTGTCAAATGCTGCTTCTTATTTTAAGTTTCGTTGCCTTGCTCTGCTCTGGGGGGAGGGGAAAGAGTGTGTTGGGGCGCCACTGATGGGGATCAAAGCTGTCTGGTCCCACATGCTAAGTGCTAGCCAGAAATTCGCGGTGTTTAAGTCCCGACTCTCCCGATGGCCAATCCGTGCCTCCCCTGACTGCACGTTGCTGACACACACCGCTGCAGTGCAGACTCTCTGCAGGGAGGAGCCACGGGGCAGCAGCGGAGTCCGGGCGATGCTGCTCCTCCAAGGAGGAGACACACGTTCACTAAGCCAGAAAAACTATATCAGTTCACAGAGATCTGCTATTTTAAAGTAAAGTCAACACATATCAATGCTAAATATAGTCTATATTAAGAACGAGAAAAGTCTTAACATATATATCATTTTTGTAAACATATGACAAATGTGCGAGGGTGATGACGTCAGAGCATCGTCCTATGTGCCGGGGCTTAGCCCCGGACAGCCCCGGCCCAATTTAAACCCTGGGTATTTGTGAGGGAGCTCCTATATGGCATTACCCCGCTGAAGCTCACCAAAGTTTAATATATTTCATAGTTCAAAGTTTTATCAATTGTTTTGTTTATTGGTCAAATAGTGGTTTCTGAGGAGTTTGACTGGAATGAAAGAGCACACAGTGTGTCTACAGAAAGAGCTCAAAGTGTGTCTACAGAAAGAGCTCAAAGTGTGTCTACAGAAAGAGCTCAAAGTGTGTCTACAGAAAGAGCACAAAGTGTGTCTACAGAAAGAGCTCAAAGTGTGTCTACAGAAAGAGCTCAAAGTGTGTCTACAGAAAGAGCACAAAGTGTGTCTACAGAAAGAGCTCAAAGTGTGTCTACAGAAAGAGCTCAAAGTGTGTCTACAGAAAGAGCTCAGTGTGTCTACAGAAAGAGCTCAGTGTGTCTACAGAAGAGCTCAAAGTGTGTCTACAGAAAGAGCTCAAAGTGTGTCTACAGAAAGAGCACAACGTGTTTCTACAGAAAGAGCACACAGTGTGTCTACAGAAAGAGCTCAAAGTGTGTCTACAGAAAGAGCTCAAAGTGTGTACGGAAAGAGCTCAAAGTGTGTCTACAGAAAGAGCTCAAAGTGTGTCTACAGAAAGAGCTCAAAGTGTGTCTACAGAAAGAGCTCAAAGTGTGTCTACAGAAAGAGCTCAACGTGTGTCTACAGAAGCAACAAAGCAGCATACTGCATTAAACCTGACCTTGACAGAGAGGTTGAAGTTCATGTGGAGAGGAGGCTTCAGTAGTCTGTTTTATCTCTTGGGAACAATGCCTAAATCAAATACTACTTTCTAATGGTTTCTTTGTCTGATAAACCTTGCATTGGGTTGGTCACACAATTCATTCTCTGGTGCTTTGTTCTATCTGAATTATGATAAGGAGTTATCACAAACGGTTTAGTTGGGCTATCTTACTATCAATACTGTATATAGTAAATGTGAGGTAAAGTGTGTCGCCAATGTAACCGGTTAGAACTCGAAGTTGCATGAGGTCTTAAAATGTATGGAAAGGGTCTTAAAAAAGGTCTTAAAAGGTATTACATTTGACTTCAGGATTCCTGCATCCATGTACATGCTGTGTGGGATATGTGTGCCGTTTATTGTTTTATTTAGCTGCATTAACAGTGATGACATATGCATATATTACATATTTATTTGTTGTTTACCTTTTATATTTTTCTGTCTTATAACCAAGCGGCAAACTCTGGGGCAGAGCCGGGAGGCCAATAAGGAAGTGCCACAAACTGCAGTTCATCTATTGGCCGATAGGCGATGACTGCAGAAAGGATGAATTTCCATAGACCCCCATGTTAAAATGCCCAACTTTACAGAAGAAATAAACATGTTTCTGCCCCTGGATGCGATACAAATTATTCGGGATATAGTTAGATTCCACCTTCATGATTATGAATTGGTGAGTGAATTGTTTTATAACGCAACCCTTTTATTTATATTAGGTCTTAACGTTTTTGCATAAATTAGGGCGTGGTCACTTTGATGGACAGGTACGTGCCTCACTGTCAGCTAACAGCAACTTGTCCACTCTGCTAGGCTACAACGTTAGCTAGTTGTAGTTACTGTACTTGATAGATATATATATATATATATATATATATACACACACACAGTTTAGTTTAGGATTCAGCCTTGGGTAAGACTTTTATAGTCTATGGCTATGACGCCCGTAATGCTAAACGGGAGCAAATGTTAAAAGGGGACCCAATTATCCCAGTGGTGGCCGCCGGAGCTAACGGAGCCGCAGGGGGCTAGCTCAGGCCGCCGGGACGCCGACCGGAGCAATCCCCCTGCGGCTCCGTTAGCTCCGGCCGGCGGCGGAGTCCGGCGTTATAACTGGAGATCAAGGAATGCAGCGAAACGCGGACTTGGTTCGCCTGCAGCCCGCTGTAGTATTAGCCAAAGAAATTATGTTGAACAAGGCTTATTAAGCTGAACATCGCCATAATTGTTCTGCTATGTATCGGTAGCCTACTTATTTTATTAACGTGTGAATTACAAGCATTAAGAATAACAAAAAATAGCTAATTCTCTTGCAGATTGTCTCGCTTGATTATGAATGTAACGTTTATATAGTGGAACTACACTGTTTTATCAAAACCAAAGTGCCACGCAGTAACTTGGTATGCATGTATTTCAGCAGGAAATGTGCAACGTAGATGACATTTACCAACATAGACATGCATTATTAAGTGAATATGGCATTAAAAACACCTATGCTTTTTGACTGTCACATTTTTACATTTCAGCATTGCATCACTAATTTAAGTTCTATGTTTTGCTTGTTAAGCAGTCTGTAACCCTACACACCTAACATATAACGTTTAATGTATTTTTGTATAAAGGTTTCCTTTAGCTTAGCTTCTTAGCCTGAGCTAGCTCTGGAACTTCCAGCTCGGTGGCAGCAGGTCCCGCCTCGGCTCCGCACCTTTGCCCTTATTTGGATCAGGCTGGAGCAGGCGGGAGTTAGACTCTGACGTCCCTGTCGAGACGTTAGTGGCCGACTCTGCCTACTAAGGGCTTCTCGGCAGAATCCTATGGGTGACGTCACGGACACTACGTCCATTTATATATACAGTCTATGCTTATAACCCAGTTCTCACGGGTTGGAATAGGTCCCACGAAATAAACCCCGTATTTGAAATCAAGACCTCAGCCTTGTGTCATTTACTGGAGGGAGCTACAATGTATTTAAATGTAATTTAATATTTTGCACTATGTATTAATGCTTTCAACTTTCCTCACCTTGCATTTGGACACCTTAGTTGCATTTTGCAGACGATATTTATGTCCTTTTGAAGAAAAAATTCGAATACGGGGTACAACATTACTCTTTTTCAAATCCGTTGACTTAGTTGATTAGGTAAGGAAAGTGAAGCACTGGTGTCCCTGAGTTCTGACCTATATGTGCGGTGCAGCTCCATCATCTTGTCCTCCAGCTCCTTGGTCTGACCCTGGGCCATCTTCATCTCCTTGGCGTAGTTGGGGGGGTGCACCTCGGGGTCAAACTCGCCCAGCTCCGACTGCAGGGCGTAGGATCCCAGCAGGGACAGCGTGACGAAGGAGCATGGCAGGCGTCCCTGCAGGATGTCCTTCCTCAGCTGGAGACAGAGGTAGTACCTGCAGCAGGGTCACATGATCTCAGTGACCCCGTTAAAATCTCTTGTGTTAACCACAGACCTTATTTCAGGCATATAACCAAAAACATGTTTAAAAAACTTCAAGACGAGGGAACCATGAGACAGATATTTCTGTGTATTCCAATCAGGCTAAAATCACTAATATGTTGCATAAATTACACATTTATTGTTTTAATGTTTGTCTCTGAGTTATTTTACTGATGATACTGTTGAAAACACACATGCACTCGACCACAGATTACCCTGTGCACTGTTTTCCTATCCTAACATTATCCTGTCATCTGGAGAATAATAATATATTATTTTATTCATCAGTTTGAGGTGTGCAGTACCTTGTTATGTCTTCAGATAGCTGGGCTGGGTCCGGTGGATAGAATTTCACATTGAAGTTGAAATTATAGGTGGCACCTAAGAAAGAAAATGAAGATGTGATGAAATATGTTTCAAGATAAAAGTAAGAACAGAAGGTTTGTTTGTGGTTGAGGTTCCGCTCACCTGGTACCTGCCGGCGGATCTCCTTGGTAAGGTCCATCCAGGTCTGATAAAAAAAATGAGGGATGGGGCATGAGGTTTGATATCATGGATCATGTTCAGTCCTTTAAAACTGAGGCAAATCTAACCATCAATGACATGTACATTAAAGAGTTGCCCTTTCTTTTCTTAATTAAATCATGAGGTGGGATTGTTTAACTTCTACTGGTTAAAATCCAGCTCACCTTGGTTGTGGCCGTCTCAGACACCACCAGTCCATAGTAGTCTTTCTCCAGCAGGTTGAGGTTGTCGCACACCTTCATGAACAGCTCCTGGCCTTTTGCATGTTTCTGAGACACATATGAATACAGGAACAAGACACTGAGTGGGTAAGAACTGAAGCAGAGCCACACGCAAACATTACAGAATCTGTCTGCTGGCTTCATGAAGTTAGTGGTGGTCCGTATTGAGCATTTAAAATGTTCCTCCTGGACCTCTAAAGAATATGATTACTACGAAGATGATGGTTTATCAGATTAGTGTTAAAGAAGACAGAATATTAGGCGTGTCATTAGTATTGGGTTTTGCACTGAGGTTAGTTGAAAGTTTGAGGAGAGATTTAAGACATTCCTCATTGGGTTTGGAGACGGGAAGTTAAGTAAAACCTAAAAAGAGCATATAGTGTTTGTTGTAAAAGGATCAGATGTTATCTCTTCTCTGTAAACTGTTCTGTAGGCTAATACTCACAGAACAACACTTAGAACATTTTAAAACTAACATTCTCTCCCATCCCTCTGGTGGTATGCACCCATGCAGACAGTTTTGGTTTAATTGGTCCAGATTTGGAGATATCAGTCTCTGAAATGTCTGCCTCCAACCATGTGAGGCTTTCACATCTCTAGTTTATCCAACTCTATCAAACAAACTGAAAATGCTTGCATGAACATTTTTGTCTCAAATGAGCCGAGGTTGAATAAAAGTAAACCTGGTGTAACAACTACTGCTCTATAACCTTTGTATTTTTTTACAATTTAATGTTTGTAACTTTGTCTTACTTGATAAAACTTGGTAATTAGTCTACTTTTTTTGTTAGAAATGTATAGTAGGGGTCCCCAGCACATATAAACTGCCGGATGCTAACTCACATGTTTGGCAATTTGCACAAATAGCATAAGTTGCATTAATTAGCATATGCAGACAATTGTTTAAAAATGGCTTGACCGAGTTGGACAATTTTGGTGTGGTTTTTTAGGTATATTGAGGATGTTGAATCCATTTCTGACATTTTACGGTAATTTTCTTTGGAGTTTTGAGTCGACTAAAACTTTAAAATGGACCCAAAATACAAACATTGCCACTTTCTGGTTAAAACTGCCTTTTTTTTTCTGAAATTGTCAGAATAATTGTCAATAACCTCCAAAACTGTCCAAATCGGTGAAGCATTTTTTTTACTTTTGTCTGCATATGCTATAATGGTAATTAATGCAACTCATACCAATTGTGCAAATTGCCCAACATATGCAAGCTAGCATCCGGCAGTTTCTATGTGCTAGAGACCCTACTATACATTTCTAACATAAAACTTCATGTTACTCCACATTTCCAGGTTCACAACAGGACTCTATGAGCTGGCAACTAGACTAAATCCCGAATACTTTCATCAAAAGCATGTGGCTGCATACAATTCAATCATTTTGGCAGATGAAATGTAGTCTGATAGAATAAAACGATGCTCTTACGTCCAGCTCACACTCGTACAGAGCGTCGTCCAGCAGGTTGACTTTGATCTGCATGGTCCTGGGTCTGTGTGGAGCTTTGGCAGCTTCGGCATGCTCTTCGGCGGTCTTCTCTTCCTCGTCTTTCTTACTGCCTCCTTCAGGCCCACACTCCTGCTCCTCCTTCTCCTCCACCTTCTCCTCCGTCTTCTCCTTCTCCTCCTTCTCCAGCGCAGCCTCCTCTTCTTTCTCCTTGTTGTTCTCTTTGTCCTTTCCACCCTCTTCCTCCTCGGCCTCTTTCTTCTCTACCTGGGCAGCCTGACAGACAGCACAGGGTACACTCTGTTGATAATGAACCTTTGATGAAACATAAGTGTTTTTCTAAAGACATCAAGCAAGGTAAACTGTGTGCCTTAATGGTAATGTTTAGAATCTCGCTGCTATGATAAATTCATCAACGGATACCTATATTTCATCCATAAATGTTGTCACATTTTGAAAATACCACTTTTATTAAATGAATAATGATTTTTTTAGAGCCTTAACCCAATACTTCTTTGTGTGGGGATGCAGTGGATGGGAGGCTCACACACAGAGCAGGAATCAGATAAACGCTACAACAGCACAACACATGATGCTTAATTTCCTTGTAATTTCAGCTGCTGTTACCATGGGGAACAGACCCTGTAGAGACTGTTACAGACAGCTCACTGACGTAGTGACGCTGAGGAGTACGATTACTAATGCACCACCTTCCATGGTTGTAATCCATCTCTAATCATCTCTTTAGACGGGTCTCATTTAAACACACAGGTCTGGGGAACAAGACATTATCTCATTATCAATACAAATATGCATGCCACAGAATACTAATAAATGCAAATAGTTCTAATGTATTAGTGTGATTCATATGTCTCAAGAATCTTAAAAAGCAGTTTTCAAATGCTGAAATAGGAGAACTTAAAATTCTACATTGGAGTTATTATTTTTTTGCCAGAAGAATCACATTGTTTGACTCCCTTCTTCACAGGGAGTGTGTGGAGGTGATAAAGTCTATGAATATTTGATATGAGTTTACAGTTCTTTACAGTTCCTCCTCTGCATCGAGGAGCGGTATTGGGTTTGGAGTTATTTCATTAACACTTCTATCTTCTTCACAGATTGTTTGCTTATATGCCCCCTGGACTGTAGAGTCCTGCAACAAACCATGCGTTCCCAGTAATAGTGGTGAAGTGAAAATGTATTTTTGTAGGCTGACCTTAAAGTTAACATAGCAATGGGATTTTTCCATTGGATTTGATTTATCCACAAATGAACACCTTTTTTATGATTTCGGAAGCGTAAATGCAATCATTAGAAGTTAAAAATGTTTAGATTAGGGAAAAAACTAACTACATCACGGTCACATAACTTGTGTTTGATCGTTTAGTCTCATTTAGCCACTTGTTGGCAACCGCTATTTTCATGACACATTGAAGCTTCAGACATTCATCAGTGGGATATTTACTGACATATTTGATGTCATCGAACAAAACATTAAAATCTATTCAGCTTGTCTTAAGCACAGATCTTATTTTAGGTATGTAACCAAAAAACATAAAAATGCTAATTAATTTACGGGCTTTCTGACTCCTTTCTGATTCCTGCAACATAACTCACTGCTTCATAGTGTGTTCAGGTTCTCCCCTCTATAAGCATTAACAATTTTCACATACTGCAATACTACTACTTCTACTATACTGTATATTTAAAAAAACGTTATGTATATAGTACACTATGTATATATGTTTAGTAGATTGGTATATTAGAGAGTATTCTAATTTATTCTGAAAATGATATAGAGATACTTCTCTGAATATATGTATTTTTTACTGAGAATATGTATATTCTTTTTTAAATTTCTAATCTTTATCTTTATTTTATTTTTATTTTATTCTATTTTTTAAAGAAATATAATTCCTATAAATTGACTGTCAAAATGCTGCTTCGATTAAAACATTTAGCAACTTTGGATCATTAAATATATATCTATCTATTTATCCATCTATCAGACTATGCGTTTGTCTCGTAGCTCCTTCACAATGTGTGGGAGTTCCGCACGAGTACACAACATGCTGAAGATGTGGGATTAAAAAATACAATGTAAAAGACTTAAAGTCATCAGTGTGTAAATAATACGAGTCAGTGATCAAACACAGGTGTGTGTGCAGCTGACCTGAGCATCGGCGCTGCTCATGGAGTGGCGGTCCGGGGCCCCCTCCGTCCTCAGCTCAGGCTCGGGGTCAGCGATGGGGGCTTTGGCTTCCTTCTCCTCCTTGTCCTCCTTCTCTCCCGCCTCACTCTCACACTGCGAGCGCCTCTTCAGGATGGAGGAGAAGAGGCGGGAGAGGCCGCGGCCGGCAGAGTTGCGGTTGCGAGGCCGGAGCTGCTCCTCCTCCGGGGGGGGAGACCCGGCTTCCTGCCCGGCTTCCTCCTGCTGCCTCGGCTTCTTCTGGTGACTCTCTGCCTCGTCTGTTGTCATGGCAACAGCTGGGGAGATAGAGGACAAAATCAAGTTAAAAAATAATAACAACAGAAACAGGCCTAAAATCCAGATCAGAAGAGAGCATGTCAATCCAAGGTGAAGACAAGGTCAAATGAAAGTCTGGAAGCTTTTTAACAGGGTGTCAAATTTCAGAAAACGTTTCTTGGGTTTAATTTAGGTTACTTTTTTTAAGACACTCTACACATGGATAGAAGGAACCAGGAATATTTTTAGGGGGGTTCAGCCTCTTGCTTTTCAAGCCTCTAATCATACATTTAAAGAGGCCCTATAATTTTTTTTTGGGAGGGGGTCCCTTTCCTGTAGTGTGTTCAATAGGTTTTTATGCATTTAAATGGTCCGCAAAGGCTACAATCCCTGTGTTCCCTCCAGAGGGAGTTTTTCTCCCACACTCCCCCGGGTTAGTGAGCAAAAACAAAGGTATATATTGATAGAATAGGTAGAGTTATGACCTGTTGAACAGAACACAGTATGCAAACTGTCATACAGGAGGGTATGTTGAAGCACATGGGATGTAATACTTTTTTTTGTTATGTCGAACTAAATTGGTTTCAAGAAACATGTACATTTAAACTGGTATAGTATCAAGTACTTCATTTCGGCTACAGAAAATGAAGTACTGAGATTAAAAGCGACAACCCCCTTCAGCAGATTAACGCATAAAAAACAGCCTTAGAATCAAACACTGCATGGATATTACTTTTGCAGTGAAGCTCGGAGGTAAAGGAACACCTTTATGGTGGAGAGGGACTTTGGTTCCTCAGTATCGAGCAGACAAGTTTCAATCAGCTGGAGCTACCCTGCAGGCAGCCAATCAGACAGTCCCTTTCGGACTGTAGCTCACAATCCTCTCTGTTTAATACAGAGCCACCTGCAGGATCTTTCAAACAGCCAAACATGATTGCAGCAGGGCTTGTGCTACAAATTGTTTTAATTTGTCATATGTTAAAAAAAAAATGCCATTATTGAAAAAGCAAATATAAATATAGGGTAACACTTTATTTTGATAGTCCATAGTTGACACTCTATAAGTCATCAGTTGACATTCAACAACACTGTTTCAACAGACAAGTAACATGCATTTAACTAACTGCCAGTAGAATATAAGGTACATCTCAAGTGTTGATCTATAGATTTTACAAAAAGTGTCTGTTGACTGTCAACATGTTTTTTGCAACAGGTTATTAACCGATATTCAACCTTACTATCTGTAGATTGTGTCAGCCTCTTCAAAATTGACAATCAACTACTCAAAATCAATCTGTCAGTTGAAAGTCAACAGGGTCATGTCGACTATCTGTTAATAATCTGTTGAGAGTCAAGATGTCAACTAAAGGTTACATTAAGCATTAGTTGATGATCAACAGATAAGCAACTAAAGTTTAGTTGACTATCTGTTGATCGTCAACTAATCTAGAGCTGACTATCAGCATACTTTTAGTAGGCATTCTCCACTAAGCGTCTGTAGGCATGTGTTAGGACTATCCAATTAAAGTAAAAAACTGTTGAGAACAGTAGAAAGTCTATAACCTATCAACAGAACACATTCATCCACTAATGATATGCAACAGACATGGGAATAAAGCGAAATGTTTTGCACAACTGATCACGAGCACTGGATAACTGAAGTCAACACCATAAAGCACAGTAAAACAAACACTATATGCAGCATATCAGAGAAAGAAAGCTTTTTTATTTTAAGAATATACTAACAGAAGAACATTAAATTAGACCCCCCCCCCCCAACCACATTCATTCCTACTAAGGGACATCTAAACGTAATTGCAGATTAAACAAATAGATTAAAAAAAGGGAACGTTATGGACATGTTAATACATTTTATTAAAATGTGATTATTTCAAAACAGTTTTCATAAAACAGTAACAACTTTGTTTAAAAGCACAACACATGAACATACATGGAGACACATGGTTATTACTTGATGGTTATTCCAACTGCATCTGGCTCGTGGGCAGCGTATCACTTCATGCTGTGCATCACGAGCCTGTTGCACTTAGACCTCTGCTGTTCCCTGTATATACAAACGAAACACTGAATTGAGTACAAATCAGGACACA
This sequence comes from Dissostichus eleginoides, assembly GCA_031216635.1. Classification (NCBI taxonomy): domain Eukaryota; kingdom Metazoa; phylum Chordata; class Actinopteri; order Perciformes; family Nototheniidae; genus Dissostichus; species Dissostichus eleginoides. The sequence goes on from CM062280.1 coordinate 900,590, forward strand.
CCATGTGTTTTCCTCAACAACAAAAATCACATCTGTCTTGAAAACATAACGAGCCAGTTTACATTAGCTGTTAAAGACCCACTGAAGTGTGCGACGGTGCATGATCTTTTATGCTAATACGTATAGTAATGACCAAAATTGTCCATTGGAACCCATATCAAAGATGTTGGAATAGCAACGAATTTGACGAGTTTGAATTTTCCGCTGGGAAATTCGCAGTCGACCTCCGCCTTCGTGGGCGTGGCTTGCGATCTACTGCGTGACGTCACAAGATGGGCCAAGCCGAAGTGTTTACATTCACCACCATTCATTTTGTCTCTATTTCAAAGTCGAATTTACCAACGTTTTTGAGCGAGTATTTGATTGGAAAGTGTTTCGCAGTCGACTGGAAGTGATTGCCAATCGAGAAAAGCTGACAATGGAGGCGACAGTGACGAAAAAGGGAGGAAAAACACACGGGAAGCGATGCATTGCCGCTGGCTGTGGTAATGTGAAGTCTGCCGAAGTGGCGATGTTTCTGTTCCCAAAAGATGAAGGTGAGTGGCTGGTGTCATTGTTTCGTAGATTCGTAGATTGTTTATGAAAAATAAACGCCACTGTGTTTGTGTTAACTAACAAGACTATCATGGCGGCGGCAGAGCTCAAGTCGAGTTTCTCCGCCTGGAGATATTCTCACTATTTCACTTTTGTCGAGCACAAAGAAAAGAAGGTTTTAGTTAAATGTAAGTTGTGTCTTGGCGGGTCAAAGATCCTATCGACTGCCCAAAACAGCAATTAAAATCTGTTGAAACATCTGCAGAAAAAACATGCTGGGACGAAGCTAGTAGCGAAGCTAGTAGCTAAGACCACAGACCCAGACTCATCCGACGCCATTCCACCTCCACCTAAGCAACAGCGGCTGGATTGGCACTTTGAAACATATCTTTGTGTTTGTGTTTGTATAGACCACATTGCTTAGCAGAGTTCAGTGATGCAAATGCATGTCAAGTTGATCAACAGGTTGTATTATTCTCCGATGCAATAACAGTACTGAAATGAAGGCTACAGTATAAGGGCATTAATGGGTGCCCTTTTCTAAGTAACTAAGAAGTTACTTTTCACAGTAACGCATTACTTTTTGGTGTAAGTAGTGAAGTAACTAGTAATTGTAACTACTTACTGGTTTTCAGTAACTAGCACAACACTGCATGTGAACATGAATGTTGCATCATGCTATGAACAGATGAATGTATGATCAGGTGACGGCCAATCCTGTGTGTAGATCTACTCTAGATCTATGACAAAATATTGTCCTCAACTAAATTGACTTCCATGGCCACTTTCCTCATCTATCCTGTCCGAAAAGCTGTCAAAATCACTCATTTCTCTCGCACCAGTATCACTTTCCGAAGGCTCCGCCATGTTTACAATCACAACTGGGCCCATCTTGTGACGTCACAGCCGCTATCGTCTGCAGCAGCGGTAGGCTCAGACTCTGAAAAATTTGCGATGTTTATCTCGTCCCTCGCACTTCCTAAAAAATTATTTTAGCCATGAACAGGTACAATTATATGTAAGAAATGAAACTGCCATTTCACTTTGGCGCAAAAAAATGCACTTCACTGGCACTTTAACAGACGGTAACAGAGGTGCTATTCACATGCATTACAAGGGGTTTAAGCCATCAAAAAAAAGGCTGGTTTGCAAGAAAATGGACCACATAGTCATGATATTGATATAGTTCATAAAATGTCCAACTACTTCTTTTTAACCCCACCTCATGCTCAGAGATTTACATAAAGTGGCACATGGGTCCTAGAATAAATAAGAACAGACGATTATTTCAACTTTTATCTTGATAAGTGAGAGCGCAGGCCAGTCTACATGAATGCAGGGCAAGGCACGTTTCTGTCCAAAGGTTCCATGATGGAGTCGATAATGTTTTAAAATATCACTTTGAGTGGTGACACTAGTGCTGCATAGTTTACATCTCCATCCCATCTGTGATTCAAAAGATAGAAATGGGTACGTTTACCTGATGCTCATTATATTAGAATGTAAACATAACACGTCTTGAATTAACCTCTGAAACAACAACTTTAGTCTGACACACTCAAGGGCTTACCTGATGTGAGCCTGAAGTCCATAGCAGGAGGCAACATGTCTTCGAGAGGAGGTGTGACTGTTTTCTGGGGAGGCAAATAAAAGAACAAAATAGTTACATGATGACAATGTAACAATCATTTCAGTAGAATTCATTAAAACATCTTTAATTCAATTAATGGAATCAAACATAATTAAAATATAAGTATCATTTAAAAAGGTATTGTATTCATATACATTTATAAGGATGGCATTTATTAAGGATGGTATTGGTTGATACCTTTATATATACAGTCTATGGTAGATACCAGTCAAATTTGATGATTCTCTACACAGCGGATCCTAATTACTTCAATAAACACTCCTTTATCTCGTTTGCATACTGTCTAATATCTATTTTACGTTGTAGTAAAACATCTCCTTAATACAACTGTACTTATTGATATTTCTCGCTAAACACTGCATTTTACTGTACTACATTGAACACATCTTGCTGACGTTATAAATCCATCTTCACCCAATAAACAATTTTACTGAATTGCGCCTGAATGCACCTTAACTGAAGAGAGCTAACGTTAACTCTCCTGCAGATTCAAACATGGATTTGCATCTATAGCGTTGCATAAGCATGAAAAATAGTTTGCACTTAATTTTGTATAATAACAACTTGATGCTGTAACTGCAGACGATGAGTTTAAATTGGGTACACATCTAGATTGTAGAAAGATAATTCATTGCTCACAGTAAAACAAACGGCGAAATACATACAAAGGAATTAATATCAAATAGGCGCATTAGTGACTTACTCTTACATAACCGCTGGGTTATAAAGTAGTAGGGAATAGTTTTAGCGGAGGTATTTTACCGCACAACATGCAGCAGAGCCTCTGAGCCCCGCGGCCGCATAACGGTGCCTCGACAACGCGGCACAGGGGAACAGTTTACGGAGTTGATTCTTAATACGTGCTCTTAAACTTAACCACAGAATTGTGTCGGTAGGCACTTGATGCAAACTTTGCCCAACACCATTTGCGCGAAAAAATAGACTACATGAGCACACAGGGCTGAGTCTAACTTTAACAGCAGTAACGGCGCTGGCATGTCGATGTTCCGTTCAAAACAGTGAATACAAGAAAAGTAAATAACACTTGCTAGTTAAAAAGCAGTAATTAATAACTCAGGTGGTATGCTTACTTGTTTTACGATGATTTGAAGAGAATCCAACACGTGTCCAACTGCTGAAGAATCGCTGCAAAGAGGAACAGGAAGTCTCACACCGCGGGATTCTCGTTTGAGGGCGTGGCATGACCGTGGCATTGACAAAAGTATTTTCATGAAGTTTTCCAAAACGTATTTATAAGAAAGTTCAGAAAATGTGATATTAATTTACAAATTAATGAGTTCTTAAAACATGTTCTCATTGTTGCTTAAAGTGCCAGTGAAGTGCATTTTTTTGCGCCAAAGTGAAATGGCAGTTTCATTTCTTACATATAATTGTACCTGTTCATGGCTAAAATAATTTTTTAGGAAGTGCGAGGGACGAGATAAACATCGCACATTTTTCAGAGTCTGAGCCTACCGCTGCTGCAGACGATAGCGGCTGTGACGTCACAAGATGGGCCCAGTTGTGATTGTAAACATGGCAGAGACTTCGGAAAGTGATACTGGTGCGAGAGAAATGAGTGATTTTGACAGCTTTTCGGACAGGATAGATGAGGAAAGTGGCCATGGAAGTCAATTTAGTTGAGGACAATATTTTGTCATAGATCTAGAGTAGATCTACACACAGGATTGGCCGTCACCTGATCATACATTCATCTGTTCATAGCATGATGCAACATTCATGTTCACATGCAGTGTTGTGCTAGTTACTGAAAACCAGTAACTAGTTACAATTACTAGTTACTTCACTACTTACACCAAAAAGTAATGCGTTACTGTGAAAAGTAACTTCTTAGTTACTTAGAAAAGGGCACCCATTAATGCCCTTATACTGTAGCCTTCATTTCAGTACTGTTATTGCATCGGAGAATAATACAACCTGTTGATCAACTTGACATGCATTTGCATCACTGAACTCTGCTAAGCAATGTGGTCTATACAAACACAAACACAAAGATATGTTTCAAAGTGCCAATCCAGCCGCTGTTGCTTAGGTGGAGGTGGAATGGCGTCGGATGAGTCTGGGTCTGTGGTCTTAGCTACTAGCTTCGCTACTAGCTTCGTCCCAGCATGTTTTTTCTGCAGATGTTTCAACAGATTTTAATTGCTGTTTTGGGCAGTCGATAGGATCTTTGACCCGCCAAGACACAACTTACATTTAACTAAAACGTTCTTTTCTTTGTGCTCGACAAAAGTGAAATAGTGAGAATATCTCCAGGCGGAGAAACTCGACTTGAGCTCTGCCGCCGCCAACAGTCTTGTTAGTTAACACAAACACAGTGGCGTTTATTTTTCATAAACAATCTACGAATCTACGAAACAATGACACCAGCCACTCACCTTCATCTTTTGGGAACAGAAACATCGCCACTTCGGCAGACTTCACATTACCACAGCCAGCGGCAATGCATCGCTTCCCGTGTGTTTTTCCTCCCTTTTTCGTCACTGTCGCCTCCATTGTCAGCTTTTCTCGATTGGCAATCACTTCCAGTCGACTGCGAAACACTTTCCAATCAAATACTCGCTCAAAAACGTTGGTAAATTCGACTTTGAAATAGAGACAAAATGAATGGTGGTGAATGTAAACACTTCGGCTTGGCCCATCTTGTGACGTCACGCAGTAGATCGCAAGCCACGCCCACGAAGGCGGAGGTCGACTGCGAATTTCCCAGCGGAAAATTCAAACTCGTCAAATTCGTTGCTATTCCAACATCTTTGATATGGGTTCCAATGGACAATTTTGGTCATTACTATACGTATTAGCATAAAAGATCATGCACCGTCGCACACTTCAGTGGGTCTTTAAAGGTGGAGTAGGTCATTTTGGAGAAACCAGCTCGAGTGCGCTAGAATTTGAAAATACACAGCCGGAAAAAATCTGCCACTTCCTTACAGAGCCCCTCCTCCAACACACAGGAACGCGCACATGACCAATGAGGGCACGAGATAAGTTTGTGCACAGATGGAAGGCTGACAGGCAGGTAGGCCATCCAGTTATTTTAGCCGGGCCGGCTAACATGATTGGTCGTGCTTTTTACAGTACTACAGCTTCCACAGATGACATTTTTTATGGATTTTTTGTCAAAGCACTTAAGATATTCATTGCTATCGGGATGTTAAGAGCATTCCATGGAATATAACAAAAAGTGTATCTCGAGCCGGTTTCTCAAACTTACCTACCCCACCTTTAAGTGTTACTTATTTAAACGCACATTGAAAAAAAAGTAATTTAGGGCAAGTCAATTACATTAAAAAATTGAGTTTTGTTGACTTCACCATCGGAACTGTTTTTACAGTGCATGGAGGCAAGATACAATTTAGACAAGTAGCCAGCTAGCTAATGTTACAACATATTTATTTCATATTTCATATATATCCAACTTAGTGTGTGTATGTGTGCGTAACACACACATAGAAAATGTTCAGTTTATCATACAATTTGATGTCCTGCAATTGCCGACGTAAAAGATGTGGACGTTTGAGGAGAAGTGTTAGGACAAAGTAACTTTTCTCACAATCACACTGCAGTTTATTCGCATGGATGAAGTACATCCATAGGTAAGCAATGCAAAGGTATTATCTTATTACAGTATTTGATAGATTACAGTAGCCTATGTGTAGAGTGCATTTGAGTATATGGAGTACATTTGCACTACAGCACATGCTGTTATCATAATTTATGGTGGCATGGATTTATGGTCAATCTGCAATGGTCAATTGCAAAAGCATATTCTATAATATAACCGGCCTTGATTGGCCAGATATGTTACGGTAACAAAAAAACTCTCTGACGTTACTTTTGGCTCTTGCTAATTTCATCATGTTGTAAGTTGACCATATTTTGCAAGTTGACATGCTTCAAGATGGTGTTGACTTCAGTTATCCAGTGCTCGTGATCAGTTGTGCAAAACATTTCGCTTTATTCCCATGTCTGTTGCATATAATTAGTGGATGAATGTATGTGTTCTGTTGATAGGTTATAGACTTTCTACTGTTCTCAACAGTTTTTCACTTTAATTGGATAGTCCTAACACATGCCTACAGACGCTTAGTGGAGAATGCCTACTAAAAGTATGCTGATAGTCAACTCTAGATTAGTTGACGATCAACAGATAGTCAACTAAACTTTAGTTGCTTATCTGTTGATCATCAACTAATGCTTAATGTAATCTTTAGTTGACATCTTGACTCTCAACAGATTATTAACAGATAGTCGACATGACCCTGTTGACTTTCAACTGACAGATTGATTTTGAGTAGTTGATTGTCAATTTTGAAGAGGCTGACACAATCTACAGATAGTAAGGTTGAATATCGGTTAATAACCTGTTGCAAAAAACATGTTACTTGTCTGTTTGAACGGTGCTGTTGAATGTCAACTGATACATGTCAACTGATGCACTGTTGACATGCTACTAAATGTCTACTGATGACTTATAGAGTGTCAACTATGGACTATCAAAATAAAGTGTTACCAAATAGGGTAATAAAATACTGAGTAAAAAGAGTACAATTGCCTTCATCCTAAGTTATTTCACACATGCTTTATCACTCTATTGCCAAAAATAACTGCCGTATAACTTATATTTGGTACTAATAAAGTGGTGCAGGAATGAATCTCAAAACCCGGAAATGAGTCAGCATTTTATGTTCTCTCAGCTCGAAGTCAATTGTGTTTGGTATTTTACGTAAAACTAAGATCTGGGTTTAAAACAAGCTGAAGAGATTTCCACACTTTGTTCAATACATCAGAATGTCTAGAGTGTCAAAAAAACCTACAGTTGCTTAAAAGTGACTAAATTAGTTTTCCAAAGATCTTATTTTCTACAATATTCTGAAATCCAGTGTGAAAATCCCATTGCTTCTTGCCGAGGGAGCCCTTTCGATACTAACCCGGTAGGTTTGTGAAAAAACATCATCCCTGCCCCACTTGGAACGCTGGAATTCTAATCTGTGTGACAAAAACACACATCCTCTCGTCTGGCTGTCAACCCTTAATCAGTGTCTTTGGGTTAATGCTGTCTCGCAACCAAGCTTTCGCCCCTTATCTCTTATCAACACAAATAAAAAAAGAATATGCAAAGCCCTTACATCAATCGAAACAGTGATCTGATTTGTTATCCAATCAGACCAAACAGGCTTCATTAAAGGAAGACACTTATCCAATAAGTAGGGATGCTCCGATCGCCAATTTTGGGGCCAATCGCCGGAATCAGTATCGGCCGATACCGATCACCGATCCGCAAAAAATCCGCAAAATAAAACTCAGTTAATGGGGCTCATTCACTGGCGCTTCCACAAACAACAACCAACATAATTATTACATTCAAATGAAGTACATTATTCAAGTTTACATTAACTTTGGACAATAACACAGGAGAAATGAGCGGAAGCGCTCTCTTTTCCTCTCTCTCTCTCTCTCTCTCTCTCTCTCTCTCCTGACAGCCTGTCAGTATCTCATGCAGCTCGCTGATCCAGTAATGAGTGACCCAACAGTGAAGAATAAACATATTTATAACTAGTTTAGCTTGTTCCAGAGGTAGATCAAATAGCTAAGTGTGTAAGGTCTAACTCTTAGTGTGGGTGTTGCTCCGCTCAGCGGTCCGTCACAGCGGGTGGAGCTGCAGGATTTCTGCTTCACACACGTTGCATACCGCTATTTTACTGTCTTTTTCAGAAACCTTAAAATACTGCCAGACTGGTGAAGCCATTTTGGCGAGCGTGTTTTGCCGCGCACAGAGAAAAGTGTCATGTATTTTACGTCATGTGATCGGCTCTCGCGATCGGCATTTATAGAGAGCTCAGATCGATCGGCAGAGAGTGAGTATCGGCCGATATCGATCGGAGCATCCCTACCAATAAGCCAGCAAGACTATGAACTTAATCCATTACAGATCTCACACAAACTCAGCAACAGCTTAGTCTCACTAAAACCAGAAAAAGCTTTTGATCAGGTACATTGGGATTTTTTATTTGGAAAACTAAAACAATATGCTTTGGGGGAATTTACCGGGGGAGGAATTTATACACATCACTCATACTCATCACATTTAGCAAACATTTGACCACCCCTCCCCCAACCTCTGCTTTCTTGGAGAGATTTCCAACATAAATCTAAACAAGACATCCAATAAAATACTTAAAATACTTTCCATAACCCTAATCATGGCCAAGAAAACTAACCTCATGAACATGGAACTTAAGACACAAAATAACTGTTTGCCTGCACCACCCTCATCAAACATGCACTCCATCTCTCCATCTGTCATCATACTATAATACCTACACATTTTAAGTGTAACATACAACACTTATTGGCATCACACACCCAACAAACATACTCTTCAGGTGTTATGTAATCACCTAATCACTCCAAAATATGTGGCCATATGAGAGCTTTTAACACATTACAAATGTAATTTAAAATGTTAAATACTCCATTGCTAGCAAAAGTACTGCAAGTTATTACAAATAAATTGAAATATTCAAAAGGAAAAACACAACATTTTCACATTTGAGGAGGTGGAACTGTGAAAGGTTTCTTATGCAAATAATTTCAATACAATGAGCCAAACTGCTGCCAATTAATTAAATTAAATCTGTCTTCCCACTACCCAAAAGTGGCACAGAAACAAAATACTTGAGTAAAGTCCCAGTAGCTCAAATTTGTGTTTAGTACAGTACTTTCCAAAATAAAAAAGTAAGAGGCTAAACTAATATTAGAATGATTATCAGACTGTTCATACTGATGACTCAGTTTACATGCAGTATTTTACGGTTGTAGCTGAGTGACCCGTTTCAAATGCGGCTCTGATGAAAGTTCAATAAGGTGCTTCTCAATTTTATTGGTATTTCAAAAATGTGTCCTCTGCTCAGAGATTTCATTTATAGGAAAAGCTGCCTTTCACTCAGCAGATTCAGGCAGCAGCCTATACACCAACAATGAAACACATGAGCCATCCTACAGTTTAAAAAAGCAGAAATAAAACCTGAGCTGACAGAAAATGCTCCGTTTTAGTTTAATACACACAGTTAAGCTCACACACACTGTTTTATGAACATACAGGTTCACCTGCTGAATTAAAAACAGAACAAATGAAGCAAAGAAAGTGAAAACCATAAAGCAGATTCAGGCAGTAGGCGTATAGATTCACACTGAAAGTATTATCCTACAGAACAGAGAAGAGATAACATCTGATCCTTTACAACAAACACTAGATGCTCTATAGTTTTAGTAACATTGTAATCCTGATAGTAATCAACTATTTTCAGAAATCTAAAATGAATGTGATTACATCTTTTGTTATGTAACTGTAAGGGAACAGTTACCTTTTTTGTATCCTGATTATGGAATCCCGTTTCATGTAATCTGAAAGATGAATTGGGGGTTGAGTTTCACAGACTCAATACTGTACAGTATTTTGAAACCCACACAGACTAAAATATGTTCATGGCACACGACCCAACTCAATATGTCTGCGGGCAGACTGAGGGTGGAGGGAACCACAGCTCTGCCCCACATGCAGCTCCAGACTCTGAGTGGATGCTGACGGGGCAGAGCAGAGCTTCAGGTGTACTGTGTGTAATGAGAGCCAAACAAACAAACAGGAAGTTCATGTTCCCATGCTGGAGTGTTTGAGCAGCAGTTTGTAGCAGGTGTCCCACAGATCTCCAGAGTCTGCAGCTTTTCAGGCCAGATAAACACCTCCTCCTTTTTAAAGCTTAAAGTGAAACAAGCTGGAATAAAACAATGCTTTCTCCACCATGGTGAGAATAAAAATAATAATGAGCTGTATTTCTCTAGCTTAAAATCCTTCCCTCCTAACAGTTTTGATTACCAAATTGTCCTATGTCCTATAATATAATATTTCCAGACATAAAATTGGGCTGTTATATTTCTGTGTCATGGAATGGGAAACTATTCATCTGAACTGCATTAAAAATGTATGCAGGTGGGACCAATGGTAGTAAAAGTGATACTGTAAGTACAAGGCTTGCTTATTATTTTGGGCTGATGCTTGGAACAAATCATTAACTACAACACACTAGGTTTGAAATATGTATGTATATTGAACTAAGGACCATGCTAAAAAAAAAATGCTATATTCCAGGATATAGTTACATTCTTATGGTACTCACAATACAAATTAACCAACACCTATACATTTTTTTTGTGTCAATCACACTGACAATTATAGAAAATATCAAAGCACAGATGTATAAAATATAAATACCAGCACATTTATCAGTACAACTAATATATATCATTTAAACTCTCAAATTACAGTGAATAGATCTTGGCAACTATGGGGGAAATAGTGTGTGCACTGGGAGCATATTCCAATGCCTGATGGTAAATGATAGAGCACATTGTGCTAGGGCTGCTCAATTAATCGTATTTTAATCGCAATTACGATTTTGGCTTGCAACGATTATGAAAACAACATAATCGAAATAAAATTATGATTATTTATTTAATTTAATTTTAATTTATTTTTTTAATTATTTATTTTATTGGTTTTTCAGTTGAATTATACTTAAAGTTCAGGGTAATCAACTGTTAAAAAACATAGTGTTCACATTTTTTTTTCAATAAATTGATGTTTTCAAAGTAAATGGATAATCGTTTTTAATAATCGTGATATCAATTATTGACCCAAATAATCGAGATTATGATTTTTGCCATAATCGAGCAGCCCTACATTGTGCCTCAGGGATGAACTCAGCGTGGGTTAGTACGTATCATTACGAACACCTGAAAAGCAGCCGTACAACAATAAATTCTGATGGGATTAAGTCAGTGGAGGCCGGCCCATAGGGGCGCTAGGGGCGCCGCCCCACCTCTTCCCACATTCTAGATTGTCATTATATACATTTTTTTTTTATGAACAAGGTACATATTATATACTTGGTGTCAGTTAAATGTATAATCTACGATAAAATATCGATAAAAATTGTTTTACGATGTCTAAAGTTACTGATAAGTCACATGTTTCCTGCTTGGGGCGCAGAAATCTTTGGCCATTGACTCTCGTTATAAGTGGTGCATGCGCAGTCCGCACCTCTTCAATGCAACAGACAGGAGCGGCTCGGGGTGCACCAAAGTGCGCCCAAAGCAGCTGTTGACACCACCAACAGCTAGGGGGCAGCAGGAGCACCAGAGTGAGTGATTGACGTTTGAATGAGAGAGAGTTAAGGCCCCTACACACCAATCTGACACCAAAGAACACGTCCCGACGGACCCGACTGTTGTGTCGCCTCACGTCTCCTGCGTCTTGGCCAGCAGTCGCACTGGAACACACCGCAAAGACTTCAGCCGACGGCCAAGTAGCACGTACGAACTGCTCATGCGTGAGTGGCAATAACTCTCCTTACCAGCAGGCGGCGGTAGTGTGTATTCGTCATTCAAAAGAGGCAACAACCGGAAGACAGACTGCGTGATACACCGAGAGAAGAAGAACAGACTGCGTGATATAAACAAACAACAAATAGCATGTGCGTTCCATTTTCACTCTACAGCGAGAAGCTCATAGGGCTTTCCCGAACCTGTGTCGAGAGCTGGAGTTAAATTAAATCACAGATTTGCCTTCTTAATATTTTGTTTGGGTCCCTCACTTCCGTTTCAGCCGTTTCAGCCCACCGATTCAACATGTTGAATCGGCGGCGGAAGGTGTCGGCACGGCCGAAAAGACACGACGGGGAGGGACACACCAATCTGAGTAGGGCGACAGGACGCTCATCGACGGCCAGACATCTATCGACATCTATCGACGGCCGAAATCGGCTTGGTGTGTAAGGACCCTTAGTGTAAACAAAACTAGATAGCGAAAATGGAGAAGGAAAATGATGTTTAATCACTTAAAGAAACACCCTTTGAGAGGAGGACACTGGAGGGAAAGCTGAGAGTAAAAGAGCTCGGACCTGATCAGCCTGACATAGGCAGGAGTTAAGGACAGAGGAAGGCAGTATACCTGCTCTTTTTCAAGGAGCTGGTTTAACAAGAAGGCTAACTACCTGTAGCAACACCAGTGCTATATTTAGCTTCCCCTGCCTCCCTTTTCAAACGTCAGGATCAGACCAGTCTATGGACCAGACCCAGCATGGATCCAGACAGATGTGAGTGACTTAAAGCACATATCAGAAAAAACTAAAAAGCATGAACAAACTAGAGTCCACATGGATGATGCTATGCGATTAGCCATGTTTAGGAAAGTAAACACAGCTGTCCAATGAGGGTACAGGATAGGGATCAATGAGCATAATAAGGAGGTTGACAAAAACACTCATAATAGACTGTATCAAGTGCCTTTGAGCTAGCCCTGAGTTGTAATATGACATGTGTTTTGAGTTTGTGTATAAGTTTGCTTACATTTTGGTAGAGCCCCCCCTGGAGAGAAATGCACCAGCCGCCACTGGATTAAGTAAAGCCCACCTGGCGATCAGAGCCCAAGTGTTTAAAGCAGGTGAAACAGAAAATAACAGACCTGAAGCTTTACAGAGGACAGCTGAAGGGCCAGTGCCCTGTAGACAGCAGCATGATTTTAACAGAAGTCATGTGGTTGGAATGGGCAACTGAAGAACAACTGAAATGCCTCCCGTGTACACTCGGTCTCACTTTATCATCATCTGTGACGTGAAACGTAGAGGTAAAAAAGTGTCTCCATGATGTAATATAAAGAGTTGTGAAACTTATACAACTTTTTAGCCTTCCTTGCTTTTATCTTGTGTTGACCTGTGTGCCATGATGCAGCACCAGAACAAAGTGTGAGGAAGTGACAGACCACTTCTGTTTCCTCCTCTGATGCATATTGGAACCCCTCAAGGTTTATGAAAAAGCCCTGATAATATTCCTACACTGTCTGGACGTATGGGGATTAGTGACATCTACAGTGATGTTATTTATCTAATTTCCAGTGGTGGAAAGTTACTAAGTACATACATTTACTTAAGAACTGTACTGGAGTACAAATTTGAGGTACTTTGACTTAACCCGAGTACCGTATTTTCTCTCTGTGCTGAGTTCAAGTAGATCAGGAGTCAGAGTGTTCAGCTACCAAACCTCCTGTTTTTATTAGGGAGGCAGACAGTGTCCAAAATGTTAAGAGTGTGTTGAAGAGCTTTCTTTTTAATAAAGCCTATGATTAGAGCTGGTTTAAGATTTCCCTGTTTGTCCTCCTGAGTCCTACATTTTATTGTATTTCTTCTATTGTTTATTGTATTTTTACTGTCTTTTTTTTAAAAATTGTATCTTGTTTATTTGTATATATTTCATTTGTTATTCAAGTCCTATCTTGTGTTTTCATTGTTTTCTTTATTCATCTGTTAACACTATCATCTATGTTTGTTAATCTGTAAAGTCCACTGAGACAAACGTGTTTTGTCATATTGAGCTATATAAATCAACTTTGATTTGTGCTATTTCTACTGAAACATTGTATTTTAACTTCAATACATTTACTTTGAGGCTTTATTTACTAGTTTATTTATAGATGACACCAAGATCCAATGAAGTGAGCCGGATGTTAAAGAAAATGTTGGTAGTGGCCAAACTGGTCCAGATACGGGTACTTCTGCTCTCTACAGTCATGCCATTTTTTTGCCTCATGCGCCTCATGCGCCACTGAGCAACCTTCATAGGGATGAACAGAGCCTCCACACTGTCTCCAGCTCTCTTTATACCTCCATGGGTCACAGCAGGCTGACAGGAACAGCTGTGATCTTAATCTTCAGGTGGTGCTTCTGTTTTAGTGTGTGGACATGTTTTGAAACAGGCAGATATGATGATGGCCAACCAGTCATTTAAATCTGCAGAGCTGGGGCGAGTTTGGCAGACCTGACTGTTCAGAGTGAACACTGTGTACATTGTGTATTCTCCTTGGCCAAGTCTTCCAATTAAAACCTCCAGTTTGGTTACACATCAGAACCACATGCTTCATCATTTTGTTTGCAGTCAATTGCTCCGAATTTTCTTCACAATCACAAAATATTAAAAGGACTGTCACTCATATCCAGAGGCTCTCCAGAAGAGAAGGAATAGCAATGCAAAGATAACAACACATTTCCAGTTACAGTCTACTCGTCAAGTATTTTAATATATAAAGAAATCCAGCAGCACACCAACAACCCAAAAAGTTTTAAAGGTCCTGTCCCATAGACCTGTCTATGCTGCCCCAGAACGCCTCATTGGAGATTTCTCTTTTTCTTCCTGGGTACAGTGACGTGACCATACCCAGTAGTGGAGCCTCGCAGATGAGGGGGCCTTCCCGCGTTCATTCGCGAGGTCTCGCTGTCTCGCAGACCCCACGCAGCAAGCAGGAAATAAACCCAGCTCACATTGTCCGCTCCTCGCAGCAGCGAGCCGCGCAACGTCCCGCCAACACAGCACCCAGACCCCACGCTGCATTCTCATCTGTTTGTCATTACTGGTGTCATTTTCTGGTTGCTAACAAACGCCATTGTAAAACATAATCACTGATGTTCCGCTGTAACGGTGGTGGACTCATCAGAACAGAGTGGGCAAGCTGACCAATCAGAGCACAGTGGGCTCATAGGGAGGGGGGGGCAGGAGCTCCAACAAGGCGTTTAGGACAGAGAGTGAATACACATACTATACAGAGATGCTGTATGAGAAACCAATGTGAGTTTGGAAAATTGCACAATATAAATCTATTCTAGTAGACCTCAACAATGGAATTATGATCAGTAGAAATGGCCAAGACATGGGACCTTTAAAATGACAGATTTGAGCAGAATAAACTTTTTGGAGACAGGTGTTTCGTTTGGAGCCCAGTCACTACATTGCAGGCACAGACGCTCAACAATGGCAAATTATTTTCAGCAAATAAATGCTTTTTTTGTACCAATTAATTGAATTTGAACGATTTCCCATGGCACACCTGACAAACTCTCACGGCACATTGGTGTGCCATGACAGTGGTTGAAAATCACTGCTTTAGAGGACATTCTAAAAGGTCAAAACGTTGTTTTACTCTAAGCTGCTGTGATGTCAGAAGTCAGATATCCTACCCAGCCACTATACGAAAATCAAACACACCACAGACGTACCGTATACACACTTTTTTTTCCTGATTTTCTGATCTGAAGTGACAGGAAATATCTTACTTTTATCATTGAGCACCAAAAACGACCTGTCTGGGGTCAACATCAAAATGTGATGACATTATTTGATTGAAGCCATCCAGGGGTCAAGTTGTGTTAAAAGGTAAACATCTGAAATGCATTTGTGAAAATAAAAACATGCTTAAGCATATCTTTATTCCTGGCTGTGTGGGAGCTTGTGTCAGATTGCTGAAATTGAGCTTAAGGACTAAAAGCAGCTTTAAAATTAATCGGGCCCTGTGTGGGATTAAAGGCTGCTGTGTGTTCATGGTGAGGCCACAGGAAGTGATGTCTGTAGAAAATCACAGTAACCAACAATGTACTGTAGAAGTTCACAGTAACCAACAATGTACTGTAGAAGATCACAGTATCCAACAATGTACTGTAGAAGATCACAGTAACCAACAATGTACTGTAGATATTCACAGTAACCAACAATGTACTGTAGAAGATCACAGTAACCAACAATGTACTATAGAAGATCACAGTAACCGACAATGTACTGTAGATATTCACAGTAACCAACAATGTACTGTAGATATTCACAGTAACCAACAATGTACTGTAGAAGATAACAGTAACCAACAATGTACTGTAGAAGATCACAGTATCCAACAATGTACTGTAGAAGATCACAGTAACCAACAATGTACTGTAGATATTCACAGTAACCAACAAGGTACTGTAGAAGATCACAGTATCCAACAATGTACTGTAGATATTCACAGTAACCAACAATGTACTGTAGATATTCACAGTAACCAACAAGGTACTGTAGAAGATCACAGTAACCAACAATGTACTGTAGAAGATCACAGTAACCAACAATGTACTGTAGAAGATCACAGTAACCAACAATGTACTGTAGATATTCACAGTAACCAACAATGTACTGTAGAAGATCACAGTAACCAACAATGTACTGTAGATATTCACAGTAACCAACAATGTACTGTAGAAGATCACAGTAACCAACAATGTACTGTAGATATTCACAGTAACCAACAATGTACTGTAGAAGATCACAGTAACCAAAAAAGAAAGAACCAACCGAAAAACCCCATTTCTAGAATAGCTAAAATATCTTAAAGTGGACCTATCATGCTATATTTGAATAATATATTGTAGGGCCATACCTATATAAAACATGTCTGTGAAGTTGTTTTTTTTTCAAAATACCAAACAGATCATGCATTTTAGCCATGCCTCATTTCGCTCTATTAGCTATTTTTTAGCCCTGTTTTTGCAAGGGCTGATTCTGAGAAGTCTTCTTCGCTGCTTTTGTGGCAGACTACAGCGCCACTTACAGGCCTGGCATATGTACTACAGCGTCTCCAGCGCTTTCGAGCGGCAATGTCCGTGGCCGTCTCCTCCTGATAGGTGGAGAGTTGCCCATATGGCGGAGCTCCCCGTTTCTGACGTCAGAACAATTTCAAATCTGTATCAGTCTGGATCAGCTCCGTTGCAGCCCCGTTTTTAGAGATTTGGGTATGGAGGAAAAGAGAGAGGGTTGTGTTTTCTACATACACATATTCATGTATAAAAGACGTACAAAAGTGCCTTTTGCCTGATAGGTCTCCTTTAAATAAACCAACATCTTTTTCTTAATATACATAATCTTGATGCAGTGTAATTACTAGTTTGGCTATACTAGATATTTGATATACTTGGTAGATATATATTTTTAAGACCCTATGTCTTTGCAAACCGGAAGAACTACAACTGTGGTGCTGATTTGTACCAAGCTGCATAGCGTGGCTCTAGGGAATTGTAGTTTTTAAATATATTAGTGTTTTTCGTAAAATTGGAAGTTATAAATACTGAATTAAGAATACACTGAGGGTTTAAGGGGATGGTAAACACATTTGTGTAATCAGATTTTAAATATCAAATTGTGAAATGGGTGAAAATACATTTTAACCATATTTGAACCAAATTTGACAGTGCCCCCAGATTTGACTATACTCACATGATAGCTGAGGTCAAGAGCTCTCTATAACAGTATGTCCCATGTCTGTAGTCCCTTTTGTTGCTTAATTATAAGCCTTCAAACATGCACCGAGGTCAAGGTTCAAAGGTCAGTATTTCAAAGCAGGAGCCATGTGGAATCTTCATACTGACATATGTTACTCTCCAGGTCAAGACCTTTCCAACAATGTATTTGGTGTACCTCTACGGCAAAGTTTTCATTTTCTCATTTCATGGTCACAAGCCATCCCAGGCGTATAGTTTCAGAGAGCACTTCCAAGGCCCAATATATAGAAGCTTTTTTTTGTTTATTTGTTTTTGTTTTATGGAAATAGTGACCAAAATGAGTCACCTTCAGAGATTACAATACTACAGAATCTGTTTCATTAGCCAATGCAAGCATACAAGAATGTGTCTTGGCATTGCGCCTTAAAAACGCAACACAGAGTAATAAAAATAGACAAAAGTAAGGTAATAATCATCATTTTTATTATTATTGTGGCGGCTTAATTCCCAGTCCAGTCTGAGTCGCCGAGAGGCTAAGCTTGGCTGTAGGCTGTGACGCGTTTTCAAAGAGAAAGTCCAGACCGAAATAATATAGTCTGACAATATTTAATAAACAAAAGCGAACGACAAACTATAGGGACAAAAACGGTCAACAGAAAAAATAGGCTTGTTTGAGACGAGCTGCGGCTCGCCTCGAAAGTAGACGAGAGTAGCCGATTGCAGCCGGGGGAGGTCTCAAAAAGCTCGCCTGAAGTCGTACAGCTCGGAGTCGGCTTGACTCGGTTTGCAATGGCGGAAATTGCGTTGGCGTTCTTCGTTGCAGATGAAGTGGATGCAATAGAAATCCCACAATTATTATATCACTACAAATGAATGACTCATTCATTTTAAAACAAATCAATACAAGGGGGGTTGAATCCTACATGTAAAAGACAGAACCACTACTTTTCAAAACTACTTCCGTCAGTGGTCTTGACCAGTTTGCATTTATAAAGAATGCACAAATGTGTATAATCGTTCATGTCAGATATGTACTAAGTAAATACATTTGTTCCTGCTCAAGATTAGATTCAACTTTATTGTTATTGCACAGATTACAGGTACTGAGACAACGAAATGCAGTTTAGCTTCTAACCAGGAGTGCAACAAGCAGTAAAGTGAAAAGTAATGTACACAATCTACAGAATCAAATATAGAATGAATTGAAAGATGAATAAACAGTGAGGGGTATGAATACACTAGATATACACAGCAGCCTGTGAGCAGTATGAACAGTGTGTATGAATACACTAGATATACACAGCAGCCTGTGAACAGTATGAACAGTGTGTATGAATACACTAGATATACACAGCAGCCTGTGAGCAGTATGAACAGTGTGTATGAATACACTAGATATACACAGCAGCCTGTGAACAGTATGAACAGTGTGTATGAATACACTAGATATACACAGCAGCCTGTGAGCAGTATGAACAGTATTAACAGTGTGTATGAATACACTAGATATACACAGCAGCCTATGAGCAGTATGAGCAGTATGAACAGTGTGTATGAATACACTAGATATACACAGTAGCCTGTGAGCAGTATGAACAGTATTAACAGAGTGTATGAATACACTAGATATACACAGCAGCCTGTGAGCAGTATGAACAGTATTAACAGTGTGTATGAATACACTAGATATACACAGTAGCCTGTGAGCAGTATGAACCAGTATGAGCAGTGTGTATGAATATGCTAAGATATATAAAGTATGAAAACGGTAAGCAGTGCAAGTATAGTATAAAATATATAGATATTAATTTCATGATGATAAACATTGTGGAACAATGATGAAAAATGTGAATGGAAGTGGCGACGTAAAACTGACACAAAACAACAAAAAACTTTTGCAGAGCCAATTGGAGAGTTTCATCACCAGCACGGGGTAAAAACCACCAATGAGCGCTCAGCTCGATATACCAGCGAGTCGTTTCCCGACTAGCGTGTTATTTTCCAAAGTTAATGTAAACTTGAATAATGTACTTCATTTGAATGTAATAATTATGCTGGTTGTTGTTTGTGGAAGCGCCAGTGAATGAGCCCCATTAACTGAGTTTTAAACATCACTTTAAATGGAAGATCCCCATAGGCCCCGCCCACTCGATCGGATCGGCGATCGGATCGGCGATCGGATCGGCGATCGGATCGGCGATCGGTATCGGCAGATACTGATTCCGGCGATTGGCGATCGGCCCCAAAATTGGCGATCGGAGCATTCCTAATTCAAAGTGTTTTAAAATATTGTGTATTATCTAAGAATAGTGATAATGTATTTGCCAAACAGTGCCTTTTGTTGTGTCTCGTCAAATTTGTTAGTTATGTTTATGTATTATGTCTGTCATTTCATGTTTAGTCAGGTTTTCATGTTTGTTCACGTCATGTCAGGTCTGTCAATTTATGTCATTCATCTCTAGTTAAGTCCCTGTGTTTCATGTCGTGTCTCGTTTCCCATTTCCTGTTTTATTTTGTACTTACCTCTTGTCTCTCATTTCAGGCCCTGTTACTTCCTCCCTTTGTGTGTTTTCCCGCCATCGTCAGCGTCTGCCCCGCCCCTGATTGTTTCCACATGTTCCCACTCACCTCATGTTTAAATAGTCCTGTCTCCCTCCTGTCCTGTGTCAGTTTGTCTTGTTTGTTCCCACGTGTGGTCGTGCCAGGCCTCAGCAAAGAGGATCGTTTCCAGTCTTGTCAGGTTTTGTTATTTTTGTAGACTTAAAGCCGAGCCGGCTCGAGATACACTTGTTGTTATATTCCATGGAATGCTCTTAACATCCCGATAGCAATGAATATCTGAAGTGCTTTGACAAAAAATCCATAAAAAAATGTCATCTGTGGAAGCTGTAGTACTGTAAAAAGCACGACCAATCATGTTAGCCGGCCCGGCTAAAATAACTGGATGGCCTACCTGCCTGTCAGCCTTCCATCTGTGCACAAACTTATCTCGTCCCCTCATTGGTCATGTGCGCGTTTCTGTGTGTTGGAGGAGGGGCTCTGTAAGGAAGTGGCAGATTTTTTCCGGTTGTGTATTTTCAAATTCTAGCGCACTCGAGCTGGTTTCTCCAAAATTACCTACCCCACCTTAAGTTTATCTTAAGTTCTCTTTTTGTTACGCTTAGTTTTTTCCTCCTTGTGAGCGTTTTTTTTGTTATTCCAGTACTTACTCTGTTAAGAGGGATTTCTTGTTCATTGACTCAATGAATTCGTCAATTTTTGTTACATTCAAGGCTGTGTCTCTGGGTCGTGCATTTGGGTTCTCCAGTTTGTGTCGAGGTCATGACACCTTTTCAACTACAGCACGTCTCTAAAATGGCTTGGCAGAAGAAATGGCTTCATATTTTTTGTGTTGACTTGTTATCGTCACTGTTTTAAAAATGCAATCCCCATGTTTTTGGATATTAATATCCATTGTTTTATGGATGAAAATATTTTAAAAGTGTAAAATGTCTTATGGCTCTATCTGCAGAGTCATTTCTTATGATTACATTTTTCCACAGGCCAACAACAGCTTCCAAAAAACTATTTCCCTGAAAGAAAAAAACAAACATGCCCTGTTGTCTCAAGAAAAAAAGTGCAGAAGGAAACATCCATTGAAACTCAGTTTGCTGCTCTGTGATGCTAGTTCAAGCCAGATACTTGGCATCTCATCTTGGGTGCAAGTTCATCAATGTTTGGGCTCAGGCTCTGAGCTGAGGAAATCCTCAGGATTGAGTGAAGGTGTGCGTGCAATATACCGGCGGGCCAGATCTAATAGTAATTAAAAATTATCCTGCGGGCCGAAATTAAATCCACCACGGGCCTGATTTGGCCCCCGGGCCTTGAGTTTGACACATGTGATCTAAGATATACAATGATGTTATAGAGGAGAGATGTAAAAAATATGTATCACTGTTATAGGAGCTGAAGATCAAACTGTGTTTATTGCAGGACGCCAAACACAAGACATTAGGCGGACTGCTAGTTATCAATATGAACAAATTGAAATGTTGCGTTGATAATGGCACTAGATGTAAAGTCAGTCACCTTTATTTTTTTAATTCATCCTGAATACATTTTAGCAGAATCTAGGACCAGGAGGCCGGATAAACCAATCAACTTCCATTGCCACCATGGCAACATACCCCGGAGAGAATTGAACCACCGTCACACGACTGGAAACCAGCGGGTTAACACTGAAGTTACCTGAATAACCCAAATCCTGCTCCATGGTATGGCCTCTGGACACGTAAAGTAGTAGTAGTAGTAGTAGTAGTAGTAATAGTAAAATGTGTAGTAATAGAAGTAGTAGTAGTAAAATTATAATTATTATTATTATTAGTAGTAGTAGTAGTAGTAGTAGTAGTACTAGTAATGATAATAGTGGTGGTGTCAGGTGGTATCTATGTTCTTTCTTCCCCTTTTACATCCTGAATACTGTATATGAACTGTGTTTCACCGGTTTTAAGCCCCCACAGGACTGGTGCAGTAATGAGTTAAAAAACTCGGAAATTAGTTAGCATTTTACCACTTCCCATTCCCGTCAACAATTTTTTTGATAGTGTTTGGGGTTAGAGTCTGAAATAAGTTTAATTAATCTGTGGTTAACACAAGCTGAAGAGATGTTCACGTTGTGTTCTATGACATAAAATACACGCATTTACATTTTTTTGCATCAATTACTTTTTGTAATCATAGGAGAAAATCCTACATTTGAAAACACTTTTCACTTACGTCTTAGCTCTAGACTAGAGGCTTTTACTTGTGTCCCAGCCTGCAGCAAAGATTGGTCCTAAGTATGCGGCCCTTGAGTGTACATGTTTCATCAATAATTTGTGGTGAGCTTTCAAGATCAATTATATAAAAATGTACATAACAAAACTATTTCTCTTGCTATTATATTCCTCCACCAACAAGTGAAGTTGCTGTTTACAATGTTAACGTCAACTTGACTTTAAACTTTACTGTCTGTCTAAAATGTCATAACTATCACAGGGTCGTCGACCTTTGACCACCAAAACTTTATTGGTTAATCCTTGTCGACGTTAGAGCCAAATCTGAAGAATTACCTCCAGGCATTCCTAAAATAAAATTGACGAGGCATAAAAAGGGAATTGGGTCTTTAACTCAAAGCAGCAGAAACTGAGCTGTGAGAGTGTCAGGCTGACATCTGTGCTCACATTAGTTCTGTGTGCGCTTCACTTCAGCGGACACACACACATGATGCATGTCATGAACACTGAGAGGAATACATGTGGAAGAGTCGCAATAATTATAATATGTCAAAGGAGCAAGTTCCAACCAATGCTGCAGATAGTTTTTCCTGATAATCAGGCTTGGGTAGTAACAGATTACATGGAATGGGATTACGTTATCAAGATACAAAAAGAAGGTAACTGTAATCCCTCACAGTGACATAAAAAAAGACGTAATCAGATTACTGGTACTATACTACTCTGTATGCCTAATTAATATGACACATTTCTGATGCTAAATATCTTGGTTTCTTCTTTTCTAAATTCTCATTGTTCTGTTGTTTTACATAATACACTTAAGTAAAAAACATCTTATTGATATTTATTTTCTCTGGTATTTATTTGCATTCCCCATTTACCCATTTAGATGTCTCTTATAGAATATAGAATAGAATAGAATAGAATCATTTAATGTCATTATACATGTATAATGAAAGAAAGAAAACATACATGTATACATATATTTCAACCGTTTCATAATATCACAACTTATAGTTCTTGGGCAGGCCGCCGCTTGCGGACAGGCAAGGCAGGCAACTGCTTGGGGCCCCGGACCAGAAGGGGGCCCCCAAAGAAGGTAGATTAAGAAGGTCCACAGCAACGACAACATGAAACACCCTTTAATTTACTGCAACGACATGTCGGGAAACCCCCTCAAGGGGGCTCCATGCATAGCGCGCCGTAAAATGCTGATTCTTATCTTAAATTTCGTTGTCAAATAAAACCCTCTCTTTTCCTCCGTACCCAAATCTCTAAAAACGGGGCTACAACAGAGCTGATCCAGATTTGCGTCCGATATGACGTAATATCGGAAATGTAGGCTGGCTTTACACCCACGGCCCTATCAGAAACGTTGCTATCAGAAACAATGCCCGACTGTTTTGGACGTAATATGATCGGTGCATGTTTACATTAGCATCGCTAACACTCAGAGCTAACCTGTACTGCACAGAGCATGTGTGTGAAGAAGCAGGAAATAAAAAGGAACTCACCTTGTGGTATAACCGGCAAGAGAGAAAGCATTTGAGCTCCATACTGTTTCAGAAATAATCCTTGATAATCCATGATATGGCGTTTCATCACCGCAGAATCTGCCGGTAGAATCTCCCGCATGAGCTCAGCCCCCTCCTTTTTTTTTTATCATTTTTTTCTTTTTTTTATCAATTTCCTCTTTTTTAAAGCTTTATACCCAAAATCAGCACTTTTGAAACAGGAAGTGAAATAGAGGGGTATGAGGCATGGCTAGAATGGGTGATCTGTTTGGTATTTTGAGCAAAACACTTCATAGACATGTTTTTTATATATTTTTATATATCTGAGACCTATGCTATTGCCTAAAAATAGCATGATAGGTCCACTTTAAGTGATAAAGAAGACTTTTATATTAAATGAACTTGCTTTTTTATGATATCTGCCATGGAGACTAAATGTTGCTGCAAAACAACAATCACCTGCATTTAATAGTGTCAAACAGAGATACATAAGATGATTTTGGGGAAATTAAATCAAACTGAGTTAAAATAGAGTAAAAACAACACAGTGGAAGGCTCCCAGTATGACAATTATTGGACATATCCATGGTGATGTTCAAAACATGTTAACACTGTTAACATGTTCAGTCATGACCCTAATCTGACAAAGATGTGTGACATTGACGAACATGAGCCAATAGCACTTTCATAAAACAAGACACAAGAAGAAAAAACTATTCCCTTTGCAACTCCTGGAGTGAAGCAATGGAGCTAACTGTCCTTCTTTCTATAGAAATTACAGAACTGAGACAAAGGAAAACAGTGCAGTCTGAGCACCAGCTTCATCAGGTCCCCAGAATAAAAATAAAGCAAGCTATGGTCACTCTGAACCGAGGTGTAAAAACTTTAAACAGTGTGAACCGAAGTGGTAACTTAGGCAGCACAGCTTTGTGGCCCATAGTGCAGAGAACAAACACACTATGTATCTGTGTGTGTGTGTGTGTGTGTGTGTGTGTGTGTGTGTGTGTGTGTGTGTGTAGATAGTAAGAGTATTCTCCTGTCCCTTCTGAGTCCAACATGCAGACCCCCTGCCTCTCATTTTTTTTTTAAAACTGTGGCTTTTTGAATTTTTACCAATAAATCCAGTAATGACTAAAACACTAGAGATTTGTGTATTATTGTAAATATAGTTGGGAATAAAACAGTTTTTGACAGTTACTTTGCATTTGCATTAATAATTAAGTACTAGTTTATAGGAAATGCAGAGCCTATTTATACATATGTTGCAATATGGATGGAAAGATGCCCCGCATTTATTGAGCTGTACAGTCAACAGTCTCCATGATGATGTGCTGCTGGAATAACAGAGGACTCCATCACTGCTCCATCACATTCCACGAGAGAGCCACGATCATAGTGATGACTAATACACCAAATCATGTCCAACCGTATTACAATGAATATTTCCAATGCACTCCTTTCATTAGAAAACTATAAAAAAGCGCCGCTGTTTACTAAGCATCACATCTGCTCTCTGCCATACGCATTACAGGCAAATCCGCAATATAATTATTAGATGAATGTTAGAAAAAAAATCCCTTGCTTCCCTTGCGGCGCTTGTTTCGGAATAAAAACCAGTGCGTTTGAAACGGGAACAATAACAGTGGCGAAAGAAGGTGTACCTGTCTGCAAATGGCGCTGAATGTGAAAAATGTCAACAAATGATGAGCAGCTCAGTGACGCTCCGTGAACTCACCGCTGTGTTCAGGTGCTGCGGAAGAAAGAGATGCTGTGGAGGGATGAAGACGCTCAGCGGGATCTATTCCTTACGAGCTCCAGATAAACAAAGTGGTGATTCATGAGCGTTATCCAGCGGCTTTAACAATGTGTAGGTTCCAGAAGCGAGCGAGCGGCCACCGTGTGCGCCTGTGCCCTCTGCGTTGTCTGACAGACAAAAGCAACGCATCCGGGGGCCTTTCTCATTTCACTAATTTCCCCTCCTCGACTCCTTTCCTCGACTCCTAACCTCTCGTCTTAGTCCCGCCCACAGGAGATGCGAGCGGAGGAGCCGAGGAGGGGAACCGAGGAGATGATGACTTATATATTTACTTTTAATTCATTCACAGTGCGGTATAATGAGACAATAACAGGCTACAGATGCGGACATACACACACACATATATATATATATATATATATAGGTATATATATATTTATATACATATATATATATATATATATATATATAGGTATATATATATTTATATAAATATATACAATTTCATAATCAAACAAGTATGAGAGCACTCACAGCATAATAATAACGTAACACCAGTGGCGGCTGATGGAAATTATTTTCGGTGGGGCTATTGTAATGGTGAATAAAAAAGATTTTTTTTAGAAATGACCCCTTAAATTATGACTTCTGGTGATGTTAGAGGTATGAGAAGGCTGATTAATACCTCCATAATCTTCAGTGTGGTTAGCTATGAATCTTCCAAAACCAATACCTTGTCCTGGACATAGTTTCAACAGTAAACTGTGCAACAGTACAGTAGGCCCACACAAACTGCAGAACACCGGTGCTTTGGGAACACTCAAATGATTTAATTCCCATTTAAAATCAGGAGACTAAATACGAACATTATATGCAGACAAAGACGTGGTTCAGAAACACAGAAATATTAGAAAACAGAGCATTAAGGCAACAAATCTAGTTTGATGGATGCTGTCAAAACTCAACTATATACAATAATGTGTGTGTGTGTGTGTGTGTGTGTGTGTGTGTGTGTGTGTGAGAGAGAGATGGAGATCTTTAGGTTTAAGGAAGGCAAGTACCTGCGCTCTTGCAAACTGTTAAAACAAAAGCTTCAACTTGTACAATTTTGAATCTGTATTTTTGAATATGGATCTTAAGTCGGCGTGACGTTGAAGCAGCGACCCTGCTGTAGTTCGTTTATAGCATAACGTTAGCATTTTGCTTCTGGCGACTAGATTTATGATTCGAACATTATAAAAGTAGGGTAGACGTTTGGATATTATCCGGCTGAACAAAACGTGATCCGTTTCTTAAATGTGTGTCAACCACAGACCTTATTTCGAGCTATTTTCCAAAATCCTATGGAGAAATTGCATTGCATTTTTGTCGAAGGAACCGGAAGGAGTTTACTTCCGGGTTTTAGGACGCGTCACTGCGATTCTCTATTGGACCGAGCGAGGTCCGGAGTCTCCACCTGCACACGCAGCCATCCTCATCAACTACTGTAGCGTCACCTTGGATACGAGTCCAAACAACTCACAGACTGCATCGGGCACTGACATTGGCGCCCTATGACCATCAGATCTGACAACGCTGATTGGCTGAAATGATGTTTCGGCGGCATAGTTTACAGATAGCAACAGTCAGCAATGTGTTGGCTGCTGCTGCTTGGGCTGAGGGCTCCTTTCATAGCGCCCAGACGAGAGAGGGTAACGCGGCCAGGCAGGAAACATGTGACTTATCAGTAACTTTAGACATCGTAACACAATTTTAAACGAGATTTTATTTTAGATTATACATTTTACTGATACCAACTATATAATATTTACCTTGTTCGTTAAAAATAAAAAATAAAAATATATACTTTTTTTAAATATATTTTTAATTTTATTTTTAATGACAATCAAACATGTGGGAAGAGGGGGGGCGGCGCCCCCTAGCGCCCCTATGGGCCGGCCGCCACTGCGTAACACTATCAGAGACTGGATATATCCCCCCCCCCCCCTCTCTGGTCGCTACAATGAGGAAAATAAATTACGGGCCAAAAGTTTTATTTACAAGTATTACAAGTAAGCATAGGACACCAAACCAACTGAGACCTGTCTGTCCGCCGCATCTACGCACGCACGCACGCACGCACGCACACACACACACACACACACAAACACACACACACACACACACACTGTACCACACGCACCTACAAACTGTACAACACGCACCTACAGCTCCTAAAGCATATAATACCAGGCTACAGCCATTTTATTATTTGAAGCACTAAATGGTTTTAGACAGATATCGACTCCTTGTAGATATCTACTAAACTAAAGCAAATACAGAGATATATTATACACAGTGGCGTTTTCTCCTGGAGGGCAAGGGAAGCCAGGCTTCCCCTGTTTTTTTGGATTGTAGTTATAATTTTAATAAATAAATAAAAACACTTCGTTTAGTTTCGGAAATTCTTCTTTGCTGTGTGTTGCTGCCGGCCCATCTCTCCCCCATTCTCATTGAGTATTTTACAAAGAGTGAAACAGCGCCCCTCTAAATGTTATGGTAAAACAGTAGATTGCACTCACTGTTGCGAGAGGAGGCCAGCCGAAATTAGGCTTGTTTGAGATGAGCGAGACCGACGCAGACCTGCGCAATTGCGACCGCCGTCTTGCTAGTGCGTTGCATGATGGTTAGTCATTTTGTCCGACTTGCTCTGGAGGCTCGACTACATGAGACGTTGAAATCTCGCGGGACAAAGACGCCGGCAGCCTTGAGAGCGAGGCGGCGCAGTTTCTCTCCACGGGCTGCGGAAGCGAAATGCTTGATGGGAAACGACTCGCTGGTATATCGAGCTGAGCGCTCATTGGTGGTTTTTACCCCGTGCTGGTGATGAAACTCTCCAATTGGCTCCGCAAAAGTTTGTTGTTGTTTTGTGTCAGTTTTACGTCGCCACTTCCATTCACAGTTTTTATCATTGTTCCACAATGTTTATCATCATGAAATGAATATCTATATATTTTATACTATACTTGCACTGCTTACCGTTTTCATACTTTATATATCTTAGCATATTCATACACACTGTTCATACTGCTCACAGGCTGCTGTGTATATCTAGAGTATTCATACACACTGTTCATACTGCTCACAGGCTGCTGTGTATATCTAGTGTATTCATACACACTGTTCATACGGTTCATACTGCTCATAGGCTACTGTGTATATCTAGTGTATTCATACACACTGTTCATACTGTTCATACTGTTCACAGGCTGCTGAGTATATCTAGTGTATTCATACACACTGTTCATACTGCTCACAGGCTGCTGTGTATATCTAGTGTATTCATACACACTGTTCATACTGCTCACAGGCTGCTGTGTATATCTAGTGTATTCATACACACTGTTCATACTGCTCACAGGCTGCTGTGTATATCGAGTGTATTCATACCCCTCACTGTTTATTCATCTTTCAATTCATTCTATATTTGATTCTGTAGATTGTGTACATTACTTTTC
This sequence comes from Dissostichus eleginoides, assembly GCA_031216635.1. NCBI lineage: Eukaryota > Metazoa > Chordata > Actinopteri > Perciformes > Nototheniidae > Dissostichus > Dissostichus eleginoides. Next base: position 929,448 of record CM062280.1, read on the forward strand.
ACTTTACTGCTTGTTGCACTCCTGGTTAGAAGCTAAACTGCATTTCGTTGTCTCAGTACCTGTAATCTGTGCAATAACAATAAAGTTGAATCTAATCTTGAGCAGGAACAAATGTATTTACTTAGTACATATCTGACATGAACGATTAAACACATTTGTGCATTCTTTATAAACGCAAACCGAGTCAAGCCGACTCCGGAGGTGGCGGTATGCTAAAAGCAATGGAACTTCTCCATAGGATTTTGGAAAATAGCTCGAAATAAGGTCTGTGGAAAACTAACCTGTTAGATAAATGCACGTTTTGTTCAGCCGGATAATATCCACATGTCTACTCTACTTTTATAATTTTCGAATCATAAATCTAATCGATAGATAGATAGCGTCACTGCACCACTCTCACCGCCGTTAGAAAGTAGCAAGCAACTGAAGCAAGTGCAATTATGGAGGGTGGAGATTTGGAGTATTTAATCAACAATAATTGTATCAAACTTCCGCTACAGCAGCAACTAAAAATTGAATCTGATGACAGGCCAATGCCCAAACTGGAGCTGTGTACAGCGAGGAAAAAAGGAGCGAATCGGACGTAAAACGTTAAAGGTCTCCTGATTTAGTTTGTGAATGAATGCTTATTAGAGTTTCGGCTGGAGAGTGCGTGCGGACCTGTCGGTTAGACAATAAGTCCTGCATCTGTATAATACAAATGTGTGTAAAATGATACCGGGCGCTGTAATCACTCATCTGGTTACGTTATTACATTGACCACCACACAACTTTCCGGCTCACTACCGGAGGACCGAGGATTCGAGGAGTCGAGGAGGGGAAATCAGAGAAATGAGAAAGGCCCCGGGTATTTTCCCTCTATGCACGGCCACGCCAAGACCCCAGGAAGTGCGCTGGACTCTGAGGAAAATATTCATTGTGGCCAAACGGCGGTACTACACTTCCGTATCAGTCGCTGGGCCTGGAAAGACTTTTTCCCATTGACTAACATTGGGAAAGAGATGTCTGTAAATCGTTGGACAATTTTTTTTAAACTAAATAAACTACCCAGTATGAACATTTGTATAGCCCTTATTAAAAACATGAGTTTTACCTTTACCCATGGATGCACAATAAGAACAGATTATATGATTATATGAATACTTTCGTGACATTTCGCTCTCTCAAAAGTTGGGCCATTTTGTCTTCATGCGCCAATGAGCAACTCTCATAGGAATGAACGAGGCCCCGCCTCCCACGCTGTATCCAGTTCTTATTATACATCCACGCCCCTTTTTGGTGAACATACTCACTGTCATTTTGTTGCACGGTTGAAAATGTTTCGTATCTGGTATTTTGAGGTGATACTGTGACACATAAATAAAAAACAAAACGGTTTTAATTAGGTCAACTAAAATATGCGTCATATCTACGGTCCCGCACCAGCGCCTTTTCTTACAGGTGAATAACCTGACCCCCGGCTCGATGAGCGAACTATGGATAAATCAAAGAAAAGAAAAGTATGGGAGGAACACAGAGGGTTTAATTCTGCGTGGTTAGAGTTATCTGCTTTCACAGCAAACGATGCTAGCTTACCGGTATGTTTGATATGTAGAGAGAAGTTATCAAAGGTGCTGCAGCCTTTACGTATCGAGGAAAAACACGGAAGAGGAAGAGAGCTGACGATCTTCAGTCATAATTCAATCAGTTAACTCTTTTTAGGGTGCAGCTATATGTTTTATTTATTTCAAAGTGGGCCCATTTGAATTATATTCATTTTCTTCAAATGTGCAGAGGACTCCCCAAGTGCTGTGTTGATCTATTTTAAAGTAGGCCTTTGTATTTTTTTTTTATTCTCCTTATAAGAGTTCTTTGTTTATTATTAGAGGTAAACAGTTTTCTATAATGTAATAAATAATAAATGCTAAAAAACTGTAGTTTTTGTCTATTATGTAACAATATATACAACTTTATAAGCTATCAAGCTATCAAATATGTTTTGCGGCTCCAGACAAAAATAATTGGTGGAAAAGGGGGCAAAATTGCTCTTTTGGTCAAAAAGGTTGCAGACCCCTTACTTAGTGGGACAGTAGGGTATAATGAGTTCTTTAAGATAAGATGGCGCCTGCCCATTAAGAATTTTAAATTATATCCTGTGTTCTATAGGGAGCCAGTGTAAGGCAGCCAAAACAGGAGTAATGTGGTCCCTTTTCCGAACTCTGGTCAATACACGTGCTGCAGCATTTTGAATCGAGTGACCACACTGTATGGAATTTACACTGAACCCAGATTTCATTACATTAATGTCATTTGTTAGACGCTTTTGTCCAAAGCGACTTACACACATTCAGTACAATCCCCACAGGAGCAATTTGGGGTGAAGTGTCTTGCCCAGGGACACAACGACCTGCTGACTGCAGTGGGACTCGAACTTACTATCCCCTGATTCGAAGTCCAGCACACTAACCACTGAGCCACAGCCTCCCTTTCAGAAATAGTTTACTTCTTTTACTGTCCTTTTTTTGTAGAGGAAGTAAAGAAATCGTAACTCAGGATTTTGTTGTTGTTTGAGGTGCAATATACGACACAGCAGCTTTTAGGCATGAAGAAAATATTGTTTTCCCCTTGCGCCGATGCCTTGTTTTCACCGGAGAGTGGGCAGGGCCTTCATTTCGCCAAGAAGTGACATAGCTCAAATGTTCAAAGTTCAATTTTTTTTCTTTTTTAAGCTACTGTTACAAAGAACAAGATTGAATTTGCAGGCTCGACTTATGGTATTAAATATATCAATCTCAATAAATACATTTATAAATAAATTAACATTTCAATTATGCATTATATAAATATCACATAAAAATTATTGTATTAATAAGTAAAAAATGTAGTTCTTTGTTTGTTAATTCTGTATAATGTATGTTCTGTATAATATTAGTAATATCAATAATATCATTAATAATGATATTATTGATATTTCTTTATTATATACTTTATTTCATCGGCACAATAATTTATAATGATTCATTATAAATGATTGTGCCGATGAAATAAATAAATATGTCATTAATTAGGTGATAAATAAATGAAAAAATGTATGTTATTTTATATAATGAATGAAGGACTGTGATCAGTCCCCTGGCGCTGGGTTTGTGCTCTCTGAATTCAATAGCCACATTTAAACAAATATGTATTAATGTGTTTATTAAACAACAGTGACGCGTTAATATACTTATTCACATTTATTTATATTTATATACATTTATTTTCTATTAAAGGATTTATTTCACAGCCCATTTTTATTTCATAGGCATCTTAATTTATTGATATAGTCATTACATTTTTCAATATTTACGGCAGTAGTATTCCTTACTCCTGAGCCCACATACAAGCAAGTGGCGATCAGATCTTCTGTTGCTGATTTGTGCCTAGTTATATATATTTATTATTATTGATATTTGCTGTGAATTAATATGCAGCACAAACCGAATCCATTTGACATTTTCTTTGGATAGATTTATATTTGTAATGTATCATAACTAATCAAACATACACCATAAAAGTCAATAAGTAGATGTTTTCTGATAACATCTTAAATTTGGTACAAAAAATCTAAAGGAGAGAATAAAAGAAGCTGAACGTTTAAATACCCAGCCTGTAAGACAGCGTGTAGGGCTTACACTCCCTGTTACACACCCTTTGGCTTCCCCTCCCTCGCACAGGGGGGTGGGGTTTTGTATGTAATGAGGCAAGAGTATTTGTGGAAGCGGCCAATGGGAGCAGTTTGGGGAGCAGTATGCTCCAATCACAGCTCAGAGCTGCTGCCCATGGCAGGGCTCCACCATCAGTAACCAAGGATCCCTGTGCCATTAGAATCAATGCATCCATTTCACTCAGCACTAAAACAGTGCATCAGTGAGAGTGAGTAGGCTGAAGTCATTTAAGGTGATTCATAAAGATGTGACTTCAGGCAGCGAGGGACATTCCCGCATTAGTTTGTTACATAACAGACTCTGCAAGGCTTACATTCTGAGTGCATGTCAAAGAAGGTTCTGTCATAAGATATTGCAACCTTTAATGAATAACATGATATAACCCTCACATTTTAAGGCCCTGTTCCGGGATGTTGTGTCTCGTCAAATGTGTTAGTTATGTTTATCTATATGTCTGTCATTTCATGTTTAGTCAGGTATTTATGTCATTCCAAGTCTAGTCAGGTATTTATGTCAAGTCAGGTTTTCATGTTATTTCACGTCATGTCATGTCTGTCTATTTATGTCATTCATCTCTAGTCAAGTCCCCGTGTTTCATGTCATGTCTCGTTTTCCATTTCCTGTTTTATTTTGTACTTACCTTATTTTTATCCTCGCAAGAGTGATCATTTCTTTGAACTTTGTTTATTTTCTCATTAAAGAGTGAGTCGTTGCATTTGAGTCCAGTATTTTTGTACCACATTCTTAACACGGGATCAAGAATATCCAAGATTTATGAATGCTTATGGGCTGACACAGTGGGCAGTGTGTCCCTCACCATCAATACTTTTTGCTGCTGCCAACAATTTTCTCCACCAATGCTGATTCAGGGTCAGACGATGTTGGCCTCAATGAAAACATTGGGCAAAAAAAATCAAACAGATTGGCTGTCAAGCTTAAAGGCCCTATTGGGGTTTTGGGGGTTTTCCCTTTTCCCAGTGTCTTATATAGGTTTATGTGCATGTAAATGGGCTACAAAGGCTAAAATCCCTGTGTTCCCTCCAGAGGGAGTTTCTCTGCTAATATTTATCCGCTAAGGTTCTTTATCGTATAGACGGTTCGTCCACACGAAGCCGAAACGGAGCCGCGGATTCGGAGCCCGAATCCGATACACTTTGATAACGGCTCCCAAAGTGGGTAGGTCTGGAGACGAAACGCTTGCGGCTCAGTGTGTATGCCCTTATACGATCATTTCCTGGAACAATGACACCATAGCCCCGCCTCTCCCCACCTCTCCTGCTCACTCCCGCGTCATTGCTGATGCGTTTCGCCAACAACAATGGCGGATCACAGGGTTGCGTTCGTGACCCAGACGCTACTGACCATGATACAGATTTTTGTGCAAAATCTACAGCTCCTCTACCACAACCATCAGCAACAATAATAATATAATATAATAATAATAATCTTCATTGGTCTTATTCGCTGCTTTTGTTGTATTTTGTGGCGGAAGTACTTCTGCCACTTACAGGCCCGGCATATGTACTACAGCATCTCCAGCGTTTTCGAGCGGTTTCATGTGGACGGACACGTTTCTTGAGCCGTTTCCGTGTGGACAGAAGACTTTTTTTCGAAATCGGTTTCGTCTCCGTGTGGACGGGGCCTAAGAGGATGACCAATCACAACAGAGCCGACCAGCTTCCCAATCAGAGCAGACTGGGCTCTGGTTTCAGACAGAGGGTGAAAATATACTTTTTATTTTATGAATAAAGAATGCAATTAATAGTCTGTATTATGAATGGCCTGATATGTTTAGTTAGTAAGTTAGTTTATAAAGAATATGCATTTGTTTATCAAAAAAAAAAAATTTAAATAGAAAAAGAGAGATTGTACAAAATATAATAAAATAACTGACTACAATTAATGTTCCATCATTATAATAACACAAAGGTCCCCTAAAATTAAGAATGTGTGTCATTATCATTTTTTTTGGCCTTTGTGCTTTTATTGTAGATAGGCAGGTGGGGGGTCTGCAGGTTGGATTCCACCCCCGCACTGCTGCTACCAGATTTTTAACCACAACATGGTTGTATTTAATGCCACGTTCTCAGTTTTTGGAAAATTATTAAGTCCGGCAAAATGTAAAACTCAGTGAAGTACTAGTTTAGTATATGGGTTTAAAAACCTTGGTTGCAGTCTTTCAGTGAAAATAACTCCACCTTTGACCAAAATAAAAAACATAACATTCACCAGCATCATGCACACTCATTCAGAACAAAGGAACCCAGGAACACAGACACATGGAGCGGCTCTCCTCTGATTCAGCCCCAAGATAATCAGCATGTCTAAGCTCTGAGAGTGCTTTTGTGTGTACAGTCACATCTCCTCACACATTCATTAAGGACAGTCCTCCCCCATCACTACACAAAAGCACCCCCTTTGCCCTCGCAGTCCCCTCCCCCCCACCTCTATCACTAGCAGCCTCCCCCTCCCCCCAGTGTTAGGAGCAGGTGCTGAGCCAGACCGTCTGCTGAGGTGAAGTGAAAGCATGCCCCCCTCCTCCCTGCAGATAGCAGCAGCTTGTAGATAGAACATATGAGCCCTAAAAGCTGCGCGGGGCAGAGATCAGAAAAACCTTTTCAACCCAAAACTCTGCTGTGCTTCAAAACATCTCTGAACTCCAAAAGTCCGACATTATACAATCAAACAAATAAATAAACACAAGGATAATTGTGTCTTATTGTTGAGTAAATAACTGAAGTTACCTACTGTAACTCCAGCTTCTATGAGTATAGGCGTAGCCCTCTAAGGTTATCGCTATTGGGTAATCCCCTGCGCCCCCGCGCAGAATTGAAAACACTTGTAGTCCACGCTCAGGGGATGAGTGGAGGTGTGTGCAGTGCTGTCCACATGAGGCGTTATAACGGCGCTCGTGGGCTTATTATGACCGTGTGTAGGAGGCATAACTGGGACAGAGGAATGCCGCGAGCTCTGCAGTTTATTAACCGATAGGTTAGAAACAGCAGGCTTCTGCAGCGAGCCCTGCTGGCTACTAACCGATAGGTTAGAGGCAGCCGGCTTATCTTCTCTTTTTTCTTGTATGAGGCCTTAAATAAAAACGGTTTGCACCGAGCGGGGGACATTTGAAAAACAGCTGCAGCTGATGACGACAGACATGCTGTTGGAATTTGGAACATGTTTATTAAAAACATTTCCCCACCTCTTCACACATATCGCCCGACTCCTGCCCAGCACTCGGATCCAGGAACTCAAGGGCTTGGTCCACGGAGTAGGACTCCTGGACTGGCCAATCATCCTCTTCGGCCGCAGTAGCGAGAGCGTCCGCTCTTCGCTGTCTGTCGGCCAGAGGGAAACGGGCACAATGAGCACATGACACCTGCTGGGCGAGAGCTGCGTGCGCGTGCCCCAGGCAGGATTCGCATCGTGAGTGCCGGTCATAACTCATTATGAACCCCGTCTGGCATGAGGAGGAAACTCTAACACAACCCTGTGTACTCATGTTTAAGGATCTTTTTCGAGGTGGCTCTTAAAAGAGCCTTTACTCTTTAGTGTCTCTACAGTGCTTCAGTACCGGGGTGCTGAAGAAAAGAGGAAGCATATTGTCGGGCCTCCTTCCTATTTATACCAGAAGTGAGTCCGAAGGTGTTTTCAGTAGAGATGGGTGAGTCCTGATTCATCCGGATCATTAACCCGGATCCTAGTAATGAGCTGGTCGTGACGAGTCTCCCCTCTCGATTAACCCGAGTCCTTTGAGTCCTACACCTGGTGACGTACAAATTAAAACTATAATTTGCGTCACTTGCTACCCTCCTTATAACATGTAAAATCACATTACAACGTACCCCAGTCCATCTGCCTAGCCTTTAGCAAGTAGGATCGCTGCCAGAAGTTATCGTTTGGCTCAGGGGAGTGGACGCGGATCAATGAAACTTCCTGCAGACTCGTGCGGACTCAGAGCCGTAACCGTAGCAGATCCAGAGATCCAGAGATCCAGGCAGACTCATCATGGACGAGTCAACAGCAGACTCAGATTCGCAAATCCTGACTCACTGAATCATGGGAACTTCCTTCACTTCCTGCAGACTCGTGAGTCGTGGGGACTCGTAACCGTATAGCAGATCCAGAGATCCAGACTCGTCATGCACGAGCATAGCCGCGGAAACTGGGAAGTCATTTTACTTAGGGGGTGCAGACAAAAGTGGGGAGAGATTTCAACAACAGTAACATGAAGTTTTTCAAATGTACACCACTCGCAGCCCCGCCTCCAGCACCCCTACTTCCCGCGGCTATTGTGCACGAGTCAACAGCAGACTCAGAGATTCGCGAATCCTGACTCACTGTGCAAAACATAGCAGACTCGTGCGGACTCAGAGCCGTAACCGTATAGCAGCAGATCCAGAGATCCAGCAGACTCGTCGTCATGCATGAGTCAACAGCAGACTCAGATTCGCCAAATCGCAAAATAACCCTTTTTTTTGTGATCAACATTTCTTATTAAAGCAAAAGACACTGTGTAGCGGAGGTTAATGTAACGTTGGTTTAATATGGTCGTGAAATGCAACAACTTTTCGGTTTCACCGGTAGGATTTCTACGCTCTTGGTGATGCTGACTCATATGACGAAAGGACTCGTATGATCCAGATCTCTTCAATGACTGACTCAGAAGAGTCCGAGTCTGTAAAAGGATCCGGATTTGCCATCTCTAGTTTTCAGTGCGGTTGCGCAGGGGATTACCCAATAGCGATAGCCTTACGGCCCGTCCACACAGCGGCGTGCGTTGAAGCTTGCCGGCGGGGGGGGCTGAAACTCGACCAACAACCAATCACATGAATCTCCCGCCCCGGACACACAAGCACGCGGTTTGATTGGCTAGAGCTTGTACTGGCATATGATTCGATTGGCTGATGCTTCCGCCGAAGCTTCAAAAGTTGAACATTGCTCAACTTTTGCATCGAGCAACGCGAGCAACGCGAGCAACGCGAGCAACGCGAGCAACGCGAGCAACGCGAGCAAAGCTACGCTTCGCTCCCACAATGCAGTTCGGCGAAGTGTGACGTCACCCCATTCAAAGTGAATGGGCAGAAGCGTTGAAGCTTCAACGCACGCCGCTGTGTGGACGGGCCGTTAGAGGGCGAAGTAATAGAAATAGAACAGTGTGTGTTTTAGAAAATAATACAAAATTAGAAGGAAAAAACGATTAAACAATTAGGGCTGTGCATCTTCACTGGTCTCACGATTCGATTCGATTACGATTATCCTCTCAACGATTCGATTCGATATCCCGATGCATCACGATGCATAACAATGCGTTGCATCCTCAATGTTCTATATTACTGCACTTGGCTTCTTTTTCATCAATGAATACATGCAGTAAGATAAATATGAACTCCCTTTTTATTATTTAGAAAGTGCGTCAGAAATCAATAACATAAATGTCTTGACATTAAATTCTAAACCAAAGTAAACCAATTGTATAGCTCTAGCCTCCCTATATCTGTGTGTGAAGTTGTTCCATCCTCAAAAAATAAAAACTAATACTTCTGCAGTCTAGCTGCAGCTTCTAGCAACGGTCTTCTGCTCAAAAAAGGACACTGAAGGTCCTGAATGTGGCATCACAAACATGACTTGAGTCTGAACACAGCAGACAACAGGAGTATTTACAACAGCATATAAAAACTAAAATACTGCATGTGGGTGCACACTTACATTCTCTGTCTTACTGTTACATTAATCCCATGATTGTAGGAGATTAAGTTAGCTTCATCATATCTCAATCAGTGATTAAGTGAATAATAAAGTTTCAATCAGGTTACTATCAGCCTGTCACTCATTATTTTCAGGGGGGGCGGGATTTGGAGCAGCAGAGAGGAGACGGTGATCGCGGAAGCTTTCCTCCTGCCTTCACAAACTTTACAGACGTATTTATCGTCTGAAAATAGCAAGAGGACATTCATACTCTGCAATCCAAGACTTGATTAAATCCACCAAAAACCCAACATGACGACAACAAGTGTTTTTCAAAAACATAAATCGATGTGTGTCTCTGAGCCGCAGCGACAGGGCCTGATTCAGAGCGGGTCATTCTGCTGTTGGTTCTGGACTGGTGCTTGTGTTGGTGGATAAAGCAGACTGCTCCGTGTTTGGAGTCGCTGTGCCGCTGTCACTTCTGTTCCCTGATCTCTGCGTCACCGACTGATTTGATATTCGTGTGACAGAAAACCCCCCCAAAAAAAACGTTATTGTCCAGCCGCGGCCGGAAGATCAGGAAGCAACATTACTATGCTATAATCGATTATGTTCTGTCCCTGTATCGATGCAGAATCGTCCACGTCCATGTTTTTGAATAATCTGGTTGTCAGTTTTATCCCAGGATACTCTTGTTGACACCTCTGATACAGTTTACCAATTGTAATTGTTACTTTTGTTTGTAAGTGATGGAAAGTTACTAACATAATTCAATCATTGAAATACGTCTGTCAATGAGGTAATGTTTTTGGATAGGTGTGTTTGTCTGTATGAATAAAATCACAGCAGGATAAGCCTACTACATGGCCCTGTGCTATGCTAAGCCCCAGGATCAGCATGGAGCACTGAGGTGATATTGGAGCACTGATCATAGTTGGTATTGCGTGATCTCATGAAGCACTGTTAGACTTAGGCTGTTTATAACAGCGATTCTCTGCGCCTACTGAAGACAATTACACCCAGCAAGGGAGCTGGAGGGTGCTGAAAGTTTAGCAAGTGATTATTCATTTTGACAGTACAAACAATAACTTTTAGCTTACTACAGAGAAACGACATTCAACGGTGCCGGGCTAATATGCTACTGTTACCTAACTGAAATGTATGTTACTAATTGTTTAAACATCAACGTAAACACAACAAATTACCTGAATTTAAAATGAACAAATGAAATGCATACACAAAGTTAGCTCTCTAGCCTTCATTACCCACTGCTTTTAGACAAAAATAAGTTATTTCATGACATTAATATGTTGAGGAGGCAGCAGGAAAGCAGCCGTAGCCAGGACGTGCAGCTTAGCAGGTGCTTCATTAGACACTCTGTCTGTTAAATGATAATGCTTTTAAAACTCTGTAGTAGAAATGTAGTAGAAAAGAATACGTTTGAAAAAGGTGGACCAAATGCTCGCACAATATTTGCTGCTGTTCGATAAGCTCGTCACTCTGAGGGCATGGTAACAACTGAGGCTGCTCTTCTTTCTCAAATCAGAGGATGATATACATTTCCTGGTAATATAATCATTTAGCTGCTAAAATGTTATACCAAACATCAAATAATCATAAAAGACAATACCAACTGGAATTTTAACGAGGTAAAATTCCCAAAAATGTATCATTGATCATTGCAATGTTCTAATACCATAAATAATCGGCTTTTTATCATTAGTATCATTATGAACATTACAATGAATTCACTATGTGCATTGTGTATATATGTGGTAAGATATTGTAGTACAACGTGAACACTATTACTTGTAATTCTCTTTGTGTATTTAAATATTTTAATTTGATTTAATCTTTTTAATTAAATGTTATTCTAAAGTGGTGCGAATGTCACAAAATCCAATGATGAAATAAATCCTTAAATAAAGTATTCCAATTCTGAAAAAGTGAAAATGTGTTTTTTGTATGTCAAGGTCGGTTAGGGCATTGACTTTTGTGAGGCTAATTGGTTGTTAGCAAAAATATGTAAATGTAATATCAGGAGCTGTTCAGGAGCGTGGGCTGAGCGGTGACATCATGGATCCCCATGGTCCTCTGCTTATCTACAAACAGAATTTTCCTGCGTGCATGTCTCCAGCTCCTCAGCTGTGCTGCAGGTGGGATATCACAGCCTGAGTGTCATGTCATTTACATCCCCCCCATGTGTGAACAGAGCCGTGTTCTAGATGCACTGCCTCCCTCTTCTATTGACATCTGTGCTTTGTGGCCTCCAGCTGAGCATGTGCTCTTTAATTACTGCCCTCCAATTCCACCCATTACCTCTGAGGCAGCGCAACAATAGCCAGCAGCCTGCTGACCACACCACAGGGCTACGGAGGTGGTCCGGTCAGTTAAAGGTTCAATGTAACCCTTTCATTAAGGCTCAGGGTTTTGCTTGTTGTAATAAGGTTTATTCCTTAAATAATATTATCTTTCTTTAACAGTACTGCATGCTTTATGTTATCAAACTAAGACATTGTGACGTAACAGTTATGTATATAATTAAAATACACTGTGACCTCAGGGTATTCCTGTGACCCTCTGCCTTGTTACATCACAGTATTTGGGCCAAACAGGCAGAGCTCCATCTGTCAACCGTGTGTTACATCATCAGCAGAACGTCACGGCATTTATCTGTAACCCGTGACTTACACTCATCCATACACATCATTTTTAAGTCATGATTAGGCTATGATTTTTCTCCCAGCCTTACATTGCATATGAAATATTTACTGGTCAAAGACCTTTTACCTTGTTTCATAAATTAAATGTTTTGTTAGAATCCTGAAATAAGATCTGTGGTTAACACAGACTGAAGAATTTTTCATGTTTTTCACAAAAATATAAATTAATAATACAATTGGTGTTAATATGTGGAGAGTATCCTGCTGAACAGAACGTGTAAGCGTCATATGTGTTTGCCAGAGAGCTTATTTTCTGCTATAAAAGCCAATGGAAAAATGCTGTTCAATTGAGGGAGGCTTGCATTGCTAATTTATGTATCAAACTACAAAAATATGTCATCACTGCAGTACTAGCACATGGTCCTACTATTCCACTCGATGTCTTATTTTTGTTAGTTGCTTTCTTGAGCTAAAAGCAAAACATTTCACTACAACTACTGTGTATAAGTGTAAAAGACAAATAACCTTGTTTGTATGACATTTTTTCAGCAAAGTTTAATGAGGCTTAATCCAAGATTAAAGGTGCAAAAACCAAACCCATGACCTTTGATTTGAGAGGAGCCCAGCCCAGCGCTCCAGGATACAGACCTTCATTCTGAGTACAAATAATTGGGGAAGTAATTGATTGGATAAGCTGTACTATGGCTTTGTTGCCTGAGTCCGGTTGTAATGAACGGGCAAGGAAAAAAACGTTAGCAATAAAATAACTAGAATTAAATCTCAACTGATTCTCAAAAGTTATAATCATTATAAAGGTGAAGTTCACTGTGATCTTACAAAACCCAAAAATTCATGTTGACTTAGGGTATATGATAGATTGTTGCTGTTTAAGGTCATCGTTATGCTGCCTGTGATGTATGGGTTTAACGCCTGTCTGCAAAACACCGTTAAAGCTTTTGGTGGATTGTATTTTCCGAATTTCGTATTTGCATTGCTTTCAGTAAACGCTGTTGCATCAAGTTGGTGAATTGGTGAAAGGCACATTTGTTTTATTATTTACTTCGTTTTTGAAACCTTTAGTGTGTTTCACCTAATGGAAGTGTTTTGGGCCGTTTCCCAATTTATAAGTAACAAAATGAAGGCTGGAGCATAGAAATGTAATTATTGGCATAAGCCTAAAGACAACCCAGGTGACCGCATCATACTGATGTACTGAATGTCATTCAGGAGGCTGAACATCTTGATGTATCATTGTGCACTAATATATTTTTCCATCATTTTAAGAGATTCATGCTTAAAAAGTGCATTTATAATACTGATAATAAACCAATTATTGAATGTTACTAATTAAAAATGTGGATGAAGATATCACCCCCTCCTCATCAGACGGATGTATATGATCTCCATCACCATTGTATTTGACTCTACATCTGCCTGCTGGCTGAATGTGAGTAAATACTCTGCTCTACTCTCTCCTCTCAATATTGGATCAGCATGCAGACATTTGCTGATGATAATCCACCCTGAGTCAGAGACCACCTGTTCATCTGTTTCTGCTCTCTGCTGCCGCCTGCTGGACACACTGACTGCTGCAGAGACTGTCTACAGTTAACAGAGACAGGTTGGAGCACTTTAAATAACAGCATATTTTAAAATATATACAAATGTCACAACTGAATCAATATAAAAGCACATTTTATTGTGCAGTGGTTAGTGGACTTAAATACTGTTGGGTTGTTTATTTACAAACTTTTCATCATAATTAATTGTTTGTAAAATCTTCCTCAGCAAACTAACCATGCGTTGAAGATGTATTCCGCTAGAATTATTGGTTACCTGCAAAGAAATGTAATCAGAAATCTATTGTCCTAGCTACCTGCACCAAGAGACATGCTGCTTCATTTTTAGCATGGCAACTAGTTGTAGAAGTGTTGTTCTTCTTAGATTTCTGACAAATGTTAACTGTTTTGGGAATCGTCATGCGTCAATCGAGATGCAGAATACTAGATTGACAAGAAAGAAACTTAACAACTTTTGTTCAATTATTTATGGATTTGTCTATCCAAAGGATGGGCAATATCATGAAAGGTGTGCAAATGGACTGCATTAATAAAGTCGGCATTCACCCATTCAAACACATTCATACAGAGGCCATACAAGTGCCACCTGCTCAGGGAGTAACATTTACACACACTCACACACTCTTGGCTAGTGGGAAGACCTTTGGGGTTCAGTTTCTTAGGGACACCACAACATGTTTACGTCAGGGGCTGGGAATCAAACCACCAACCTGAGCCACAGCCATAGGACATTAATGGCGCTTTTCCACTGCAGGGCCTTGCTCGGCTTAGTACGGTATGGCTAGGCCTCGTTAGGCCTTGTTAGGCCAGGCTCACTTTATGCTGCGTTTCCATTACAGTTTAGGAACTGGGGTAGTATCTATAGTAACGCAGTAAAGGCGGAGCCGTGACATCATCTTCAATGCGAAACACAAAACCAACATCAGCCGTTAGCTGTTAGCCCTCAGAGCTCACAGCTCCTCATATCTGTTCAGAAACTAGACAAAAGTTAAACAAGTACAAACCACAGACTGTCTGTGTCATGGCGAATACAGTCGCTGGTTTATTTATGTCTGTAGGCCGTTGTTGTGAGTGTGGACGGTCGGAGCATATACAACGTTAGCTTAGCCAATCTCCATTCAGAAAACACGCATTTTAAAAGGTTTTTCGCCTGCCGTCTGTCTGCAGACTTGTCAAAGCATTAATTCATGTTTTTACTAACCCGTATCAGTATGTTGTTACTTCGGCATCATTTTGAAACGTGTATTACAATTAAATCACGGTCAAATATGTTCATCTTGTTGTAGTTGCCAGCGATTCTCTCACTAGTTTAGCATACTCAGCCCGGTTGTTGGCCCGGAAAGAACCTCGATTTTGGAGAGCCAGAAAGACTGTGAAAAAGTAACCGCTAGCCGGAACTACGCCTAGTGGAAACGCAACCAAAAACGGGCCGGGCACGGCACGCTTAAACCGCGCTCCGCGCTGTAGTGGAAATGCGCCTTTAGATCAGTTTGCCACAAAGGACTGAATCATGAGTCACAGAATCCTTAGTGAAACAGCTACTGGCTGACAGTTGGAATTTGACCCTTAAATCAACGTTTCAACAAAAAATATGTATTTTTATCACAAGGTTGGTATGTGTTCCAGTGTATTGTTCTAAATGTCACGATCTTGGTGTTATGTCACGGTTTTAGTGTTGTCTGTCTGGTAATGGGTTTTGTTTTGCTGTTCTGTTCTTCCTGTCTCTTGTTTTCCTCCTGTGTCTGATTGTCTCATTGTGTTCACCTGTTGCCCTTGTGTTTCTGCGATCATAACACTAAATAGAGTGGTCAATACCCACCTGCTACCTTTCCACAGTATTTAAAGGTCCCATGTCATGGCCATTTCTACTGATCATAATTCCATTGTTGAGGTCTACTAGAATAGATTTATACTGTGCAATTTTCCAAACTCACATTGGTTTCTCATACAGCATCTCTGTGTAGTATGTGTATTCACTCTCTGTCCTAAACGGCTTGTTGGAGCTCCTGCCCCCCCCTCCCTGTGAGCCCAGTGTGCTCTGATTGGTCGCGACGTTGAGAGGCTCGTTGCTGCGAGCTGCTACGAGGAGCAGACAGGCTTCCGGGTCGGCGATACAGCGAGAACAAGCAAAACTCATCCTGAGCAAACACAAACACTCACAGCCGAAGTAAAAACAATAAGTGTGGCTTGATATTGAGTAAGAAAAAGGTTTATAACGCTGTGAGAATGGGTCTGCGGAGAGCATTTCTCCGCCATCCCAACGTAGCAGCCCTAAAAACGTTTAGCCATTTAAACAGTCGTGGTAGATACCTTGTTTGTTTTAAACATCATAAATACACAAACAACAATGAATAGGTTGTGTACCCGAATCTCCCGCTGGTCCAAACAAAGTGTGTGTGTGTGTGTGTGTGTGTGTGTGTGTGTGTGTGTGTGTGTGTGTGTGTGTGTGTGTGTGTGTGTGTGTGTGTGTGTGTGTGTAAACTACCCCGCCCCCTCGCACACAGACGGGGAGAGAGATCTTTCGTCTGGATTGGAAAGATCGAAAATACTAAAAATAATCATAGATGCATTTTGCAGTCTTTTTGCATATTAGACGACACCAAAACTGTATATAATAAATATGACATATCTTTATTCAGTGCCCTACGCTGTACATATCCGGCATGAATCGCTGAAAGGTTTGGGAAGCTTTGTTTCTTGAAAGGCTGGCAGAGGGTGCGGCCATAGCTCTGGCGTGGCTACTGGGTATCCCTACGTAGCGATACCCAGGAAGTAAACAATGGAAAATGAGAAATCTCCAACGAGGCGTTTTGGGGAGCTATTTTCTGTGTTAGAGTTTTACTCGCTACACGGTTTACTTTGAGGGTTTTTGACTCTGCAGACCGTTTACATGCATAAAAACCTTCATAACACACAAGGGGACGGGTAATAACCGGAAAAGCATGACATGTGTCCTTTAACATTTTGACCCAGCACTTAGTGCATGCAAAGTGAAATGCAGACTACATAAAATGTAAGTGCATGCACATTTAAAGAGGCCCAATTATGCTTTATGGGGTTTTCCCTTTCCTGTGTTATATAGGTTTGTGTGCATGTAAATGGCCTGTAAAGGCTCAAATCCATGTGTTCCCTCCATAGGGAGTCTCAATCCCACATTCCTATTGAACTCCTTTTTTACTTCTGTAACATAGTGACATCTCGATGTAACATCCACATTTCCTATTGGCTAGCACTTCAACACATTGCAAGTCATAGGCTAAGAGGCGGGACATCTCTAAGAGTGATTGTCCAATCCCAAACAGCTAACCAATCAGAGCAGACTGGGCTCTGGTTTCAGACAGAGGTTGAAAAGAGGTGCTGCTATAAATAATAAAGAGCTTTTTGAACATTAAAGCATGAAAACATGTCACAGTAGATGCACAAAATGAAAATATGAACCTGAAAATGAGCATAATTATGTCCTCTTTTAGTTGCATAAAGCATATCAAATGTACAATAATTCAAACATAGTTGTGAAGAAATTACTCACTCGCATCACTATGCATCTAGAACCCTCTGTCACCGTGTGCTCTGCAAAAACAGCATCACACAGCTTCTAAATGTACACCTCAGCATGAACACGGAGCTGGAGTCAGTGGGCACCTTCATTCTATTGCTGCGTTTGTTTAACACATGAATCAGCTTTGATGCATATACAGACAAAAAAAAGGGAAAAATATGTGTATACAATTCAAGTGAAATAATTGTACATTTATAAAGGATGTTACTCTTGCAATAAAGGCTTTAACTCAATGTTAGTTGATTAGCACCATAAAAGATTACGTATGCAAAATCTCGGTTACATTTTTAAGAAAAATTGCCAAAAATGACAAATAATAAGAAAAGGCATGGCAGAATTCTGAAGGGATTTATATCGAACATTAATTGCACACAATTTTGAGAAAAAAAGATTGGCTTCTTACAATACTCTCACATCTTAGTTCTCAGTATAGTTCAGATGTAATGTTACTCACCAATATATCGGAAGCAGAGGTTCAGTAGACATCAGCAGTCATGGGTCCAGTAGTGTGAAAATAGAAAAAACAAAAGGTTAGCGCAGTATCAGTCATGACACAGAGATATGAGTTTTACTTTCATATTTTCCAACAATCTCTGTTCAACTCCCCAGGGCAATACTGTTTGCCGACCTCAAGTACATCATTATTGTTTCCCACACCATCAGGCCATCTGTGTTAGATATACCTAAAAATGGTTTGAGTTTTGTATCTATCTAATGCGTTCATTTATTTTCATTTCACTTTGGTAATTTCTCTCCAGGAGGAAGCATTCTTCCTCTATTAATTCTTCTTTTTTCACTTTCTTCCTTTATCCCTGCTTCAGAAATAATATTTTATAGCCCTATACATAAAATTCACTATATCATTTAATTGGTTAAATTATTAATGTGATTTTTTTGACTAATCTAGACAGTCACTGCCTGTTAACACACCCAGTGAACCTTTGTATTATGTAAGCTGGGGAACAATAGTCTTACAAGGGGGGGAAAGAAAGGAGAAGAAGGGGGAAGAAGAAAAAGGAAGAAAAAAGAGGAGAAAAAAACGATTCTCTGGCTCCTTATTTCCCTTCTGTAGCATGTAAAAGTATTTATATACAGAAGTATTTTAATAAAGACAAAAAAAGTATGCGTTTGTTGACTAATAACACAGGCGGCAGTGGTTCAGTCTGTAGGGGATTGGACTTTGGACCGAAGGGTCGCCGGTTCACGTCACCTAACCCCCAAATGCTCACTGGCGCCGGCTAGACTGGCTGCCTCCGCTCTGACCTCTCAACTGCATGTGCATGTGTGAATATAACTGTGTGTGTATTTGTATATGTATGTGCATCAGTGCCGAGCCGTGACTTGTATACCTAGGCCCTCTGACCCCCCCTTCCCTCAAAAAAAAAAAAGAGTTATTACGTCACAGCCATAGACTGTATATATAAATGGACGTAGTGTCCGTGACGTCACCCATAGGATTCTGCAGAGTTGCCGAGAAGCCTAAAGTAGGCGGTGTCGGCCACTAACGTCTCGACAGTGACGTCAGAGTCTAGCTCCCGCCTGCTCCAGCCTGATCCGAATAAGGTCAAAGAGGCGGAGCCGAGGCGGGATCTGCGAGAACAAGCGAAACTCATCCTGAGCACACACAAACACTCACAGCCGAAGTAAAAACAATAAGTGTGGCTTGATATTGAGTAAGAAAAAGGTTTAGAACGCTGTGAGAATGGGTCTGCGGAGAGCATTTCTCCGTGATCCCAACTCGTCTATTACCAGCGTTCAGGGAGCTCTATGCAAGTCAATGGGGACTCCCTGTTAGTTAGCCAAGGGATCCTGGTGTGTGAGGTGCTCCGCGGATTGGTCCATTAGGGCCAATCCGGTCATTTGTTGTTGATTTGGGTGTTCACACGTCACAGAACCCAGGAAGCAAACAATGGAGAATGAGAAATCTCCAATAAGGCGTTCTGGGGCAGCATAGACAGGTATTTTCTGTTCACCAACACGTTCTTCCCCTTTTTTTCGTGTCACACAGAACGATTATAAAAGCAATGTATTTCTATTGGTAGTATGTTTCCTGCCTGCACCACGTCTTTTTGTCTGGTCGGGTCTTGGAAGACCGGAAGCTGTGTGGTTCATAAAAACATGTTCTTACTCAATATCAAGCCACGATTATTGTTTTTATTTTAAATCGTTTTTTCCGTCTAATTTGTTATTATTTTCTAAATCACACACTGCTATTTACTCAATAACACACAATTATCCTTGTTTTTATTTATTTGTTTGATTCTATAATCTCTGGCTTTTTTGCCGTCCGTCAGGAACTGAATTTCAAAATAAAGTCACCGGAAACAGACGTAGGCGATACACACCCACTGAACTGATTACCCAAGATCCTCAGCTATTGTTGAAGCTCGGTGATTGGATGTTTTAGTCGCAATGCACGTTGGGATATGGTGTTTATGCGATATGAAATAACTATCAACAGAATTGCGTTGCCAGGCAACAGCTTGGGGTGAAAACAGTATTTCCGGTCTCGAAGTTTTCATAGTAATCTGCAGTACTCATCCACTAAAAAACATCAGTTTATCCTTGTTAATTACACAAGATTGATTGGTGAACAGTGCGAATACTGCTACAGTTATTGGATTGTGAAGGTGTTGATCTGAGGTCAAGAAACAGACTGCGAAGGCGCATCTACCACAGCTGTGGTCCAAACTATGTATGGCACATTGATGTTTACAACAAGCTTAAGCCATTTGGAATTGCAATCAGTGCATTGACGGGTTTTCCAGAAAGATGATATGGCTTGAAGCTTACAAAACAAACAAAGACCCGAAGATCATCGCTGCATAGCTACTTTATTGATGCTGTTATCAATGCTGATGGGTGCCCTGCCAGACTCAGACTTGATTTAGGAACAGAAAATGGCCATATGGCTGAAATGCAGCAGTTTTTGCATTTTTCTGAGAACCAAGCTGAAACAGACAATGTAACCTTTGGTCCAAGCACTGGAAACCAGCGTATTGAACGATGGTGGCTAACCTTGCGAAGTGAGTGTATCCAGTTTTGGATGGACCTTTTTGACAAACTGAGAGTAGATTGTTAGGGTTCCGGAAAAGGTAGGACCCAAACGCAGAATACAAAAAAAAAGAAAAAAGGTCTATGAACAAAAGGCGAGTTTATTACAAAAGCTGGAGAACAAAACATGGCATGAAACTCACAGGTAACACAAGGTAGCATGGAGGGAGCCAGGAAAGACAAAAAATGTACCGACAGGGGAACACAGGGAAAGACAAGACTAAATACAGGAAGGGGTAATCACGAGACGAGAAACAGCCGGGCAGGGGAGGAGAAACACAAGGACAACAGGTGAACACAATCAGACAAACCAGGGAAACTAACGACAGGGAGGAAAACACAGGGAGAAGGACCAGACAAGAGACAGGGAGAACAGAACAGCAAAATAAACCCCAAAACTCAACACACAAAACCCAAATCGTGACATAACCCCCCCCTCAAGGGACGGATTCCAGACGTCCCTACACAAAGTCCATATTTCCAAAAGGGTGGGTGGAGGGGGTCTGGCGGACGGGTTTGGGCTGATAGCCTGGAGGCACGGCAGAGGCCCAGAAAGGGGTCTCGGGCGGACGGCCCGGGGGCAAGGCAGAGTTCAAGGAGGGTACCTCGGGCGGACGGCCCGGGGGCAAGGCAGAGTTCGAGGACGGGGACTCGGGCGGACGGCCCGGGGGCAAGGCAGAGTTCGAGGAATGGGACTCGGGCGGACGGCCCGGGGGCAAGGCAGAGGAACAGGAGGTGGTCTCGGGCGGACGGCCCGGGGGCAAGGCAGAGGAACAGGAGGTGGTCTCGGGCGGACGGCCCGGGGGCAAGGCAGAGGAACAGGAGGTGGTCTCGGGCGGACCGCCCGGGGGCAAGGCAGAGGACCAGGAAAGAGGTCTCGGGCGGACGGCCCGGGGGCAAGGCAGAGGAACAGGAGGTGGTCTCGGGCGGACGGCCCGGGGGCAAGGCAGAGGACCAGGATGTGGTCTCGGGCGGACGGCCCGGGGGCAAGGCAGAGGAACAGGAGGTGGTCTCGGGCGGACGGCCCGGGGGCAAGGCAGAGGACAAGGAAAGAGGTCTCGGGCGGACGGCCCGGGGGCAAGGCAGAGGAACAGGAGGTGGTCTCGGGCGGACGGCCCGGGGGCAAGGCAGAGTTCAAGGAGGGTACCTCGGGCGGACGGCCTGGGGGCAAGGCAGAGTTCGAGGAATGGGACTCGGGCGGACGGCCCGGGGGCAAGGCAGAGTTCGAGGAAGGGGACTCGGGCGGACGGCCCGGGGGCAAGGCAGAGGAACAGGAGGTGGTCTCGGGCGGACGGCCCGGGGGCAAGGCAGAGGAACAGGAGGTGGACTCGGGCGGACGGCCCGGGGGCAAGGCAGAGGAACAGGAGGTGGTCTCGGGCGGACGGCCCGGGGGCAAGGCAGAGGAACAGGAGGTGGTCTCGGGCGGACGGCCCGGGGGCAAGGCAGAGGAACAGGAGGTGGTCTCGGGCGGACGGCCCGGGGGCAAGGCAGAGGACCAGGAAAGAGGTCTCGGGCGGACGGCCCGGGGGCAAGGCAGAGGAACAGGAGGTGGTCTCGGGCGGACGGCCCGGGGGCAAGGCAGAGGACCAGGAGGTGGTCTCGGGCGGACGGCCCGGGGGCAAGGCAGAGGAACAGGAGGTGGTCTCGGGCGGACGGCCCGGGGGCAAGGCAGAGGACAAGGAAAGAGGTCTCGGGCGGACGGCCCGGGGCAAGGCAGAGGAACAGGAGGTGGTCTCGGGCGGACGGCCCGGGGGCAAGGCAGAGTTCAAGGAGGGTACCTCGGCGGACGGCCTGGGGGCAAGGCAGAGTTCGAGGAATGGGACTCGGGCGGACGGCCCGGGGGCAAGGCAGAGTTCGAGGAAGGGGACTCGGGCGGACGGCCCGGGGGCAAGGCAGAGGAACAGGAGGTGGTCTCGGGCGGACGGCCCGGGGGCAAGGCAGAGGAACAGGAGGTGGACTCGGGCGGACGGCCCGGGGGCAAGGCAGAGGAACAGGAGGTGGTCTCGGGCGGACGGCCCGGGGGCAAGGCAGAGGACCAGGAAAGAGGTCTCGGGCGGACGGCCCGGGGGCAAGGCAGAGGAACAGGAGGTGGTCTCGGGCGGACGGCCCGGGGGCAAGGCAGAGGACCAGGAAAGAGTCTTGGGCGGACCCCTGGATGGGACATGGGCTGTTGTCAGTGGGACCCCGGATGGAGCAAGAGCTGGTGTCGACGGGACCTCCAACATGACAGGACATGGTGTTGGCAGGAAAGCCGGTGGAACACCCAACGAAACAGGACATGGAGTTGGCAGGACCCTCAGCGGAACCCCCAACGACACAGGACAAGGAGTTGGCCGGACCCCCAACGATACAGGACATGGAGTTGGCAGGACCCTCAGCGGAACCCCCAACGACACAGGACAAGGAGTTGGCAGGACCCCCAACGATACTGGACGTGGAGTCGGCAGGACCCTCAGCGGAACCCCCGACGCCACAGGACATGGAGTTGGCAGGACCCCCAGCAGAACAGTAGTCGGCGGGACCTCCAACGGCACAGGACATAGGGTTGGCAGGACCCCCGGCAGAAGAGTAGTCGGCGGGACCCCCAACGGGACAGGACATGGAGTTGGCAGGACCCCCGGCAGAACAGTAGTCGGCGGGACCTCCAACGGCACAGGACATAGGGTTGGCAGGACCCCCGGCAGAAGAGTAGTCGGCGGGACCCCCAACGGGACAGGACATGGAGTTGGCAGGACCCCCGGCAGAACAGTAGTCAGCGGGACCCCCCAACAGAACAGGACATGGAGTTGGCAGGACCTCCGACGAAACAGGTGTCGACTGGACCCCCAACGGCACAGGACATCGAGTTGGCAGGACCCCCAACGATACTGGACGTGGAGTCGGCAGGACCCCAATGGCACAAGGACATAGGGTTGGCAGGACCCCGGCAGAAGAGTAGTCGGCGGGGACCCCCAACGGGACAGGACATGGAGTTGCAGGACCCCGGCAGAACAGTAGTCAGCGGGACCCCCAACAGAACAGGACATGGAGTTGGCAGGACCTCCGACGAAACAGGTGTCGGCTGGACCCCCAACGGCACAGGACATCGAGTTGGCAGGACCCCCAACGATACTGGACGTGGAGTCGGCAGGACCCCCAACGGCACAGGACATAGGGTTGGCAGGACCCCCGGCAGAAGAGTAGTCGGCGGGACCTCCCACAGCACAGGACACAGGGCCGGCAGGACGCCCGGCAGAAGAGTAGTCGGCGGGACCCCCAATGGGACAGGACATGGAGTTGGCAGGACCTCCGACGAAACAGGTGTCGGCTGGACCCCCAACGACACAGGACATAGGGTAGGGACTTGAGAGGGGACTCGAGAGGAGACTTGAGAGGTGACTTGAGAGGGAACTTGAGAGGTGACTTGAGAGGGGACTCGAGAAGGGACTTGAGAAGGGACTTGGAAAGGGACTCGAGAGGGAACTCGAGAGGGAACTCGAGAGGGAACTCGAGAGGTGACTTGAACGGGGACTCGAGAGGGAACTTGAGAGGTGACTTGAGAGGGGGCTCGAGAAGGGACTTGAGAAGGGACTTGAGAGGGGACTCGAGAGGGAACTTGAGAGGGGGCTCGAGAGGGGGCTCGAGAAGGGACTTGAGAAGGGACTTGAGAGGAGACTTGAGAAGGGACTTGGAAAGGGACTCGAGAGGGGACTTGAGTCGGCCGGTATGCCGACAGGACACGAGGGGTTGGCGTCGGCCGGAGAGCCAACAGGAGACGAGGAGCTGGAGTCGGCCGGTACGCCGGCAGGAGACGAGGTGCTGGAGTCGGCCGGTACGCCGACAGGACACGGGGAGCTGGCGTCGGCCGGAGAGCCAACAGGAGACGAGGAGCTGGAGTCGGCCGGTACGCCGGCAGGAGACGATGTGCTGGAGTCGGCCGGTACGCCGACAGGACACGGGGAGCTGGCGTCGGCCGGAGAGCCAACAGGAGACGAGGAGCTGGAGTCGGCCGGTACGCCGGCAGGAGACGATGTGCTGGAGTCGGCCGGTACGCCGACAGGACACGGGGAGCTGGCGTCGGCCGTTTCGCCAGTACTGGAGCCGAAACTGGAGGCGGAACCATGGCTGCTGGGGCCGGAACCATGGCTGCTGGGGCCGGAACTGGGGCCGGAACCATGGCTGCTGGGGCCGGAACTGGGGCCGGAACCATGGCTGCTGGGGCCGGAACTGCGGCCGGAACCATGGCTGCTGGGGCCAGAACTGGGGCCGGAACCATGGCTGCTGGGGCCGGTACTGGGGCCGGAACCATGGCTGCCGGGGCCAGAACTGGGGCCGGAACCATGGCTGCCGGGGCCAGAACTAGGGCCGGAACCATGGCTGCTGGGGCCGGAACCATGGCTGCTGGGGCCAGAACTGGGGCCGGAACCATGGCTGCTGGGGCCAGAACCATGGCTGCTGGGGCCGGAACTGGGGCCGGAACCATGGCTGCTGGGGCCAGGACTGAGGCTGGAACCATGGCTGGGTGGGCCGGTTCTGGAGCCGGAACCGCTGGAGCACGGGCTGGAATCTTGGCCTTGTATCGTCCAGAAACCTTCCGGAGGATCCGCGGACCTCCCAAGACCAGGTCATACCCCAGGAAAGGGTTAGAGGCTTGAGACAAGTTTTCAGGACTACTCGTAAAGAGTTGTAGCCACTCAGGCAACCAGCTCCTGAGCCAGGGCTTGCAAGCAACCTCCTGGCGTGCCTCCTTCAACGCAGCCTCTCTACCCCATCTAGATGAGGCGTCACACCAGGTATAAAAAATGTACTCCAGAGAGTACCCAAGACATTCCGCCTGTAGAGCAAAACGATCGGTATCTGCTGAGTCCAAATTTGGTCGGTACATTCTGTTAGGGTTCCGGAAAAGGTAGGACCCAAATGCAGAATACAAAAAAAGGAAAAAAGGTCTATGAACAAAAGGCGAGCTTTATTACAAAAGCTGGAGAACAAAACATGGCATGAAACTCACAGGTAACACAAGGTAGCATGGAGGGAGCCAGGAAAGACAAACAATGTACCGACAGGGGAACACAGGGAAAGACAAGACTAAATACAGGAAGGGGTAATCACGAGACGAGAAACAGCCGGGCAGGGGAGGAGAAACACAAGGGCAACAGGTGAACACAATCAGACAATCAGACACACCAGGGAAACTAACGACAGGGAGGAAAACACAAGGAGAAGGACCAGACAAGAGACAGGGAGGAAAACACAGGGAGAAGGACCAGACAAGAGACAGGGAGGAAAACACAGGGAGAAGGACCAGACAAGAGACAGGGAGGAACACACAGGGAGAAGGACCAGACAAGAGACAGGGAGGAAAACACAGGGAGAAGGACCAGACAAGAGACAGGGAGGAAAACACAGGGAGAAGGACCAGACAAGAGACAGGGAGGAACACACAGGGAGAAGGACCAGACAAGAGACAGGGAGGAAAACACAGGGAGAAGGACCAGACAAGAGACAGGGAGGAAAACACAGGGAGAAGGACCAGACAAGAGACAGGGAGGAACACACAGGGAGAAGGACCAGACAAGAGACAGGGAGGAAAACACAGGGAGAAGGACCAGACAAGAGACAGGGAGAACAGAACAATCAAAACAAACCCCAAAACCTAACACACAAAACCCAAATCGTGACATAGATGGCTACTTCTCAGACAACTTCTTGGACAAGTCCTTGATCCAGTTCTGCTTTCTACAAATAATACAGGTACTTGTCACATTATGAAATAAATAAATGTTGAATGTGGTGAATATTTTTAAAGAGCCACAAATGACCATGTGTAAAATAGAAAATGCCTGTTTTCCGTGGAGAGAATTAATAATAAGTTATTGTTTCTGGCTAACAAAAACATGTGGGTATTCAGAGTAGCTGTGTCAAATAAGTAGGGATTTAAGAATTACCAGTGTAATAAATGGCATGACAAAATAATCTAAAAGCCCTTTTTATTTTCGGGTTTATCCACCACATTTTTATAGCTGTTAAGATATAACATTGACTGTAGTACTTCCTTCACAAGAATCTGGACAAGATCCATTACCCACACGTTGCTATCTAAGACTTTGTTCATTTCATGTCGAAAATCTGGGTAGTTGTCGTAACTGACTGGCAACTCCAAGTAACAGCCACATGTATGAGCAACAGGTCTTCTTTGAAATCCCTGAAGTTGGGTGAAGCTGACAGTGATGCTCTTTCCTGTGAACAATTCTGATCCTGTGCAAAATCTGAGGAAAAGGGAGAGGTGCTGGGTGGTCTGACTCTCTAAGATATGCACTAACATACTTCACAATTTGTTTCTCCAGGGCATTCTGTGTACGTAAGTAAGTAATTGATCTCATGACCTTTCTTGATGTTGGTTGTAGCTCTTCATAGATTGCTGCAATCCCTTTCAGCTCTGATCTAAGAGGTGCAAGTGTGTTGTTCCACTGTTCAATCACAAAAGCAGGCTCTTGAATCAGTTTTTGGTGAGCAATCTCCTTCAAGATTTGCTCAAAGTTATCTGCTGTTGGAAGCCGCCGGCAGTTGTGGATATCCATAATTTCCAACAATTCTTCTTGGTCCACACCTTAAAAATCTGAACGACAAGATTCAAAGATCACCCGCTCAGACTCTGACACATACTTGAGAAAGCTGTCCACAAGATCACTCTCAACAAAGCCCAAAACAGCTTGCTCCAGAAGTACAGGTGAAAGTTTAACAGGAAGGTACTTCTCTTTTTGCCAGCCAAATGTGATTATTCGGCCTACACTTTCCCATTCTTGTTTACCAAAATCATGACGCAGGTATGGCACTTTGAAGCCATTTCCCATAGTGCACTGCTCATAAAAGTCATTCCAAAATTCTGACAGTATATCCCTCATAACACCTCCATCATCCACAGCTTTTTCAAGCTTTCCATCGGGAAGAATAACTTGGAAGTGAAAGTCATTCTCCATGATATTTTCCTCAGAAAACACTAGAATAAGTTCTCTGAGAATCTGTCCACGATGAAGAACAATAATTGTCTTCACTCTTTCTCTCTGATTGGCTTGTTCCTGCAACATATCCATTGAAGGAGGCATGGATGATTCAATAGACAGTTCCGTAGAGAGAGGCAATGTATCATCAAGACTGGAGTACTCCATCAGAGAGATGCTGTCTGTGCGGAAAGTTACAATGCCACTATCCTCTAAAGCACCGACATGAAACAGTGTTTCATGTTCTTGCAAACTGGATGCATCGTTGGGTTGACTGTGGTGTAAAGAAGGGAAACACTATCACTGTTTGCAAAAACTGTGCTGCTTCCAACAAAAATGACATCTGAAGTACTTATCTCCAACGGATCTGTTGCAGATGTGTCTGTAGAGAGGTGATAGATATCAGGTCTGGCATGTGTGTTTTCACCTTCTTGAGCAGTTGCATCACTATTGTTTTCCACCAGATTTATGTCACTGGCAATGTCTCTCTTCTTGGTTGTTAAATAGAAACGTAAGAGAGGTAATTTTGTCTTTTCATACAGTTCCTTGACTGTGATACTATCCTCTAATGACTGCCGCTGAAAGTCCGTTAAATCAATGTCAAAATCAGTAAGGCTCCCCTCAGCATTTTTTCCATCTGGAAAAAACAACTGCACAGCATTTTCAATTAGGTTCTGTTTTTTACTGTCCTTCATGACACTCTCTTTTCTGGTCCCCCCACCCTTTTTGGTGCGTACCTGCACAAATTCCCCTTCTCTGAAATACATCCATCCAATTTAAATCTTTCTTTGATTCTTCTGAGCATTCTTTGGAGCGGTTTGATGGTCTCTCTCAGAAACATGATCACCTTTGTTTCTTGAGAGCTTTCCTCTAAGTCGCTCAAAGAGCTTTGACTTGCGACTCGTGGGTTCTTTTTCTTTCCGTCTACAGTATCCAAAAACAGCCAGTCGATCACCATAGGATGGCAGATACTCTCTCAGCTGGTCATCTGTCATGAGAGTTATGACACTGGAATCCATCTAAAATGAAGAAATATATCAAGCATTCTTAGGTCAAGTGAATTAAATTACAACAATGAAAAATCTGCATACACAGCACCAGGGGCCTCATTTATAAACGGTGCGTACGCTCAAAAGATGGCGTACGCCAGTTTCTACGCAATGTTTGCGATTTTATAAAAAACAAACTTGACGGGAAAATGTGCGGTCCTCCACGCAAACTCTGACCCATGCGTACGCACTAAACACAAAAACGGGAGAGACGAGAAACTGCGACACCGTTGGCAGAAGGAAGAATGGAGAGAAATATGTGGAAATAATACCATAAATAAAATGTTACCTCTCATTTATCATATATGAAGAATTAATTTTCACAAATGGATTAAAGCCAATCTTAAAATGATTTAACAAACGCCTGTTTGAGACTCCTCAGTGCACACAAAACATAACTTGGAGAAATAAATAAATACGGAAATGTTATTGATCACCCCTCGATTATGTTCTCTTGTTAAGAAATGTATTCTCATAAATGATGCGGTAAACAGAAGGACAGAATTACTTTAAACTGACGCCGTTTTGCATTTCTATAGGTTGTAGATACGAGCATGGTTTTATATACTGTCATGTTTAATCATGTTTTATGCCATTTGCCGCCTACTTGATAAGTCGCTCGTAAAACACAGGAGGTATGGAAACTAAGAACACCATATGTGGTCAACTGTACAGCTGATATAACACAACACATTAGTTGTATTTCCTTTAACTGGTGGATTATGGATATATAGTTGCTGATCGAAAGCTGGAACACAAACCACCAAATACAACAAATAATTCAGATCCAGTCGTCATGACTCCACTCCGGAGGGATCCCCCGATCATTTCTTAGTTTCTCATCAAGGGGGGGTCTCCTGTCCCCGGTGCAAACACACTGCCTGAGGAAGGTTAGGCTATGTGTATTTCTTTTGTCATTAACCTTTTTCGGACCGCTTATTTATTTATTTTGGTGACGATCCGACCTCCATGCTGCTACTCTGTTCAAACTGCATCCACCAAACAATATGATTTGTCTCCACCTCCCCAAAAGAACCAAAATCTGACACGGTGTGAGATGTCTTTTTTAGCTGTTCTGTCGTCATTTCCTGCGTTCTTCTTCATGCAGTCAGTCAAATGAATATTAATACGGGGCGTTTCTTTGACTATTTATAGGCAAATATGGGCGTTACGTGAAGCCCGCAAAAGCTGCGCCGCATTTCGAGTTGATTGTGATTTATTAAGGGAAACCGGCGTAGGATGTGCCGTATGCAAGTCCTTCGCCGGTACGCAGTCTTTTATGAATCGGAAAATGTCTGTGCGTATTTATTTGCTTTGTCCTACGTAGCAACCTTCCCACGCCAATCCTACGCAAGGCTTTATAAATGAGGCCCCTGGTATTATTTTCAAAGCGCTTCCAAACTTTGGGTTTTTTAATGTTTATTTGTAATTTGTCCTAATTAAGCATCTAAACTACCTTCTCCTGTTCCATTCGCTGTATGTCTTCCTCAGGCACATGTCGTGACCTTAAATAGTCAGATAGCTCGTCCATCTTATGACAGTTGAAAAAACCTCTCCACCTCTGTTGAATGAAATGAAAGCTTAAATGTAACCTTAAATAAATAACATCTATACAGTTGATTTTTACAAAATTGTTTTTGTTTGTCGTTTTGGTATTCAAGCATCTTCACATTAAATGTCATGTTTAAATAAGACTATAAACTATACTCTAAATTCTCCAACTAAGGAGGAAGGGGAGCATTATTTCATTTTATTAGATTTTATTGATCTTTTAATACTTAAAATAGGACTCTTGGTCATCAGATTTTCGTAAGTTGCCGCCAGATGACAAATCCAATCTTTAAAGTGGTTAAGGGGAAATATTCACTCCTTTTTGATTTTATTGTTAGGCAGCTTATGACATCGCTGAATGAAAAAGCACCTGCAGTGACTAGTTGATGATAACCTGTTTGGCTTGATGTTCAACAAAATAAAGAAGCCAATGGAAGTTCAATTCATGTTTTTAAAATGCTATTTTTATTTAGAAGGGAAAGTTGTTATAGCCATGAGAGTGTTTATTTACTTAATGCTCTGCTTTTTTTCAGAACTGTGTAGCAAAACTGATTTGTACAAAAGGGTTGACCCGGCTTGTTTTAATATTTTATGAAACAATTAGATATCATACTGACTTG
Source organism: Dissostichus eleginoides (assembly GCA_031216635.1). Classification (NCBI taxonomy): domain Eukaryota; kingdom Metazoa; phylum Chordata; class Actinopteri; order Perciformes; family Nototheniidae; genus Dissostichus; species Dissostichus eleginoides. The sequence goes on from CM062280.1 coordinate 959,872, forward strand.
CATGACAACAAATTTCATTGTACGTTGATAAATCTCAAGAGCAAACATTGTGTTGCATGCAAACTAACAGTTGACTATTTTCAGACTTGTTACAACATTCCCATTAGGCTTTTCCCTCTTTCATGAACATAAGTTACCTATAAGCTATACTTTAGTTGTGATTAAGACTATATTTAATATAAGGAAAAATGCAACATTTGTTCAAATTGGTCCCTCCTCTCCTACTCCTCTCCTCCTCTGCCTCCTTCTCCTCTCTTCTTCCTCCTCTCTTCCTCTTCTTTCTATTCCTCCTCCTCATCTCCTCTCTTGCTTACTCCCTCTTCCACACTTCCTCACTCTCTCCTCTTACTCTAACTCGTATATTGCTAATACACTCCTGCCCGCATTATCAAGAGCCCGACTGAGTTCTAGATTTGCCAATTAGCCGAGATATCCATGTGTTATGATATTAGGGTCATGCAGAGTGAGATTGCTATCCCTTTAAGAGAGAGAGAGAGGGGTGGGGCGTGTGCATGTGTGTGTGCATGGTAGAGCGAGAGTGAGCGAGCGTTTTTATGTTTCTGGAAGTAAAATGAAGCAGCAGAAAATATAGGTCTGTGAAGTATTTTGTGTAACAAGAAGAACTAAATAAATGCAACGGCCTCCAAAGAAGAGCTCGCCTCTCTCCAGTCATTTCGATAAAGTGGGTTATTGAACCCGAAGCTTGTTGCTTCGGCCCTGGGGGATCACAGAGAGTAATCCCCTGTTTCCTCGACTACGGTCTGGGAGTCGACAGGAATGTTCAACACATGCATAATGAATGCTATCCATGCTATCTGTACCACCTCGGTTTGGTGATGTTACTGAATAATCGCTATGGCATTAGCATTTCCCCAAGAATAGCAAACTGAAAAGCGATAAAGAACGACTACAATTAACGCATGACTTTTTAACCACTGCGTTACATGTAGGCTACTAGAATTAGTGGTGTATCGTAGCTGAGATAACATTTACGGGTTAGGGTTAGCAACTCACAGCAGCAGTAGGCCTACACTGTTTTCATTAGTGACGTGAACGTTACCACAAAACTAAAGGCATATATATATTATAGTTCATAACAGGTAATGTCAAAGCTATGAACTGCATTGTTGTAGTTTAGCTGCAACGAATGACTGACTGAAATACTTTACAATTAGACTATATGTAACATCTAACATTTACAAAAGTCACCTGTAATAGTTACCTTATTTAGGACTGCATGCCGTTTGCATGGTGGAGAGCAGCAAGGTGATGGAGGGACCTTTGAAGACAGCGCCACTGCAGCGCATGCGCACTTCTTATCTAATAATTTTGACTTTTTTATCTCATAATTTCGATTTAAAATATAGGGCTATCACTATGGGCAGCAACGCTGTAAATATTGACAAATAAATCCAGCAAAATGGCACAAAAAAAACTGGTAGTGGCCTGGCTGAGTGTATAAAGTGCGTGCGTCTGCAGTCAACCAGGGACTGCAGATGAAAAATAGCCTGTTGGCTAACTCTGGCGCATTTACAGAAATGTTAATCAATGTGCACTGTCCCTGTCAAAAAAATAAATAAATAAAATAAAATTATTGTCATTACATAGTACAGGTACTATGTAACGAAACAGTGTAGGGAACAGTGCCTTGCTCAGGGACACCTCGGTAGCACTTGGTCTTTCCGGGACTTGAACTGGTGACCTTCCAGTTGCCAAGCCAAGTCCCTATGGACTTCGCTACCACCGCCCTACGAGATGACCCATGATGAAGAGAGGGAGGAGGAACGAGACTATAAGAAAGGATGGAAAAGAAGAAACGAGACCGCTCTAGGGGATTCACTTGTGAACCTGTTGCTTTTGTACTTTGACCTTGTGTCTTTGTAAAACTTTTGTATCTTTCTTTTGTTATTTTTTGGATTCTTGTAAATCCTCTATTTTTGTTAAAAACGTAATAAAACCGGTTTGTACTTTGTACATTTCGACCCAATTCCTGGTCTCTCTGGTGGTCTCTGAAGGTATCTGCTTGGTCTTAGAGTGAGGTAAGAACACCCTTCCTTGGAAAAGGCTGACAGTAGTTGATAATTTGGACTTGAAATTGTTTAAAGTGGACCTATCATGCAAAATGCACTTTTGTACGTCTTTTATACATGAATATGTGTCCCGGTGTTACAGGGAACTCACCAAGTGTCAGAAAATAAAACCCTCTCTCTTTTCCTCTGTACCCAAATCTTTTTAAAACGGGGCTACAACGAGTGGATACAGATTCCATCCGAGCCGACGTCAGCCCGGAATAGTGGGCGGTGATGCTCCGCCTACATGGGCAACCCTCCACCTATCATGGGAATGAGAGGTTGGGCCACGTCCACGGCCATGGGCCAACCTCTCATTGCCATATAGGGTGTCGGCAGGCTGAATCTCCCCGAGTCGCATCTGTGTTATTTGCCAGCATGTCTAAGGCAGTGAAAAGTTGTGCTGTTGTTGGCTGCAAAAATCGGGACAAGGGACTGCATGCAATGCCATCCCTAGAAAAACAGAAGAATCTGTGGCTGGACTTCATTTTCAAGGGGAATGTGCCAGAACACCTCGGCAAATGTCTGCTTGTGTGTTCTAAACATTTTACCTCTGACATGTTTATCAACTTCCCTCAAGTCAAAAGAGGATATGCTTCCAATCTAAGGCTAAAAACTGGATCAATACCAACCATCCGGGACCAGGACACATCAAATTTGGAAGCTGTAAGTTTTTCCATGTTAATATTTGCATTCCTTTTTATTTAGCGGTGTTTTTCCTGATAAAGTTATCTCTACTACGTAGCTTGTAGCATGTAGCTTGTAGCATGTAGCTTCGCCGTATCAATGTCGCCTCAAACCCAAACAGTAATCGGTTGGGTGTTTATATGTTTTTGTAACATTTTATTTCATTTTGTAAGCTCCGCAGTCTTTTCTATTTAAACTATCAGGCATTTGCTAACCTGTTCAGACATACTGCTGTAATGGCGATCTGTGTGAAGGCTGTAAAGCTACGCCCTAGCCGATACCACAAGTATTTATTCTCCTATTTATTAGTATTTTTGATCCTCTAAAATCATATTGAGTAAGTTATAACAAATGTAATTTTCTGTAATTAAGTGCCGTTTTTTCCAGCGTTTTATGTAAAAGCTTTTGTCATTGTAGTCTATAAGAATGATCAAATATCACCGATCTGTAAGCTAAGCTAAGCTACGCTACGCAAATGAGACGTGATGTGATTCAGCAGTCTTTATTACTTGTTTGCGCACATGAATATACATATGTGTGTGTGTGCACGACTGTTAGGATACAACAGTGTGTGTATGTGTGCGCAATTGTTGCAAGGAGGGGGGAAAAACACAACGCTGCACAGCTCCGTTGATGGGACTTGGCTAATTAGCGGCTAGCACTCATTACAGTCTGTCTACTGAGCTCAGCCCCTCTCCAACACATCAGCTTTGCTAAATAGACAGCGTTAGCCCCCATCTTTTGGGATTTCAGATTATAATTATCCAAATAGTATTTTTGAGATGATTTTGTTCTAACTATGTTTCTTCAGGCCAGCACCTCACATACTACCAGCGGAAAACCTGTGATGATAGAAGATAGATTCTGCATGTCAGACTGACCCACCGAAGCTGCGTACTGTATTTTTTATGGGTTCAATGAACCGTTGATTTTGACAATAAAGTTCCGACAGTTTATATAAAATGTGTCATGATTATTCATGTTTAATGGGTAAAGCAGATTTCAAAAGCAAAAGGTTGTGTGTGGACTTTTGTTGTCATCAACAAATGGGTGTGTTATGCCATTGCTGTGTAGTATATAATATAATAGTAACGCCATGTACAATGACAGAATGAAATGAAAGATTGCATAAAACCATATACACCAGTATTTATTTTCATGAACAATATTAGCATACGTTTTACAAATTCGCATACGCTCGTGCCGGGCCGTGTCTCGCCCCCCTCTTCTGCAGGGGGGCGTGGTCCGCTGCAGCTCATTTGCATTAAAGCTACGTCACAGAATCAGCCCTTGCAAAAACAGGGCTGGAATAGAGCAAAATGAGGCATGGCTAAAATGCATGATCTGTTTGGTATTTTGAAAAAAAAACTTCACAGACATGTTTTATATAGGTATGACCCTACAATATATTTTTCAAATATAGCATGATAGGTCCACTTTAAGGGAAATAGAAACCCTGCTAAGGTTAAACTATAGTTTCATATTGGTTACTGTGGTTGATGTGGTTTTGATTGATACTGAAATATGACATGTGCTCTGCTGATTTGGTAATGTCACTGCTGTGATATTAGTGTTTGACTGGCTATGTTTGATATTATCTTTGCATTGTTTTAATTGGTATAACTGGGGATCAAGAGAGGGGGTTAGGAATTGTGGGTCCTGAAGCTCTACCAGCCCACCAACACCTACTGCACTACACAATGCGTTTTGCTATCCTGGCGGTCGGACATCCGACGCTTTAGTGCCTGAAATAAGTGATACGACAGGCAGCTGGTGTTAGAGGCCACGCTGTAAGTGCCCCCCTAAGCAGATTACGGTGATCTTGCGTGTAGATTCTGGGGGGTTTAGTCTTAAAGGTAGGACGGCTGTTTTCCGGAGCCTTATCAGCATCGGAGCTCGGTATCGGAGACGACCTAGATATTAACGTTGATTGTATCGAAGTTAGATTCCTTTTCAGTATCATATAATATATGATATACTTTAGGTGTCTATATTAACAAATACACTGATAAACATAAACTCATAAAACGCCACCAGTAACCATTAGGCATCTTAACCCAAATCTGTAAATTAACTAGAGGTAAGGTATTAAACACATTTAGTGGAGGAAAGTATACCATTTACCTCTGAATTCCACTACAATTCACAAAGTACAAAGTAGGAAAATATGGAAATACTCAAGAGAAGTACAAGTATCTCAAAATTGTACTTAAGTACAGTACTTGAGTCAATGTTCTTAGTTACTTCCCACCTCTGTGTATACAGTATATATGCTGTATGACTAATGTGCCACTGCTCGCAGAAGTGTAGTTACTAATTACAACATGCCCATTCATACAAGAGTCGTTTAACAACTTATTTAAAGGTCCCATGTCATGGCCATTTCTACTGATCATAATTCCATTGTTGAGGTCTACTAAAATAGATTTATATTGTGCAATGTTCCAAACTCACATTGGTTTCTCATACAGCATCTCTGTATAGTATGTGTATTCACTCTCTGTCCTAAACGGCTTGTTGGAGCTCCTGCCCCCCCCTCCCTATGAGCCCAGTGGCCTTCTGCGAGACAGCGAGACACAGCGAAACCATCCCGAACACACACACACATCCGCAGCCTGGCTGGGAGTTTGTGTGTATGCTCACACACCGACTCACAGCCTCGCTGCGTCCCGCCGTCTCAGGGAGGAGAAATCGGCGGAGCTGCAGCTGAGAAAAGATTGAGTGTGTGTGTCTGAGGAAGTCCGCGGATTGGTCAATTTGGACCAATCCACGGACTTAACGAAACTGCTCTGCGGACGTAACGTAACGGCTCCACGGATTGGTCCATTTTGACCAATCCACGGAGGGGTCGTCGTTACGTCACTTGGTTCCCGGAAGAAAAAAATTGAAAAAGAAAATCTCCAACGAGGCGTTCTGGGGCAGCATAGACAGGTATTTTCTGTGTTAGAGTTTTACTCACTACAGGGTGTACTTTGAGAGTTTGTGACTTTGCAGACCGTTTACATGCAGAAAAAGCTACATAACACACAAGGGGACGGGTAATAACCGGAAAAGCATGACATGGGACCTTTAAATTACTGTTGTCAATCGGATGTATAACACATGGCTGTTGACATTGGTTCATATAATAACGCGTATTTAACCTACACGATAGCATTAACAATGCTGGCTTGCCGACCGTATACCGTAATGTAAAAGTTGATGCCAAAACGACGGTTGTAAAAATAGGTTTTATGACTGTAAACAGGAAAATAGAAACATGTAGTGTTGTTACTTACTTTGAATACCTCTGATGCGCCTCGGGACAGGTCCACTGTCAATCAAAAGCGTGAGGGGGGCGGGTTCGGAGAGAAGCCATGCCGTGAGTGGCTCTGTCCATTGTGAACTCGCGTCGTGATTGGTTTAGGTCCAATCTCACAATGGACAGTGAGTATCATGATTGGATGATAGATTGGAGATTGGGCAGACGGTCCTGCGCCAACAAGAGCTATCCAGGATTCAAGAAGACCACCTCCTGGAGGAACTGATCACATGAGGCCCAACCCGAGTGGAATCCTGAAGACTCAGTTTATCATTAGACCTGTTTGTGTCAGAGACATCTGTGGCTACATTTGATCATGTGAGATCCAATCCGAGTGGAATCACAAAGACCCAGTATATCATTTGACTTGCGTGTGTCAGATAAATCTGTGGCTACATTTGAATGAAGTATGTCCCCACATTTGATCATGTGAGGTCTACCCCGAGTGGAATTACAAAGACCCAGTTTATCAATAGACTTGCTTGTGTCAGAGAAATCTGTGGCTACGTTTCAATGAAGTGAGTCCCAATAAATGGGGCCATAACCTCTAGAGCCCGATTGCCCCCGGTACCGGGGGCAGACGCAGCATCTTGACACGCAGACGCAGCATCTTGCAGCAGACGCAGCATCTTGTAAAGGTGTCGCAATCCCAGGGCTTGCTAACATTTAACAACCTATTAATGTGGCATACCCACTTAACAGGAAGAAACTCAGCTAACAGACGATAAAACATTTTCTTACCTAAACGAAACACAATTCCAACACCAAGCGTCTCAATCAGCACTTAACGAAAACATGCTAACGGTGCTAGCGCACATAAGTGGCGATAGCGATTTTTCTACTTCATGCTATCTGCACAAAGGTGTCAAACATGTCACATGAAAGCTGAGACTCCTGAGATTCCATGGGTATAAGTCTCATCACTGTACGACCAAAACTCACTGAACTAGCAGCCAGGAAAGAGCAACAAACAACTTCACTTTACATATAAATATGTCTTACCTTTGCTGTTTTGTGATCGAAAGTTGTGTTCAAGGTCATTAAAACGCTGCTGAAGGTTAATCCAATGTCTCTGTGTCACTTTGAAATGATTACTGATACGGAACTGGTGCAGCCAGGCGATTGGTTTACAACCATCGACCTGAAGGACGCTTACTTTCATGTCGGAATTGCTCCAAGAAACAGAAAGTATTTACGTTTTGCCTTCCAGGGGGTGGCCTACGAGTACAACAGGCTGCCGTTCGGCTACTCCCTGTCCCCGCGCACGTTCAGCAAGTGTGTGGCTGTAGCGCTCCAGCCGCTGCGCAGCCGGGGCATGAGAGTTTTCTTTTATCTGGACGACCTCATAGTTATGGCCAGCTCCAGGGAACGGGCAATGTGTTATACAGCTCAATTGATCCTACACCTAACCAAGTTAGGATTTGCGATCAATTGCAAGAAGAGCGCCCCCATACCTCAACAACAGGCGTTGTATTTGGGAGTGGTGCTCGATGCAGGCAGGCTACGCGCCACCCTGTCAGAGAGCAGACAGGCATCCTTGCTGCAGGCAGTTTGCAGACTGCGACAGGGGGCAACAGTGACAGCTTTGACTGTCATGCAGACCTTGGGTCTCATGGCGGCGGCTCACGTTGTGGTCCCGCTCGGGTTACTGCATATGTGCCGCCTGCAGAGGTGGTTCTCCAGCCTGTGTTTAGATCTCAAGAGACACAAACGGCGGCTGGTGACCATCCCCCCCTCGGTGGGGGGCAACCTCCGGTTCTGGGGGTCCCCGGATCACCTCCGGAGGGGGTCCCCGTTGGGACGGGTGACCTCCTACATCTCAGTGTTCACGGATGCATCCGGAACGGGATGGGGGGGAACCTGCCTGGGGAAAGCTATAGGGGGGCGCTGGTCTCTAACAGAGACGCGGCACAGCAACCTCCTAGAGCTACGGGCAGTAGTGTTCGTCCTCATTTCAAACCCTTAATCCAGGGAAAACATGTAATGGTCAGGAGCGACAACAGCACAACAGTGGCATATATCAACAGACAGGGCGGAGTCCGCTCCACCGCTTTGTTGACCATAGCGGAGAAATTGTGGTTATGGGCTGCAGAGGTGGTGTTATCTCTGAGAGCCCTCCACATTTCGGGTCTGGAGAACAGGGGGGCCGACCTCATGTCGAGGGGCGGACCCCTGCCAGGCGAGTGGGCGCTTCACCCAGAGGTGGTGAAGCGGATCTGGGCCCAGTTCGGGACAGCAGAGGTGGATCTGTTCGCCAGCCGGCGCAACACCCACTGCACACTGTGGTTCTCCATGGCTCTGAGCGACGATCCGCCTTTGGGGGTGGAGGCGTTTGCACACGAGCCATGGCCAAAGAATATTTTATATATTTTCAAAAATAAGGAGTATAAATATGATTCAGATAACCGCGGAATCGTTGGAACTGTAGCTTTCCAGCGGGACCTCTTGTGAGACTGTAACCAGGACTTGACTTTGCGTTACACTGTGTGGGATTGATGGATCCGTGTGTCCGTCAAGGAAATCTCGGCCGGCAGTCATTTTGGCATGAAATGACCAATGGACACTCAATAAATCACTAAGGACCTACCCACTAAGAAAAACAAACATAAACCACGTGTCTCCCATCAGTTTACGTCTTTGAGGAAGAGAGAGAGGGGGTGTTTCTCAATGTCGAGTACGCTTGCTTGGTAGCACATGTCTTCCGAGTCACTTGCTTCAGAAGCGAGGCAAGAATACTTCCTGGCATTCGGAAAACGAAGAGTGGAACAGGCGAGCAAGTGTGCAGGTGTGCGTCATATGAGAGGCCCCGCCTTACATTTTCCGCCACAGATTTGGGGAAATTGGTCTGTGCGCAAAGCCTTGTGGGGATTTTAAGACCGCGGATTCTACACATGTGCAGACTCGAAATTTCTCGCTACGAAGTACGCCGGGCTCGGTAGAATTCCAAGTATGCTGGACATTGGAACAGTCCTTCGGCGGCACTCGTATGCTTGAAATAGTGGCTCTGGAGCAGCTTTACTCGACATTGAGAAACACCCAGGGTGTTTCTCAATGTCGAGAACACTTCCTTGGTAGGACATGTCTTCCGAGTCAGGTCCTTCAGAAGCGAGGCAAGAATCCTTCCTAGCCTCTTAAAAGGAAGAATGGTGGAACAGGCTAACAGGTGTGCAGGTGTGCGTCATATGCGAGGCCCCGCCTTAAATGGAGAGCGATTTCCGCCAAAGATTTTGGAAATTGGTCCGTGCGCAAAGCATTGTGGGGATTTTTAGACCGCGGAGGATACACATGTGCAGCCTCGAAATTTCCCGCAACGAAGGACGCCGGCCTCGGTAGAATTCCAAGGATCCTGGACATTGGAACAGTCCTTCGGTGGGACTCGATGACATAGCATCCTTGAAATAGTGGCTCTGGAGGAGCCTTCCTCGACGTTGAGAAACACCCAGAGACTAAAATGGCAAATGTTCAGCTAAGCCGGCGCGCTAGAGATTGTTTTCGCAAGCAGCAGTGAAGATGGGGCATCATAACCTGAAGTCTTCGACTCTTCTGAAGAAGAAAATGGGTAAGTTTAAATATTATAGTAATAGTGTACTTGCGATTTGTGGGGAATACCGCAAAACTTAACAATAGGTTTATTGATCTTTTTTTATTATCGATAGTCATGAACTTTTTATTGGGACAAAATAGGCTCTCCATTAGCAAACTTTTACCTTTGTGTAAACGTGTTTTATGTGAAAACGTTATTTTGGTGTGTAAAAGTGAGGTTAAATGTGTAGATGAATCAAATAATCCTTTATTCGTCCCACAACGGAGGCATCTACAGTGGCTATAGACATGTTTTTGCCATCGATTATTTTATCATACTGTGCTTTACAGATGAGACTTTGTCATAGATGTATTTATATGTGTCTGTGATTTTATACTGAATGTAAAGTAACTGGAGATACCTGTGAGAGAGAGACTCCTGTCCCACCTCCCAAACTTTCTTTTTAGTTGTGCATTGTTATTTGTGCTTAAGAAACATTCCACTTGAACTTTATTTTAATGAAATTATTCATCATTATTGTCCTACTTTGTAATTTGTTTTACAGAGTTTTTATTATTTATTTGTTTTTCTCTTCTTTTTTGAGAAAGGAAGTGATTATTTTTTAATTGTAAAAGAACGTGTAACCCAGGTTATGATGCTGTTGACTAATTTACGTATGTTCCCTGAACGCCTCACTGACGCAGCACGAGACAGACGTGCCGTGCGCAAATCACAGTCTACCTGCGTGACTGTAGGATAGCGGGAGAAAAGGGAAACATTTGGGAGAAAGAGTGGACGTTATAGAGAGGCGAAGTCCCTCCCTTTCCGGTGGACCTCCATGGGACCATATTTCGGAAAAATTATGTATTGAAGTCAATGGAGAGAGAAAAGTTATCTCTCGATCCCGTTTGAATTGTGCCACGAATTACACATATGATGTTTGTCAATTTAAAAGATAATTTTGCAAGTCAAAAAAAAAAATGTTTGCCGTAAAACTGTGAAGTAAGACTTTTTTTGTGTGAAACCGCTCAATGAACTCGCAGAAAGAGGCTTTGGCCATTTCTCTGTAAGCCACAGCCAGTCATTTGAGGACCCAGACACGGGAATCCACACCCAAAACATTGAGCGGGCTTGGTCAACATACAAGTCCCAGGTCTGGAGACTGCGGGGAAACCGCACAGTGAAGACTCTGAAGAGTCATCTTTCATTCATAGAGCGGACACATTGGCTGGCAAATAAACACAAAGATTGTCCCCTAGGCAGATTGTTGCATGACATACGCCACTTTCACAAGTTCTAGATATAAAAGCAACCTCGTTTTGGTTATTACTATCATTAATAAATGCAGGTTGTTTGTTTATATGTTCCTCATTTATATCACATTTTTTCATAACATTTGGATTGTTGTTTAAATTCAAATGTAAACTTGAGTGGCTGTAGATCCGTCATTATCATCAACAGTTTTTGTTTGTTAAACTGCTTAACTAATGGTAAGATAATGGTGAAGAAATTATTAGTTAATGGGTAACTACTGTTTTTGATGCAATACTTTACTTGAGGGGACACAAACTGCATAAGTAACGGTAAGGTAATCATTAGGTAATGGGTAACTACTCTTTTTGATGCATTACTTTACTTGAGGGGACACAAACTGCCTAAGTAATGGTAATGTAAGTAATGATGACATAAGCAGTAACACGTGAGTCGGATCCACATCCACCAGTCGATCCAGTGTGGGACCCAAGCCAGCCGAAGATGGCAGGTTTAAAAGTGCCCTGCTGCAGCGGACCATTGCTTCAATCAAAGTCACCCAGGAACTCTTCATTAACTAACCATTAAAGACCCAGTGAAGTGTGCGCCGGTGCATGATCTGTTATGCTAATACGTATAGTAATGACCAAAATTGTCCATTGGAACCCATATCAAAGATGTTGGAATAGCAACGAATTTGACGAGTTGGAATTTTCCGCTGGGAAATCCGCAGTCGACCTCCGCCTTCGTGGGCGTGGCTTGCGATCTACTGCGTGACGTCAGAAGATGGGCTCAGCCGAAGTGTTTACATTCACCACAGTTCATTTTGTCTCTGTTTCAAAGTGGAATTTACCAACGTTTTTGAGCGAGTATTTTATTGGAAAGTGTTTCGCAGTCGACTGGAAGTGATTGCCAATCGAGGAAACCTGACAATGGAGGCGACAGTGAAGAAAAAGGGAGGAAAAACACACGGGAAGCGATGCATTGCCGCTGGCTGTGGTAATGTCAATTCTGCCGAAGTGGCGATGTTTCTGTTCCCAAAAGATGAAGGTGAGTGGCTGGTGTCATTGTTTCGTAGATTCGTAGATTGTTTATGAAAAATAAACGCCACTGTGTTTGTGTTTACTAACAAGACTATCATGGCGGCGGCAGAGCTCAAGTCGAGTTTCTCCGCCTGGAGATATTCTCACTATTTCACTTTTGTCGAGCACAAAGAAAAGAACGTTTTAGTTAAATGTAAGTTGTGTCTTGGCGGGTCAAAGATCCTATCGACTGCCCAAAACAGCAATTAAAATCTGTTGAAACATCTGCAGAAACAACATGCTGGGACGAAGCTAGTAGCTAAGACCACAGACCCAGACTCATCCGACGCCACTCCACCTCCACCTAAGCAACAGCGGCTGGATTGGCACTTTGCATGTCAAGTTGATCAACAGGTTGTATTATTCTCCGATGCAATAACAGTACTGAAATGAAGGCTACAGTATAAGGGCATTAATGGGTGCCCTTTTTTAAGTAACTAAAAAGTTACTTTTCACAGTAACGCAGTGAAGTAACTAGTAATTGTAACTAGTTACTGGTTTTCAGTAACTAGCACAACACTGCATGTGAACATGAATGTTGCATCATGCTATGAACAGATGAATGTATGATCAGGTGATGGCCAATCCTGTGTGTAGATCTACTCTAGATCTATGACAAAATATTGTCCTCAACTAAATTGACTTCCATGGCCACTTTCCTCATCTATCCTGTCCGAAAAGCTGTCAAAATCACTCATTTCTCTCGCACCAGTATCACTTTCCGAAGTCTCCGCCATGTTTACAATCACAACTGGGCCCATCTTGTGACGTCACAGCCGCTATCGTCTGCAGCAGCGGTAGGCTCAGACGGCCGTTCACGGGATAAATTTGCGATGTTTATCTCGTCCCTCGCACTTCCTAAAAAAATATTTTAGCCATGAACAGGTACAATTATATGTAAGAAATGAAACTGCCATTTCATTTTGGCGCAAAAAAATGCACTTCACTGGCACTTTAACGAATGATTCATTAATACAGTACCCCCCAGTCTGTTTACCAGTAACTAACCATCAGTTCTTCAATCGCAGTCACTCAGGAACTCCTCATTAACTATCTAGTCGTTCCTTATTCACTACACAGTAACTAAGCACATTTTGTGTACCTTATTGTAAAGTGTTACCAATAAACCTATTAACCCTGCCCCCTTAAAAAAAACGGCTCTTTTTAACGGCTCTTTTTAACGACTCGGAAAGGAACGGAGCCATAAGATCCGGCTCCCTTCAAAGAGCCGTAATCCAGCCGTAAAATCAGAATCAGAATCAGAATCAGGTTTATTGCCAGGTAGGTTCGCACATACTAGGAATTTGTCTTGATGTCATGGTGCATACATAAAATATAAAAAACAAGAAATCTAACATAAAACAAAACATCTTTTACACCGTAATAAAATACAGTTAAATAGCAATACAAATGAAATAAAGCAGTAATTTACATGGAAATAGAATGCTATGAATGAATTTTAGAATATAAACTATGAAATGTGAATTTAGAATATGTGCATCACTATTAGCTTTAGTTAATTGGAGGTTATTCCTTCTGCCTGCAGACACTGTGAACATTATGAACATTGGGCTTATCATAATCACCCACAATAAATATAATTTTTGCTCAGTCACACTCACAGGACTGTTGCTCTGATGTCTGCAGAGGCTTCCTGCTGCTGTTTGCACAAACAGCAGGAAGCCTCTGCTTTGTCTCTATGCAGGCAGTGAGATTTCTCAGGAGTGTGCTATGGAAGCATGCACACACACACAGTTGAGTGAATCTATCAGAACTGTGTGGGTGACAGGCCTTAGCCCCCATACATTCTGCTCTCTGGTTAGCAGAAAATAATTTCAGGCACATATCATTTCCTGGCAGCCACTGTTCTGTTCCACATGCAGCTTTTTTCTACACAGAGCCTCAACAACACACTTTAGACGAATCACATAACCACCAATACACATGCAGTCGAGGCATTTATATAATAGTATTCCTTTTAAACTAACCCAACATTTACCAGAACAAATTAATGATTCATAATCATAAGGGTTTTAAACTGTGTCAACATTTCCGAGACCAAAACCCACTAAGTTGATCCAAAGCTAAGTTATTTCAATACGATTTAACACGAGACAGTATTACTGCTGCATCATGTTATATTGATTAATAGACAGGCTGCCTTCAAACTACTGCAGCAGAGCATATTTACAGTAGGATATGAACCAGCACCTGAGAGTTTGACAGCGGCCCTGCTCCTCTTCTCCTCCCGCAGATGTCGGTATTTCCATCCGCCTGTGCTGCTCGGGTCTCTGCTGATACACCGCCGACATCGGCATTAGCAGCTCGCACAGACACCGGGTCGCCACGCGCCGCGGAGGAGTGTCCGCCCCGGGCTGGGGGTGCTGCGTCAAGCTGCCTCACTCAGCTTGGACCGGGAACGCAGTCAACGCACTACAGATAATAAGAATGGCATATGCAAACTGTATACACATAATAGAAATATCGATGTAGTTGGTGGGAAAATGATGATGGCAGTGAGAGAAAACACTCTATCTGTATCAGAGGTGGGAAGTAACTAAGTGCATTTACTTTGTACTTCTACTCCACGACAATTCAGAGCTGAATCGTGTACTTTTATTCCACTATATCTATTTTGTACCTTCAGTTGTCTTGCAGATGTTGATTAATTATGTGAAATATAGGGAACTGTGCACATTTGTTGTCATGTCACCATAAATTCAGGAAGCACCCTTCATTTCTATTTGGCTGTAGAGGAGCACATGGTAAAGTGGTCAATGTGATTTTTGCTTGTCAAATTAAATTCTCAATATGTCAGGTATTTTTACGGTTATGTCAAAGCAAATGTATCCAATAATATTAATAATAAATGTTATTTGTAAAGCACCTTTCATTGCTAAAAGCAATCCCAAAGTGCTACAGGAGGTGTAAGAAACACAAAAGAAACAAGTTTAATCAAAGGCTTTTTTTAAAAGAAAGGTTTTTAGGCCTTTCTTAAAGGCGTCAGTGGTCTGAAAATATGTATCATACATGTTTATTATTTAGCAAGGTGTAAAACCATGTGAATCAAATTCACAAGCTACCCTGCAGTATACAAAGTCATTACAACTAGCACCTTTACCAGCTTTGATAACACTTTAATGATCAATCATTATAAAACATATCATATATATTATTCTGAAATGGACCAATCTGCACAATGAGCACTTTTACTTTTGGTACTTTTACTTTATTTTGATGCTAATACTTTTCTACTTTTACTTGAGTAACATATTGATTGCAGGACTTTTACTGTAATAGAGTATTCCTACACTCTGGTACTTCTACTTTTACTCAAAGATCTGAGTACTTCTCCCACCTGTGCTTTGTATCCTTAAAGGGCCCATGTCATGGCCATTTCTACTGATCATAATTCCATTGTTGAGGTCTACTAGAATAGATTTATATTGTGCAATTTTCCAAACTCACCATTTGACGTGTTTCTTATACAGCATCTCTGTAAAGTATGTGTATTCACCGGTATTCACTCTCTGTCCTAAACGGCTTGTTGGAGCTCCTGCCCCTCCTCCCTGTGAGCCCAGTGTGCTCCGATTGGTCAGCTCGGCCACTCTGTTCTGATTAGTCAACCACCAGAGAGGCTCCGCCCATGTCTAACACAGTGCATTTTTCGGCTCTGAGCGGAACATCAGTTTTACAATGGCGTCAGTACAGCAGTATATGTTTGAACCGGATTCCGATCCTGAAAGTGAGACAGACCAACGTGATAGACCTGATCCACCGTCCCAAACTAGACTAGAGCAGACGGTTTCACAGTGGAAAGATTTATTTAGTATCGCTCTTACATTTCAGATGTTAGAACTGCATCATTTATCTACATCACAGTAACAGGTTTGTCCGCTAACTAACCGAACTGTACCTACAACTGTTGTTATTTAGGTGCACTTGTGGAAACTGCGCCATGATGCCTACCGAAGTGGAAAACGTCTGTTGCAAAGAAATTAGAAAGGTAGCCTGGCTGACAGTTACAACATTATGTAGCCAGCTAGCTGAAAACACCAACAGTAGCACACAACATTATATGCCAAGATATACACCATACATATTTGTCAAGTCAATAGACTTTTATATGCCCTTTTATTTCTACCTTAGTAATTGAATGTTTATTTTGTAAACCTTGCCATAGTTGGTTTAATTGCTAAACGTGTTATGTTACAAATATCTTACCTTCCTATAGGTTGTAACACGAATGAACCAAGTCCCAGCACCTATTATGTGCATGGTACACCACCCAGGACTAGAGCCAAACCCTCTCAACCCATACACCCTGCAGAACCTCCATAACATGTACAGATTCGATTATGGACCTGTGAGGCGTAGAACGGAAGATGTTGGATTGAAGCACCCTTCAGTTGTTGAAGGTTCGAGCCCGCTCCGCGCCGTTCGTTTGATGAGTGGTCTGCTATAAAAAGGAAGGACTCAGACAGAGATATGAGATTAAACAATAAGCTGATTTAATGGTAGAAACAACAGTACAATATAACAAAGTACTTATATAACGAAGTACTTCGGGCCTCAGTTCTTCCACCGTGCGATGTACGTATCAGACAGTCAGACCGAACAGAGGCCGCGAGTGTACAGAATTCACAATATTTATTCCCACAAACGGAGAGGAGTTGTGTGGGAGGAGTTGTGTCGGTTGCTCCTCCCTAGGTGTTCATCCATTGGTGGACTCACTCCTGGGCGAATCAGAGTGAGTCAGCCATTGACGAGGTCTAAACAGCGAATCAGAGTGAGTCCGCCATAGGCGTGGGAAGTTTGGATCTCCTGCGCCGCCGATCAGTCCCAGGTCATCTTTTATGGCAGCCATAAAATAAACAATTCTGGGTTGAAAGGGGGTGAGGTACCAATCCTTATCTTCGTTTATCCTCAGCACCTGGCCGTACCACTCCGCATCCCAATCTTTCTCTCAGTACAATCTCTGCATAGACTCAATGGTGTCAGTTTTATTACCTTTCTCCTGCAACCCCCCCATGCTCCTATCCGGCCCATTAAAAACCCGGGGGGGGCGACTGGATCCTCTACATTCCTAAGTCAACGCACACACAATTGACCACAGCAAACAAAGGTTAATAATACCATCATGAGAACATTTGGTCTAGTTTCATAAGCATACATTTTACACAGACTATTGGCGCCTAAGATATGTCGTGCCAAAGTTATAATTATTAAAACAGGTTATACAGGTTACTTAAATCCCCCTTTTGATCTCACCTCAAGAGATCAATTCACACAAAGCATTCAAAACATAACCACTGTCATTCTTTTCTACTGCGTCTGTCCCACAATGAGCGGATACAAGGCACACAACAACAACCACATGTTACTAAAATGGCAATACAAGTAGTATAGAAATCAAAAGAGACATTATTAAACCTTTCCATTGACCAAACATGTTTGTAAACCATTCCTCCAAGGGGTTGTGTATCCCTGATTGTTCATGCATAGTTATGGATAGTGTGCGAAAGGCTTCTAAAGCCTTTGTGACGGAACCGTCCGGAGCCATATTGTTTGGAATGAAAGTACAACACATATCACCAAACATTGAACACACACCTCCTTTCTCAGCTAACAGCATGTCAAGGGCCATTCTATTCTGTTTCAGCCATAAGGGAAGTCGGCCCCAGCTGTTCAGCGAGTCCTTCTACAGCGTCCCTAGTGAGATTAGCTAAACGGAGCACATTGTAATGTACATAGTTGATCCTGTCTACATTATTCCATCACTACCTGCTTGGAAAGTGAAGGTTTGTTTAGGAGACATTTTGGTAACAACTACCTCATGTTTGGCCCGTTTGACCCTAGTTACGGACTCCTCTGGCGGGGGAATGGAGTCTGGGTGGTCAATGGAATCATTAAAACAAAAAATAAAGGCAAGGGTGAACACACATTATTTCTGTTATTAATAATAGGAGATTTACTAGGACACAAGGAATTAACACCCAATCAAATAATAAGGCAATTCGCTAATGGGCCATATAACTAAGAATGGTGTTCAAGATACAAACAGTGTCCCAAGTAAAACCACGATTCCCACTAGCAGAGTACACCAACAAACAATAAGGAAGTGTAATCCACAGTCTGTCATTGTTGAGTACCTTTAATCAGTGGTCCGTGTTTTGTAATTAGGTTGAACACAATGCTAAAATCTCCTAAGGAGATTTTTTTAAAACTAGGGTGTAAAATAGTACCCTGTAATGGTAAATACTGTGCTCCCAGAACCTGTTAAATAAGGTTCAAGTTAAATAGAAGGTCTGGTGAGTGGGGAGACTTTCACTGCCCTTTAACTATAGGGAACCTCTCGTTATATATAACCTACTACTCTTATTAGAAAGAGGCCCTATAGGTGGGCATAAAAATGCTGCTACTTATTGGAAAGTGCCCCTAAAGGTGGGAGTAAAAAAGTCGGGTCCTATATGGAGTCGTGTGTTTCAGAGTAGACTCGTGTCCGCCTCCTCGCCGGCCGTAATCTCCTTTCCAAGATCGCCTGTTGTTACCTCTGTGTCTTTGTCCTTGTCATCTGTTGTATGGGTCGTTGCTTCTGCTGGGCTGTCGTCGTCAGATGTGTCGTTCTCTCGTCCTGCTGCAGCGATGTCAGTTCTGATGTCGTCTAACGTCCTTGCTGGAGGTTTTCCAACGGCGCACTGGCTCCAATGATACCACGTTTCCCCCTTTCCTTCGAGGCGAACTGCATGTGATGTCCTCTGAGTCACTCTGTGCGGGCCGGTGAACCTTGGGTTGAGCCACTTCGGACGGATGACCTTCAGCCAGATGAATTCTGCGGTGTTAGCCTCGTGCTTCTCCGGTCCCCCTTTGGCGTCAGCCACCTGGGTGGAGAAATCTCATACCAAGCCCTTAAGTTGCTGGTAATATGGTTTTGAGCTCATTTCCTCTACTTCTTTCCCTACTGCTAATGCTCCAGGACCCGGAAACTGATGGCCGTGGGTCAGCTCAAATGGGGAGAAACCTGTCCCTCAGTTAATGTGTTCATAAACAAAGTCCGACACCGGCTATATCAACCTGTTTCAGAGGAAGGTGGAGTCCCCTGTGCCGTCTTGACTTGCCGTGTCTTCTCTGTCAGAGGCAGAGGTTTCATCCTTTTTTTTTAGTCCTAAAAAATTTGACGCGTTTTGCAACAAAGTCAAGTATTTCTTCATCTGTAGGTGTATGTGTTGATACAGGTGTTCTTTAATGTCATGAGGGGAACTGGGTGAGGGGGGTTAGAGGTGGAGGGAAGCGTATAGGGAGGGGGTCGGGTCTTAAAGGGGTTGTATAAATCTGGATAGAGGAGGGGACCGCCCTCTGGGATGTCTGGGAGGGGCCCACCATATGGCTTCTCCTTCCTGACTGGCTCTATCACTTCTGTGGGAGGGGCTGGTGCAGGACTGGGTGGGGCTGCTATGGCGGGCAGATTTTTGGCGGGAGTTTTGCTCAGAGGCAGGTTACTGCCACTCCATTCATAACTAAGGCTGCGTTATGGCCTATTCTCCTTAGCTTGTCAACTAGCTCCCTTTCTTTGTTAAGTTTAGAAGCCCTGATAAAACCTGCCTTCTGCTTGTTGAGAGTTTCTAATTTCTGAACCAACTGTCGCTCGTATGTATTGAGTGCTGTGGCTAGGAGACTTATTGCCTCGTCACCCTCTACTCTATTCTCTGCGATCATCTGATCGTGTAAGAAACGGAGATCGCTGCTCGCCTTTTTATGATCTCCGGGCTTAAGTCCGCTAAGTATCAATCTCTCTGCTTGTCCCCACTGTTCCCTTAAACTCCCCGGAACAGGGACTCCTAATTCTCTCTCTTCACGTTCAAATTCTCCTTCCATTTTGACTTCGTTCGTATCTGCTTCTCCTAAAGGTTTTAGTTTTTTATAAAAAATACCAGATATCTCTGCGTACTATAATTTACTAATTATTGTAGTTTTATTCCCACAGGTATACAGTCTGATAGTTTTCGGTGCGAGGTGTATTTCAACCCGTTGCGGAGACTCACAAGAGCGCTTCTCCTAAAGGTTTTAGTTTCTTATAAAAAATACCAGATATCTCTGCGTACTATAATTTACTAATTATTGTAGTTTTATTCCCACAGGTATACAGTCTGATAGTTTTCGGTGCGAGGTGTATTATAGGCGGCGCGTAAGGCTCAGGTTTGGGAAGGCTAAATAACTTGTTTTACCTGACGCTGCCTGCCTCCGGCGTCTATAGAAAGAGATCAACTCAGTGAAAGCTGCGCCTGATCAGAGCTCAGCGTGCGGAGTTTAAATCTATCAAGTCATATTACAGGATAAAGGAAATACAGTTTAAACTGCCGTATGAAGAGAAGACGCCGACGTGTCGCACTTATCGATCATATAATATCATAATATATCATATATTTCCTTGTCTAAGTCAGCTTCTCGAGCCGTATCTGACCGTGCAACACTTACATTGTCACATACTGTATGCAGAAGTATTATTTTAAGCAACACATTAGGTTGACGAAACACTCAACTCAAATGTAATTAAAGTCAGATCCACTCGTGTCTTAGATGGGCAACAGTGATAACATAAAACTGTTGTACGCTTTCAAACACTCGGTAGTTTATTTATTTTTTAACCAGTTGCTCTATATTCACCTTGCAGGTGCAACTATGTGGCTTGTATCCTTTATTATATGTTTAAGTCATGGATGTTTAAAGTTCATATTTGTCTAATATTAATTTACTTTTCATTAATGAAGTATGACGCTGCGCTGTTAGTACACTTGTCCCTTTCACGTGAACGCGCTCTCAGCTGGAGAGAGAAACCCTGGCTCGATTTACCGAGTTGATAACCAGCGTCGTAGGACCGCTTACGTTAAGCCCGCGCTGATTGGTCCAAATTGACCAATCCACGGACTTCCTCACACACACACACACACACTCAGTGCAGGCAGCTCTGCTGATTTCTCCTCCCTGGCTGCAGGCTGATAACAGACAGTTGGCATCAAGGCGAAATTCTCTCTGCAGACCCATTCTCACAGCGCCTATCAACCTTTTTCTTACTCAATATCAAGCCACACTTAATCACACTCAAAATAAATAACTAACGTAACCCCAGATCCGTCTAAGGATTGCCTGTGTACAGTCGATGAGCCCCAACCCCAGAATTCGTCTAAGAATTACTGTGTGTGTCACCTTATTTCTCAGAGTATTTCAGCTGGACTTCCTTTAAATTTAAAACCACTGAAATCTCGGACGACGATTGCAGCTGGACTTCCTTTAATTTATAACCACTGCAATCTCGTTACACAGTTTTTATTCCCCGTACAGTCTAGTTGACTTTTATAGTGCGATGTTTATTTCAACAGATGGAGAGACTTCCAGAAGCGCTTCAACACCCCTTTCGGCGATGTGGCTTTTGGCAAGGAGTCGAAACCCAGTCTACAGAATCTCTTTATCGTCACGTTTAGTCTTCTAGATTAACCCCACAGCAAGACACTGAAAAAAACACTGAAAATGCCGCTGACAACTCTAAAATGTTGTAGTATAGCCAATCACAGATTTTGATAATAACAGGTATCTGCTCACCTTTCTGTTGTGGGGCGCCCTGGTTTAGTTGTCAGAGGTATTCGAGGTGTCTTCCCTGGACCGTTCGTCCGCTGGCTGCCGGTGTGCCTTCTATGAGACCCTACTCATCACGTCGGTCGGTCACGGTTGGATTGAAGCACCCTTCAGTTATTGAAGGTTCGAGCCCGCTCCGCGTCGTTCGTTTGATGAGTGGTCTGCTATAAAAAGGAAGGACTCAGACAGAGATATGAGATTAAACAATAAGCTGATTTAATGGTAGAAACAACAGTACAATATAACGAAGTACTTATATAACGAAGTACTTCGGGCCTCAGCTCTTCCACCGTGCGATGTACATATCAGACAGTCAGACCGAACAGAGGCCGCGAGTGTACAGAATTCACAATATTTATTCCCACAAACGGAGAGGAGTTGTGTGGGAGGAGTTGTGTCGGTTGCTCCTCCCTAGGTGTTCATCCATTGGTGGACTCACTCCTGGGCGAGCCCTAGGCAGTGAATCAGAGTGAGTCAGCCATTGACGAGGTCTAAACAGCGAATCAGAGTGAGTCCGCCATAGGCGTGGGAAGTTTGGATCTCCTGCGCCGCCGATCAGTCCCAGGTCATCTTTTAGGGCAGCCATAAAATAAACAATTCTGGGTTGAACGGGGGTGAGGTACCAATCCTTATCTTCGTTTATCCTCAGCACCTGGCCGTACCACTCTGCATCCCAATCTTTCTCTCAGTACAATCTCTGCATAGACTCAATGGTGTCAGTTTTATTACCTTTCTCCTGCAACCCCCCCATGCTCCTATCCGGCCCATTAAAAACCCGGGGGGGGCGACTGGATCCTCTACATTCCTAAGTCAACGCACACACAATTGACCACAGCAAACAAAGGAAAATAATACCATCATGAGGACATTTGGTCTAGTTTCATAAGCATACATTTTACACAGACTATTGGCGCCTAAGATATGTCGTGCCAAAGTTATAATTATTAAAACAGGTTATACAGGTTACTTTAAAGAGTAAGTTATTCTTACCTGTAATAAACTACTACTGTGTTTGATAAAAAGTCAAATCATGGTTTGCTATATATGAATGATATGTTATAGGAGCAAATAATTCGGGGAAGAAAGGCTACTAAGTATTTCCATCAAACTTTATTTTTAGAAATGTACAAAATGAACATGTGTAAATATACATATATACACTGTATATAAAATCCATTCCTCCCCTTATAGGCGTTTTCGGCATCTTGCCTATCGCAGCTTTGTAAGCTGGTGCTGGGGCTTTTTAGGACGAGGCATCAGAGTGGTCATCCCGTCATGTGTTGTCCGCCGGATACGCCAGGAGTTTCCTGATCTGGCTGGACAGTAGTAGTGGCTTCCGACCTCCCCTTGACTGAAACGGGAGACATGGCGGGCAACCAGTTCCTCCTTTGAGGGCTTGTCAAATTGAGTGGAGAGGTCCTTTGGGATGGGGATTGTATTCATCTCCTCCACAAAGGGTGTTGGGTCCGACTGTACTGGAGCGGTGGTGGGTACCGGGGTCCTGCTGAGATGTACTCTAACAAAGATAAACATAACATTCATAAAATTAATTTTGTATCCGATAAAAACAGTCAATTTCATAAAAGCAACACTTTCTGGGACACATTCCTCACGAAATCAAATGCAAATCACAAAATATTAGAGAAACTTAGTTGTTTTAGGTTCGTTAGCTTGCCAGCTAGATTAATATGCTAACCTACGTTTGCTAGCAAGAACATGTTTACAATTGCAATCTTATACGGGTAGTCTGCTACGTTCGGTCATTCATTGTAGCTGGCATAAAAACAATGTTTTCCCCAGCAAACTCATGTCTAGCTCTTGGTAGCCTTCTTTTTTAGCTCGGTAGCATACACGCTAGGAACGCCAACTATATGTAATTAAGTTTTGCGACTGACCGTACGGTAAATCACCCGGAGTATACTGTCTATGAGTATTTCGTGTGTGAATGCAGACATTCTCCTGCTATGAGATACATGTAAGGCCATCTGCTGACATTGGAGTTGATATAAGGAAACGCTAGCAACTTAATTAGCCCAGTTAGCACTGTGTCAATGGCTTAGCAGCCCGAAAAACGTTTACCCATTTACACAGTCGTGGTAGATACCTTGTTTGTTTCAAACATCATAAATACACAAACAACAATGAATACTTACAAGTTGTGTACCCAAATCTCCCGCTGGTCCAAACAAAGTAGGAACAGCATCGTCCTTCAGTGTCCTACGCTGTACATATCCGCCATGAATCGCTGAAAGGTTTGTGAAGCTTTGGTCCGTGAAATGCCGCGCACACAGTAAAATACCGGCTCGAACATCTGAAGGAAGAGTGTTAAAAATAAATGTCAACCACTGACTCGTCGTGGTTCTGCTCGGTAAGGCATGCATTGAAGATTTCCCCTCACAAGACAGGACACAGACCCTCGTTGGCATGACTGGATACAGTTTTGAACTGAACCTGAGCTTCCAACAGTATATATGTTCTGCTGGCAGAGGGTGTGGCCTCTGGGTGTTCACACGTCACAGAACCCAGGAAGTAAACAATGGAAAAAGAAATGTCCAACGAGGCGTTCTGGGGCAGCATAGACAGGTCTTTTCTGTGTTAGAGTTTTACTCGCTACAGGGTGTACTTTGAGGGTTTTTGACTCTGCAGACCGTTTACATGCATAAAAACCTTCATAACACACAAGGGGACGGGTAATAACCGGAAAAGCATGACATGGGCCCTTTAATCAGAGGGGGAAGAAGTGTTTTTAACGAAACATGCTTATTATCATTAATTAAAGCTGTTAGCTGGGGGATGTGCTAATGCAGTGGTGGAAGAAGTACTATTTTACTGAAGTACAAGTAGCGATACAAACTTGATAAAATACTCTGTTACAAGTAAAGTCCAGCATTCAAAATCTAACTTAAATAAAAGATAAAATAAAAAGTACCATAAATAAAAATACTTGTTAAAATGAATGGTTTATGTTCATTAGATTAGATTAGATTACTTTATTGTCATTACAAAATGCAAGCACAGTGTAACGAAATTAAGGAGGGTCTAACCAGAGTGCAAAACAGTCTGTTGTATAAACAATTATCAGAAGTATGTACAAAATAAATGATACAAAAATAAAGGTAAATGTATAAATAAGAATAAATACACAGATAATAATAAATACAGTGAATACAGTACTGTATATACAACAGTAATGTACAAGGATAATTGCGCTTCAGCACAGCACACAACAACAATAGGCAGTATGGGACAACGTGGGGTTAATTGACAGCAGTCTGACTGCTGAAGGGAAGAAGCTGTGCGTAGTCCTGTTGGTTCTACCCGGGAGGCTGCGGTAGCGTGTCCCAGAGCGGGTGCCACGTAGGGGGATAAAGGGTGCATGGTTGGGGTGGGAAGAGTCTCTGATGATGTTTCATGCCCTTTGCAGGCACCGCTTCTCATAGACTGAGGCTATGGAGGGGAGTGGCATCTTGATGATGCGTTGTGCGATCTTCGCACCCTCTGCAGTGATTTCTTGTCCTTGACCGTGCAGTTACCGTACCAGACGGAGATGCAGGTGGAGAGGATGCTCTCGATGGAGCAACGGTAGAAGTTCATTATCACCTGGGAGGATAGGCGGAGTTTTGCCAGTTTCCTCACGAAGAAGATGCGCTTGTGAGCCTTCTAAATAATAATAAAAATAGCTTGGATTTATATAGCGCCTTTCATGAGAACCAAGGTCGCTTTACAAAGAAGAACAGGGGCAAAACAAACATAACAAAAACAAAAGGCAGTAGACAACCAGTCAGACAGACAAAACAACAAATAGATTAGGGGCCAAAGGCCTTAGTAAACAGATGGGTCTTGAGGGCCCTTGTGAAGGCGTCAAGCGTGGGGATGTTGCGGATCTCAGCAGGGAGAGCGTTCCAGAGGGTGGGGGCTGCCACACTGAAGGCTCTGTCCCCGAAGGTTCGCAGTTTGGTGCGGGGGGTGGTAAGCAGGCCAGAGTCTGAAGGCGAAGGATGTCCGATAGGTACTGGGGGGCATGGGCATGGAGGGACTTGTAGGTAAAAAGGAGGGTTTTTGTATGTTATGCGGGACTTGACCGGCAACCAGTGGAGGTGGTTGAGGGTGGGAGTGATGTGCTGCCAAGGCTTTGTATGTGTGAGTACCCTAGCAGCACAGTTTTGAACATACTGGAGCCTGTCCAGGGTTTTGTTGGGAACCCCACGTCCGGGGATGCCATCGGGGCCAGCGGCCTTACGTGTGTTTGTCCTGCTCAGTTCAGCACGCACATCTGTGGGGGAGAGTGTGAGGGGCAGATGGTCTGCAGGGAGATTGGCCCTAGTGGCTACCTCGTGATTGACCCAGTCAAAACGAGCATAGAAATAATTAAGCTTGTCTGGAAGAGAGGGGTCAGTGGACGGGGGGGAGGCCCGGGTGGGTTTGAAGTCTGTGATGGTCTGTAACCCCTGCCACATGCGTCGGGGGTCAGAGGTGTTAAAGTGCTCCTCAATCTTTAGCTTGTGGCAGTGCTTCGCCCTTTTGATGCCCCGTTTCAGCTCAGCCCTGGCTAGACGGTAGTCCTGCGCGTCTCCTGACCTGAAAGCGGTGTCACGTGCCTTCAGCAGTTGGCGGACCTGCCCATCCATCCATGGCTTCTGATTAGGGAAGATTTTGATCTGTTTGGTGGTGGTGGCATCACTGATGTAGGTGTTGATGCAATCCAAAACAGAAGAGGTGTATGTGTCAATGTCTATTTGGGAACCCATAGTGGCAGTCATTAATTAGTTGATTTATATGTTATATAAGCTAACATTCTGAAGAAGAAACTACAGGTAAATGTAATGAAGTAAAAAGTATTGGTTTCCAAAATGAGGTGGTATAACGTAGCATAAAATGTAAATACTTAGGTAGGCTGCAAGTACTCAGGTACAGTACGTAAATGTACCCTATTCAATTCTACCACAACTTTGAACCGTCAGATTGGTGCCCAGTAGCAGAAAATAATAGTTATATATTTATAGACATATACATCAAATCATTAATAAATGGTTACCAGTCATTTAAAATGCAAAAGCAATTATAATTCTCTTTACATTAAAATAGAAATAGAAAGATTGATTGATTGATATGGCCTTGAGCTGTGTTTGGAATCATTATCACAGATACTGCAACTCATTCAGCATGTGCTGTATTAATCTATGTTCATCTTTACTCAACTATTTATCACCATCTATACACACGTATTAATTATCCTTACGGTTAAACACGACTGACTATCTGCTGTGTGTAATTGTTCAACACGGCTTGTGTGTTGAGTGGCAGTCACACACAATATTCCTTAGATCAGCGGTTTTCAAAGTGTGAGGCGCGCCTCCCCTGGGGGGCGCCAGAGAGCTTCAGGGGAGGCGCAGCGTGAGACAAAAAATAACGAGAAAAAGACGAGTAAAGTGACACTTGCCCACTTTTGGCTGTCTGTGTGGTGATCGAGTTCCCCCACCTCGCCAAAACGGCTGTAAAAGTGCTCATTCCCTTCACCTCCACCTACCTGTGTGAGTGCGGGTTTTCCGCATTGACTTTGATCAAAAGCAAGTGCCGGTCAAGGCTGCAGCCAGAGGATGATCTGCGTTTATTCCTGTGTGCATCAAAGACGCAAACTCATTGTTCCCACTAAAGTAGGGGTGAGTGTAATAAGGAGGCAAAGTTGACGTTCAGTGTGTTGCCGGGAGCATAAGGATGTATCCACGATGTTGAAAATGTTAAAAATGTTAAAAAAATATGTGTTGAGAACACGGCGTGCGAAAATATACGGGTCTGGCTGCAGCTAGATTTGCCTGTCCTCTGTAAGAAGGTGTCGGCGACTGACATGCAAGGAAGAACGGCTGTCCACAGGCTGTTCCAATTTTAACAACTTTATTAACTTACAGGGTAGTGAATTGAACATGCAATTGTAATTGGGTGTGTGGTATATTTTCATGCACGCACACGCATGTTCCACAACACAAACTGAACAACACTCAATTGTCAGATCGCTACCAGTGTCCTTGCGATCTTGTTATAACAACAAGTGCACGTTACTGATGCAATATGGTTGAGACCATTCGGGCTTATTCTAGAGGGGTGGAAGGAATAGTCCAAGTAGTGGGGGAGTTTTATACAATATGTTTAAAACATAAAGATGAAAAGGTTTAAAAAAGTTATTGTTTAATGTTAAGGAGGGGACGCTACTCAGCCAATCAAATCAGTGCAGTCAGTGAGTCAGCACGATAGATTCAAAAACACACAGATACGAAACAAGAGGAGAGAAACAGTCGAGTAATTTCAAATGGCGGAAGGTAGACAGCGAAAACAGAGCATTTAATGACATTTTCTCTTACTGGACCTCTTTGAAATGCAATTGAATACCCCTGCATTATAGCAACAACAACAATAATAATAATAACAGCAATAATAATTGGGAGGGGGGGCGCGGCTGTTCTTATGTTCTCTGAGGGGAGGCTCACCTTCCCACACTTTGAAAACCCCTGCCTTAGATGATTGGCTGCCTGCCTGCCAATCTGTACTAAAGTGCAGCTGAGGGGAGCAGTGCTGCAGCAGGGTACACCACCAGCATACACCCTCTCACAGCCCCCCCCCCTATCCACGTACTGTCTGAACAGAGACTCACACTCTACTGCATAAGTGCACATTCAAATGAATACTGTATATACACCTGCATGGATATGCATGAGCATCCTAATTAAAATGTTGCAGTAATTTAGATGAGTATTTCCATTTTGTGTTACTCTATACTTCTACTCCACTACATTTTGGAAGCCATTGTTTTACTTTTTACTCCACTAACTTCTTCTGACGGCTTTAGTTACTTCACAGATTAACATTATTAACTAATAAAAAAATATGAATAAATGTTTAAATAAAAAATTACATGTAATTATTGTTCAAGATATCCAGCCGCAGAATACAAAATAGATTAAATGTGCGCCACCTTTACCAGTTGTATATTACATGGGCTACTAGGCAAGGCACAGCAAGGCAAGTTGGAACTGCAGGTTTCTGGGAGTTTGTTCCAGATGTTTGGAGCATAATAACTGAACGCTGCTTCTCCATGTTTAATTCTGACTCTGGTGACAGACAGCAGACCTGTCCCAGAAGACCTGAGAGATCTGGATGGTTCCTAATCTAGTAGGAGGTCAGAAATGTATTTTGGCCCTAAACCATTCAGTGCTTTATAAACCAGCAGCAGTATTTTGAAATCAATTGACAGGCAGGATCCAGTGTAAAGCAGTGGCGTAGCCAGGAATTATTTGTGGGTGGGCCTGGAGAAATGTAGGTGGGCCAGGGGGAGACTTATTAACCGTGGGGTCTGAGCTGAAACGTCATTAATGATTTTAATGATTTTTTAATGCACTAATTGAACATAAGCATAAACTAGCAGTGAAAACAAAAACATAGGCACGGCGGCCTCAGAATGTGTGTAAAACTGACATCCACATGACTAGGGATGGGTATCGGTAAGGTTTTAACGGTAGGCCTACTACTACTTTTATTGATACCGCTTATCGATCCGGTGCTTTAACGGTACTTTTATCGTTTTTTTTGGAGAAAAAAATAAGGTAAACTAACTAAACTAATTGTGAACGAAACTAACATTGCTTTTTATTTTAATTAAATACATAATATTTCACATCAAAAGAAACAACAATGTTTTAACAAATGGTATTAAATAATCTGATGACAGAACTGTAAACAGAATAGCTGAAACTTTAACAAAATAAATAACTCAGTTACCTCTAATCATTAACCCATGTTTGTATAATTGAGTTAACTCCGTGTGTTGCTGCTAGCATACATAATACCTGACGTGGAAACGTTACTCGTGGATGTGGCTACAGAGCTAGTAGAAAGACAGTCGAACCCGGTGCATTTCTCCGTCTGAATGTGGTGCACTTTTGCTAAATGTTTAGACAAATTGCTCGTGTTACCGCCCTTACATGCTAAACTCTTATTGCACTTTTGGTAACGAGCATTGTCCACATCGAACAGGTAAAGTTTAACCACACCTCGGAGCGCGTTCTCTTCGCCATCTCCTCCGTGTGTGTGTGTTGCTGCATGTAGCAGCTGCTTGTGTGTAAACTGCCCCTCCCCCTCGCACACAGGCGGGGGAGAGATCTCTCGTCTGGATTGGAAAGATCTAAAATACTAAAAATAATCATAGACGCATTTTGCTGTCTTTTTGCATATTAGAAACGGAGTTGGCGACACTAAAACTGCAATATAATGTTTGTGTAGCAATGCAATATATATGACAGGGGTACTCAAACTTTTTTGTGAAAGGTCCACATGTGAATTTTATACAAGGTCAATGGTCCGGATCAATGCCAGTAAAGTCCCCCCCCCCCACCCCCGGAGCGGAGCAACGAAACTGAAATTAAGAAGCAGTTTCGGCACGCTATGCATGGGGCCCCCTTGAGGGGGTTTCCCGACATGTCGTTGCAGTAAATTAAAGGGTGTTTCATGTTGTCGTTGCTGTGGACCTTCTTAATCTTTTTTTATGTTTAAAAAAAAAAAATGGTTACGTTTATTCTGGTTTGTTTTGTGTTTGTATCCTTTATTTTAAATGTATTTATTTATTTATGTTTTGTGAGCTGAGCTGTGTGATTTTATATTTTAATGTATCTCTCTGTACAGCACTTTGGTCTGGAGGTTTTAAAGTGCTATATAAATAAAGTTGGATTGGATTGGATTAATCTACCTTATTTGGGGGCCCCCTTCTGGTCCAAGCACTTGCCTGTCGGTAAACGGCGCCCCTGTATACACACACACATTCAATACATACATACAGTATGATGGCTTGAACTAGTCGGAGAAATGGCACTGTTTGTCTGTAGCCAATGCCTTGAACCTCGGCAAAAATGGCATTAGAAGCATTAGAAAGTCAAGGTAAACCTGCGGTTAACTGCAATGCGTGTCACGCTCGCGCACACAAGTAAATATATATGCACGTTCATTCTCACAACGCGTCAGACACAAGAAAATATACATTAAAGGGGACCTATCATGCAAAATGCACTTTGTAATGTCTTTTATACATAAATATGTGTCCCCGGTGCGTCGGGGAACTCACGCAGCGTCAGAAAATAAAACGGGGGTACAACGAGCGGATACAGATTTGCTGCCGATCTGACGTCAAATCGGCAGCGGACCCACAGAAAATTGCTATCAGAAACAATGCCTGACGTGTTTTGGACGTAATCTCGTCTTTGTTTACATTAGCAAGCCTCGCTAACACTCAGAGCTAACCTGTACTGTGTAGAGCACATGTGTTTAAAAAGCAGGAAATAAAAAAAGAACTCACCTTGTGATAAACCCGCAAGAGAAAAAGCATGAGCTCCATACTGTTTCAGAAATAATCTTTGATGTGGTTTAGAACAGGATGGCGTTTTATCACAGCAGAATTTAACTTTATCTCCGGTAGAATTCTGATCAGGCATTAGCTCCGCCTACTCTTTTTTTTTTTTTCAAGCTAAGGACCCAAAATCCGCGTTTCTCTAACAGGGCTGCAAAAGAGGGGTATGAGCAGTATGAGGCATGGCTGCAATGGGTGAACTGTTTGGTATTTTAAGCAAAAAACTTCACAGACATACCTATACATGTTTTGTATAGGTATGGCCCTACAATATATTTTTCCAATATAGCATAATAGGTCCACTTTAATTTACGTCAGAATCATCGTTTTTTTTTTTTTTTTTTTTATCATTTTTTTTTTTTTTTATAATGGGACACAGGGTTCGGTCCGGATTGATTTGCAGTTCGGTCCGGATCCGGACCTTGGTCCGGAGTTTGAGAAGCCCTGGTGTACACGCTTCACTGCAGACCTCAAGAAGAAATAAGACTTTCATTCACTCACGGCAAAAATTACTTTACTTACTAATTTACTCACGGTAAAAAAAATGCACTCCCTCTTCCATTGTCATGAAGGTGGAATCTAACTATATCCAGAATAAGTTTTATTGGATCCAGGCTAGAAACATGTTTATTTCTGCTGTAAAGTTGGGCATTTTAACATGGGGGTCTATGGGAATTGCTCCTTTCTGCATCCATCCCCTGTTGGCCACTAGAGGAACTGCAGTTTGTGGCACTTCCTTCTGGGCTTCCCGGCTCTGCGCTATAACGCGCTGATTGGCTGTGGGTGGGCCAGACGTGCATGTGGGTGGGCCCAGGTCCACCCGGGCCCACCCACAGCTACGCCACTGGTGTAAAGACCTCAGAACTGGAGTGATCCACTTTCTTAGTGTCAGTGAGGACTCGAGCAGCAGCGTTCTGAATTAGTTGCAGCTTTCTGATTTTTCAGTGAGACCTGCAAAGACACCATTACAGTAGTCGAGTCTACTGAAGATAAAAGCATGGACAAGTTTTTCCAAATCCTGCTGTGACATTAGTCTTTTAATCCTAGATATATTCTTTAGGTAATAGTAGGCTGAATTAGTAATTGCTTTAATTTGACTGTTGAAACTCAGGTCAGAGTCCATGACTAGATTTCTGGCTTTATCTGTTGTTCTGAACATTGCAGACTGAAGCTCAGCGCTGACTTTTATTCCTTCCTCCTTAGGGATATACAGTATATACTGTATATATATATATATATTAGGGCTGTCAAGTTAACGCGTTAATAACAAAAAAAAATTAACGCCACTAATTATTTTAACGCGATTAACGCATGTGTATTTTTTGTCCTCGGCCACCCGTAGTTTCAGAGCGCATCGAGTTTAAAATACCATTTACAAGCTGATGCTGACAGCCCCGCTCCTGCCGCCCGCTTGAGGCAGACCTGAAGTTACCTACTGTAACTCCAGCTTCTATGAGTATTGGCGTAGCCCTCTAAGGCTATCGCTATTGGGTAATCCTCTGCGCAACCTCGCAGCACTGAAACACTTGTAGTCCACGCCCACCCGCAAGGTGGGCCCCACCCTCGGGCTCCCTTCCGGTATAAATAGGAAGGAGGCCCGACAATCTGCTCCCACACAAAAAAACTTTTCTTCAGCTATTCGTGGAGCCAGTGGGGCCCAGAACTTAGAGGGCTACGCCAATACTCATAGAAGCTGGAGTTACAGTAGGTAACTTCAGTTCTATTTCGTATATGGCTCCGCCCTCTAAGGCTATCGCTATTGGGTTAATGGCGAAGCAAGATGTAGTCTGCGCCCCACTGGGTCCCCCCGGTACTGGAAGCACAGACACACCTGCTCAGATAATAACCCATGCCTATTGCGCCATGCGAATGGCGCATCACAGTCCCTGGAATATAGCATAACATGAATATTTACCATGAGGGGACGCAGGCTGGGAACAATACATACCCGCCGCTGTGATAAGTAGAGACGAAGGTCACACTTTGCCCAGCGACAAAAAGAGGGGGAACACGGGCAGCTCTCTGCGTGCAGACAGGAGAGCGCACAGCTGGATCCCTGACATCACTCACTCTGACAAGACACTCCGTACAAAATGTGTCAGAGGAAACAAGGAAACATCCCTCTCATAAGAGGGGAAAAGGGCCGCTCTTCGTGTGCCGAGAGGCAGGAGAGAGGCGCACAGCTGGATCCCTGACGTCACTCACTCTGACAGGACACTCAGCACAGGGTGTGTCAGAGAGGAATGGGAGACATCCTTCAAATAAATTGAATAAATGAACAGGGGGAAGACCAAGATGCAGCAGTGCAAATGTCTTCCACTGACATTCCTCCGTGCAAAGCCGTGGAGGAGGAAATTCCTCTGGTGGAGTGCGCACTGATGTTCTCCGGGGGATCCGCCCCAGAGGAGACATATGCCTGTGACACAGCCTCACACAGCCAGTGTGACAGCCGTTGTGCAGACAGAGGCTGCCCGATCGAGCGCTCTCTGTAATGCACAAACAGGCGCTGAGAACGGCGCAAGGCAGCCGTGCGCGCCACATAGCAGGCCAGCGCGCGCACCGGACAGAGGAGATGAGACGTGGCTTCTTCCTCCGACTTGTGAGGAGGGGGAAAGAAGCCATCCAGGGTGATCACTCTTGACTTAAAAGAGCTTGTGATGACCTTTGGCATAAAAGCCGGGTTAGGGCGTAAAACAGCTGAACTGCCACTCCTTGGATCCGGAGGCATGACAGAGCCACAGAGAGAGCAGACAAATCACTCACCCTTTTCGCTGATGTTAGAGCCAAAAGTAGTACTACTTTGGCTGATAACAGTTTAAGGGGAACCTGAGCTAACGGTTCAAATGGGGCTTTGCTTAGTGCGCGTAACACTAAAGCCAAATCACACTGAGGCGCCAGTGCGCGTGACACAGGCCTGAGTCTCCGTACTCCTCGCAGAAAACGTTTCGTCAGGGGGTGACTAAACACCGTCCCGACCCCGAAACCTACGCAACAAGATGATATGGCAGCGGCATATACCTTGATTGTGTTGAAAGCCAAATTCCTGTCCAGCAACAGCTGGAGGAATGACAGCACGTGAGGCAGGGGGCACGTAATGGGGTCCAGGCTTTTCGCCACACACCAACGCTGGAAAGCTGTCCACTTGGCTGTGTATAGGACGCTCTGGTAGACGCTGCCCTTGCTCCCTAAATGGTACGTACAACATCTTGAGAGAGGCCCAGCCCCTCTAAATGTTCACGTTCAGGGGCCACATTATTGCCTTGTTGAAAACTGACCGATCGAGGATGGGTCACACTCCCCCTGTCTTTTTCGGGATAAGAAAATAGCGGGAGTAATACCCCTGATTTTCTTCCCCTTGAGGTACCCTGGAAATAGTCTCTTTCAACAGGAGTTCCCGCAGCTCTGACTGGAGCGCAAGACACTGTTCCTGGGATGACAGGAGTGTTTCCTGTATCCCCTTGAACTGTGGGGGGGAGAGGCGAACTGCAGGGTGCACCCTCTGCTGATCAGCCTGCTCATCCGTCTGTCCATCAGACACACGCGCTGCCACTCTGAGAAACACTCTGAGAGCGGGCGCACATGCTCGAGATGTGTTGTGGTCGTCATGGCGACGAGCCACGTCAGAGCCCTCGCCGCCGCTGCCCGTGAGGCAACCCAAGGTGGGCTTAGAGCGAAAGGGCTGTGAGGGAGCCTCCACACGCTGCGTTTCGCTTATTAAGACCGTGTGTAGGAGGCGTATCTCCGACAGAGGAATGCCGCGAGCTCTGCGGTTTATTAACCGATAGGTTAAAACCAGCAGACTTCTGCAGCGAGCCCTGCTGCCTACTAATCAACAGATTGGTGGCAGCTGGCTTAGTTAGCGAACTCTGCAGTTTTTCAGAAGCTGCGCTGAGCGTACTCCGCCCTGGCGATTGATGTAGGCTGCTGCGGCTTTGTTGTCTGTGCGAATCAACACATGCTGATTCCGCAGCAACGGGGCAAAATGCTGGATTACTCTCCGTACGGAGAGCAATTCCAGCACGTTTATGTGGAGGGACATGTGAGCCGGCCACTGTCCCCCCACTGCCTGCGACATACACGTTCCTCCCCACCCTGAGAGAGATGCGTCTGTGAACACCGAGATGTGTGACGTAACTGCCCAGGGGCACACCCGCTGACAGCACGTGGGGACTTTTCCAATAGGTTAAGTCTGAACCCACGGAAGGAGGGATGGCCACCATGCGCCTCTTCTGTCGCACGGGGTCGATGCGCAGGCGAATAAACCACCTCTGGAGTATCCTCATGTGAAGGAGACCCAGGGGGATCACCACGTGACCAGCTGCCATCATGCCCAGCAGCTGCATCACGGAGAGGGCTGTCACCACGCTGCGAGGTGTGACGCGTCGGAGAAGAGCTGTCAGTGCCTCCACTCTCTGCTGTGAGAGTCGCGCTCTCATGCGGGCTGAGTTCAATTCCACACCCAGGTAAACAATACTCTGGGAGGGAAGAGGGCGGCTCTTCTTCCAGTTTATTATGAAACCCAGCTTTGACAGATGTGAAACGAGCTGTACCGTCTGTAAAGCAACTTCCTCCCTGGAGCGAGCCAGCAACAGCAGGTCGTCCAGGTAAAATAGTACTCTCCTCCCTCCTCTGTGTAGCGGCTGCAGCGCCGTCTCTACCCACTTTGAAAAGGTGCGAGGAGCCAGGGAATAACCGAACAGCAGACGGTTGTACTGGTACGATATTCCCTGGAATGAGAAACGCAGGAATTTCCTGCGTTTCGGGATGATGGGTACGTGGAAGTAAGCATCCTTCAGGTCTATAGAGGTGCCAGTCCCCTGGTGAACACACTCCAGCACCTGTTTGATCGTCAGCATGTGAAAAGGCCTTTTCATTATTGCCTTGTTGAAAACTGACTGATCGAGGATGGGTCTCACTCCCCCTGTCTTTTTCGGGATAAGAAAATAGCGGGAGTAATACCCCTGATTTTCTTCCCCTTGAGGAACCCTGGAAATAGCCTCTTTCAACAGGAGTTCCCGCAGCTCTGACTGGAGCGCAAGACACTGTTCCTGGGATGACAGGAGTGTTTCCTGTATCCCCTTGAACTGTGGGGGGGAGAGGCGAACTGCAGGGTGCACCCTCTGCTGATCAGCCTGTTCATCCGTCTGTCCATCAGACACACGCGCTGCCACTCTGAGAAACACTCTGAGAGCGGGCGCACATGCTCGAGATGTGTTGTGGTCGTCATGGCGACGAGCCACGTCAGAGCCCTCGCCGCCGCTGCCCGTGAGGCAACCCAAGGTGGGCCTGGAGCGAAAGGGCTGTGAGGGAGCCTCCACACGCTGCGTTTCACTCCGGCTCTCATCATGAGGTGTGTACACACTCAGGGGATGAGTGGAGGTGTGTGCAGTGACGTCCACATGAGGCGTCATAACTGCTCTCATGGGCTTATTATGACCGTGTGTAGGAGGCGTATCTCGGACAGAGGAATGCCGCGAGCTCTGCGGTTTATTAACCGATAGGTTAAAACCAGCAGACTTCTGCAGCGAGCCCTGCTGCCTACTAATCAACAGATTGGTGGCAGCTGGCTTAGTTAGCGAACTCTGCAGTTTATTAACCGATAGATTAAAAACTGCAGGTTTTTTCAACGAGCCCTGCTGGCTACTAACCGATAGGTTATAGGCAGCTGGTAGAGTGGGGGATATGTGAGAAACACTTGATACTGATGCCTCAGACAACAAGTTGGAAAATGAACCCATTTCATTTATCTCACAACCCCCCCCAACACGTCAGAAGCAGCTTTGCTTCCTCGGAGGCTCTCGCGGAGCAGACCAGGAGCAGGAGTGCCTCACTCCCCGTTGACTCACCGCCGGAAGACCCCTCTGTCTCTGGGGTGGCGGGGGAGCGGAGACGCGGGGCGGAGCCCCTGCCGCCGCCGACGGGTAGGGGTGCAACAACTAATCGACTTAATCGATTAAAATCGATGACCAAATTAGTTGCCAACTAATTCAGTCGTCGATTCGTTGGTGACGTCATCACGTGTGTTTCACAGGCAGTTCAGCTCCAACGTTATCGTTTTTTTATCGGTACAGGAGACATTTAAAAAAGATATGTCATATGTATTATTGCTACATAAACATTATATCGCAGTCTTAGTGTCGCCAACTCCGTTTATAATATGCAATAAGACTAAAAAATGCGTCTATGATGTATTTTCGATCTTTCCAATCCAGACGAGGGATCTCTCTCCCCCGTCTGTGTGCGAGGGGGCGGGGCAGTTCACACACACGCAGCTGCTACATGAAGCAACACACACACGGAGGAGATGGCGGAGAGAACGCGCTCCGAGGTGTGGTTAAACTTTACCCGTCTCGATATGGACAATGCTCGTTACCAAAAGTGCAATAAGAGTTTAGCATGTAAGGGCGGTAACACGAGCAATTTGTCGAAACATTTAGCAAAAGTGCACCACATCCAGACGGAGAAATGCACCGACTGTCTTTCTAGTACAGCGGTTCTCAAACTGTGGTCCGCGGACCACTGGTGGTCCGCGAGGGTACTGCAGGTGGTCCGTGGAAAAAAGCTAAATAAAATCCACTTTTTATTATCAAGGATTTTCGGGGACCTGAAGACACATTTTGAGTTGTATACACTGTTGGAAAGAGGCGATTCCTAGCTTTCTAATGATATCAGGCAGTGGGGTAGTGGTCGTTGGGCTCATCGGACATTTTTGAGAGAAAATATCTAATGTCCGAGTGCAAGTGAATGCACCACAAGACACGAGCCTTGTAACCCCTCCCCCGGCCCTGGCGCGAGCGTGGAAATATGATTGGCGAACAATATTGTGGCTTTCCAAGTTAACATTGATTGATATGACTGCGATTAAATCAGCATATACTTCTGCCAGGGGATGCCACCCCTCAAAATCTCCTGCCATCCTCTTGCCACCCCATGAATATTTTTCTAGATCCACCCCTGAGTAGGCTATATTTTCGTTTCGTTTATTTAATAAGTTAATTTGTTTTTTGTTTGTTTTGAGATTTAAATAGATTTTGAAAGTGGAGATAGAGAGAGAGAGAAGCAGCGCTGTCTGCTTAGTTGCAATACTGTAGCTCAAGCCTTTATGCAACTTAGGCCTATACATTGTTTATGTTACTTATATGCCTGTGTGTCCATGGTTTTGAGTCTGTGTGTGTGTGTGTGTGTGTGTGTGTGTGTGTGTGTGTGTGTGTGTGTGTGTGTGTGTGTGTGTGTGTGTGTGTGTGTGTGTGTGTGTGTGTGTGTGTGTGTGTGTGTGTGTGTGTGTGTGTGTGTGTGTGTGTGTGTGTGTGTTGAGCGCAGCGCCGTCTGCTTTTTGCAGTACAGTAACTAAAGTAGGAGCATACCGGTAGTTTTTTGTAGACCTGTCTGCCCGTTTTGTGAGTGCACTGCGCGCGTGCGCACTTGTGGCATTGTTTGGGATGACCTAATTAAAATACCGTCCGCCGTCCTCTTTGAGACACATACACAACGCAGACAGACACCGGTCACAAAAGTATCAAATAGGCTTACATTTACTTTTGATTGTCTATAATTAACTATAAAAAAAATATCGGCGTTTTAACACTACGTTTATGTACTTATTTTTACGGTTTGCATATGAGGTGGTCCGCGAAAATCCTTGATAATAAATAGTGGTCCGCATAAACAAAAAGTTTGAGAACCCCTGTTCTAGTAGTTCTGTAGCCCCATCCACGAGTAACGTTTCCACGTCAGGTGTTATGTATGCTAGCAGCAACACACGGAGTTAACTCAATTATACAAACATGGTTAATGATTAGAGGTAACTGAGTTATTTAGTTTGTTAAAGTTTCAGCTATTCTGTTTACAGTTCTGTCATCACATTATTTAATACGGTTTGTTAAAACATTGTTGTTTCTTTTGATGTGAAATATTATGTATTTAATTTAAATAAAAAGCAATGTTAATTTTATTCACAATTTGTTTAGTTAGTTTACCTCATTTTGTTCTTCCAAAAGAACCGATGAGAGTACCGTTAAAAGACCGGATCGATAAGCGGTATCGATAAAAGTAGTAGTACAGTTAAAACCTTAACGATCCGAATAATCGATTAATCGTTTCATTAATCGATAGATTAATCGATTATCAAATTAGTCGTTTGTTGCAGCCCTACCGACGGGCGAGCCTGACGCCGCGGCTGCGGTTGCTGTGTGCATCTCTCCGCCTGCCGCTGTGGCCGGGTTGGACGCTGCGGCTGCTGCGGCTGCTGCGGGCGTTGGTGCCGCTGTGGCCGCCCCGCAGGCTGGAGCCAGCTAACGTCCTGGCGGATGTCGTCCGCCTGTTCTGCAGCCGCCTTCATGGACTCCACCATGGCGTGGAACTGGGGTCCGAACAGCCCGTCCGGGCTGATTGGAGCACCCAGTAGCACCTTCCTGGCCGTCTCCGTAACAGACGCCTGTTGCAGCCAGAGGTGGCGCTGAATCTGCGTCACCCACGCGGCGATCCTTGCCTGGGAGACAGCAACGGACGCGCACAGTGTGAGCGCCATGCTGGCCGCCTTGCTGATCTCCACCGCGGCCAAGGTGGTGGACCGCTCCACCAGCGTCACCACCGAGTTGGAGAGCAGCGCGATGTTGTTCGCCGCCGCCGACACCTGAAAGGCACACTGGTGCACCCGGTCGGCCTGGCGGGCGACATACTTACCTCCTGATGGCGGGAAAGCGTGGCCAGATCGGATCACTCCTGACCGTCTGCACCCCCTGAGCTAGGGGAACGGGGAGACCTCTGCAGTTCCCCCAGGATGCCACCTATCGCCGGCAGCGTGATGACGGAGAAGGGGGCCGCGTGCTCGGCCGTCAAGCCGGCACCCTGCTCCGACTCTGTCTCCCCCGTCCGGGGGAGAAGAGGGAGGGGAGAACTGCACGGTGAACCGTGGAGGGAGGTGGGGTAGGAGTCGTCCGACTCCTGCCCGGCACTCGGCTCCAGGGACATGAGGCTGCCGCCCACAGGCTCGAAAGCCTGGACGGGCCAATCGTCCTCCTCGGCCGCAGCAGCGAGAGCGTCCGCTCTGCGCTTCCTGTCGTCCGAGGGGAGACGGGCACAGTGGGTGCATGCGACCTGCTGGCTGAGAGCCTCGTACGCGTGCTCTGACCCCAGGCAGGATTCGCATGACGTGTGCTGGTCGTAGCTCATGATATACCAAAGCCACATGAGGGACAATCTCTCACACAGTTGGTACTCATGTTTGCTAATCGAAGTGTCTCTTGTGCTTCAGTATTTTACGGGGTGCTGAAGAAAAAGAGGGAGCAGATTGTCGGGCCTCCTTCCTATTTATACCGGAAGGGAGCCCGAGGGTGGGGCCCACCTTGCGGGTGGGCGTGGACTACAAGTGTTTCAGTGCTGCGCGGTTGCGCAGGGGATTACCCAATAGCGATAGCC
Source organism: Dissostichus eleginoides (assembly GCA_031216635.1). Lineage (NCBI taxonomy): Eukaryota > Metazoa > Chordata > Actinopteri > Perciformes > Nototheniidae > Dissostichus > Dissostichus eleginoides. The sequence goes on from CM062280.1 coordinate 1,000,220, forward strand.
TTAGAGGGCGGAGCCATATACGAAATAGAACACACTTCCACGCTCACCGGCAGGCCCGGACTGGCCATCGGGAGGACCGGGAGGGTGTGTGTATGTGTGGCGCGAGCGAGCGAGAGAGAACGTGTACACCTTACGTGTATTGTTGTTGTTAGCATCTGGTGCTAGCTAGCTGCGCTAACGGATATAAGGAGCTGTTTCATGAAAACAGAGGAGCGACATTTCGCCGACAACTGCGCCGAGCACTTGACTTTATGCAGGTAGCCAGACAGTGGGACATTGTATGAAAAGTCAGCACACTCAGCACGGATAGTGCGCGCAACATGATTGCAGCGTCCAGGCAGCTCCCGTTCGAGCATATGCCTTGAGTTGCACATAGCTCCAACGATCCATCAGTGTCTCTCCACGCACACGCACACGCACACGCAATATTGTATTATTGTATTGTATGAGAGAGGTTCCAGGTTGAATTGAGGCGAATATTTGTAATGTTCAGAGGTTGTTGTGTTTCATATTCATGAGAATATTTGTCATTGTTCAAATGATAATAAACAAACATTTGCATAAAGCATATTTGTCCACTCATATGTTGATAAGAGTATTAAAAACTTGAAAGATATCCCTCTAAGGTACATTTAGAACAGACAAAAAATGTGCGATTAATTTGCGATTAATCGCGATTAACTATGGACAATCATGCGATTAATCGCGATTAAATATTTTAATCGACTGACAGCCCTAATATATATATATATATATATATATATATATATATATACTATATTACCACTCTATAATCAGTTATCCAAAAATATATTGAAAACATATATTTAAAAAATATATAATACAAATGTGGTTTTATTCAGAGGCAAGACAAGATTATTAAGAAAGAAGACTACTTCTAATGATTCCCACAGTGGTACACTTTGTAGTGTCCCATCAAATATGCTAAGTTTGGTCATGTTTGTGATTGTCATGTTCGTGTTAGTTTAGTTTATGTTCCACTTCCTGTTTTATTTTGTACTCACCATGTCTCATTCCAGGTCCCGTTATTTCCTGCCTTGGTTCTTTTTCCCGCCATCGTCAGCATCTGCCCCGCCCCTTATTGTTTCCACCTGTTCCCACTTACCTCATGTATATATTCTCCTGTCTCCCCTTGTTAGTTGTCGGTTCGTATTGTTTGTTCGTTCCATGAAGCCAGATCCAAGCCATCATTTAAAGGACTCAGTGTTTTGCCTTTTATCATCCATTGTGAGCACTTTACTTTTGACAGTTTGTTATATCCTCTGGAAGAGTGATTTTGTTTTTGCAAAGTAAAGATTATTTTCTTCAAACCTTTTTTGTCTCTGGGTTGTGCATTTGAGTCCTCATACTATTGAGTCAAGATTCCTAACAGAACGAACCGACCAGTATCGACTCAGCCAACCCCAAGACGCTCCAGACCGCCCTGTCCGCACAGGGAAACGCCATCCATCAGCACCAGGAGCAGCTAAAGAACATTAGCCATGGAGTGAAAGACCTTACAGAACGCCAGGAGGTATTCCAAACCTCTGTCACCTCACAGGTGAACCATCTGGCAGCACAGCTCCACGGAGTTCTCACTCATCTAGAGGCAACTTCCACAGCTCCGATTCCTGCTCTGCCACCTGATGCCAATCCTGCTGTTAATCAGGCCGAGGTCAGTGCTTCTCCTGTCCCACTGCAGTTGGCATCACCAGAGAAGTATTCAGGTGAATCTGACAACTGCAGAACCTTCCTAGTCCAGTGTGACCTGCATTACAAACTTAACCCAGCCGCGTTTGTGTCAGATGAGGCTAAAATAGCATTCATGGTCTCCCATTTAACCGGCAGAGCTGCCGCATGGGCCACTGCGAAGTGGTCAAGAAACTCTAGCATATGTAGATCTTTCATAGCATTCAAAGACACTATGAGCCGGATTTTTGATCTTACCTCACCTGCCGGTGACGCCACCCGTGTACTCATGCAGCTCAAACAGCACCCAAGGCCAGTATTAGATTATGCCATAGAGTTCCGTACCATAGCCATAGACAGTGGCTGGAACACCCCAGCATTAATAGACGCCTTCCGGAATGGACTCTCTGAAACCATTAAAGACCACCTGGCTCCACTAGAACTACCACAAGACCTTGAATCTCTGATTTCCATGTCTATCCGAGTTGATAATCGCCTCAGAGAAAGAGAGAGAGAACTGCGCCGAACTGCAACAAGACATCCCAGCCACCAGGGGCGCTCTCTGGGTAGGCAGCCTTCATGGGACCCCTTGTTTCACTCTTCATCAGACCCAGCAGGAACAGCCCCATCACACGCACCGGAGGAGCCAATGCAGCTCGGGAGAACAAGGATTTCTCCAGAGGAAAGACGGCGCCGCCTGCAGGAGGGATGCTGCTTTTACTGTGGCCAATCGGGTCACCAGCAGGCGACATGCCCGGGAAAAGGGCATGCTCACCAACCATGAGGAGGGCGCTGGTGAGCAAGAATTCCTCTGACTATCCTCCTCGCACACTCACCCAGGTTAAAGTCACAGCTAACAGTCAGACACATACTCTGGGGGCGCTAATTGACTCTGGGGCTGATGAAAGCCTCATAGGCTGGGGTTTAGCTAAACGCCTTAATATTAAGACTGTCCCTCTCAAGCATCCCGTCAATGCCAGCGCCCTAGACGGCAGACTAATGTGTAAAGTAACTGATTGTACAGAACCCATTCATGTGACAATTGATAATAATCATGTGGAAATAATGCAGTTTCATCTATTCAATTCAGCACAGCATCTGCTGATTTTGGGATTTCCTTGGTTAAAAACACATAACCCACATATTGATTGGTGTTCAGGACAAATTAAGGGATGGGGAGGGAATTGTGAACAGACCTTTGAGTCCGGCTATTTTCCCCACCATGCTGTCACCAAAGCCCCAGTAACCCAACTCAGCTCAGAGACCATATCCTGTAGAGCCCCACAAACTGTTGCAGTTTCTGATAGAAGCTCAGATTTTCCTGACCTTTCCAAGGTCCCCTCATGCTACCATGACATTAAAGACATTAATAAAACCAAAGCTCTGTCACTGCCCCCTCATCGTCCTTTTGACTGTGCCATCTACCTGCTGCCTGGCGCACCCATCCCTATGGGGCGCTTATACTCCATCTCGGGACCGGAGCGGGCGGCCATGGAGGATTACATCTCCTCCTCGTTGAAAGCGGGGATAATCCGTCCCTCTTCTTCACCTGCTGGTGAAGGATTCTTCTTTGTGGGTAAGAAGGATGGGTCGCTCAGGCCATGCATTGACTACAGCCCATTGAACAAAATAACTGTTAAGAACCGCCACCCACTCCCGCTGATGTCTTCAGCATTTGAACTGCTTCAAACAGCTAAAGTTTTTACCAAACTCGATCTTAGGAATGCCTACCACCTCGTCAGGATTAGAGAGGGAGACGAGTGGAAAACGGGGTTCAACACCCCAAGCGGACATTATGAATATCGGGTCATGCCTTTTGGACTATGTAATGCTCCTGCTGTATTTCAGGCTATGGTAAATAATATTTTGAGAGAGTATTTGAATGTTTCTGTTTTCGTGTATCTGGACGATATTTAGATTTTCTCCCCAGATAGTCAGTCTCATGTCATGCATGTCTGCCAAGTTCTCCAGAAGCTTCTTGAGAATCAGTTGTATGTGAAAGCTGAAAAGTGCGACTTCCATGCAACCACTGTCTCCTTCCTGGGCTACATTGTCACCGCCAATCAGGTCCAGATGGATCCATCCAAGGTCAGTGCGGTGACCAACTGGCCCACTCCTGATAGCAGCAAAAGAGTCCAACAATTCCTGGGGTTTGCCAACTTTTACCGGAAGTTTATACGCAATTTCAGTTCTGTAGCCGCACCTTTGCATGCTCTCACCTCCTCTAAGGTTTCTTTTCAGTGGACCCCCCAGGCCGAGTCCGCCTTCCAGTGCCTCAAGAAAAGATTCACCACGGCACCTGTACTCACTGTTCCGGACCCCCAGAGACAGTTTGTGGTTAAGGTTGACGCATCCAACGAGGGCATAGGGGCTGTGTTGTCCCAGAGGTCCGCCGAGGATAACAGGATGCACCCCTGTGCCTATCTATCGCGTAAGTTGACCTCAGCTGAAAGAAATTATGATGTGGGGAACAAGGAGTTACTAGCTGTCAAAGCAGCATTGGAGGAGTGGAGACACTGGCTAGAAGGGGCGGAGCAACCGTTTCTTGTTTGGACGGACCACAAGAATTTAGAATATGTTAGGAGACTAACATATTCAAGAGACTAAATTCACGTCAGGCCCGGTGGACCCTGTTCTTCAGCAGATTTAACTTTACGTTATCTTTTCGGCCCAGTACACAAAACCGTAAGCCAGACGCACTGTCTAGTCTCTATGAGCCTGAACCTAATGCCAAGGAACCAGTATCAATCCTTCCACTAAACTGTGTGGTTGGGTCGGTAACTTGGCAGATAGAAACAGATGTGAAGCAGAGCAGGCGAATGTTGTGAGCCCGGCACCTAGCGAGTGTCCAGGCAACCGTTTGTTTGTCCCTGTGTCTTTACGCTCTCAGGTAATCCACTGGGCTCACACGTCCAAACTCACATCCGGGCGTCCGACGAACAATGTTTGCCATAAAGCAGCGGTTCTGGTGGCCGGCCATGAAAAAAGAGGTCTCGGAGTACGTGGCGGCCTGTCCAGTGTGTGCCCGGAATAAGACCTCGTCCCAGGCCCAGATGGGTCTGCTCCAGCCCCTCCCAGTGCCTCAGCGACCATGGTTGCACATCTCCATGGACTTTGTGACTGGACTACCGCCCTCCAAAAGTAACACTACCGTCCTGACGGTGGTAGACCGTTTCTCAAAGATGGCACATTTCATTCCTCTGCTCAAACTTCCCTCTGCCAAGAAGACGGCAGAGGTCATGTTAACTCACGTGTTCAGAATCCATGGTTTCCCCAGTGACATAGTTTCCGACAGAGGACCACAGTTCATTTCCAACTTCTGGCAGGAGTTTTGCCAGCTCCTCTGCGCCACTGTCAGCTTATCTTCCGGTTATCACCCGCAGTCCAACGGTCAGACAGAGCGCCTGAACCAAGACCTCGAAACATGCCTCAGGTGCCTCGTGTCCCAGAAGCAGACCACTTGGAGCGATCACCTTACCTGGATAGAGTACGCCCACAACACTCTCCCCTCGGCTGCCACGGGTCTTTCCCCTTTCCAGTGTGCAAACAGGTACCAGCCTCCTCTCTTCCCTGCGAATGAGGAAGAAATCAAGGTTCCATCCGCTCACGCCATGGTCCGACGCTGTCGGCGGGTTTGGCCGGTGCTCGGCAGGCGCTACTCCGTACCTCGGCCCGGATGAAGTCAGCGGCGGATCGCCACTGGTGTGCGGCCCCCCTCTACAGGCCGGGCCAGAAAGACTGGCTCTCCACCAAGGATCTACCCCTACACGTTCACTCCAAGAAGTTGGCACCGAGGTTTGTGGGCCCTTTCCCAATTTCAAGAGTCATTAACCCTGTCTCTGTGCGCCTCAAACTCCCCAGGTCTTTGAGGGTCCATCCCACGTTTCATGTGAGCAAACTCAAGCCAGTTCGAGAGAGCACTCTGGTTCCCACCTCCAAGCCCCCTCCACCACCCCGGATCATTGAAGGCGGCCCGGTGTACACAGTCAGGAAACTTCTGGCGGTCCGCAAACGGGGCCAAGGACGACAATTCTTGGTCGATTGGGAGGGTTACGGCACTGAGGAGCGTTGCTGGGTCTCCTCGACTTTCGTTGTGGACAAGACACTCATCAGTGGCTTCTATGCTCGTCACCCTGAGCAGCCTGGGCCGTCGGGAGTCGGCCCTAGAAGGGGGGGTACTGTAGTGTCCCGTCAAATATGTTAAGTTTTGTCATGTTTGTGATTGTCATGTTCATGTTAGTTAAGTTTATGTTCCACTTCCTGTTTTATTTTGTACTCACCATGTCTCATTCCAGGTCCCGTTATTTCCTGCCTTGGTTCTTTTTCCCGCCATCGTCAGCGTCTGCCCCGCCCCTTATTGTTTCCACCTGTTCCCACTTACCTCATGTATATATTCTCCTGTCTCCCCTTGTTAGTTGTCGGTTCGTATTGTTTTGTTCGTTCCATGAAGCCAGATCCAAGCCATCATTTAAAGGACTCAGTGTTTTGCCTTTTATCCTCCATTGTGAGCGCTTTACTTTTGACAGTTTGTTATATCCTCTGGAAAGGCCTCTACACACCGGCCCGACTTTGGGAGTCAGAGGCCGTCCGAAGCCGTCAGAGGCAGTCGGGCATTCGCGTCGCACTACTCAGGTTGGTGTGTCGTCTCTTTACGGCACATTTTCAACCCTCCCGCCCCCTCCCGCCGCCGATTCAACATGTTGAATCGGCGGCGGGAGGCCGCGGGAGGCCAAAGAACGTCGGGACAAATCAATCACTCTGATTGGCTGTTCAGCTTAGCGAATCAGTGCATCAGAAGTGAAGCGGAAGTGAGGGACCAAAACAAACGATAAGAAGGCACACACAGACGGCTAATCTTCCTCATTTTCATCTCACCCGGACGCAAGAGTTTCTTTTTTATCATGACGGCATGGAATGAAGAAAGTGAAGACCAACTGATCAGGCTGTGTTTGTTTGTTTATATTACTAAGTCTGTTCTTCTTCTCTCGGTGTATAAAACACAGTCTGTCTTCCGTTGTTGCCTCTTTTGAATGACGAATACACACTACCGCCGCCTGCTGGTAAGGAGAGTTATTGCCACTCGTCGGCTGAAGTATTTGCGGTGTGTTCGTAGGCGGGCGGCTTTATCCGACGAAGCCAACGAAGCCTGACGTAGCTGACGTAAAAGTCGGGACGCCTTCGGTAGTCGTTCTTTGGTCTCAGGTTGGTGTGTAGAGACCTGAAGAGTGATTTTGTTTTTGCAAAGTAAAGATTATTTTCTTCAAACCTTTTTTGTCTCTGGGTTGTGCATTTGAGTCCTCATACTATTGAGTCAAGATTCCTAACACAATTCTTCCACACCACTGTCCCTCGTAATTGTCTCACAGTATATTTATATATTACTACTTATGTACTACTTAACTATACTATTATAACATTGCACCTTATGCAACATTTAAATTCATCTTAATTAATTTGTGCCTTAACAGTCAACATTGTATTGAGTTTAAGTTTTGAGCGTAAAAAGAAAGTTAGTAGTTTGGGGAGAGATCTGCTGGTACGTTTTCAGCAACCAGCATCAAACTTTTACAGCTATACAGCAACTCAATTTTGGCACAGGTAAATTATGATTAAAATACAAGGCCTGCCTAAATGGATATAGCACTTAAATGGTGCAATTTATCAAATAAATATTGAACAATGAACCTAGAGTGAAAGGGATTTGGGGGAGTGTAATCTAGCATTTCAACCACTTTTATCTTGTAACATGATCTTTAAAGTTGCTTGTGTCTGAACTCTGTGTGTCACTGTCTGCAGCTCACAGTTGTTTTTAAAGAACACATGAGACAGCTGCTGCGCTGTTTCATCTAAAATTCACATCTGCTGTTTTTAGAGCAGCATAAGAGGCAACAACTAGCACAAGCAAATTCACGCTTACTATTTTTAGCTACACAAACAAGACAAGGATGTATAAAAATATACTTTATTATTGGAACAGATCCAAAAGTGCAACAGAAAAAAACTCACTCGTATGTTATTTTAGGGGTTTCAGGGAAAAGAACACAAAAATATGACACAGCTACAGAATTATAACACTGTGATAAACAAGTTGCATAAATTATAGTACAAAACTGTACACAGTCTTTGTCCATCCACTTTATAAATATACAGAACATTTTAGTAACACAAATTCTTTAGTCATGCTATTTGTCTTTAACATACTGTCAGAAATAAGTGTAATGTTTTAAATAATGTAAATAATGTAATTGTAAATAATGTCAAATATGATTTAAACACTGAACTAGATTGTTCAGCAGTCAGTGCAGGATATCATATCAAAGTCCAACTGAAATCAAATGGCTTATTTCTTGTGTGTTACAGCATACATACATTAACTTGTCTGCAAATCATTAGTCCTGTGTTCTCTACCTAAAACAAATCTGAAACCAAAACAAGACAAGAGGGGGGGGGGGGAGTGTGTGGGAAAGAAACTCCCTATGGAGGGAACACTTTTACACATCATTTACATGCACAAAAAATATATTTAACACACTACAGGAGAGGGAATTCCCCAAAAAGCACAATAGGGCTTCTTTAAAGTATATGGATTACATTTGATTTCAATTGGACCTTAAACACATCCCAACAATGTGTGTATTGTAATACTTTCAGAAATATGTACTGCATATATTTCAGGTGAACATGTCGCACAGGTGTGTAGCTACATTCCTGCAGCTGCACCTTGAGTCTCATGGCTGCTGTTCAGTAACAGTCAATGTAAAATCTTGTTATCTCAGATAGTGCTGTTGGAGTCTATATATTCATCTTTTAAGACCACAGTAACCCTTCTTTTATCGGACGTAATTATCTCGAGATAACAAACAATGGTCATACTGTGTTGTCAAAACTGTCCAGGCATTTAAAATCTGTTAAGATGGTGAACAACTTTGGACTTGATAAAATACTTTTAAAGGCATTATCTCAAGTTTACAGACACAATCAAGAAAATCAAGCTCTTGGCTCTCGTTTCATATTTAAATATCTATTCCTGCAGACATGTCTGCACATTATACTATGCAGTAGAATGCCAAACAACACGGCTGCATTATCCTGGTCTGTTCTTAGTAACAAAATCACATTTATCTTTAGGAACGTCAATTCATTTTTGATATATTGAAAAGGCAGAATAATGGCAGCTAAAAGGTCAATTTACCTAACGAGCTCAGCGATCTAGGTGTGAAACTGAGGTCACATCTGGTTGTGATGTTCGGAAATAGTAAACCCCAGTCTCTGTTCAAAGATGTTCTCTAGCATCAGATCATGTTTGTCCAACTGTCCACAACCCCTTGCAAAATTGCATTTTTGAACAGATGTGGCCAAATTTTGCCAAAATACAACAATGTTTCATGTGAAACTAGAAGGTGGAGCTTTGAGACTAGATGATTTTGTAGCAAATATTTATATTTGTCCTGAGCTTTTCTTTGATTCTGGAGTACCAACGCAAACGCTTGATACATCACCATCCACTGCTCTATGATGATTACTATATGTATTGATGCAGAGAAAAAGCTAATTTGTAGCATCTGAAATCTGTCCTTACATTTTTTTGTCAGTGCATCTGTCCTCTGAAATTACGTACCTTTTAAAGTAAGGCGGTTCATAAAGTCTTGCGACCTAAGAGCTGCACTTCAACTAAACAAAGGTGAAAGAAGAAAATGTTATCTTATTTTTACTGACCCATTACCTTAAGGCTGGATTACAGAAGGTTTGGCATAGTTGTAAGGTCCAGTCGGGTGTTATAATGGTGCAGTCCTGACCTATATGTCTGAATGAGTGTGTGCGTAATCACATATCGTTATCATAGTCTCCAATCATCCTCCGAGTGTTGGACGCCAGGAAGATGTCATTATCTTGCGGACATTCATGATGGCAGGAGCAGGTCTTAATAAACATCATCTTTTTGGTGAACGTTTCTCCCTCTGTACACTCAAACTCCACCTCGGCTGTGATGGTGGTGTGTGGCGTGCAGCAGCGATTGTCTGTGCAGACACCACAGAACTTTTGTTTGTACACCCTGGTGCTGGAGCAGCCCGACAGCTTGAAGCGAAACCCATGCTGGGCCTTTGGTGTCCGGATGCATTTCTTCCCCTTCTGTGGGACGGTCACATAATCAGATCTCGATGTCATGCATTAGCATCATCACAGAGTAAAAGTACTTCTTAATAGAGTGGTGCAGTGACACGTCCTAAAACCCGAAAGTAAGCTGCGCATGGGTTCCCTCGACAAAAAAGCAATGGGATTTCTCCATAGGATTTTGGAAAATAGCTCGAAATAAGGTCTGTGGAAAACGAACCTGTTTGATAAATGCACGTTTTGTTCAGCCGGATAATATCCACATGTCGACCCTACTTTTATAATTTTCTAATCATAAATCTATCGATCATAAATCTATCGATTAGAGGTTCGTTTTCCACAGACCTTATTTTGAGCTATTTTCCAAAATCCTATGGAGAAATCCCATTGCTTTTTTTGTCGAGGGAACCCATGCGCAGCTTACTTCCGGGTTTTAGGACACGTCACTGCACCACTCTATGTTAGTTGTGACTGTTGTGATTTAAAGTATATTATTAGATGGCTTACTTGAAAACTCAAATCTTTTCAATTTGGAAATTTCAGAGATGGATAATTTCTGACTTCTACTGCTAAGGAGAACACTGTTGTATTCCGTACGTTTGTGGAACATTTGCTATGATTGACCATGACATTCTCAGAAAATACTTGGGTAATTAGTAATGAAACAGAAATTACAAGATAGGCGCTTCTTATCAGGTATTGGCAACTCCTAATCCAACATTTTCTATTTTGTGACGCGGAGTACCTCAAGGTTCAGTTCTTGGTCCTTTTGGATTTTCTATGAACAGTATTATGCTGGTATTGGGATATCTCATACCTAGACATGATGTCAATGTTTACTTTGTTGCTGGCAAATCTTAGCTGCATCCCTGTTAATAGTGGAAAAAAATAAGCACCTTCTTGAATTGTTTTAAAGACATTCATCAGTATACATATTTATACTGTATTTCTTTACAAAACTGAGATCCTGATATTTACTACTAAAAACCTAGATTTCAGACTTTGTCCACTTTTCTAACTTGGATAACTCAACGTACATTATCAGAACGGTCCGTTTAATCTACAGTCAGCAGCCGACTGCCAAACGCTTTCTGGAGGTGATAGTTTGGTTTGTGAGTCCTGCTGTGACAGGGCAAATAGATTGGAACTCAGCCATGTACAACCTGAAATTGGTTCAGAATACGGAGCCTCCCTGTTATAATACCTTCATAAATATAGGCACAGCTAACCTTTACTTTTGAGCCGTAAATGGAGCCTGACAGAACTGCATAGTGAAAGATTACTAACCAAATCTAAAAGCTCATGGTGCCATTTTTTAGGGCACTTGGCCATCTGCCTGTGGAGACTAGGTTTGGGTCAGTTGTGTAATGTCAGATCAACTTAATAAGGGTTATTCACTGGAAGTTAATACTGGAGTATGTTTTTATCCTCAAACCCCACTGTTAATTGAAAGTAAACACACACCTTGATTTCTTTTCCCTGCTGGGTGTTGCAGGGCCGGACCATGCACATCCTGCTCTGCCTCTCCAGCTGGCACCGCTGGTTGTCGTTGGTTATGCGGGATGAGACGCCCATGTCGCAGGTGGCCGAGCACTCACTCCACTCTGTAGTCTGGACTATACAGTTATCTCTTGGACTCTCTGCCTGCGGTCCATTGGGAAACACCTGCCTGAAGAGTGGATCTGAAGAGGGTAAGGGGAGAATCTGAGAGGCTCCTAAAGAAGAAGGGTGATAAAGGAGAAGTGGGGGGGAATGATTAAAAAAGTCAATTGGTGATTGGTATTATTGTTTTTTCAAAAAGACGACTGCTCATGAGGAGGCATGGGTGTATTTTCAGGGTTGAATGTATCCCAAAAATTGAGAAAAAGATGAACAACATATGCAACAGTTGTGGGTCCAGAAAGTCATGAACGGAAGTAGCTTTAACACATAAATATATACATTGATTTATGCTGTTGATCTGTCTTTAGCTGTGGTTTGAGGTTTAAAATGGGATTATACCTATTTAATGACATTCTATGGTTAATAACCATGTTGTCTGGGTCAAGATCCCCAAATCACTTAAATTGATGATAAAGTACAAAAAGCCTACATAGGTAACATCTACTGGGGGGTGGGGGTTAGTGAATGTTACTGACTTAAAGAAAAACAACCCGTGGTCTAGAGTTGATCCCACATTGCATACAAGAATAAAACGCTGAATTTTGAAAGGCATCACTAATATCAATAACAAAAATCTCTGGTATAATTGGCAAGTGCAATTTTATAACATGTTGTATGATTGTTTTCTATGACATACAATACATTTTTCATGACATACTATTATGACATTTGTAAGAAATACTATAGTGTGACTATGATTTGTTGTAGTACTATAACCTTTACAATATTTCTACAAAAATATTTTTTTAAATATTTGTAAGGATGTTGGTTTCAATTGGCACACACTTAGACCAACTTGTAATTATTAGAATCACAAAATATCCTAAAAAGTATGAACCTGATCCTACATCTAGTTACGCTGGTTTGGGGGTTTAGCAGCTGAATCAGAATTAAAGCAAAAAGCTGAAATAATAATTGCTGGGCAACATACTGTCACGCCCTTCTATATATATATATACTTTTCTGTGTCTAACATGATTTATATATATTTAGTACTGTTTTTGGCATATTGTTCCACCATTTTGCCCCAGACTGATCTCCATTGTGCCCAGAGGAAAACTGTGAATGACTCGCACCTGATTTATCTTCTAGAGGAAACTCGGATATACCACAGAAATAAAAACTAGGAGCAGTTGATGTTACAAAGATGAGACTGACCGGCCAGCACTGACTGGTAGTGTTGGTCCGGTGGCGTCTGCGCACACACCCACTCCTCACAGCACCTCCCAGGGATGTGTATGCGCTGTGGGTACGGGCAGTCAGGGGAGGGCAGCAGGAAGTCACTGGCACACAGCGGAACACAGCCGATCTCTCCGTTCATACACACACAGCGGTGTTTACAGCTGGGCTCGAAGGACTCCCCGCTGCGGTACACCACCCCCCCCAGGTCACATGTCTGACCCTCCTGAGCTGGAGACAGAAAACAAATGATAAATACCACACAATATACAGCTTTAACTTATGGACAGGCAGAGGTAGGAAGTAAGTACATTTACTCAAGAACTGTACTTAAGTACAATTTAAGATACTTTTTCCATTTTATGCTACTTTGTACTTCTACTCCACTACAATTCAGAGGTAAATGGTGTACTTTTACTCCACTACATGTATTTAATACCTTTAGTTACTTTACAGATCTGGATGAATGATGTGAAATATAACAAAGTCTTAAATCAGAATTTAGTTCCACCTGGAGTAAATTCACACGCAACCCTGCAGTATACAAAGTCATTCAAACTAGCTGCACCTTTACCAGCTTTGAAACACTTTAATGATCAATATTTATAAAACATATCATATATATTATTCTGATAATACTGCTTATACTTTCGTAATTTTACTTGAGTAACATGAACACATGACTTTTACTTGTAAAAGAGTATTCCTACACTATGGTACTTTTACTTTTACTCAAGACCAACTATCACTTCTGCAGACAGGCTCTGGGAGTAATGGAATACATGTAACGGCATTACGTAATCAGAATCAAACAAAAGGTAACTGTATTCCCTTACAGTTACATACAAAAAGGCATAATCAGATGAATGAAATATTTAAAAAAATTGGGGATTATTTGTATCTAAACGAAGACTGGTTTTTTATGGCGGCGTGTGGCGCAGTGGATAGAGCGTTGGTGTTCGGATCAAGGGAGCACAGGTTCAAACCCCACTGCAGTCAGCATGTCATTGTGTCCCTGGGCAAGACACTTCACCCCAAATTGCTCCTGTGGGGATTGTCCACAGTATTGAGTATGTAAGTCGCTTTGGATAAAAGCGTCTAACATGTAATGTAATGTTTTCCTTTTTGGTTTTCATCATTTAATAGTGTGTGTGAGCTTAACTGTGTGTATTAAACCAGGGTAGTACCGGAGACCATAAACGGTTTTGAAAACTTCTGTCATGTAGTGATCATGTTCTCAATAAAACATCTTTGCTGATGTTTTTTCGAGTCTTCTGGCCAATCAGAATCAAGATTTTTGCCGGAAGTCCCCACGGAGAATAACTTTGCGGTAGAACTACTCTTTATACATCCATGGGTACAACTTCAGAATATGACCCCCCGTTTGATGATTGATAGGTCACAGAACAATGGGAGCTATCTACCCTTACCCACAATTTAAAGTAATTCACACAGACTATCTCCTCTTTGCTCTTCTCTCTGTGTGGAGCAGCAAGCAGTCAGAACAAAGTGAAAAACAAACAATGGCATAAAATATTATTAGAGTGCGTTTCTGATGCACTTCTCAGAAACACACTCAGAGCTTTACATTCCTACACGGACCCTCACTATTGTGGTAAGCGTGTTGTCACTTCCGGTTGTTGTTGTCACCTCCGGGCTATCCTGTGTGCCTGTTCTGCTGCTGAAAGCTTATATTATCTTAACTTAATCGATCGGTTTACAATTCTTGATCACGGCAGCTACCTGACGTTGTAATCACACGTTACTACAGCTTAAGCACACAACTTCTTCTCTTAGCGACTGTAACTCCACAGTTGCTACACCTTTCGAGGTTTGCTAACGGTAGCTACTTTAGCTTGATAGCTAGCCATGGCTCCTTCCCCACCCTCGGGTGCTATTTCCTGCTCTCTGTCTCATGTTTGGTTACTTCCCTACCTCCTTTACTGGTACCGATATACATGTGTTAAATGTAGTATAGTTGTTAGGTTGGAGGCGGGAATCATAGCCATAGAAGCCCGGCTCCGCATTTTAGAAAGTAACTCAGCTACAGTAAACCCATGTTAGTCGGTGCGGACCGGCAAGAGGTAGCTTACTAGCCGTCCCCCGCAACTCCCGAGCAGCAGGGAGACTGGGTGACTGTTCAGAAGGGCATTACAGGAGACCCACAGGTCCCCACCAACCCGTTCACGTATCTAACAATTTTCCCCACTCAGCGAGGCACCCGCTGAGGAGTCAACTCTGGTTATTGGTAGCTCTATTATGAGATACGTGAATTTAGAGACCAAAGCCTCCACAGTCACATGCATTCCGGGGGCCAGAGCGGGCGACGTTGAGGCGCATCTTAAACTGCTGGCTAAAAATAAACGTAAATACAGTAGGATTGTTATTCACGTCGGTGGTAATGATGTTCGTTTACGCCAATCAGAATGCACTAAAGTTAATGTGGCGTCGGTGTGTAGATATGCTAAAACAATGTCGGACACCGTAATTTTCTCTGGTCCCCTCCCCAATCTGATCAATGACGACATGTATAGCCGCATATCATCATTTCAGCGCTGGTTGTCTTGGTGGTGCCCAGCAAACGATGTGGGCTTCGTAAATAATTGGACAGCCTTCTGGGGAAAACCTGGTTGATTAAGAGAGACGGCATTCATCCTACTTTGGAAGGTGCACATCTCATTTCGGCAAACATTTCAGGGATTTGTGGACTTAATCCATGACAAACTGGAGTTGAGACCAGGAGGAGGAGTCGCAGTTTTACACGCTTCTCTGCGCTCTATCCAATAAAATACCCAATATTAACGGTGTGTGTGTCTGCCCAAGGACAATTTAAGATGAAGCCTAATAGAGGTGTCATACATAATAACCTAATAAAAGTAAATGTAACAACTACTACAGTGCAACAAAACAGGAAGATTAAATGTGGTCTCTTAAATATAAGATCTCTAGCATCTAAAGCAATATTGGTAAATGATTTAATATCAGATTATAATATTGATATTTGCTGTCTCACTGAAACTTGGTTGAGACATGAAGAATATGTCAGCATAAATGAAGCCACTCCACCCAGCCATATCAATACTCATATTGCTCGAGGCACAGGCCGAGGAGGTGGAGTTGCAGCCATCTTTGACTCAAATTTACTTATCAATACTAAACCAAAATTAAATTATACCTCCTTTGAAAGTCTTGTTTTTAGTCTTACGCATCCGACCTGGAAAACTTTGCATCCAATCTTATTTGTTACAGTGTACCGTGCACCAGGTCCTTATTCAGAATTCTTAACAGAATTCTCTGAGTTTTTATCAACTTTGGTTCTTAAAACAGATAAAGTAATTATCGTAGGTGACTTTAATATTCATGTTGACGATGATAAAAATAGCCTTACTGTTGCATTTAACTCTATATTAGACTCTATTGGTTTCCGTCAGAGTGTAAATAAACCAACCCACTGCTATAATCACACTCTCGACCTTGTTCTGACTTATGGTATTGAAATTGAGCAACTATTAGTCGAACCGCATAATCCTGCTTTATCCGACCATTCTTAGTAACTTTTGAAGTACTGTTACTAGACTACAAACCATTAGTCAAAAGTTCCTGCAGCAGAAACCTATCTGTTAGTGCTATAGCCAAATTTAAAGAAGAGATTCCACCAATACTTAACTCGATAGCATGTCTGTATGTAAGGGAGGAAACTTATACAAAATGTACACCACCCCAACTTGATCATGTTGTTGATAGTGCTACAGATGCGCTGCGAATAAAATTAGACTCTGTTGCTCCTTTGAAAAAGAAGAAAATAAAACAACATAGACTAGCTCCATGGCATAATGCCGAAACTCGCAAAATAAAGCAAAAGTCGAGACAACTTGAAAGGATATGGCGTTCCACTAAACTCGAAGAATCTCGTTTAATTTGGCATATTACTCTCAATGAATATAAGAAAGCACTGCGTAAAGCGAGAGCAGCTTACTACTCTTCATTAATAGATGAGAATAAGAATGCAAGATTTCTTTTCAGCACTGTAGCCAGGCTGACAGAGAGCCACAGCTCTACTGAGCCTTCTATTCCCATAGCACTCAGTAGTAATGATTTTATGTGCTTTTTTAACGATAAAATTGTTACTCTTAGAAACAAAATGAATGACCTCTTGCCTTCGACCAGTATAGTGTTATCAACAGCTCCCGGAAACGTAAGTTCTAATATTACACTAGATAGTAAACTAGAATGCTTTTCAGCCATAAACCTTGAACAATTGAATTCAATGATTCTTTCTTCTAAACCAGGGGTGCCCAATACGTCGATCGCGATCGACCGGTCGATCGCAAGGGTAGTGTGGGTAGATCGCATGGCATAAAAAAAAAAAGAAGGAAAAAAAAAAAAAAAAAAACATTTAATTTTTTTTTTTTTTTTTTTTTAAAGTTAGACTATCATCCATCCTTACTATGGCATTTGCCACTTGATTGACGTACAGGTAAGCCAGTCTGAGTTGTATTGTGCCATACGGGTTCATGCAGTTATGAGGGGGCCTCACCTCCTCATCTGAAGCGCAAATGCGGCGCACTATTAGCCACAGTTTATCCGTTTAGTCCACTAGCCACCCCCCCCCCCCCCCCGACACAGATTGGGCAGGGGCGGCCCTGTAGGTAGATCATTTGGGCTTGGCCCTTTTAAAAGTAGCTCCCAAGCTGAAAAAGTGTGGGCACCCCTGTTCTAAACCATCAACGTGTATCTTAGACCCGATTCCAACTAAGCTGTTAAAGGAAGTTTTTCCATTAATTAGCACTTCTTTATTAAATATTATGAATCTGTCTTTATTATCAGGCTATGTTCCACAATCATTTAAAGTAGCAGTAATAAAACCTCTTCTTAAAAAGCACAACCTCGATCCAGAGGTTTTAGCCAACTATAGACCTATTTCTAATCTTCCGTTCCTCTCAAAAATTCTTGAAAAAGCAGTCGCAAAACAGTTGTGTGATTACTTAAAAAACAATGATTTATTTGAAGATTTTCAGTCTGGCTTTAGAACACATCATAGCACAGAGCCAGCTCTGGTTAAAGTCACAAATGACCTTCTAATAGCCTCAGACAAAGGACTTGTATCTATTCTTGTCTTGCTCGATCTCAGCGCTGCATTTGATACTATCGACCATGATATCCTATTGCAAAGACTAGAGCACTTAGTTGGCATAAAGGGAACTGCTTTAGGCTGGTTTAGGTCCTATCTATCTGAACGCTCTCAGTTTGTGTGTGTCAACGATGAATCTTCCATGCAAACCAAAGTTAGCCATGGAGTGCCACAGGGCTCAGTGCTTGGACCTATTTTGTTCACACTATGTATGCTTCTGTTAGGCAATATTATAAGGAATCACTCACATTTCCATTGTTATGCGGATGATACTCAACTATATTTATCCATCAAGCCTGATGAAACCAATCATCTAAATAAAATTCAAGACTGCCTCAAGGACTTAAAGTGCCAGTGAAGTGCATTTTTTTGCGCCAAAGTGAAATGGCAGTTTCATTTCTTACATATAATTGTACCTGTTCATGGCTAAAATAATTTTTTAGGAAGTGCGAGGGACGAGATAAACATCGCAAATTTTTCAGAGTCTGAGCCTACCGCTGCTGCAGACGATAGCGGCTGTGACGTCACAAGATGGGCCCAGTTGTGATTGTAAACATGGCGGAGCCTTCGGAAAGTGATACTGGTGCGAGAGAAATGAGTGATTTTGACAGCTTTTCGGACAGGATAGATGAGGAAAGTGGCCATGGAAGTCAATTTAGTTGAGGACAATATTTTGTCATAGATCTAGAGTAGATCTACACACAGGATTGGCCGTCATCATACATTCATCTGTTCATAGCATGATGCAACATTCATGTTCACATGCAGTGTTGTGCTAGTTACTGAAAACCAGTAAGTAGTTACAATTACTAGTTACTTCACTACTTACACCAAAAAGTAATGCGTTACTGTGAAAAGTAACTTCTTAGTTACTTAGAAAAGGGCACCCATTAATGCCCTTATACTGTAGCCTTCATTTCAGTACTGTTATTGCATCGGAGAATAATACAACCTGTTGATCAACTTGACATGCATTTGCATCACTGAACTCTGCTAAGCAATGTGGTCTATACAAACACAAACACAAAGATATGTTTCAAAGTGCCAATCCAGCCGCTGTTGCTTAGGTGGAGGTGGAATGGCGTCGGATGAGTCTGGGTCTGTGGTCTTAGCTACTAGCTTCGCTACTAGCTTCGTCCCAGCATGTTTTTTCTGCAGATGTTTCAACAGATTTTAATTGCTGTTTTGGGCAGTCGATAGGATCTTTGACCCGCCAAGACACAACTTACATTTAACTAAAACCTTCTTTTCTTTGTGCTCGACAAAAGTGAAATAGTGAGAATATCTCCAGGCGGAGAAACTCGACTTGAGCTCTGCCGCCGCCATGATAGTCTTGTTAGTTAACACAAACACAGTGGCGTTTATTTTTCATAAACAATCTACGAATCTACGAAACAATGACACCAGCCACTCACCTTCATCTTTTGGGAACAGAAACATCGCCACTTCGGCAGACTTCACATTACCACAGCCAGCGGCAATGCATCGCTTCCCGTGTGTTTTTCCTCCCTTTTTCGTCACTGTCGCCTCCATTGTCAGCTTTTCTCGATTGGCAATCACTTCCAGTCGACTGCGAAACACTTTCCAATCAAATACTCGCTCAAAAACGTTGGTAAATTCGACTTTGAAATAGAGACAAAATGAATGGTGGTGAATGTAAACACTTCGGCTTGGCCCATCTTCTGACGTCACGCAGTAGATCGCAAGCCACGCCCACGAAGGCGGAGGTCGACTGCGAATTTCCCAGCGGAAAATTCAAACTCGTCAAATTCGTTGCTATTCCAACATCTTTGATATGGGTTCCAATGGACAATTTTGGTCATTACTATACGTATTAGCATAAAAGATCATGCACCGTCGCACACTTCAGTGGGTCTTTAAAAACGTGGATGACCTTAAACTTTTTGACGTTAAACACGGCCAAAACTGAAATTATTGTACTCGGCCCAAAGAATCTACGAAACAAATTATCTAAAGATATATTAACTATGGATGGCATTAATTTGGCCTCCAGTGAGACTGTAAGGAATCTTGGTGTTATATTTGATCAGGATTTATCCTTTAACGCCCACATAAAATCAATCTCAAGGACCGCCTTCTTCCATCTACGTAACATTGCAAAAATCAGGCATATCTTGCCTCAAAACGATGCAGAGAAACTAGTCCATGCATTTGTTACTTCAAGGCTGGATTATTGTAACTCTTTATTATCAGGGTGTACCAAGAAGTCAGTTAAGTCGCTTCAGCTGATTCAAAATGCTGCAGCACGTGTACTAACCAGAGTTAGGAAGAGGGACCACATGACTCCAGTTCTGGCTGCCTTACACTGGCTCCCTATAGAACACAGGATAGAATTTAAAATTATTTTTCTCGCCTACAAAGCCCTTAATGGGCAGGCGCCATCTTACCTTAAAGAACTCATTATACCCTACTGTCCAACTAGGGCATTGCGTTCCAAGAATGCAGGGTTGTTGGTTGTTCCTAGAGTCTCTAAAAGTACAATGGGAGCCAGAGCCTTTTCTTATCAAGCTCCACTTTTGTGGAATCAGCTTCCAGTTTGTGTTCGGGCGGCAGACAGCCTATCCGTTTTTAAGAGTACGCTTAAGACCTTCCTTTTTGATAAAGCTTATAGTTGATAAACTAATCTAATAAGAGTGCATTGACGTAGACGCGTTGTGCCTCCTCACCTATACATTTTACTTCTTACTCTTTTTCTTTACTGATGGTATGTAATTTGGTTGTGTATGTAGACGGTGGAAGCAGGGAGAGGCATATACGTGCCTTGATCCCTGCCGAGTCGACGCACAACTGTTGATTGGTGTCAGTGCCAGAAACACTTCTTAGGAGCAATGCGCTCATGGTATAGATGTCATTTGGTTGTGTGTGTAGACGGTGGAAGCAGGGAGAGGCATACATGTGCCTTGATCCCTGCCGAGTCGACGCACAACTGTTGATTGGTGTCAGTGCCAAAAAACTTTTTAGGAGCAATGCGCTCAAGGTATAGATGTGGCGCATACATCTTAGTTCCTACTCTTTTCCCTCGCCCTATCCTAAGGGAGTGCATGTACGTAGACACGTTGTACCTCTCCACCTCTGTTCCTTACTTCTTACTTGCTACACTTTTCCCTCAACCTATCCTAAGGGAGTGCATGTACGTAGACACGTTGTGCCTCTCCACCTCTGTTCCTTACTTCTTACTTGCTACCCTTTTCCCTCAACCTATCCTAAGGGAGTGCATGTACGTAGACACGTCAGTTTAGCTGCTATAGGCTTAGACTGTCGGGGGACACCTTACTTCTTCCTTCTGTCTGTCTGTACCTGTGTACTCTCATGTTCCGAATAACCCAGCTTCCCGCAAATGTCTTTTTGGTGTCTATATCTACGCCGGGATCCTGAGTTGTGGCTGATCCTGTTGCTGCGGTCCTGTGTCCTGGATCCTGAGTCCTGGATCCTGAGTCCTGGATCCTGAGTCCTGAGTCCTGGATCCTGGATCCTCTATCCTGAGTTCTGGATTTGAGTCCTGGACTTCGAGTCGTGGCTGAACCTGTCTCTGCGGTCCTGCCTGACTCTCATCATACTACTTCCCTGATGGCTCCCACAGGATTGTTGACATCCTCGTGGATTCATCTTCTTATTATAGACACATGCATTTCCAAACATTTGGTCTACCTACGCTGTAAAATGTATTATCTCTTCGATTTACACACGGCATCTATTGCACGTCTGTCCGTCCTGGGAGAGGGATCCCTCCTCTGTTGCTCTCCCTGAGGTTTCTCCCATGTTCCCCTTTAAACTGTGGGTTTTTCTCTGGAAGTTTTTCCTTGTACGATGTGAGGGTCTAAGGACAGAGGGGGTCGTATTTTCATACTGATATTCTGTACAAACTGTGAAGTCCACTGAGACAAATGTAACATTTGTGATATTGGGCTATATAAATAAACATTGATTGATTGATATTATTAATATGTCGGGTAGCAATAGATTTATTTATTTTCTTCTCAGAGTGTACCAGAATGCGTAGTTTATATGTTAGCATTTCTAAAAATCTCCTGGGGGAGAATCCTCCCAGACCGCCCTGCTGGGGTTGGGTTTTCAGCATGTGTGCCTTTTTATGTTATACAGTTCAGCTTTGATTCCATCATCTCATTAAACCTTTTTTAAAAGCATACTTTAGTTCTGTGAAGGAATATAAGGGATACATGCACTGTACTTCACTTTAATTCATATTGTATGATGAAAAGCGTATATTACAGCACGATTTTTTGTTGAATAGATTTGAGTGGTTCAAAATTTCGGCTCGCGATCTATTGACAAAGGAAAAAGTGGGTCCCGAGGCCTGACCAGTTGAGAACCACTGATCTAGAGAATTCGAACGGCGCACTTATCATGGCTGCCACTGAGGGACTTCCGGGTCATTTCACTCCGTTAGGAAGGTTTCTAAGCTAAATGGACTATTCGACCGCAACCTAAAACTTATTTAAAAGCATTTTTGGTCAGCTCAGATTATTTCTGCTTTTTTAAACTGTAGGATAAGACCGCATTCATTTTGCCTTTTTCCTGCAATACCCGGCATTTCAGTTGATCCCACTAGATGGCGCACTCTAGACACAATTGACCTTTGCTGGAGTCTGGTCTATTCTCTCAGCTGGCCCCACTCGGCAACCGGGCAAGATCAAATACGTCATGCTTACATTGGAGGAGGTTGAGAATAACCTGAGCAATAACAGTTCATGGTGAGTACAGCGAATACAAGTTGTAACAAGCAGTAGCGCTGAGCAAAGTGACTAGAACGCGACCACACACTTATAAAAACACTTATATAAAGTCAGGCAACACTAACCAAGCTTAGTGTGATTCTGTTTATTTTACCTTACTTTAATGACCATCCGTTCACTGTTATTAACAATTGTGAAGAGCAGGCAGACGTTTTCCTGTTGTTTTGTATTATTGCAGCTATCGGATGGAATCAATACATGGGCTACATGTGGCCATCACAAGTAAAAGCATAACGAAAACTACGCCAGTAAAATGTGCCTGTAGAAAACGGCTTATGCCACAATATGATAGCAACAAGTAGTCAAGATAGTCTGATTAGCTTCGGTTGCTATGCTAACATCACCTGTAGAATGCCAGAGAAACTTTCATAACAGCGTTGTGATGCCAAACAGCGTCAATTCAGACTGAAACACATTCACTGATGGGGATGGGGGATATTTATCAGCTGCTTGTGTGACAGTCAGACTAGGGTTGATTCTCAATGTCGAGGAAGGCTGCTCCAGAGCCACTATTTCAAGGATGCTACGTCATCGAGTCCCGCCGAAGGACTGTTCCAATGTCCAGGATGCTTGGAATTCTACCGAGGCCGGCGTCCTTCGTTGCGGGAAATTTCGAGGCTGAACATGTGTATCCTCCGCGGTCTTAAAATCCCCACAATGCTTTGCGCACGGACCAATTTCCAAATCTTTGGCGGAAATCGCGCTCCATTTAAGGCGGGGCCTCGCATATGACGCACACCTGTTAGCCTGTTCCACAATTCTTCGTTTTCCGAGGCTAGGAAGGATTCTTGCATCGCTTCTGAAGGACCTGACTCGGAGGGACTTGTCCTACCAAGGAAGCGTCCTCGACATTGAGAAACACCCAGTGAATACTTTACAGCGGACGCTGCCATGAGTTAACAATAGACTAACAGCGCTGCAGCGGTCGGTAATGCCGCTGAACCACATTCATAAACAATGCACCAGAAAGGTATAAGGTTGGAGAAGTAGTTCTTTAATTTAATCTAGCTTCGTATGATTAAAAACTACCCGGCGCAGTCCTCTACTGATGTTGTTGTGAGCGGTGTTGCGGAGAAAATCAGCGACGTAAAACGCTGTGTGGGTCATAAAAAGGCACGACGCAATAACGCAATAATTCACCTTTGAACCTAATTCACCTTTGAACCTGCATCTGTAACAATGAGTGGACCACAGAAAAGAAAAGTCGACAATGAGTGCCGAGTGTTTAATGAGGAGTGGACAGCTAAATATTTTTTCACCGATCTGCTACTGGCCCGGCCCGGCTGTCAAATTTTAAAACTCATAGTGGCCCCCGAGCCAAAAAGTTTGCCCACCCCTGGTGTATAGGCTGCTTTCTGAATCTGCTTCATGAAAGGCAGCTTTTCATATAAATAAGATCATTTCTGATCCTAAATATCTTGGTTTCTTCTTTCCTAAGGTCATATTGTTCTGTTGTCTTACATAATACACTTCAGTAAAAAAAAATATTTCTCTTTTATTTATTTGCATTGTATTTGATATTAAGGTAATCCCCAAAAGTAAAAAAATAAAACATTATTTTGTAAATGATAATATATACAATGTCCTGACAAGAGAAAACCATAGCTGAGTATTAGCACCAGAGGGAGACACATCAACACTGTTGTTATAGAGTTACCCATGCAGATGCCGGTGTCAGAGTCGCTGAGCAGGCTGTAGTCGCAGTAGAGCTGCTTGTGGTGGTCGCAGGGCTCCAGCAGGGAGCAGGGGTCCCCCAGCTGCCGGGCACACACCTTACAGCAGCCACAGCCGTCCAGCACCAGGCTGCTGCCCAGCGCGCAGGGCGGGGGGGCTGCAGAGCAGGAACAGGGCTGGGAACAGTCCTGGGCCACTGTCTGAAACACACACACACACACACACACACACACACACACACAAACAGACACAGGAGAGCTGAAAGCATGGGTTTTAAAAATCCCTATATATATATAATATATATTTAAAATAATACATACTGTTTATACATTCCCTAAAGTTAAGTATGTAACAAGGTCATATACAGGGGCTAAAATAATGATACAATACCAAATAAATTATAACAGAAAATATATATATTTTCTGTTTTAATAACCAAAACGACTGTTTATGTTCTAGAAATACATATATTTTGGTTAACTGAACTTATAAAGTCAACATTTGAATTGGTGGTTTACATCAATTGTGTAATTTGTTGAACCATTATTGAGAAATAATACATGAGAGATGTGGATTCAGTCCATTGGATATTTAAACACTGATCATCATTGAACTGTGGGATTAATGGTTGTTGCTTTCTACACAAAGTGTTGGTTTGGGTAGTTGGTTACTTCAGACCTTAATTGGGAAGTGTGTTTGGACGTTATGAGGCATTTCGTTATGGAACATTTTGTGCAACAGCAGCGCTGTTTTCAGCTAAATTAAAAAGATTGAGCTTCTTAAATAGGGGAGTTTTATGGTCATATTTAACTTAACCATAGATGAAAAAATCACATTAAACAAGTAGCAGCACGAACAGCATTGATTGAACAACAGTTGACCCCCCCCCCCACACACACACACACACACACACACCACAACACAGACTATATCACCCCTTGCTGCTAAATACCAACAAACTATGTGCAATATATAAATGCCGTTAATAACTGTGTAATATATACCTGGCTGCTAAATCCTTAGAACTGTTTTAAGGTGTGTATTTTGTATTTTGTAAATTGTGTAACTTGCTGCTGTTAAATACCAACCACCTATGTGCAATATGTGCTAGATGTGCAATATATATAGATGCGGTTAATAACTGTGTAATATATACCTGGCTGCTAAATCCTAAGAACTGTTACAGGATGTGTATTTTTTTTAATTATGTAACTTTTTATTTTTTATTATATTTTTTATTATATCATAACTTAGTACTTTTTTGAATGCATGTCACATATTTAACATATGTAACATTAAGCTGTCTGTGGCTCTTTTTCCGGCTGTAACTACGCAAATTTCCCCTCCGTGGGACTAATAAAGGTATTCTGATTCTGATTGTTTGAGTTTTACAGCCTTCAACTTAATTGTTTTTAGTTCCCACTCAGCCCTCTCTTCAAACAGAATTAGAAAGTTAAATGAGCACTAATAAACCCACTGTAAACCTCAAGTCAAGCAGCAAACAACAAAAGGACACAGTAGGGCTGGGGATCCCTTTGTAGGGATCCATGGCAGCGCCATCACCATTCACATCAATACAATTAATGTGTTAATGATTAAATTGTTTGCTAGAGCAAACAAAAGAGATCTATCCTTTTCATTTTGCACTCAATGTGCACCGGAATGATGCATTTAACTTTGAACTGTATACATTTGTGTTTTCTAAATAGATGATTGTGTTGAGTAATTGTGGTCTCAGGAATAAACAGACATCCTTATTATGATTTGTGTCATAATCTAGCAGCACTAGAACATAGAGGAGCATTTGCTGAAGTGCTAAAGTGCCAGATAGTATACTTGTGTCTTGGAATAAAATTTGGCACAAACACTCCAAATGAATGATCATTTAGCTCTGTGCATGTGGATTGGCAAACATGTAACTATTTGTTAACACATAACATAGCAATTTATAGAGGCATACCAAGTTTATTTATGGCTGTCTTCACGTTTGCTGTGTTGTTCCCAAGTGACCAATAAGATACAGTACATGCTGTGATTTCCTGCTGCAACCCTCTTATTTTGCTCCACCTCTAAGGTTTGGGAGAACAAGCAGGCACTTTCTCATGTTTTCCCCCCAGCTGGACACATTTAGGGAACTATAACTACTTGAGCAAGCAAATGAAAAACGTTCTTTCTATCAGAAATGAGGACATGTTCATCTTAAAATTGGACATGTGTGTCAAGAAATTTGTAATGTGTACTTGAGGTTTTTGGGACAAATGAAGTTCTGCCCACACACCCCACAGTGACTTTGGCTGGCCAGAGTACAAGAAAAAGAACATAAAGCAAACCTAAGGAAAACAGATTCTCAGCCTAACATCTTGTGCAAAAATAACTGCAGTGGCCTACCGAAGACATGGCAAACAAACATGTTTACTGCAATGCCCCATAAATATACTATAACACAATTAAATCAGTATGAAAATATCAATTTGCCACAGAAAATGTGAGAGGTCAAGTGAGAATGCACTTTACATAGAGCAGAGGCTCCTATTGTTTTGGTCTGGTATATGGCTGCACAGAATGCCACAAGATGGCAACAGCAGACTGAGACCAAATGGGCCAGCAAATAGTTTCCATGTTTTGTTTCCTTCCACTGTTCAGCACCAGCCCAGCATTACATTACATTACATTTCATTTAGCTGACGCTTTTATCCAAAGCTACTTACAATAAGTGCATTCATAGCATAGAGGCAGCAGGTTTAAGGAAGAAACCATGAGAGCAACAGATGGGAAATAATGAGGAAAAATACTTCTCTGAGTATTGTGGTGCAAGAACTGACAGAAGCTCTCTACATTGTTACCAAATGCAACAATCCTGAACTCTATTATCACAAGTTTGTCTCTTTATGGTGAATGACTACACACTAAAGATTCACATGCAGACTTAAATGGACATTTCCTTGCACATTTTCACAGCACAACACCTTCATCTAGATATAAGTCCATCCCCAAATCACGTTTTATTTCATCAGAGAAAATGTGATTCTTAAAATCAAACTTACCGATGAGATAATAAGCAGGAGAACATAGAATGTGTCTGAAGATTCCACAGGCATGTTTCTGTGCAGGCTGCAGTCCACTCAGCAGTATGGTTCCTGAAGCGGGAGGCTCACTCGTGTTATTCTCCGTGCTGCAGACTGATGAAGACTGGGAGGAGGACCGGACTTAAATACCAGCCCTGTGGGTGTAGCCGGAGAAACCAGAGCCATGCCACTGTGCTGTGAGAGGTGAAAATATTCCAATGGCCTTCTCACAGACAGACTCATGCTCACACCATAGTTCATAAAGGTGTTGGTGGAAAAAATGGAAACTACCTGTGGTTTTGCAGGGTAACTTCTGAGTTTTTTTTAACCTGGATTCTATTTTCTCATGTTTTTGTGACAAAGTGACTTATGGGAAAACTATCTGTTTAAATTGTTCCAGTAAAAGCACTTCAAAGATGGTCCAATTCAAGTTTGTTTTTGCAATTGCTACTAACAGGCTCATGCTGTCATCAGGACCCAACAGAGAAATAAAACCTTTCCTTTTCCTTTTGCTTGATGTGGTAAGTTTGCTATTTTTTTATGTAACTTTTTGCCAGAAGACAGCGGTGAAAACATGAGTATGAGGACACTCCAGAAGGATCCTCCAGGACTTTGGTATGAAGAAAAATAATATTGTATCTGTTCAGAAACTAGACAAAAGTTAAACAAGTACAAACCACAGACTGTCTGTGTCATGGCGAATACAGTCGCTGGTTTATTTATGTCTGTAGGCCGTTGTTGTGAGTGTGGACGGTCGGAGCATATACTGTGTTAGCTTAGCCGATCTCCATTCAGAAAACACGCATTTTAAAAGGTTTTTCGCCTGCCGTCTGTCTGCAGACTTGTCAAAGCATTAATTCATGGTTTTTACTAACCCGTATCAGTATGTTGTTACTTCGGTATCATTTTGAAACGTGTATTACAATTAAATCATGGTAAAATATGTTCATTTTGTTGTAGTTGTAGCCCCCTTGCCGTCACTAGTTTAGCATATTCAGCCCGGTTGTTGGCCCGGAAAGAACCACGATTTTGGAGGGCCAGAAAAACTGTGAAAAAGTACCCGTTAGCCGGAACTACCCTAGTGGAAATACAACAAAAAACGGGCGGGGTTTGGCATGGCACGCTTAAACCGTGCTTCGCGCTGCAGTGGAAATGCACCAATAGACATCAAAGTGGGCTTGAGCCCCTGCCCTTTTTCTTCCTCCAGAGAAAGTGCCCTTTTTTCCCCCTTTTTTATTTTTAATAAATGATATATATCTACTGCTGTTTGCGCACAGTTTCCCTTTCCAAAAAGATATTGATTGAATACAAAACAAAAATATCAGGTCGGGAGATTAGACTGTGAAGTTCCAACACAGTCTCACTCCCTGAACGTCCAGGAGCAACGCTTAGTCAGGGTCCTATGGCGTGCAGTTGTGACGCGCCGAGTCTCCTTCAGCTTCATAAACGGACGCAAAGAGCTTTCAACTGATTGCAATGTATTCCCATCGCGGCGGTATTTGACGCTCAGGGAAGCACCGCATCGGTCCATGTCGGCGGCAGTTAAAAACAATGTGAGCGTCCATTCCCATTGGATAACGGAGGATTTTATACCCGGAAGTAACTATTCTCTTTACTGTCGATTGATTTTACAGTGATATCTGCACTACTCATCAACTCAAAAACACCAGATTATCCTTGTTAATTACACAACATTGATTGGTTTAAATTGTGTACAATACTTTTGTGTTTTTCCCCTTCAATTCGGAGAAACAAATATTTTTTCGGAGTTTAGGATGGCAGAAGACACTACACTACCCATAATCCTCAGCTATCGTTTAGGACTACACCATGCGCTTTGCTTGACAAACCCCGTGATTAGTCCACAAGCTTTGTGATTGGATGTTGGAGTGGCAGTGCGCGAAGTTTACGAGCAAGCGTCAAACAGCACTTTGAAATGGAATGAAACTAGGGCTGCCAGTCGATTAAAATATTTAATCGCGATTAATCGCATGATGTCCATAGTTAATCGCGATTAATCACAAATTAATCGCACATTTTTTATCTGTTCTAAATGTACCTTAGAGGAATATTTTTCAAATTTTGAATACTCTTATCAACATATGAGTGGACAAATATGCTTTATGCAAATGTTTGTTTATTATCATTGGAACAATGACAAATATTCTCCTGAATATTTTCAATACAACAACCTGGAGCCTCTCTCTCTCTCTTACACTCTCTCCCAACCCTGTGTACTTCTTTGCACTGAGCCAGTTGCTCTAACAGGCAAGCCTGTTTACAGTTCTCGGCGAAATGCCGCTCCTCTGTCTTCATAATAGTCAAAGCATGAGACTGAAGTTCCCACCTAGGGTCAAAATAATGCGCTGTGATGTGCAGTCGACACGTTGGATACGATCCGAATGATCTAACGCAGCCCCACGTCCTCCACAATGTTAAGCTGTAGCCACCCATTTAGCTATCGCTGTTGTTGTCCAGGCGTCTCCCCGGCAAACTTTCAAGCGTGGTCTGCTGCAAGCGAGCGGCAGGAGCGGGGCTGTCAGATCAGCTGTGTGCTTGGCTTGCTGTTTAAAACACCTTTTTTTGTATCCATATCTCTCGCTAGAATCTCCCAACAACAACAACGTCATGCCTTTGGGCTCTGAAACTACGGGGCGGGCCGAGGACAAATGCGTTAACTTGACAGCCCTAAATTAAACCCATCGACGGCACACTATCCAAAACAGGACTCGAACGTGTCCACCCCCCCCACCCCCACCTTTTATTGGTCATGCGTACATAGCTACAGTGTAGTTATGAAGATGAAAATCTTAGGTCACAAGCTCCTCAAACAGTGCAACACAATAAAACAGATACACAGAAAAAATAGTGCAAGTAAATACAAAAAGAAAAATAGTGAAATAGTGCAATAAGAGTCTATATACAAGTGTATGAATATGATATATTAGATAAATAATTTGTAAATTGCAGCCAGATGAATGTTGTGGATGTTGTTTCAAAGTTCAGGTGTTTAATAGTCTTATGGCCTGTGGGATGAAACTGTCCCTGAGTCTGGTGGTTTTAGTCCGGATGCTGCGGTACCGCCTGCAGACAGCAGCAGACAGAACAGTTTGTGGCTGGGGTGATGGGGGTCTTTTATAATCCTGAGGGCTTTCTTTAAGGTTAACCTGGTATTTTTACACCACTACATTTATTTTAGTTACTTTACAGATTTGGATTAATGATGTGAAATATAAACAACCCTTAAATCAGACTTTAGTTACACCTGAGTAAAATTCAGGGAAGGTGATTGTCAAGTGCCAACAATCAGGAGAGATATTTGATAGTGGGTGCTTGAAAAGACAAAAAATGTATCAGCAAACCAATCAATGTTGTGTAATTAACAAGGATAATCTGGTGTTTTTTAGTTGATGAGTAGTGCAGATATCACTGTAAAATCAATCGACAGTTAGGAGAATACTTACTTCCGGGTGTAAAATTCTCCGTTATCCAATGGGAATGGACGCTCACATTGCCTTTAACTTCCGCCGACATGGACCGATGCTGCGCTTCCCTGACCCCTCGATTCCACCGGGTCCGTCTGCGTCGCGTCATGGCTGTGCCGCGGTTTAGGTCCGGCATCCTCCGGCGTCATACCCTACCGGGCGCGTTTCAGAAGCATTTCAGAAGCGGTCATGGTACCGTGCTCCAGTACCATCCCACACAGCCATGGTTCCGTGTTCCGTGTTCCGTGTTCCGTGTTCCGTGTTACGGTTCCGTGCCCAGCAGCCATGGTTCCAGCTCAGGTACCGGTCCCAGCAGCCATGGTTCCGGCTCCAGTGCCGGCCCCAGCAGCCATGGTCCCTGCTTCAGAACCGGACCCTACAGCCATGTTTCCAGCTCCAGAACCGGCCAATACAGCCATGTTTCCGGCTCCAGAACCGGCCCACGCAGCCATGTTTCCGGCTCCAGAACCGGCCAATATAGCCATGTTTCCGGCTCCAGAACCGGCCCACACAGCCATGATCCAGGCTTCAGTTCCGGTCCCCAAAGCCATGGTTCCAACTCCAGAACCGACCCATACAGCCATGGTCCCTGCTCCAGAACCGGCCCATACAGCCATGGTCCCTGCTCCAGAACCGGCCCATACAGCCATGGTTCCGGCTCCAGAACCGGCCCATACAGCCATGGTCCAGGCCTCTGTTCCGGTCCCAGCAGCCATGGTTCCGGCTCCAGTTCCAGCCATGGTTCCGGCTCAAGTACCGGACCCAGCAGCCATGGTCCCGACTCCGGCTCCTCGTCACCTGTTGGCTCTCCGGCCGACGGCAGCTCCCCGTGTCCTGTCGGCGTACCGGCCGACTCCAGCACCTCGTCTCCTGTTGGCTCTCCGGCCGACGCCAGCTCCCCATGTTCTGTTGGCGTACCGGCCGACGCCAACTCCATGTCCTGTTTCGTTGGGGGTCCCGTCGACTACTCTTCTGCCAGGGGGCCTGCAAACCCTATGTCCTGTGCTGTTGGAGGTCCAGCCGACTACTGTTCTGCCGGGGATCCTGCCAACCCTATGTCCTGTGCCGTTGGAGGTCCCTGCGACTACTCTTCTGCCGGGGATCCCGCCAACCCTATGTCCTGTGCCGTTGGAGGTCCCGCCAACACCTGTTTCGTTGGGGGTCCCGCCGACATGCTCGCGGATTTCCTGCAACACCAGACTGTCCTGTGGGGGTCCCGCCGACACCTGCTCCGGGGTTCCGCCAACACATGTCTGTTGGGGGTCCCGCCGACACCTGTCTCGCCGGGGGTCCTGCGGACCCTATGTCCTGTGCCGTTGGAGTTCCCGCCGACTACTCTTCTGCCGGGGGTCCTGCGAACCCTATGTCTTGTGCCGTTGGAGGTCCCGCCGACTACTCTTCTGCCGGGGGTCCTGCCAACCCTACGTCCTGTCCCGTTGGGGATCCCGCCGACTGCTCTTCTGCCGGGGGTCCTGCCAGCCCTGTGTCCTTTACCGTTGGAGGTCCAGCCGACACCTGTTTCGTCGGGGGTCCTGCCAACTCCAAGTCCTGTTTCGTTGGAGGTTCCACCGGATTTCCTGCCAACACCTGATCCTGACCTGTTGGGGGTCCCGCCGACACCTGTCCCGCCGGGTGTCCCGCCAACACCTGTTTCGTTGGGGGTCCAGCCGACACCTGCTCCGCCGGGTTTCCTGCCAACACCATATCCTGTCCTGTTGGGGGTCCCGCCGACACCTGCTCCGCCGGGTTTCCTGCCAACACCATATCCTGTCCTGTTGGGGGTCCCGCCAACACGTGCTCCGCCGGGTTTCCTGCCAACACCATATCCTGTCCTGTTGGGGGTTCCGCCGACACGTGCTACGCCGAGGGTCCCGTTGACACCAGCCCATGTTCCATCCAGGGTCCCGTCTACGCCTGACCCGCCAGGGGTTCCACCAGCTCCTGCTCTTGTTCCCAGTGCTCTGGCGATCCAGCTGACACCGGAGGGGCCCCATCGCAGCCTACGCCGTTTTCCTGCCCGTCCTCCGGAGCTGTCCCGCCTCCGTCCTGCCCGTCCTCTGGAGCTGTCCCGGCGCTGCCTTCGCCCTCGAGCCGGGCCCCCTGACTTTCCCAGCCGCTGCCTTCTCCCTCGAGTCTGGCCCCCAAATTTACCCCGACGAGGCCTTCACCCCTGTCTTCGGCCCCCTGAGTTTTCCCGCCGCGGACTTCCCTGCTCTGTTGCTGTTCCCCCGGGCCGTCCGCACGAGTCCCCCTTCTTGGCCTCTACCTTGCCCCCGGGCCGTCCGCCCGAGTCCCCCTTCTCGGCCTCTGTTTTGCCCCCGGGCCGTCCGCCCGAGCCCCCCTTCTCGGCTTCTGCTTTGCCCCTTCTGCTTTTAGCGTTTGCACGTGTGTTCTTATTCATTGTTGTTTATTGTGATATTTGGTCTCGATGCAGCAATTTTTTCCATCTCCAAGACTATTATCTCCCACAGAAGATAATAAACTAGCTTTTACCTATATTTTGTTGGTCTGCAGGCTGCAGTGGCCAGCCGTGACTTTTATACCTAAGCCCTCTGACCCCCCCCACAAAATGTTCTCCTTCTGTTTGCAGCCTTGAAAAAGGATAAGCAGCCATAAGAAAATCATAAAATCACCATCACCAATCAATAATAAAATGTGTATTTCATTTCATTTTTCATTTCCATCTTTATTTCGAACAGATTAAAAAAACTAATAAAAAATAACAAATGTGAAAACAGAATACCATATTGTTAGAATACAGTATTTATCAATATTCATAATAATATGTATATATTCAAAAAAAATGTTCATATTAATATGTAGATGTTCAACAAAAATGTTCATATTAATATGTATATATTCAACAAAAATATTCATAATAATAATAATAACAATAAAAGGTCCGAAAGGGGGCAGGAGGAAGCAAATGCTTATAATTCCCATCCCTTACTTACTGCTGATCAATGATTATCCTTTAAATCATTTCTGCAAGTTATTCCTACTTACATATTTACATTTATACATACATTTACAATAATTTCTCATCTTCAATCACCTTTCTTCATTCTCATAGTTTTCCAAAAAAGTGTTTCTGTACATCCTTTCCATTCATATATCATACTTGATGTCTGCAAACCTTTTGTACACATATTGGTGCACATTGGATCCTGGCAAAAAACGTACTATAACCTTCCGTAAGACCAAGGACATAGACCATAGTCAGCTAACGTCTGCCCTCTCCACTTCCCTATCCAGGCTCCATGCTGCACTCTCACTTGAAGAGCATGTGCACCGGTATAATAACACCCTGCATGAGTGCCTAGACAGGCTGGCACCTGAAATAACCCGAGTGGTGTCTTTCCATCGCTCTGCCCCATGGTACACTGACCAGCTCAGAGCACAAAAATCAGAGGGTCGGAAGATTGAGCGCAGATATAGGAAAACTGGCCTAACTGTCCACCTGCTCTCTTTTAGAGATCACCAGAAGGCCTATTCCTCGGCATTGAGAGCAACCAGGTCAGCCTACTACTCCAATCTGATTGAGACAAATCGTAACAAACCGAAGCACCTATTCTCCACAATACATCGGTTGCTCAAGCCCAGTGATCCCTCATCAACCACTCCTACAACTGATGACTGCAACCGCTTTATGGAAGTTTTTAAAACAAAAATTGAAAACATCAGGCTTAACATCGCCAAAGCCTCCTCAAACCAACCTGTCTCTCCCCAACATCCTGTACTTGCTCCATCAAATGCACCAACCCTAAACTGCTTCACGGTGGTCACGCAAGCTGAGCTTTCAAAAATCATCTCAGCAATGACCTCATCTAACTGCGCCCTTGATCCTATCCCCACCTCCCTACTGAAAACCTGCTCTCCATCCATTATTCCAACTGCCACCATCATAATTAACAAATCCTTGTTGAGTGGTGAGGTCCCCCCCTCCCTCAAGCTGGCAGCCATCAGACCTGTCCTGAAGAAGCACAATCTGGATCCTGAGGTACTCACAACATCTCCATACTCATGAGCTCTATGAAACCTTCCAGTCTGGTTTCAGACCAGCTCACAGCACTGAAACAGCTCTGGTCAGGGTTCTAAATGACCTGCTGATGGCGGCTGACTCTGGTTCCCCAAGCCAACTTATCTTGCTGGACTTAAGGGCAGCATTTGACACTGTTGACCATCGCATCATGTGTCGGCGACTCCAGGAGGTGGGAATCGCTGGCAAGGCTCTGGACTTTTTCCACTCGTACCTCACAGGAAGAAAGGAATATGTTCGTCTTGGAAAAAGCACCTCCGACACATACTGTGTCACCTCTGGTGTACCCCAAGGGTCAGTCCTTGGGCCACTGCTCTTTTTAATTTACATGTTGCCCCTGGGACAAATACTGAGGAGCCATAACATCAGCTTCCACACATATGCCGATGACACACAGATTTATTTCCAAACTGCCCCGGATAAACATCTGGCACTTTCAAATGTCTCAAGATGCCTGGAACACATACACAACTGGATGAGCAACAACTCCCTCCAACTGAATAGCAGCAAATCAGAGGCCATTCTGATTGGAACACCACATCAAACAAAAAAAACTGATATCCCTCATATCAGCATCAATGGCCACTCCATTCCCCTCTCCCCACTTGTAACGAGCCCAGGTGTGAACCTGGACTCATCCCTTTCATTCCAAGCACACATAAAGAGGGTCTGCCAAGCCTCATACTACCACCTGAGAAACATCTCCAAAATGCGACACTCCCTCACCAAACCGGATGCAGAAAAACTGGTCCATGCCTTCATCACCTCCCGCATTGATTACTGCAATTCTCTGCTTGCAGGCATTCCAGCAAAAACCACTCAGAGACTACAATATGTACAAAACTGTGCCGCCCGGATACTCACAAAAACACGCAAATCAGAGCACATCACCCCCATCCTTCACTCACTCCACTGGGTCCCTGTAACACACCGGATCAACTATAAAGTCCTCATAATGGTCTTCAACGCCATCAACCACACTGGCCCCACCTACCTACAGGAACTGCTAACCAGAAAACATTCCCATACCTCACGCACACTCAGGTCAGACAGCTCCAATCTCCTGGCTGTACAAAACTGGTCAGCATGGGAAACCGTGCTTTCTCCTCCCTGGGTCCACGTCTGTGGAATCAGCTTCCAGAGAACATACGGACCTCGGCATCACTCTCAGTTTTTAGGAAATGTCTCAAGACCCTCCTGTTCCGCACCGCATTTTACTGACTGTCCTTTACTTTATTTATTTATTTATTTTTAAACCTTTTATGCTCTTAACCTTTTATTTTTATTTTTTATATTGCCATATTTTATCCAATATGCTCCTTTAGATATATTTTTATTTGTTTTCCTTACAGCTTTGTGAAGCACCTTGAGATGAAGTTGTCTTTAAAGTGTGCTATATAAATCAAATGTATTATTATTATTGTAGCATAAACCACAAATATCAACAAAAGAGGCAAAGTCAAAACAAGGTTCATTTAAATTATTTATTTAGCTGCAAAACGCTCTAAGGTCTCATTCAAACCTAATAGTCCGCTTCTCTGGTGCGCACCAGACCACAGTTTGTTACATTGTTTCATTTTTCAGAAGGTTCGGTTTGCGTTCACACGGGCAAAACTCAAACGGACTATAAACTTTAAAAGAAAGTCATGTGCACATTTACTACGCCACTGAACATACTTACATTTAAATGTGTACTGCCTGGATTCAGCCATTTTCCGCCAAAGATTTTGGAAATTGGTCCGTGCGCAAAGCATTGTGGGGATTTTAAGACCGCGGAGGATACAAATGTGCAGCCTTGAAATTTCCCGCTACAAAGGACTCGGTAGAATTCCAAGGAGCCTGGACATTGGAACAGTCCTTCAGCGGGACTCGATGACGTAGCATCCTTGAAATAGTGGCTCTGGAGCAAACTTCCTTGACATTGAGAAACACCCATGCATAAACTTCACAGCGGGCGGAACTTGTCATAAAGTCCGCGATAGAAAAAACCCACCCATTTAGAGGGAAGATATGATTGGTCGATTGTACTGTCATTTGACATTACTCTCTCGTTGAGTTACTATAGCGGGCCCTCTGTGAATTTACAGCAGGACCACCAATCAGCTCCTGTCTTCACATAACTCGCAGAGACGGCATTTAACCCTTCACATTCCAACAGAAACTGAACAGGCAGATTCGAAGGATTTATTTCTTTGGAAATGTTATTTCAAATACAATTAAATCAAGTTATTTAGGTAAAACTAATGAAAAATATAACAAAAAAATATTGAATTTCTTTTTTTTTATGTTTTCAAATATTATTTTTTAGAATATCTTAAGCGCTCAGAGAGGGCCTAGAGGGCCCTGATGGCTCGCCACTGCCAGGCTGCACTTAAGCAAAATAATACTCTTTCATTTTGAAGATTGAGAACTTTATTGTATAACTTTCCCTTGTGTTCAGCGATTATTTAACCCTGGGCCCTTTGGTATTCATATGCTCTCAACAAACCACCTGACTCCACAGCTCGCTAGTCACAGCACGATATGCAGAGTTAATTACATCCTGTGTTATTGTACAAGTACTGAGGTCAGTGGAGGTGTTTGACTGGAATCGGAGCTCAGCTTGATGCCATCGGCTGCAGCTAAAGCCGGATGACTCAGTCCACCCGAAGCACTGAAACTCCCCTCAAGGACTCGACTTACACAACTTATTATAGGTTGTGTGTTACAGAAACCTGTCTCCAGGTGAAGTGAGTCAATAATTTACATTTTAGACATATTGTCAGGTTTGCAGCGCCTAACAAATGTTTAAACTAAATATTTTGTGGTTGGTTGTAGTAGATGGGCACCAAGTCCACTTCAGTTTTTCAGACAAAGAGAACAACAATTATTATGGTTGTGGGTATTCCCCCTAGAGTAAGTCAACGACAGCATGTTAAACAAATAATGACACAGCCTCTGTGTGTTTTTCCATTTTTACACATGGGACTTTGTTTTGAATTGTGCTCTTACTGTTTCAACTGTTTGCACACTTTCATCAATGATAATTAATTATATATTACTAGTGATTGAGGTCAGACAGCATATATGCACATGTAGCTCACTTGGTGGACCGGGCAGCCAGTGTAGTTTGAGTCCTACCTGCAGCGGCTCTAAAAAAGCTTGAAAAAAAAGGAAAACCTTTAAAGAGGACATATTCTGCTCATTTTCAGGTTCATATTGGTATTTAGTGTCTCTACTGGGACATGTCTCCAGGCTTTAATGTTCAAAAAGCTTTTTTTTCTCATACTGCCTGTGCTGCAGCACCTCTTTTCACCCTCTGTCTGAAACCAGAGCCCACTCTGCTCTGATTGGTTAGCTGGACAACTCCTGGCCTATCACGTACAATGTGTTGGAGCGCTTGCCAATAGAAGGGTTATTGTCTCATAGTGATGTCACTATTACAAAGTAAACAAAGGAGTCCAATGAAGGCGTTTCAGGCAGAGTGTGGAAGAGAAACTCCCTCTGGAGGGAACACAGGGATTTTAGCCTTTGCAGACCATTTACATGCACAGAAAACTATAGAACACACTACAGGGAAGGGAATAACCAAAAGCGCATAATAGGGCCTTTAAACAAAAAAAGGTATAGCTATCCCTTCATTAGGAAAAACTATGAAAAAGTTCTAACAGTATATTATCTACACTTTTCATTTATATAAAAATGTAAGAATGTTAGCCTCTTGTATCTGAAAATTAGATAATGTAGTGAGTCCAACAT
The DNA here is from genome assembly GCA_031216635.1 of Dissostichus eleginoides. Lineage (NCBI taxonomy): Eukaryota > Metazoa > Chordata > Actinopteri > Perciformes > Nototheniidae > Dissostichus > Dissostichus eleginoides. The sequence goes on from CM062280.1 coordinate 1,038,769, forward strand.
CCTTGTAATAATCTAGTTAACATTATCGTTTTAGAAGGATTTTAAGCTTCTATGTAACACAAATATTCCCATTTATGTTTCACCATCAACATTCTCATCTGTAGCACTATGTTGTCCACATACAAACCCTGAGCTTCAGTGTTTAAAGATTCAAACCATCTTCTTGTTCTTCTGACAGAAATCAACATAAATTCCCACACACTTTCTAATCCTCCCCTGCTCTTATTTCCCAGACGCTCTGTTCCTGCTGAGCAGCGAGACAGAGTCCAGGTCATGACCTTACCTCACCCCCTTTATCTCAGCTGACTCATATTTCCTGCTGCCATGATCTCACCTGTTAATACGCTGACCAGTGTTATTAGAGCTAGATTAGCCCAGGACCCAGGAGGGTGGAGTGCCTGCCTGAACTGTGATTGGGCCAGACAAACAGATTACATTAGTACTTTCCTGCTGAAATACCAAAAAATGAAGGCAGGTCCTTGATTGTGGTTTTCCTGCTGGTCGGCTGGAAGACAGACATAATATGTATTGCTTTCCCTGAGACAAGGATGAAGATTAATTCATAATCAATTGGTTTTGAGACATTAAAGAAACCTTTCTAAATCAAAAATTATACCTTCAAGCTTAAAAGTTGGAGCTTAACTTTACTGAACATACTGTATTTAGGCTCTTGTAACCTTTCATGTCCCAGAAGTTATGTTTGTTCCCAAAGGAATGTTTCCAATGATTTAATTCCCACTTTGTGCCACCATCAAGCTGCAAAATGTTTATTGACAGGAAGGCTGGTATTTTATTCAGCTTGTGAGTCTGTATGTGTGTCATCATGGCGAGATGTGATTTGTATGCGTATGGTCAGAGCAAGGGTACTGGAAGGCAATTTGTCTTTGGTAGATGATTGCTATGTTGTAACAATGCTTTTTGACAATCTTATACCGTTGGAAAGCCTGTTAAGTTACCTTTCCAATGGTACCACATTTGTGAGGAACAAGCATTTGTGCGATGCTCAGCAGAGCTGAGTATGTGGGGTGCGCCCATGAAAAATGTGACAAATCTCCTCTGCCAATGCCAAACAGCTTATTTTGCTGCTGACTCTAGTTTGGTGTTTGGTGGATTGGATGATTGAAGTCTGATAAATAAAGACATATTGGCAACAATTGATTTATTAACAATGTATTCATTTAACAGCAGCCTCAGTAGGGTGTGGAAGAACCAAACACAGCCACAACAGCCTCTCCTCATGCTGTCACCAGCCTGCTCACACTCTGCTGTGGGATGGCTTCCCATTCTTCAACCAGCATTTGTCCCAGCTCAGCCAACGTGGTTGTGTTGGTCACTCTGGCACGGACAGCAGGGCCAAGTTGATCCCAAAATGGGGTTCAATGGGGTTGAGGTTAGGACTGCAGGCCATCCCATCCTCTCCACTCCTACTCTATCGGTGCAGCAATCAGCAAAGCGTTCTCTGCGTCTTCTCCACACTGTGACCCTACCATCCAAGTGCTGTAGGTAGAATCTGGACTCATCGCTGAACATAATGTTCCTCCACATGTTGAGGTTCCAGTGCTCTGAACATAATGTTCCTCCACATGTTGAGGTTCCAGTGCTCTGAACATAATGTTCCTCCACATGTTGAGGTTCCAGTCATGGCAGGCTCCTGGCAGCCGTAACATACCGGAGAGTGGCTGCTGTTTGGCATTGGCAGAGGAGATTTGTCACATTTTTCATGGGCGCACCCCACATACTCAGCTCATCCCACAAATGCTTGTTCCTCAGAAATGTGGTACCATTGGAAAGGTAAGAAAACAGGCTTTCCAACGGTATAATATTCATTGCCAAAAAGCATTGTTACAACATAGAGATCATCTAGCAAACACAAATTGCCTTACTTTTTGTGTTAAGTTTATGATGTATGTATACAGTATGCCCAACAATTTCAGTTGTGGGCATGAGAACAAGCCAACAGTAACATGTGACATCTCATCTCTAACAGGTCAGGGTAATACATTGGACATGGCTGCAGCAACTCACCACAGTAGGCTAGACTTTGCCATTTAGGATAATCTAACAGTTAGCAAGGAGCTACCCTTACTCTGCAAGATAGTGACTGGCTTTCTCTACTTGCAACAGCTCAACATCTGTAAACAGCAACAAAAAAAAAACTCAACCGCCATTGTTCAAATATACAGCGCAGTCATTCATTTAACTCAACCGCCATTGGGAGGCAACTTTCCACAACGTGGCGTCTTTCTTCACCAGATTGGATCGCAAGCTAAGCTAACAAGCTAAGCTAACAAGCTAAGCTAACAAGCCAAGCTTACAAGCTAAGTAACTTCGCTCCTTTCATGGAATGAAGATTCACTTGGCTTAGTATTTAGTATACAATAATGTTTCATGGCCTCTAAATGTTTTTACATATGTTGATTTGGTTTTTATTCACTGAGTTTTATTATGTAATGAGAAATAAGCAGAGCAACCTTGTGATTGTTTTAACTTTCAATCCACAAATGGAGATGAGTGTGCCACACAGGGCCGTCCCTCCCTACAGGCCGATCATGCAGACTGCGTGGGGCCTCACCTTGCGGAGGGGGCCTCAACTTGAGGAGGGTGCCTCAACTGAGCCGAAAATGTGGCGCACCTACGCTTATGCGAGGCTCCACGAGCATCCCCCCCCGTCGACGCTCGCGAAACAGAGGGCCTCATCTTATACTTTGCGTGGGGCCTCATGTTGGCCAGGGACGGCCCTGGTGCCACACCTGACTCCCAGGATAATTTTCTCCCACTCTCAAATATCCCATTCATGAAGTACGCCGGCCTCGGTAGAATTCCAAGTATGATGGACATTGGAACAGTCCTTCGGCGGGACTCGATGACGTAGCATCCTTTAAATAGTGGCTCTGGAGCAGCCTTCCTCGACATTCAGAAACACATGAGATGATGTAAACTCCTCCATCTGGTTTCAACACTTAGATCAAATATTATATCCTCATATTTATTATTGTCTAGTCTGTAACATAGGACAGTTTGGCAGTAAACCCCCTCCGGTTCTGTTTTCATTTGTACCGTCATACATCTGGGTTCTGGCACAAGGTGTTGCTGCTGTTTTTGTAATAATAAAATAATGAAAACGGGGCTTCCAAAGGTGTGTCCCAAGTGAGCTGATCCACTGCTGGGAAGATAAACTTGAGTCAGACGTTAAAGAACATGATGAAAAGTGAGCTTTCTCTTACATGACACCACACCTCAAGAAAAATAACTTCAGCCACCCAGAAAAAAGTCAATGTTTTTCCAGCCTTTGTTGCATAATGGCCCCTGGGTCACCTGATGAGGTTACAAAACACCTGGTCTGTAATGAGGTGAATAGGGGGGATACAAATAGCTGGGACTCCTGGACCCAATAATACCCTCCTCCTCTCTTCACTTATTTGTCTGGTACATTCCTTACACGCTTCGCCAGCCTGCATATTTGCCTCTTCCTCTTCTCTGTTTTGTTCCATCCACCTTGTCATGGCCAACAACAACACCAGCTGTATTGTGCTCTGAAGCATCGTCTGTCAATGCTTAGAATTACATTTGTCACACACAAGTATAATCAATCCGTAATTAGTTATTAAGCACAGGTAAAAAACGAATGCAGTTCCATGCAACATCTTAGAAATGCATCATACCTTTTTTTTTAGAAAGGTTCTCATTAAACCTTGTTTTAATTATGAGTAATGTAGTTTGTGATTTGTTTGATCTGAATTGAGTAATACTGAGAGTGTTTTCTCATATTTATTATGACCCAGGTGATGTGGAGGTTATGGAGCTAAATCTGGGCCAAAAATGTTGGTTATATGAAACAAAAAAAATCTATTTGAAAGTTAAGTTTTGATCCTGAACTTTGAAAAATACAATGATGTATTCAAACTAAAAAGAAGTATTTGAAACGTTTTTTCAGATTGAATATTATTTTTGATTCAGTTTAGCATTTCTTTTGATTACATACTTTTTTTCACATTTCATTTTTATTTTGATATTTGAGTAATTCTTTTTTTAAGAATTTAACCAGGAAGAGATGATCACAGGAAGAAATGTTAGCTTTTTTAAATAGTCGTATTGCTCCTATACCGTGATTGTTGCCAGGTACGATAAAACACAGCTCCCTAAATGAAACCTTGTCAATGGCATCAGTGTCGATTTACTGCCAATCACGGGAGTATTGTGGATTATAAGTATTTAGCAATATTTATCGGGATACCTACAATTCCTGAACATGACTACGGAAGGCCTGTCACTCATGACTCCAAGCCCCTCTCAGCTAAGCCCCGCCCCCCAAGCAACATCAGGGCCAAAAATCTGAAAGCGAAAAACAATCTGAATCTGAAAGCATAAAATCTGAATCTGAAAAAAACTATTAATCAAATATCAAAATATAAATAAAAGTGAAATTGAAATACTTATCAATCTTTTTACATTTCATTTTTAAATTGTATTGTATACTGTCATATCCAGCATCTCATCCCTTACTCACCACATTTGTACCTACTGCCACTTTTTCACAGAATTTGCGTTTTCATAGATGTTTATAATTCTATATTTATATGTGGCCGACAGGTAATGTGTTTGCACCTGTCGGCCACCGTAGTAACTTATGTCTTTACGCTTTTATCAAATTAAATTTCAAGACCATGCAGAGTTTATTTAAAGTGTTTTTACCTTTTTTTGTAAAGGTCATCCAGACTGATACACATGAAACTGCTGACCAAGATTTCATAGAACCTTGTGTTAGGGACTTAGACTTTTGTTATCATGATAAAGTCCAGAAATACTCTGTTTCAAATATTTGTTCCTAAGCATTTTAAAGGTTCTGTAAAAAGCGTTGTAATCACAATTTACATTTTATTCGTATATATATCAAGCTGAAGGTCACAATAAGCTTGATGAATGAGACTGCCTATTGTTCAGAGGGCCCATTATTCTGAGACAGCGGTAGTCATAAAAATGTCCCATTGGACCAAAAGCCCATGTGTCCTTAAGTATGGATCCTGAAAACAAATGCTCATTGTTCAGAAGGCCCATGACTCGGAAATGTGCATTCTCCCTTCAATACACAGAAGCACAAATTGCTAGTTATTATGCTAAACTTATTTAGATGAAGGCATGACACGCACTACTCTACCTCTGGTTAGTGATGGTTGCCTTTTTTGGTAGGATTAGATTAAAGTGCCAGTGAAGTGCATTTTTTTGCGCCAAAATGAAATGGCAGTTTCATTTCTTACATATAATTGTACCTGTTCATGGCTAAAATATTTTTTTAGGAAGTGCGAGGGACGAGATAAACATCGCAAATTTTTCATCCCGTGAACGGCCGTCTGAGCCTACCGCTGCTGCAGACGATAGCGGCTGTGACGTCACAAGATGGGCCCAGTTGTGATTGTAAACATGGCGGAGACTTCGGAAAGTGATACTGGTGCGAGAGAAATGAGTGATTTTGACAGCTTTTCGGACAGGATAGATGAGGAAAGTGGCCATGGAAGTCAATTTAGTTGAGGACAATATTTTGTCATAGATCTAGAGTAGATCTACACACAGGATTGGCCATCACCTGATCATACATTCATCTGTTCATAGCATGATGCAACATTCATGTTCACATGCAGTGTTGTGCTAGTTACTGAAAACCAGTAACTAGTTACAATTACTAGTTACTTCACTACTTACACCAAAAAGTAATGCGTTACTGTGAAAAGTAACTTTTTAGTTACTTAAAAAAGGGCACCCATTAATGCCCTTATACTGTAGCCTTCATTTCAGTACTGTTACTGCATCGGAGAATAATACAACCTGTTGATCAACTTGACATGCATTTGCATCACTGAACTCTGCTAAGCAATGTGGTCTATACAAACACAAACACAAAGATATGTTTCAAAGTGCCAATCCAGCCGCTGTTGCTTAGGTGGAGGTGGAGTGGCGTCGGGTCTGTGGTCTTAGCTACTAGCTTCGTCCCAGCATGTTGTTTCTGCAGATGTTTCAACAGATTTTAATTGCTGTTTTGGGCAGTCGATAGGATCTTTGACCCGCCAAGACACAACTTACATTTAACTAAAACGTTCTTTTCTTTGTGCTCGACAAAAGTGAAATAGTGAGAATATCTCCAGGCGGAGAAACTCGACTTGAGCTCTGCCGCCGCCATGATAGTCTTGTTAGTAAACACAAACACAGTGGCCTTTATTTTTCATAAACAATCTACGAATCTACGAAACAATAACACCAGCCACTCACCTTCATCTTTTGGGAACAGAAACATCGCCACTTCGGCAGAATTGACATTACCACAGCCAGCGGCAATGCATCGCTTCCCGTGTGTTTTTCCTCCCTTTTTCTTCACTGTCGCCTCCATTGTCAGGTTTCCTCGATTGGCAATCACTTCCAGTCGACTGCGAAACACTTTCCAATAAAATACTCGCTCAAAAACGTTGGTAAATTCCACTTTGAAACAGAGACAAAATGAACGGTGGTGAATGTAAACACTTCGGCTGAGCCCATCTTCTGACGTCACGCAGTAGATCGCAAGCCACGCCCACGAAGGCGGAGGTCGACTGCAGATTTCCCAGCGGAAAATTCCAACTCGTCAAATTCGTTGCTATTCCAACATCTTTTATATGGGTTCCAATGGACAATTTTGGTCATTACTATACGTATTAGCATAACAGATCATGCACCGGCGCACACTTCACTGGGTCTTTAAGGATGCTGAGGAACCTGAGATCTAAGTTTTTCACACATTACATAACTACACTGTAGTTATGTATATGTTATGACAATTAACCTTTGAATTGAAAAAAAGGCATGAAGAGTAAGAATGGTAAAGGTCAGGGTAAGAATACCATGGTGAGTCAATCAGAGGAGTGGTGTGGGACATGTCTTTTGCTGTCAGGCCTGACATTCTTAATTCAAAGGTTCGGCCCCCAGAGGATCTGGTTGATGGATTCTGGCTCTCGTATAAATGTTGTTGATGACCCCTGGCCTACGATGTATTGAGTTAAGTGTTTGAGACAAGTGTTAGGCTAATTAGCCTGAATCATAAGGTTTATGTTTTGGCATATGGCTAATTAGACCTGCCACCAATAATTACAAATAGTAGTCTCCTCTGCCAATGACAAACAGCTTATTTTGCTGCTGACTCTAGTTTGGTGTTTGGTGGATTGGATGATTGAAGTCTGATAAATAAAGACATATTGGCAACAATTGATTTATTAACAATGTATTCATTTAACAAGCAGCCTCAGTAGGGTGTGGAAGAACCAAACACAGCCACAACAGCCTCTCCTAATGCTGTCACCCGCCTGCTCACACTCTGCTGTGGGATGGCTTCCCATTCTTCAACCAGCATTTGTCCCAGCTCAGCCAACGTGGTTGTGTTGGTCACTCTGGCACGGACAGCAGGACCAAAGTTGATCCCAAAATGGGGTTCAATGGGGTTGAGGTTAGGACTGCAGGCCATCCCATCCTCTCCACTCCTACTCTATAGTAGGTATAATATTCATTGCCAAAAAGCATTGTTACAACATAGAGATCATCTAGCAAACACAAATTGCCTTACTTTTTGTGTTAAGTTTACGATGTATGTATACAGTATGCCCAACAATTTCAGTTGTGGGCATGAGAACAAGCCAACAGTAACATGTGACATCTCATCTCTAACAGGTTAGGGTAATACATTGGACATGGCTGCAGCAACTCACCACAGCAGGCTAGACTTTGCCATTTAGGATAATCTAACAGTTAGCAAGGAGCTACCCTTACTCTGCAAGATAGTGACTGGCTTTCTCTACTTGCAACAGCTCAACATCTGTAAACAGCAACAAAAAAAAAACTCAACCGCCATTGTTCAAATATACAGCGCAGTCATTCATTTACATTGAGTACTCTAAAGCAATTATGTCAAAGTAGATCCCTGTCTTGGACAAAATAATTCATACCTGTGATTGGCCATTCATAGATCAGAGCCTGAATCATAAGGTTTATGTTTTGGCATATGGCTAATTAGACCTGCCACCAATAATTACAAATAGTAACCAGGATCATGTTTACATTTTCATGATCGTTATCATCTATTGTAGCGATTCTGCTTGTCATACCAACACACACAATCCCTCCTGTGATACAAAACCTACCCGCCCACTCCTCCACAAGCCATTAAACATTTCTCGTCAGCTGTGACAAGGCGGGTCGATAAAAGACTGTTCTGTATTGAACAGTGAAAGTGAACTCCTGAAAGTGAACTCCTGCAGCCTCAGAGCCCACCTGGTCAGACGTGTGCTTTGCTTCTGGGTTTTGAGGACCCATACCAGAGAAGAATGATCTGTCACCACTGTAAAAGGTCTCCCCTCCAGGTAGTACCTCCATCGCTCCAGTGCCCAGACCACCGCCAAGCATTCTTTTTCTGTCGTGGCATAATTCCGCTCCGCTTTGTTGAGGGTCCTGCTGGCATAAGCTAAGACTTCCTCTGTTCCAAGCCCGGTCTGTTGGACCAACACTGCCCCAAGACCAACATCACTGGCATCCGTATACACCACAAAGGGAAAATCAAAACATGGATGCCAATATCGGTGGAGACATCAGGTGTTGTTTTAATGCCTAGAAGGCCGTTTGGCACTCAAAAGTCCACTTAAACTTGACCCCCTTCCTTTTGAGGGCATTGAGGGGTTCTGCTAGCTCGGAGAAGTTTGGCACAAACCTCTGGTACCAACCAGCCATGCCCAGGAATCTCTGGATGATCTTGAGGTTGACTGGCACAGGATACTCTGCCATGGCTTTTGTTTTCTCTGAGTCCACCTCAACTCCCGCAGCTGAAACCATATGCCCCAGGAACTTGAGGGAGGTCTAGAAAAAATGACATTTAGTCATGTTCGCCGTGAGTTTTGCTTCTCTCTTAATTTATTCAGGACTGCCTGGATATCCCGGAAAAGATCCTCCCATGATGAGGAATAGATGATGATGTCATCAAGATAGACAAAACAGATGTTTCCTCGTATTTCCCCCAGGGTCACTTCCATAAGCCGCTGAAAAGTGGCTGGTGCATTCTTAAGGCCGAAAGGCATGACCTTAAACTGGAAGAGCCCATAAGCACAAGTAAACGCAGTTTTGTCCCTGCTTTCTGGGTCCATCTGACATTGCCAGTATCCGCTGTTCAGATCAATGCTTGAAAAAACCACTGATCCGGCAAGGGATTCCAGGATCTCCTGGACTGTGGGCACTGGGTAGTGTTAGTAATTCTTGAACCCTGAGAGCAGGACAGACTGAAAAGAGTCAAGGGAAGCTTATAAAAGTTAACAGCATTTAATTACACAAAAGATGCGGTGGTGTACAATGAAATATGCAAGCTGGAGGCGCTCTCCCCATTCCGCTGGTTGCCTCTCGCGTCTGTGTTCGGTGGAAGAGCGCTCGATGCTTGGCTTGCTCTTCCTGTTGTCCTCTGTGGTCTTCTCCTATTGGCCGGCGTCGACGGGGAGCGGGTCCAATGCAATTCCTGCCGTTTTCTGTTGCTAAATTACATCATTCTGATGTCTGTGGTTATTTAAACATTCCCTAATAAACGTTATTTCAGCGTCAATAAACCCAGTGTGTTTAGTGTACAACATCACGTCATTTCACCTTCAAATCACGGTTTCAAAACGTTAGCCACATGCTAATGCTAACCGAAAATGAAATGAAAGAATTTTCAGAATAAAAGTGTTAAGTTAATAGTTAGTGTAAACTTCCGTTTTTTTCAGAATAAAACTGCTTTAAATTAAAACCCTGTATTTGATTTAAATTACGCCATATCAACATTGATTTTAATTTCTTACAGTAGGCATCGGTGTAGGTGATTGCATTCAGCTTTATGTAGTGGGAAACTGAGGAGTGTAAACACAGCAAAGCAAAGTGTACTGCTTGCTGTGTGATCTCCTTAAGAGTGCCGAGCTGAGGATCCTTCTGAGCGGCAGGAAGCCTCCCTCAGCGTCGGTGCGACGATGACCGAGCTGGTTGCCAAGTGGCCCTGTGAATACTGTACATACGAGAACTGGCTGTCAGCCATCAAGTGCACCATGTGCCGCGCTCAGAGGCCCAGCGGGGGTGCTATCATCACTGAGGAGCCCTTGAAGAGCAGCCCCCCTCTGGAAGCCAGTCTGCACCAGTGGGACCCTGCAGGCCTCAGCAACAGCCCAACCCAGGGGGGATCCCTAACCCTCAAACTATTTTAGGCAACCCACTCTCTTCAGTCTGCGTACAAATGACACGACTTTACACATTGGAAATGCGTGCAATAGATACGCAGAAGTCCGATTTTGCGTGCATATGATACGCTAACCATTCCCATTGAGATCTGAGGCCGAGTTTTGCGTGCATATTATACGCCACGTTTCTTGCCTGCACCACTTGTTTTTGTCCGGTCGGGTCTTGGTAGACCGGAAGCTGTGGGGTTCATGAAAACATGTTCTTACTCAATACCAAGCCACGATTATTGTTTTTATTTTAAATCGTATAATGTCGGACTTTTTTTGCCGTCCCCGTGAGGAAAAGAAATGGGCTCAGAGCTTCAGAATAAGGAAATCTGTATTTTTTTAATCTTTTTTTCCTTCTAATTTGTTATTCTTTTCTAAATAACACACTGTTATTTACTCAACAATAACACACAATTATCCTTGTTTTTATTTATTCGTTTAATTCTATAATCTCGGGCTTTTTAGCCGTAAATAAAGTCACCGGAAACAGACGTAGGCCTATAAGGGACATTTCGAGAATCATTGCGATACATACGACAACGACAACCCACTGAACTGATTACCCAATTAGCCGCAATATGGTGTTAATGCGATATGATATCCGAAAAACATTTCAGAGTTTAGGATGGCCGAAGACACTACACTACCCATAATCCTCAACTATCGTTTGGGACTACAGTCCCGTTGCTTGACAAACCCCGTGATTCATCTTCAAGCTCTGGGATTGGATGTTGGAGTGGCAGTGCGCCAAGGTTACGCCGAGCGTCAAACAGCTCTTTGAAATGGAACGAAACCACGGTGGACCATCGAAAGCTGGACTCGAACGCCCCCCCAGAACTACACATGCTGGCTATTGTGTTTCGCACATGTTGCTGGGAATTGTAGTTTTAAAAGACGTTTTCGTTTTCCCCACAATTAGAATAGAATAGAATTGGGAGGGATGAAACCCTCTTTTAATGGTCACACATGCAGAGCACACAGCACACACAGTGAAATTTGGCCTCTGCATTTAACCCATCCCAGTACCAGGAGTCTAGTACTAGAAGTTGCCAGTATTAAACTGTGTACACCCCTGGAGGTTTAGGCGATAGGAAACACATTGGTGTGTACAAATTTAAAACATGTAATTAATAAATGGGTGAAAATCGCTTGTGTACATAATGGGCAGCATTAATATATACCCACATGACAGCTCATTGTTGCTTTGTAATTCTACTCCACTACAATTCAGAGGTTAACCTGGTATTTTTACTCCACTACATTTATTTTAGTTACTTTGCAGATTCTGATTAATGATGTGAAATATAAACAACCCTTAAAGCAGACTTTAGTTACACCTGAACTATGTTGAAGTTATGCAATGAATGAAAAACTTGGGTCACAGCTTCCTCAACAGTGCATTACAAGACATCTATCAATATGTGTGTATACCTCCACCATTAAACTGTCAAATTCTGCACATTTCTTATACTATCTACATACATAAGAGTATAATTAATGTGTATAATATCAGTTGAAATAAGTGCTTCAACATAGGCAGGAAAGCAATATATTAGACGTTAAGTACTTTGTCAGGCTTAATATTTATGTGTAGATATCCCAAAAGCTTTTTTCTTATTTAAAAGAAGACCTTAATCTAAGGTATTCTTTAATGTTTAAATAAAGGTTAATTAGTTTTTCTGTTTTGCACATCCTCATATTAATATCTTTGTACATCCGGCACTAAACTGTTTTATTGTAGAGATCACTTACAGTATCTTCTTGATTTTTTATATTCTATATTTCTATCATTGACCTTCTACTTTCCCCCTATGAAAGTATGTACTCTTAATATTTTTTTCATCAAATATAACATATTAAAAAAATAATTCAATAACGTGCTTTAACCACTAGGCGGTGCACACAAGGTACACACAGCATACTAATAATAACTTTGTATTATTAGTGTAGGACACTTATGTATGTATAACATCTGAAGATGTGTAGTTTTATTCATGTTTTCACATAATTTTACAGGATATTGCTATACTATTTCTCATGTTTTACTTCTACACATTAATATCTGATTTGTAAAACATCACAGACAGAAAGGTATATCTGTCATTTAATGGTAAGCTATTGAAATTGTGATTCCATAGTGTGTCTCCCATCACCCAAAACCCCTGACTATTCTCTCAACTCAGTATTTACATTCTTATATTCAAAGAAAATCAGTAATATCTTTAAAAACTACAAGTCCTTTTATATCAGCTGTGCACCGTTATGGTGTAAATATAACCTATCTACCAATTGGATCAAATATAAAAGTCAGCCGAATTAGTGTTGATACTGCAAGGAGACGTATTGTGTGAAAGAAATGAAGATGTTGTTTAATTGCTGATATATTTATGATCCACGTCACATATTCAGTTTCGGCGGCATTTCTTCCAGTTTGTCAGAAGTCTTCTAATCAGGGCTCTATAAATAAAGAACTACGGCAGATGTGTAATATTTAATGCAGCCGAACCGTGTATTACAATGCCGTTATGTGATGACTTCCAAAGAGAAAAGCAAGCACACTCGGAATAAAGTATTATTTTTTTTTTAAATGTTTTTCGGATTTCATATCGCATTAACACCATATCCCAGCGTGCATTGCGGCTAAACAATCCAATCACCGAGCTTCTAGCTGAGGATCTTGGGTAATCAGTTCAGTGGGTTTGTGGTGTGTATCGCAATGATGCTCGAAATGTCCCTTATAGGCCTACGTCTGTTTCCGGTGACTTTATTTTGAAATTCAGTTCCTGAGGAACGGCTAAAAAGCCCGAGATTATAGAATTAAACGAATAAATAATACAAGAATAATTGTGTGTTATTGTTGAGTAAATAACAGTGTGTTATTTAGAAAAGAATAACAAATTAGAAGGAAAAAAAGATTAAAAAAAATACAGATTTCATTATTCTGAAGCTCTGAGCCCTATTTCTTTTCCTCACAGACGGACAAAACGTGGCGTATAATATGCACGCAAAACTTGGCCTCAGAACTCAATGGGAATGGCTAGCGTATCATATGCACGCAAAATCGGACTTCTGCGTATCTATTGCACGCATTTCCAATGTGTAAAGTCGTGTCATTTGTACGCAGACTGAAGAGAGTGGGTTGATTTTAGGAGAGCATTTACGTAGACACGTTGTGCCTCTCTTCCTCTGTTTCTTACTTCTCTCTTCCTACCCCTGTCTCTCAGACCTATCCTAAGGGAGCAGACACGTTCTGCCTCTTTATCTCCGAGGGTCAAAGATTCATATGGCCAGGGATTCCTTTGAGCGATATGCGCCGGCCCGTGCCTTAAGCCTTGGACTTCTACACAACTGCTCGGGTCTTGATAGATTGAGTGGGGAAGTTCAGGAGAATAACAAGGGTTGGGCAGTGGTGGCGAAGTCCATAGGGACTTGGCTTGGCAACTGGAAGGTCACCAGTTCAAGTCCCGGAAAGACCAAGTGCTACCGAGGTGTCCCTGAGCAAGGGACACACTACACTACATTGCTCCCCGGGCGCCGTACATAATGGCAGCCCACTGCTCCTAATACTAGGATGGGTCAAATGCAGAGAAACCGTTTCGTTACATAGTACCTGTACTACGTAATGACAATAAATTGAATCTTAATCCAGCCTACTTATTTGCCCAGACTCCAGTGCCCGCCCCCACGTTCGCATTGCTGATGTACCTGAGACTAGTAGCAAGTGGTCATGCCACATGTGCACCTACTTGAACTGGCCTAGGGCCATCCGCTGCACCCAGTGCCTGTGCCAGAGGCAACACGCTCAACACCAAAAGCATGGGCAACACACAGCCCATCAGGGACATATCACCCAGCACCCTCGCAGCCCCACATTGGGTGCCACTTTTTATGTAGCGGTTCGACTATATTCGCTGGGTGCCAGTCAGGTCAAGCCTGACAATTTAGAGTTAAGATCAAGTCAAACCCTACAAAGGGTACATGTTACCGACAGGAAAAACATACAGCACATGCCCCTCTTAACCAGTCAATATTTCTATATTTTCAATATAGTAAATTAATACCTTTGAACAAAAACACACAACACATCTCTTTAACTGCAGACAAATAATATAATCAATAGTTCAAAAACAATGAGTCCCATGTGAGTGAAAAAAGTGTAATCAATATAGTTCATGAAAAATAGTCCAACAAAAATAACATAATCCACAAAACTCCGTTCCAGGTTTTCTTTTTACAGTCAGAAGAGATTGTTTTGAGGAAGCAGAGACGCTGACGGACGGCGCGATCGTCACGGGGGGAAAAACCCCTCTATTGGCTGCACGGAAGCTGGTGCTCGGCCCCGTTGGATCGCTGTTTCTCTGCTGCTGAGCAGCGCACACGGAAATGTAAAGGGAACGCCGGCAGGTGCTGACACTTCCGGGTTGGGAGTATAGTCCGGGAAGACGGCATAAAACCCGGCCAGGGGCCTCATTTATAAACGGTGTGTACGCTCAAAAGATGGCGTAGGCCTACGCCAGTTTCTACGCAATGTTTGCGATTTATAAAAAACAAACTTGTCGGGAAAATGTGCGGTCCTCCACGCAAACTCTGACCCATGCGTACGCACTAAACAAAAAAACGGGAGAGACGAGAAACTGCGACACCGTTGGCAGAAAGAAGAATGGAGAGAAATATGTGGAAATAATACCATAAATAAAATGTTACCTCTCATTTATCATATATGAAGAATATATATATATGAAGTTTGAGACTCCTCTGTGCACACAAAAACATAACTTGGAGAAATAAATAAATACGGAAATGTTATTGATCACCCCTCGATTATGTTCTCTTGTTAAGAAATGTATTCTCATAAATGATGCGGTAAACAGAAGGACAGAATTACTTTAAACTGACGCCGTTTTGCATTTCTATAGGTTGTATAGATACGAGCATGGTTTTATATACTATCATGTTTAATCATGTTTTATGCCGTTCGCCAATAGCCTACTTGATAAGTCGCTCGTAAAACACAGGAGGTATACACATCATATGTGGTCAATTGTAAAGCTAATATAACACAACACATTAGTTGTATTTCCTTTAACTGGTGGATTATGGATATATAGTTGCTGATCGACAGCTGGAACACAAACCACCAAATACAAACAAATAATTCAGATCCAGTCGTCATGACTCCACTCCGGAGGGATTCCCCGATCATTTCTTAGTTTCTCATCAAGGGGGGGTCTCCTGTCCCCGGTGCAAACACACTGCCTGAGGAAGGTTAGGCTATGTGTATTTCTTTTGTCATTAACCTTTTTCGGACCGCTTATTTATTTATTTAGGTGACGATCCGACCTCCATGCTGCTACTCTGGTTCAAACTGCATCCACCAAACAATATGATTTGTCTCCACCTCCCCAAAAGAACCAAAATCTGACACGGTGTGAATGTTTTTTAGCTGTTCTGTCGTCATTTCCTGCGATCTTCTTCATGCAGTCAGTCAGAATGAGTGAATGAATGGGCGTTTCTTTGACTATTTATAGGCAAATATGGGCGTTACGTGAAGCCCGCAAAAGCTGCGCCGCATTTCGAGTTGATTGTGATTTATAAAGGGAAACCGGCGTAGGATGTGCCGTACGCAAGTCCTGCGCCGGTACGCAGTCTTTTATGAATCAGAAAATGTCTGTGCGTATTTATTTGCTTTGTCCTACGTAAGCAACCTTCCCACGTCAATCCTACGCAAGGCTTTATAAATGAGGCCCCTGGACTTAATACTCAGACCTGACTACACGAAGCAGGGTAATCTGTATTTATTTAAAGTGTCGTGTGGGAGGATGGGGAAATTAAACGAAGATGTGTTTTTTGTGGTTGGTGAACTGAACTGAAACTAATACGCTATGTGGATTATTGTTTTTGGGATAGCCGTGGACTGTACAAAGAAAACCTGGAACGGAGTTTTGTGGATTATGTTATTTTTGTTGGACTATTTTCATGAACTATATTGATTACACTTTTTTCACTCACATGGGACTCATTGTTTTTGAACTATTGAATATATTATTTGTCTGCAGTTAAAGAGATCTGTTGTGTGTTTTTGTTCAAAGGTATTAATTTACTATATTGAAAATATAGAAATATTTTACTGGTTAAGAGGGGCATGTGCTGTATGTTTTTCCTGTCGGTAACATGTACCCTTTGTAGGGTTTGACTTGATCATAACTCTACATTTTCAGGCTTGACCTGACTGGCACCCAGCAAATATAGTCGAACCGCTACACTATAACGATCCAAATTGTATGAGAATCGGTTCAGATTTAGGGGAGTAGCAACACATTTCTAGAGGAGTCTGCATCTCTTACATTGTATTTGTTTCCCAGTAGATCTTGACATATGGCGGGAGACAGGCGACATACAGCAACGGCCAATAAGAGATCTACCTTTTGTAAATCTATATTGGTGACATTTAGCCTGAGTTGTAGAAGAAATAACGCCATGATCTTGAGCAGTCATATAAAGCCATCTGTTTCTTGATGTGACTGTACCGCTTGTGCAAATCCACATTATCTTCCTACATAACTTTAACTAATGTTACATTGTATGCACCCATTATCTGCGCTACAGCTGTATATATAACAACAACACAATGATGATAAAGTGTAGGTAGAGCTGGTGGTATTATCTTAAAGGTCTCCTATCATGCAAAATGCACTTTTTAATGTCCTTTATACATAAATATGTGTCCCCAGTGTGTCAGGGAACTCACAAAGTGTCAGAAAATAAAACCCTCTCTCTTTTCCTCCGTACCCAAATCTCTAAAAACGGGGGTACAATGGAGCTGATCCAGATTTGCGTCCGATATGACGTAATATCGGAAATGTGGGCTGGCTTTACACCCGAGGCCCTATCAGAAACAATGCACAACGTGTTTTGGACGTAATATGGTATTTCCTTACATTACACTGCAAAAAATGAATTTTAAGAAAGTTAAAAAAACTTGTTTCTGGGAAACTAAAAAGTCAAATTATCTTGTTAAGAATGTTTTGCTTGAGAAAAGTATTCTTACTTTGAAAAAATTCTATCTTATATTGAGCTAAATTAACCAGTAACAAGTTACAGCATTGGTTTGCATAAATTCCCGGCATGGAACAGATTTATTTTTTCTTATTTTAAGAAATAAACCATCAAACAACTTCTCAATTTAAGAATCTGATGAAATGACACTAATTTTACATTTCATATATATTTATTCATTGTCGAGAGCTGTCTCTTCACTTTTCACATTGCCATTGAGACAACTGTGGTGTGGTATACACAACACACACACCAAAAATACAAGTAGAAGTATTGCACGGCACTCATTGATCAAAATTGAAAACAGTTTAAAATAACCACACAATGTTGTTAAATGTGTTCATGTTTGAATACAAAAAAGTCTAAATATAAGAATGTTTCTGATGTCTTAATTTAAGACAATTGCAATTATATAGAGGCATGTGGTGCAGTGAACTAGTGCGTTGGTGTTCGGATCAGGGGAGCACAGGTTCAAACCCCACTGCAGTCAGCATGTCGTTGTGTCCCTGAGACACTTCACCCCAAATTGCTCCTGTGGGGATTGTCCACAGTATTGAGTATGTAAGTCGCTTTGGATAAAAGCGTCTAACAAGTAACAAGCAACATGTAACATGTAATGTAATGTAACATATTATGCCAATTAAAGAATGTAATTCTTATTGTAAGCTTTATTTGCTGATTTTTAAACTTAATTTAAGATTTACATTCTAAGTTTAAGACAAAGTCACTAGAATATTGTGTCATTAAAGCCAATGATTCTTATTGTAAGCTTTCTTTGCTAATTATAAATCTTAATTTAAGAGATACATTCTTAGTCAACTCAACCAAAACACTCATTTTAAGTTATTCTTTCTTAAATAATTCAGGAATCATTGCTTGTAATAAGCAAAATGTGCTTACATTTTTCATTTTTGTCTAATTTCAAGGCCCATTACGGTCTTTTATTTCTAGTTTTAAGAATTCTAGCCAAGCAAATTTGGCTCACCCCAATGGCAGATTCTTTTGCTTGATACAGGAAAATCTGACTTGATTCAAGAATATTTTTGCTTGTTTTTGGAAGGGCTGTTGCATGCATCGCTAACACTCAGAGCTAACCTGTACTGGAAAGAGTACATGTGTAAAAAAGCAGGAAATAAAAAAAGTACTCACCTCAGAGTCCTGCACGGGTCTGATTTTCAAGACCCGCTCCCGCCCTGCACCCGCGACGTGCAATACCGAACCCGCCCCGCTACCCGCACATATTGCCAATTAGTTCCGCTACCCGACCCGACCCGTCGGCACAAGATCCCCAACCCGATCCGAACCCGCATATATATGAGCAGTGAAAACGTGCAATCTCCCGCGGGGGAGAGGTCTGAGGATTTAAACATTAAACTAAATTATTATTATTTTAATATATTTATTATGCAACACCCGCAACCTGACCCGCATCATCTTTGTTTTACCCAGAACCGAACCCGGAAAAAGCGTTTGAAAAAATATCACCCGCGAATCACTCCATACTGTTTCAGAAATAATCCTTGATGTGGTTTGGAACATGATATGGCATTTAATCACGGCAGCATTTAGCTGCATCTCGTAGAATTCTGAGCAGGCATTAGCGCCCCTCCTTTTTTTTTCAAGATAAGGACCCAGAATCAGCCATTCTCTAACAGGGCTGAAATACTATGGCGTTATATTTGTGCCTCTATCCAGCGCACGCAATGAAACATGTTGAGCATAGAAAATGCTATTGAGCGCGCACTTGAACATTTTGAGCACAGAGAAATATATTTTCTCTCATAAAACTCCTGCTCCGTGCGCAAGCAGACCACTGCACGCGCTCTCTCTCCCTCGCTCGACCTCTCCACCCTGTGCGCGCTCAGCTTTGCCTGCCCGCTCGCTCAAGTTGTCACAGCGTTACAAATGTGCCACAAAACCAACCAATCGGAGAACTCGAGAAGGTCAATTCTGATTGGCTGGTCGTCTCCAATCATATCTTCCAGCGCCATATAGAGAGAAGAGTTGTGACAGCGGAAGTCCAAAATGCTTGATCGTCACGTGGTTCAGAGAGACTCAGAAAGTTTGTAACGGATTAATAGGCTGTTCATGGTTGACGTGTGTTGCTAACTTTATCCGGTATCCTAGCCCAATCTGTTATCTGTAAACCTTCCCTAAATCTACTGATTTAGGGATAATCCACTAACATCCTTTAATACACATGTATGTAGGATGTAACATTAACATGATCATATTTTCAGTTAAAATTCCAACAATTCGACATGAAACTAGCGCTAATATTAGGCTACGGTTTGTTAGCTGTTTGCTTAAACTACCCATATAGCTATGTTGCCGCCGGCTAGCAAACTCACCCTTATCTGAAACGATCGGATAAAAGGTTTCGTCAAAGGCATTGCAAACAATAACGTGATATCAGAAAACTAGAAAGGTATAACTCACCTGACACTGTGGCGTACTATTCTCTTCAATCGAGTCTGTCATGTCCTGTAAATGTCAACGATGGATGTGTAATGAGAACGTCAACAGCCTGATGCCAACCGAAAATCCCTCTCTTCTCGTATATCAGATAGAAGATATGATTGGAGAAGACCAGCCAATCAGAATTGACCTTCTCGAGTTCTCCGATTGGTTGGTTTTGTGGCACATTTGTAACGCTGTGACAACTTGAGCGAGCGGGCAGGCAAAGCTGAGCGCGCACAGGGTGGAGAGGTCGAGCGAGGGGAGAGAGAGCGTGTGCAGTGGTCTGCTTGCGCACGGAGCAGGAGTTTTATGAGAGAAAATATATTTCTCTGTGCTCAAAAATGTTCAAGTGCGCGCTCAATAGCATTTTCTATGCTCAACATGTTTCATTGCGTGCTCAGGATAGAGGCACAAATATAACGGCATAAAATAGCCCCCAGGAAGTGCTCCAGGCTCTAAGGAAAATATTCTGAGTGTCCAAAGGGCGGTACTGTACAATTTCCGTATCAGTCCGTGACGTAACCGGGCCCAGAAAGACTTTTTCCCATTGACTAACATTAAAACGAAATAAACTACCCAGTATAAACTATTGTATAGCCCTCATTAGAATCATTAGGTCCTTAAAGTTGTAAAAGGCACTAAAAGCCGAATCCAGATTTATTTTCTCTGAGCCGTTCATTCTACTGAGCCGAGAGCGGGAGATCGGAGGCGGGGGTAAGGGGCAACTCAACTGCGCATGCTCAATAGGCGTGTTCACACCGGAGTACTTTTCCCCGTACTTTTCCCGTTTAGTTCCGTTAGTACCCCTTATGTCGCGTTCACACCAAAAAGAGTACTTAGTGCTGGGAACTTTTACCCCCATTTTTAGTGCCTGCTGAGAGGTGGTACTCTCCTGGGGGGAAAAAGTGCCCCAGTTCTGATTGGCTGGGCGAATTGCAAACCACGCCCCGTAAAACTCTGAAATGTTTTGTAGAGCCGCCATTTTAATATCCTCGCATTAGCATTATTAGCATTAGCATTAGCCCAGCGCACAAACGCAGAGAGACTAACTTATGGCAACACAAAAGAAAACATGGGAGCGGTGGAGATGAGGAGGTGTCGGCGTTCTGGCGATTTACTCGGAAGGCTTCAGTAGAAGCTGCTGGGAGTCCCAGCAGCTTCTACTGAAGCCAGTAGAGATGGCAAATCCGGATCCTTTTACGGACTCAGGGTCTTCTGAGTCAGTCATTGAAGAGATCCGGATCATACAAGTCATTTGAGTCATATGAATCAGCAGCACCAAGACTGTAGAAATCCTATCGGTGAAACCGAAAACTTGTTGCATTTCACGAGCATATTAAACTGACGTTACATTAACCTCCGCTACAGTGTCTTTTGCTTTAATAAAAAATGTTGATCACAAAAAAAAAGGGTTATTTTGCGATTTGGCGAATCTGAGTCTGCTGTTGACTAATGCATGAGGAGGACGAGTCTGCTGGATCTCTGGATCTGCTGCTATACGGTTACGGCTCTGAGTCCGCACGAGTCTGCTCTGCTGTGCTTTGCACAGTGAGTCAGGATTTGCGAATCTGAGTCTGCTGTTGACTCGTGCATGACTACGAGTCTGCTGGATCTCTGGATCTGCTGCTATATGGTTACGGCTCTGAGTCCGCACGAGTCTGCTGTGTTTTGCACAGTGAGTCAGGATTTGCGAATCTGAGTCTGTGAAGTTCCGCTGACTAACTCGTAGGCTACTGGTCTCTCTCGATCATTGACCTGGATCCACGGATCCCGCGATTTTGATTAAGTCTATTATGTTTCCGGCTCTAAATGAAGTTTCAGTAGACTTCTAACAAAATTGTCATGTTGTGCAACAGTCTCCTGCGTGTAATAGCTGCATTTCCAATAAGGATCTTACTTGGCAAAACGTTTATTTTGAACATAGCACACAAAAAGAAACAAACAATGACAAATGATAGAAAATTGCAAACAGTTAGAATATATAAAATGTCTTAATTATTATTGTTATTGGGTCAAGGGGGCTGGTCAACAAATCACCACTGCAACAACTTCACCCAGTATCTCCACCCATGATAAAATAACTATGAAAAATAAAAAAATAATTAAAATGAACATATATACATATTTGGGTCATGAAAACAGTGTGTATGTAGATCTAATCATATGCCCCCCCCCCCTATTTTCTCATGGACTGCGTAATCATTGCAATACTGGTGTTTGTCGGCCCTATGTGTTAAATTTGTGTAAAGTGGTGTCTTTTGCTTTAATAAAACATGTTGATCACAAAAAAAGGGTCATTTTGCGAATCTGAGTCTGCTGTTGACTCGTGCATGACGACGAGTCTGCTGGATCTCTGGATCTGCTGCTATACGGTTACGGCTCTGAGTCCGCACGAGTCTGCTATGTTTTGCACAGTGAGTCAGGATTTGCGAATCTCTGAGTCTGCTGTTGACTCGTGCATGATATAGCCGCGGGAGCCGGGAGCCGGGTGCTGGAGGAGGGGCTGCAACATGTTACTGTTAATCTATCCCCACTTTTGGCCACACCCCCTAAGTAAAATGTCTTCCCGGCCGCGGCTATGCTCGTGCACAATATGACGAGTATGGATGGATCTCTGGATCTGCTATGCTATTACGGTTAGGAGCCGTAATTTACGGCTTCCCTGAGCAGAGGCGCGGGAAGGTAATTTGGGTGGGGTGCTGAGGTGCTGTCCGATGTGCTAATCACGCACCAACGGGGGGGGGGCAAAACCACACACACACAGCATAACAATGGACTCCAGTGAACACTATTACAGGCACAGAGCACGCACAAATGCACTAGCACACACACTACAAAGATGTAAAATATTATTTTACCAACAATGTGGAATTTATTGGCTACATATTACCAGTGGCGGCTCAGAGTATTTTTGTTGGGTAATCTATGGTAGGGCTAACCCATACAGTGGTGGGGCTCAAGTCAGTATTTGCAATGTAATTACATACACGCTATATCGCCCCCATTGACAGTGAAACGCCACGCGTGAGGTTTAGATTATTTCCCTGTCTCAATCCAAATTGAACTGTATGAAATAAAACGGCACATTTGTCTTGTAGTAAATAAAAAGGGCGACCTGGAGCCAATCCTGCAATTTCCCCACAGGTGAAAGAGTTGACATGCTGAAAACCCAACCCCTGCAGGGGGGTCTGGGGAGATTTTTTGAAATACTAACATAAAATACACATTCTGGTACTCTCTTGAGAAGAAAAATAAATAAATCTATTACTACACATTTAAAAAAATGAATGCCATTTTAGTTTTTTGTTACTTTGTTCTGAAAGCTGAACCTGCTGCTCCTCACAGAGAGAAGAGGGAAGAGGCTGTGGATTACTTTACATTGTGGATAAGGGTGGATAGCCCCCATTGTTCTGTGTGTCAAAATGAAAGACAGCCCACACACCTATCAATCATCAAACCGTGGGGACTTATTTCATTACGTGTTGATTTCTATCAAAATTCCGAGATACGTTTTTGCGCCATGTCAGTACTTGTGTTGTTGTGCGTCACGTTAAAAGTAGCCGACTAAAAACTAACAAAAAACTTTTTGTTCCACATCTTTTTTATTTTTCTTCCCTGAAGCAAAATCATTTATTATATAGTTTTAAATTATCATTTGAATAATAACATATAATATAAAATATAATCTCAGGCAAAATGAAATTAAATACATATATATAAAATAAAAATAAAATACATTTCCTGACAGGGGAGCTCCGCACCGCCTGCCTGCCGCTAGGGGGTGCTGCAGCGCCCTCAGCACCCCCTTCCCGCGCCCCTGTCCCTGAGTCCCCACGAGTCTGCAGGAAGTTTCACTGATCCGCGTCCCCTCCCCTGAGCCAAACGATAACTTCTGGCAGCTATCCTACTTGCTAAAGGCTAGGCAGATGGACTGGGGTACGTTGTAATGTGATTTTACATGTTATCAAGAGAGTAGCGAGTGACGCAATTTATAGTTTTAATTTGTACGTCACACCAGGTGTAGGACTCAAAGGACTCGGGTTAATGGAGAGGGGAGACTCGTCACGACCAGCTCATTTCTAGGATCCGGGTTAATGATCCGGATGAATCAGGACTCGCCCATCTCTAGAAGCCAGTCCCCAGTTTCTACTGAAGCCAGTCCCCAACTCCGGGGACTTCCGGCCGGGGACTTCGGGTGGCAGTATATGCCGTGAAGTTGTTTGCGGCCTGCAAGTAAACCCAAAGCAGAAGAAGACGAAGTGACGTCAGCGGCTCGTTTGCGTAATCTTCCCTCAGGGAACTTATTCCGGTGTGAACGCGATCGATTCTTAGTTCCATAGGGGAACTACGTGCTGGGAACTAAGTGCTGGGAACTAAGTACGACAAAGTACTTGGTGTGAACACGGCTTATGAGCGCACATATGGGTACTTCTGGTCTTACAGCAAGGCATGATGGGTAATCTGTGATGTTTTGCTCTCGAAAATGTCAGGCCATTTTGTCCTCATGCGCCAATGAGCAGCTCTCATAGGAATGAACGAGGCCCTGCCTCCGACGCTGTATCCAGTTCTTATTATACATCCATGCTGAAATAGAGGGATATGAGGGATGTCTAAAATGCATGATCTGTTTGGTATTGTGAGCAAAACACATCATAGACATGTTTTTTTATATTTTTTTATATATCTGAGACCCATAATATATGCCTAAAAATAGCATGATAGGAGATCTTTAATGCTAAGAAAATGTGCGTTAAACTTCCATTATTGTCTCCTTTAGCATAGGGTAAACTTGGCCATCCCTCACCAAAGAAAATGAGATAGTGCAAGAACATTTAAGGAAACGCACCATTTGGCAGTCAACATCTGCTCCGGTTTAAGTGGTCACTTTAAGTGCACACGTACATTCAAAAACCTCTATTTGAGGATGGTAATTCTGTTTCGAACAGGAATACTTCGGTTGGGTTCTCTTCGCACCGCTGTTGTTTTTTTCCTTTCCCTGTCTTGCTGTCCTTAGTTATTTTATTTCAATTAATGTTTTACAATTTATTGAGGAAAAGTGTTTAGGAAAAGACAAACAGGTAAGACATTGTTTTCTGGGCTAATGGACTGAGTCTGTGCTCAGAATTGTACACAGACATTAAATCAACTTACTCAATCTCATCTCACTCTGAGAGAGAAAGGAAATCATTCCCAACATGTGGAACTACTGTCACATATAGTGAATGTGTATGAATGGTGCGTGTCAGTGTGCTGATGATTTGAAACATGTATCAGGATACATGCATTCTGCAGACATGGTTGCAGGAGTGTCCCCGCTGAAAGGAACATTGTGAGCTGAGGGTTGTTTTGACTGCTGGAGCTGGCAGAGGCAGACATGTCCCTTTGGGTTTACACTGGAGCAGGTCTGAGAGGAAATACCTCTGGCACGGAGTGAGGGCAGGCATGCCTTACCTCTGACAGTCTGGATTAAACACTTCACCGTGCGGCGAACTGAGAGCGGAGCGAGGAGCAGGCGCTGGCCGACTGCATGATGCTGTGTGTCGATTTAAACTAACAGAGGATTTCTGAAAGACTCTTCGACCGTGTGGTGGCACATCACAATGACCTCCTGTCCACCCTGATCTCTGAGTGCACTCACACACTTGCAGACAATAATGGCAAGCCTCTAGCTTCAAATGTGGCCCGTCTGGTAATAATTAAAGAGGGAAAGGAAGGTGGGTGAGGTGGTCAAACCAATTTTCCCAGAGTCAGTGAGACCCGCCCTAAGTGTGCTCTTAGTTATTTCCTCACAATCCCCCTTGTAACACCATTCCTCCTTTTTTTGTTCCCTCCTCTGCACCACACCATCATTCCTTCGTCCCACTAGATCAGTCAATGAATAGGTTGTGAATACTTGTGTAATTGTCTGTAGCTATCCTTAGCTCCCGTCACTTACACAGTAGATACACATCAAGATCACCCCCAGTCAGACGTGGTGGATTGGTTCGAGTAGAGTCATCAATAGAATGCAGTGGTTTAAGTACCGATGCGAGATATTTAAGAATAGTTCAATCACACCTTGTCAGCAAACCATATGTAAAAGGAATTTATTTTAAGCTTTTGCATGCCTGGAAGTCCCTTTTGTGTCTAAGTGTAAAGCATCAACATTGACTGAATGGTTCCAGCAGTATAACAACAGCTGAGACAACTTCTTCACATCCTACTGGCAGAAGAAATAAACCGGAACTTCTTGGTAATTATTCTGAGGGTGTAGGGCAGACCTCTGCATCTTTTTAAGTGATAATGGGCAGCGAGGTGGATATTAATGCAAAAAGAACACTGACGCGGCGATCAGGATCCTGACGGAAGCACATCATCCCGCTTAATACTCACTATGTAAATCAACGACTTGACTCACAATATTGATTTGAAAATGATCTAGGTTTTCTGTAACTGTCCAAGGCTATTCACATTTTCTTTTCCATTAACCAGTCTTTAAACACTGCCAGAGCCCATACCGTGTTCCTGTTAGTGTTTACTTGCTGTCTGTCTTCTGCTGCTGTTCCGTTTAGTGTTAACTTCCTGTCTGTCTTCTTCTGCTGTTTCCTATAGTGTTTACTTCCTGTCTGTTTTCTTCTGCTGTTCCCTTTAGTGTTAACTTCCTGTCTGTCTTCTTCTGCTGTTCCCTATAGTGTTTACTTCCTGTCTGTCTTCTTCTGCTGTTCCCTTTAGTGTTAACTTCCTGTCTGTCTTCTTCTGCTGTTCCCTTTAGTGTTAACTTCCTGTATGTCTTCTTCTGCTGTTCCCTTTAGTGTTTACATCCTGTATGTCTTCTTCTCCCGTTCCCATTAGTGTTTACTTCCTGTCTGTATTCTTCTGTTGATTTTCAGCAGACCATCACTCAGCGTTTTGACCTTTTTATTTTTTCTCTTGCTCTCTTTTCCTTTTCTTTACTTTCTTTACCGTTTAACCATCATAAATCCAAAGTTTCATGCTCTCGAAAAAATATAAAAATGAATAATTTGTTTTTAAGTATTGCATGGTCTTTCCTGATATATTAAAAATGAATTTTTGTCCCTAGCTGACGTTAAATTGACCGGACTTCTTTCGGCAGATTGATATGACTGCAGTCCCTTGATCCTCCTTATCAACGGTCTGTTCTCCTTAGCAGTGGTGTGTTAGCGAGAATTAACAACAACTGATCGGAATGTAGTATTCAACTTAGCCATGTAATAAACATCTTTAATCACTGAAAGGTAGAACTTTTCAACAATAATTCTCTTTAATGTTCTTACATTCTCCAGGCTGACCTTTTAAGTTTTACAATCTGGACAAAGTCACAGGAACATACCGAGCTGTACATTGTTGATTTTCTACAACATTGTGGCTGGGCCTGCTTCCAATGGCTAGAGGCCTGTACTACAAAGCCGGTTCAACATAACCTGGATATGTTTGAGTTACCCGGTTGGCCTAATCCAAAACATACGCGCTCTCGCTAAGCGGTCCTACGACGCGGGTTATCAAGTGGATCGCTCAAGCCAGCCGTGTCCTATCTAGTTAGGTGCGCGTTCACATGAAAGGGGTGGTATTTGGAGCATTCGACCGATAACAAAAATGGACAAGCGTACTGACGCTGAGCATACTTCCTGAATGAAAAGTCAACTATAATATTAGACAAATATGAAGACGTTAAACTTTAAACATCCATGACTTAAACACTTTATCCAGGATAAAAGCCACATCGTTGCACCTGCAAGGTGAATACAGCCGGTAAAAGAAAAAGTGTTTGAATGCGTACATTAACAGGTTTATGAAATCACTGCCCCGTCTAAGACACGAGTGGATCTGACTTTAATTACATTTGACTCGAGTGTTTCCTCAACTTAATGTGTTGCTTAAAATAATCCTTCTGCATACAGTATGTGACACTGTGAGTGTTGCACGGCCAGATACGGCTCAGCTGACTCAGATAAGGAAATATATGATACATTATGATGTGATATGATGTGATATGAATGATAATGGGACACATCGACGTCTGCACTCACAGTGCCGCGGACTGTACGTAATGTTACTATGATCCGGTTACTTATGTTGTGGCAGATATTTAAGTAAGCTTTCTTAATGCTAATGTTATAATAGTCAGATTGCTCTTAGCCTGGAACCTAACCTGCTCCGGACCAGAGGCCTGTAGTACGAAGCCGGATTTTCGCTTAGCGAGCTAACTTCAGGGTTAACTCTGGGTTTCCGGTCCTACGACGCTGGTTCACTTCTTAGCGGGCTAGATCTCCATGGTAACTTATGCTGAACGGCTAGCCTGGTCCGGAGCAGGTTAGGTTCCAGGTAAAGAGATCAACTCAGTGAAAGCACCGCCTGCTGACCAATCAGAGCTCAGTGTGCGGAGTTTAAAGCTAGCAAGTCATATTACAGGAGAAAGGAAACACAGAAAAACTGCCGTTGCAGGAAACACGGCCGGTGTCAGTACCATATCGGCTCGGGTACCATAACGGCTCGGGGTCACATCCGTCGGGTCATATCCGTCACACATTGGCTGTAGTACGGCAACTCAAGAGGGCCACCATACACGGTCAAATTCCGAACATTTAAACATAGCCTACACTTCATTCTTTACTTTGTCCGTTATTATATGTAGAAGATATTACTTTTTTCTCCGTCATGTTGTTTCCATAGGAACAACTTCAAACAGGAAGTTTAAGACATTTAAGACACTGCAACGAAAGTAACAAAAATAATGCAAAATCCTTTTCCGTTTTCACAGAACACAAATTGGGTTATTTACATAATTATGTTTACACTGTCGATTGTTATTTTTTAACATTCAAACATTACAACGTAATTAAATCCCGAACATTTAAATATGAATATGGTGAAATACATTCTTAGAACAAGCGAGAAATTGATTTAACTCCTGTTTGACAATAACTGTGAATTTCTTTCCTTTTATTTAAAATTAGAAATCAAATTTGATCATCCACCAGGGCGGGTCATACTCAGGTGCTAACATGATCTGAAGGAAATCCTAACATGGGGGTGTCTAAATGATGTGTTTTTTATGGGGAATTCAATATGAGCTTATTTTTAGGATAACTCTAACCTACATCGTTTTGTATTTCTAAATTGGCAATTTGTCTACATGATGTGTTTTTATGGGGAATTCAAATATGAGCTTATTTTTAGGATAACTCTAACCTACATCGTTTTGGATTTCTAAATTGGCAATTTTTCTAAGTCCACAGCCAAGAAAATGTTATTTGCATGTCATTTTATTTACGAGTATGGAATTATGGAATTCTAACACTGGAGCTTGTTATTATTGAACTTGATCATTCTGCTTCAGTTTGTGGGCTACAGCCAGTTTATGTTAGCAGCACGTTAACAGCTTCATCCTCTGAACGTGTGTACTGTTCAAAAAACTGCAGGAACCCAGAACACAGACAAAAAACATAACCCCCTTCACATCTCAACTATAGTAACAGGTCCCCGATATGACCAGTGATGATACCTGTATTAAGCACCTTGCAGATCGCTTCTCTGATTGTTTTATTGCACAATAAAATCATGTATATTAACTTTCTCTTCTATGCATTTCAGTTCTTCATTAACATTTTTAATTAACACTTGCTTTCCTGACACAGTTCCACTAACATACATTCACTGTCAGTTACCCTTTTCTGTGATAAACACATATTTCACTTGAATTTCACATTCAGTAGACATTTATTGTACCTTAAAAACATTTTTCCACAGTATTAAATACTACTCTTCTAAAAACTTGAAAGTAGCATAGTAGCCCTTTAAACTGTCATGTCGAGCATTAACTGCAAGTCACTGAAATGCATAAACTGGAGAATAATTATGTTACAAGTATTACAGAAAACATATCCAAGTGTAACAAACATCCAGTATTAACCTTACTGTTTTTTACTAACAGTAACCAACTAATAATTTTCATAAAGTGCATATTTATTCCAAACTCACAATATATATATATAATATATATAGTAATAAAACGTAATGCACAATGGTACACAGTATCCAAACTCTTTAGGCACTGGTCAGAGGCATTCATGTAAAGCAGATCACCAGAATCCAATACTGGTAAAAACGTTGCAGAGATCAAATGTTTCCTTGTCTGAAAGGAGAAACCTAATTTTAAAACAACATTTTCAGTGTGTGACTTGAAAGATAAGTTCTGATCAATATAAAACCTAGATATGTGTATGTAGTGACCCTTTCAATGTCAATGTCAGTCCCTTGAACAGTACAAATGTTGGGGAGAAAAGAAGTTAAGTTTTTGCCATTTGAGAATATCATGAGTTTGGAGTTGTCTGCATTTAATACTAACTTGAGTTGAGATAAATGGGATGGAATAACATCAAAGGCAGACTGGAGGAAATCAAGACTTTGCTCTATAGAAGAGGATGAACAATAAATAACAGTATCATCTGCATAAAAATGGAAAGCAGCATTTGATAAATGATTAGTCCTAATATGGAACCTTGGCGCACACCCTTTCAAATCAAATCAATCAAATCAAGTTTTATTTATATAGCACATTTATAAACGATTTTTGGTCGAGCCAAAGTGCTGTACAAATAATAAAAATACCCTACAGTAAAGACATTTTACAGCTAATACAACAGCACAGTTTGTTCAGAATATCAGTATGAGAAGAAAACGACACCCTCTGTCCTTAGACCCTCACATCGTACAAGGAAAAACTTCCGGAGAAAACCCACAGTTTAAAGGGGAAAATGGGAGAAACCTCAGGGAGAGCAACAGAGGAGGGATCCCTCTCCCAGGACGGACAGACGTGCAATAGATGCCGTGTGTAAATCGAAGAGATAATACATTTACAACATAGGTAGACCGAATGTTAGCAGCATGACGAGACCCAGGCAGGACCGCAGAGACAGGTTCAGCCACAACCCGAGGTCCACGACTTAATCCAGAACTCAGGATAGAGGATCCAGGATGTGGTACCACAGCAAGAGGATCAGCCTCGACTCCGGATCCCGGCGTCGATATAGACACAAAAGAAGAAAAATTTGGCTGGGTTAATCGGAACATGAGAATACACAGACACAGACAGACAGAAGGAAGAACAAGCTCAAACTGTCTCACTCTGTTTCAATGTACACATACAACACATTTCTGTAGATCAATAATCAGTCAGTCAAAAACTCCCACCCATTTCTTCACGTCTTCCCGAATAGTGGACCAGTGGTAAGTTGCCAAAACCTTCTCGGTGGTGCGCCTTATCCCTGCATGACCTCCGGAACCCAGGTTATCGTGGCACTCCTTCAGGACATTGATAACCTGGTCCTTGGTGCACACAACCAACCTCTCATTGTCCTTGCACATGTAGTACAATTCTCCAGCTGGCACATCAGGAACAAAAAAACAATAATTTAGAAGTGTGTAGAGATGAAATTATGACTAAAAGCTGTTCAAGAAATCCAGTGGCCTTGACAAGTTGCAAATAGGGTTTAGACGTAACAACTACAGTAATAGTGTGTATACTAATGAAAAGAAAAAGGAGAAACAAGCTGTGGAGTCCTTGCAATTTACTGAAAATGTTGGAATTGCAATATGATAAACCATTAGAGGTATGATCACTTTTGCACCAAAAAACACCATTAGATAAATAGATAGATATATACTTTATTGATCCCTAAAAGTAAAGGGAAACATATTATATGAGATATAAACAATATAAAAGATTAAGGATAATTAAATGTTCTAAAAAACTACAAAATACTTCAGTTAGGCCTAGTAAGTAGCAGGAATATGTGCTTACACTACAGGAGCAAAATCATGATGATGTCACATGTACAGGGGGTTTATACCTCATAATAAAAACGTATGTTCGTGACTTAACCATGGTCTTATTCTAACTGTTACTTACATTTGATCAGGTATTTCTTTGAAGCCTTCCGAATTGCCGCCTTCCTTGCATCAGGATGTTTAGCGGCGATGGTGAGATCATGGTAACCACCACTGAGCACATAGAGCTTTATCTCTGTATAATAACTATCCATTTCTGTCAAAGTTAAGAACAAAAGGAAATATTGTACTTTACCTATGGCGCAAAAATGTCGTATATATACACATTTAATACATACTTATTTTTAATAATCTATTATATTGTTATTTCAAGATGGAAAAATTATCTTTTTGATAATATATAATATATAAAAGTATATCGTATTGATATATAATATATAATTTTTTGATAATGTATAACATAATCAAATATAAAAATCAAAACGAAATAAGTAAGTATTAGGGCTACTGTATACTGGCACTTGTAAGCATTAACTTTAATTAATTTAAACAGAACAAAAGAACATATTTTACTTTACATGTGGCGGGAAAATATCTTATATTCTTCTTACCGTCTCCTTCTCTCTCTCTACCTACTGTCATTCGTCTTTGATCAGACCCGCGGAATACCCTAGTCAGCGTCCCTAGTTACACCAATCAGCGTGCGAACGCGTGAACGCGTGATCGCGTGACGTCATTGGTAAGCGACGGATATGACCCCGAGCCGATATGGTACCGCTACTGCCTATTGGCGCTGACGAGCCGTGGGGTCGCCATCTTGGACCGGTCACCCGCTCCACTCAGTGTAATCTGTCTGGCAGGCGCAATGAAGTGTCAGCGCATTTAATCAATCATAACTCGCTGAATATAAAACTGATTTTCACGGGGGGTTTTTTCTGCAAACGTCATATATGTAGGCATGATACCGGACACATGATTCGGCGTATTTTAATATTCATAGTAGGCTTAACAGCAATAGAATATTCTGGTATTTGATAGCCTATATGTTATGTATGATAGGTATTTTGCAAAAGACACACGATATATAATATAGGCTAATATATACACACACACACATATAAAAAACACTAATGGTCTATATGATAGAGAAGCAGAAGCAGATTGTGTAGGCCTACTACTCAGCTATTTTAATAAGTTGAAAAAGGAAGAAACAATAATACATTATACATAGACAGAAGTTATATATCAGTAAAAATGAATATCTATGTCAGAAAAAATGAAAATCTACATCTATATAAAAAATGTAAATGTTCAAGTTAAACACAAGAACATGACACCACCCCGCCCCAAACCATATTTACACAAAGTTGCTCATGAAAGTTTAAATGAGCTAAAAGCCCTGAAAGAGGACTGTTATGTGGATTATATTGCACATGTTTTCTGATGGCCATGGCATCCAACATGAGTGCAACACATCCATATGTAGCCTGGTCTTCCTGGCATCTTCTCTCCAGCATCTCCAGCATCATCTTGTTCAGGCCAGGCTTGCCATCCACCGAACACAGCCACCTGTAAAAAAATTGAGAATTAGCTATTTAACATATTTGCAACCGTAATTTCCAAAAAGGAAATTGAACAACATTAAGACTACCTTTGTAATGTATGTGGATGAGGGAGGGGAACATTTTTAGTCTCTCTGAGGTATTTGTATGCCTTTGGACCATGTAGATAGAGTGTGAGGGCAAACTCTCTGTGGTCCTTTGAGTACTCATGGCCCTGCTTTGCCTTGAAGTCTATTTGAAGATCTGAAATTGTAAGAGAAAAAATTAATAAGTCCCCTTCATATAATAACAAAGGAGTTTAATAAAGAGTGTAAGAGTAAGATGTAGATGAATTTCAAAGTGCTAATTTCAGCTTACCTGAGTAGAAATCAAGCCTCTCTTTGAGTTCTTCATTAATGAGGTTCTTTTCCCTCAAATCCCCCAAAAGACTCCTCACTGTGGTCTTTGTCCTCTTTTCTCTAGCCATGGCATTCTTCCTCTCTCGCTCGAGACTCTCCACTCTTGCTAAAGCTTCATTGAGTCTGGCCTTAAAGTGCCAGTGAAGTGCATTTTTTTGCGCCAAAATGAAATGGCAGTTTCATTTCTTACATATAATTGTACCTGTTCATGGCTAAAATAATTTTTTAGGAAGTGCGAGGGACGAGATAAACATGCAAATTTTTCATCCCGTGAACGGCCGTCTGAGCCTACCGCTGCTGCAGACGATAGCGGCTGTGACGTCACAAGATGGGCCCAGTTGTGATTGTAAACATGGCGGAGACTTCGGAAAGTGATACTGGTGCGAGAGAAATGAGTGATTTTGACAGCTTTTCGGACAGGATAGATGAGGAAAGTGGCCATGGAAGTCAATTTAGTTGAGGACAATATTTTGTCATAGATCTAGAGTAGATCTACACACAGGATTGGCCATCACCTGATCATACATTCATCTGTTCATAGCATGATGCAACATTCATGTTCACATGCAGTGTTGTGCTAGTTACTGAAAACCAGTAACTAGTTACAATTACTAGTTACTTCACTACTTACACCAAAAAGTAATGCGTTACTGTGAAAAGTAACTTTTAGTTACTTAAAAAAGGGCACCCATTAATGCCCTTATACTGTAGCCTTCATTTCAGTACTGTTATTGCATCGGAGAATAATACAACCTGTTGATCAACTTGACATGCATTTGCATCACTGAACTCTGCTAAGCAATGTGGTCTATACAAACACAAACACAAAGATATGTTTCAAAGTGCCAATCCAGCCGCTGTTGCTTAGGTGGAGGTGGAGTGGCGTCGGATGAGTCTGGGTCTGTGGTCTTAGCTACTAGCTTCGTCCCAGCATGTTGTTTCTGCAGATGTTTCAACAGATTTTAATTGCTGTTTTGGGCAGTCGATAGGATCTTTGACCCGCCAAGACACAACTTACATTTAACTAAATCGTTCTTTTCTTTGTGCTCGACAAAAGTGAAATAGTGAGAATATCTCCAGGCGGAGAAACTCGACTTGAGCTCTGCCGCCGCCATGATAGTCTTGTTAATAAACACAAACACAGTGGCCTTTATTTTTCATAAACAATTTACGAATCTACGAAACAATGACACCAGCCACTCACCTTCATCTTTTGGGAACAGAAACATCGCCACTTCGGCAGAATTGACATTACCACAGCCAGCGGCAATGCATCGCTTCCCGTGTGTTTTTCCTCCCTTTTTCTTCACTGTCGCCTCCATTGTCAGGTTTCCTCGATTGGCAATCACTTCCAGTCGACTGCGAAACACTTTCCAATAAAATACTCGCTCAAAAACGTTGGTAAATTCCACTTTGAAACAGAGACAAAATGAACGGTGGTGAATGTAAACACTTCGGCTGAGCCCATCTTCTGACGTCACGCAGTAGATCGCAAGCCACGCCCACGAAGGCGGATTTCCCAGCGGAAAATTCCAACTCGTCAAATTCGTTGCTATTCCAACATCTTTGATATGGGTTCCAATGGACAATTTTGGTCATTACTATACGTATTAGCGTAACAGATCATGCACCGGCGCACACTTCACTGGGTCTTTAAGAGCAGTAGGAGAAGCAGGCAAGACATAGCTATGATCCTAGTAGAAAGAGGGATGAACATGGTTTGAGTGATGTTTCACTTCACACCCATCACTTTGACACAACTAGAGTATGGCCCACATTCTTTCTTATAGTCATCACCTGTCAAAGCCACTGCCAGCATCATGCGTGTGTGTGTGTGTGTGTGTGCCAGGAATGCATGTTCAACATGTCTTCAATTGTGTGTGTATGGGTTTATTTGTGAGTGTGTTTAATATGAGTGGCAGCAAACAAGAGAGATTTTACTTTGTCTAGGACCATTATGATATGATGTTGAAAATAGAAATACTCACATCATTAGGCTGAGGTTGTGAGTGTGAGGTTGAAGCTTCTGGGTCGTCCTGAGGGGCCACAGACAGGCTCTCTTCAGCTTTTCTGGAGGTAGACGTAGTCCTGCCCTTTTCCGGCTAAAATGAAGAAGCATAATACTTGAAAAGAATATATATATATATATATATATATATATATATATATATACACACACACGCACACACAGAGATAGGTATTTCACCCTGCCCTGTTATTGATAATAGAATATTTACATTTATGAATGGTAATAGCCTTATGATGATACACCTACTCTTTGGAGGTGAACCGGGAAGCTGAAGATGGAGGGAATAACACCATCTCTGAGTCAATCTGTCCTGTCCTATCAAACTCGTCCTGCTTAAAATGCTCACTGCAAATCACGGATGACTCGCTTGCAGTGAACCCTTCCCTCCTCAAAGCAACTTCCCACTTCTTCCTCATATCTTTGTCTTTGGGAAACCTTCAAAATAAAAACGGGAGATTTGAGAGAGTCAACACAAAAAAATTTTAAGAAGGAGTTCAAGCTTATTTTCTTCCTTCTTCCTAGATAGATTAGATTAGATTTTACTTTATTCATCCCACAACGGGGAAATTCACTTGTTACAGCAGCATATGATTTATAAAGTCTCAGTTGGCCATAAACATAATGTTTGCTGGCTACGATTTCGCTGGCGGACATCAATACAGTACAATAATATTCTATTTACAAAATACAACAAATAATAATGTTGAATCTTACTTGTGAAAAGTAATCCCCCGACCCCTGTTCGCAATCGTCCGCCGATTTGCACAGCAATACGCCGCACAGTGCTCTGGCATCTTGAAACCTCTGCTGTCAATGGGTAGAATGTCTGTACAATATGGGTAGGATGACCGGTCCAAGATGGCGGCCGTATTTCTTGCGCCCCAGCAGCCAATGCGGCGTCTACTCTTTATATGTCTATGCCCGAGCCGATATGGTACTGACACCGTAGGTTGAAGCCTTGCCGTAGATTGAAGCCCTGTTCGCGGGGACGCGCAAAGGTGACGTCATCGCGTGTATTGAGCGTTCGCCTAGTTTTCTAAGCTTTTTTCTCTCTTTTGAATGATATATTTCCCATCAGATTAAACAGCAAACGGCTGCATAAATAATGTGCATACAATTGCGAGGTGGCTCGTTTTAAGGACACAATCTTCGTATTGGAACAAACTTCCGTTTTTAAGTGTAGTCCCACTCTGTTATGTTCCTCCTTCCTACAGAACAGACAATGAAAGGATAAGATGTCATTTGTCAGTATAGTCCTATTTCTTAAAACCTTCTTTTCTTGGTCCATTTACAATCAAAAGCCTTCAGGGAAAAAGTGCAGACCTGCAGGGGGAAAAAGGGGCCCTCATACATAAAGTCAATATAGATCACTTGAAACATTGTAAAGAGGAGGGCCCAAGAATCCCACAGAAAATTAAGGGTGTCGCAAAACCAATGACAAGACCATCGGTCATAGTTTTTGCTGGAGAACCTGCATCCTCACCAGCACCATGTGCCCCAGGACCTGCAACAGCAACACATACACCTCCATCCTCACCAGCACCACCTATCCCAGGACCTGCAACAGCAACACATACACCTGCATCCCCACCAGCACAACCTGCCCCAGGACCTGCAACACCAACACATACACCTCCATCCTCACCAGCACCACGTGCCCCAGGACCTGCAACAGCAACACATACACCTCCATCCTCACCAGCACCACGTGCCCCAGGACCTGCAACAGCAACACATACACCTCCATCCTCACCAGCACCACGTGCCCCAGGACCTGCAACAGCAACACATACACCTCCATCCTCACCAGCACCACGTGCCCCAGGACCTGCAACAGCAACACATACACCTCCATCCTCACCAGCACCACGTGCCCCAGGACCTGCAACAGCAACGCATACACCTCCATCCTCACCAGCACCACCTGCCCCAGGACCTGCAACAGCAACACATACACCTCCATCCTCACCAGCACCACGTGCCCCAGGACCTGCAACAGCAACACATACACCTCCATCCTCACCAGCACCACGTGCCCCAGGACCTGCAACAGCAACACATACACCTCCATCCTCACCAGCACCACGTGCCCCAGGACCTGCAACAGCAACACATACACCTCCATCCTCACCAGCACCACCTGCCCCAGGACCTGCAACAGCAACACATACACCTCCATCCTCACCAGCACCACCTGCCCCAGGACCTGCAACAGCAACACATACACCTCCATCCTCACCAGCGCCACCTGCCCCAGGACATGCAGCAGCTACACCCACCCAGGTCCAGACTCTACCAGACAAAAGTAAGAAATGTTTACACACCTGCTTGTTCTCCGACTTGGAATGCTTTACAGGCTAGTGGTATTTATTCATGTTATTCATATGTTGACATTTTTTTGTATTGTTCTTGCAGTTGTGAAAGAAGCTTGGGCAGGGAATGGGAGCCATGTTCTGGTGTCCAAAATTGGTCCTCATAAACTATATTACTGGGACATACAGCAAATTGGTCCAGACATGGAGCTTGAGAGTGAGGTATGATCTTTTCAGCATTTTAAATTCAATTCATGGCACTTATACAGAATGTGTTGGGCTTAAATGTTATTCTTTATATAAAAAATATGTACATATGCCCATAGTGCATTAATAGGCATTGTAGGTGGAATACATCATCCTTGCTGTTCTTTTATAACATTGATGAACCTCTTTTATACTATTTTGTTACAGGTAATAAATGCATACCTTGCTGTCAAAGTCGAGGACTTCAACAAGGAGAACCCCAGAGGACAGAGAGCCACCTTCATTGACACATTTGAGATGACAAAAATTTGGAACAACGGCACATCAAGGCTCAAAGTTAGTTGCTGATAATTACCTATCCCAGCCATGTCAATAAGTTAAACAAAAGTAGATTTGCATTTTTCTTGTAATCATTATTTGTAATACTTTCTGCTGACACTAGGTGGGGCTGTGCCCCACCTGCCCCTAATGACCAGTCGCCACTGATCATATCACATCTGTATCATATATTTCCTTATCTGAGTCAGCTTCTTGAGCCGTATCTGGCCGTGCAACACTCACAGTGTCACATACTGTATGCAGAAGTATTATTTGAAGCAACACATTAAGTTGACGAAACACTCGAGTCAAATGTATTTAAAGTCAGATCGTGTCTTAGACGGGGCAGTGATTTCATAAACCTGTTAATGTACGCATTCAAACACTTTATCTTTTACCAGCTGTATTCACCTGGTAGGTGCAACTATGTGGCTTTTATCCTGGATAAAGTGTTTAAGTCATGGATGTTTAAAGTCTTCATATTTGTCTAATATTATAGTTCACTTTTCATTCAGGAAGTATGACGCTGCGCTGTCAGTGCGCTTCTCCATGTTTGTGATTGGTCAAATGTTGCTAACCCCGCCCCTTTTATGTGAACGCGCACATAACTAGATAGGGCAAAGCTGGCTTGAGTTAACGAGTTGATAACCAGCGTCGTAGGACGATTTAGCGAGAGCGCGTTTGTTTTGGATTAGGTAAACCGGGTAACTCAAACATATCCAGGTTATGTTGAAACGGCTTCGTAGTACAGGCCTCTGGTTAGCCGCTCAGCATAAGTTACCATGGAGATCTAGCCCGCTAAAAAGAGTACCAGCGTCGTAGGACCGGAAACCCCGAGTTTTCCCTGAAGTTAGCCTGCTAAGCGAAAATCCGGCTTCGTAGTACAGGCCTTAGGTCTTGTGAACAAAAATCAACCAGGAACGCCCCCCCCCCCTGTTGTGAGAAGTGAAAAACATTACTTAATATACTATAGTAAAATGATAATATTATAATTATAAAAATGTACTTCTCATTGGTTTTTTACCATATTTGTTGTTAGTTCATGTGTGAAAAAATATAAAATTTAATCACATTACCAAGTTGTATACATAACAACAAACATTTGTTGTATCTTCAATATACAAGTGAAAACTACAATTTGAAATTTGTGATTAATCATGATTAACCCCAGATTATTATTGTGATCATCTGTCTGATTGTGATATGTACCTAATGTTGCTTTGGGTAAGAGATGAAGATGATCTGGTAATGCTCCACTGTGCCACCATAGTCCACTTCATCTATTACACACTAGTTCACGACCCAATCAACACAGTTCCCTGTCATGGTCTTGTTTGTTTTTTCTCATTCAAACATTCTCCTTATGTCATGTCTGGTTTTACTTCCTGTCTTTCTGTTTTTTTGTGATTTGTGTGTTTACCTGCACTGCCAGATATATAGTTGAAAGTGTGTCTGGGCATTGATGTGTATGTGTCTGTCAGCCATGCAGTATCCTACTGTTTTCAGTTTTTTTTTTGCTATATCAAAACTGACATGACGGCCAAAATCTGGAAAATAAAATGTAAATAAAGTGCAGTTTACCTTTAAGAACCCCAGAGATTACATGTGGACACACAACTGATGACACCTCCAGACGTGTTTAAGACATTTATTATGCATACTGTCAAGCGTCATAGAAATCAATCTAAAAATGTGTTGTTTGAAGACGTGACTTTCATTGTTGAGATACTGTCATTATTTATGATCC
The DNA here is from genome assembly GCA_031216635.1 of Dissostichus eleginoides. Classification (NCBI taxonomy): domain Eukaryota; kingdom Metazoa; phylum Chordata; class Actinopteri; order Perciformes; family Nototheniidae; genus Dissostichus; species Dissostichus eleginoides. The sequence goes on from CM062280.1 coordinate 1,078,892, forward strand.
ATAGTGTACTTAGCAGAATATAATGCAACACTTTGTAGTATTTACAGACATGGATTAGATTGATATTGGTCATCTGTTAGAGCTTTACAACATGTATATTACAGACGTCACCACCAGGAGTCATACAGGTCCCGTGTAATGCTACAGGGGATGCCAGGCACTCACACACTTTACATCATAAGAAACAAAGTTACACCCCTTAAAACAACAAATGAATCCACTTTAACAAGTTGTGTGTTTCCTTTCTCGTTTTTCCTTTCATTGACAATAAGATACTTTTTTTTAAATACAGTGAGAGCTAATGTTAGTGCAGTAAATAAGAAATGAATGATCGCTCCCCTTCATCACCTCAGTCCTTTATGTCAGTTTAAATAGGAGGTTTTTTCGTTATAACATTTTATAAAAACAGGCGTGATCAGTTCAGATGCTTTGGACCATCCATCTGCACAGACCTAATCCTCGGAGATGTTCTCAGCCTCTTCCTATTCTCATGATGCCGAGCAGGGACTTGCAAGTGGGAGGGGCAGAGTAAAATACAGAAGTGACACATCGGTTGTGCAGAATCAACTCACTTAGCAGCTTGCCAGATAATGATGGCAAGTATGACGAGCACTATGGAGCAAACCATGGCAATGATACACATCCTCTTCCGGGACTTTTGCTGTAGAATCAGAAGCAGAGACAGAGTGTTAGGGGCAGGGTCTCACCTCAGGGTCTCACCTCAGGGGGTCAGCACAGGGGGCAGCACACTCACCTGGTAGTAGGCGGCTCTCTGCAGCTGCTCTGTTCCTCGCTCCACATGAACTTCAGCATTCTCCACATTCGCCTCGATGCTATCTGCGAGCGGAACAAACAGTGAGGTCAGCTGGTAGGAAGTCAGAGGGCTCTTACGGTGAAAACGAACAGTTCAGGTCTTTACTTGAACCTTCCTTTCTTTTGGAATTTTTGTTATTCAACTTATATTCCTGCTATAGTGCGCTTCCACATTGCCTTATTTTGTGATGGTACTTCTGTTAGAGTACAAGTGCTATTACTTTGCATAACAACAACAGCTTAATCAACCTTTACTTACCTTTTCATACTTTTGAATAAACTGCTTTTAAGTTATAATACTTTCTCAGGCGAGGGAGTAACCATTTTACTATGTGCATATTGGGGAATTTACGCAGTTTGAAGCTGTAAGGAGCTGCTGGCTGTGTGAGAGCGGCCTGTTGACGTACAAAAAGCAAATGGCGAAAATGTTTTAATAATTACTCTCATTGCCAGAATAATTAAAGAATCATTATAATTTAAATGATGAGACACCAATAAAACAACATGATTGGTCACCTTTGTTCCCATTATCCTGAGAAAGCATAACACATTTAGTTGAAGCGAATGATAAATGTCTGTCGAGAATAAAGGCTGCAGTAGTTTTAGTTTCCTAAACTTAATCTAATGTTGCGGACTACGAGAAACAACCTAACTTTAACCTCACTGGAGAAGCTTTTTTCTATTTCTCTAAACATTATTTCTGTGTATTCTGAAATTATTATGAATACACACAGCACACATTATTTTGAGTCTTATGCTTTTGAATCAAAACATTTTCTTTTCCTCCTATTTACTCAGTATCATGTCTACATCATTGTGAGAAATATGAATACTTTATCTGCTCTTTATATTCTGGTATAGTAAATACACACTTAATATCCTTAAAATTCTAGTGACAAAAATGGCCTGACATAATTATTCTTTATCCTGTAACCCTGTATTGCCACAGCAGCCAGTGTGGTAAAAGGTATATGCTCTCATATGCAATCATATGGTTTTACTTCAGTGGTGTGCGAGTTTAATAGAAAATAAGTGGAGCGGATGTGTTTATGTGCATGGTCCCCTGGTGGTGTGTTCAGTGCCGCTCACCAATCATCTCTCCCTGATCGTGGATCATCACTGCCAGGTCCTTAAAGATCTGGTTTACATCCAAAATGTCCGACTGAAACACACAAACACACAGACATGAGGCTGGAGTCAGCTGTGGCAGGCGTGAAGGTAGACTAAGCAGAGGCAGGCAGCCATGGGGGGGGCTCATGGGATGTGAGGCTGACCTCCAGCTGTCTGATGTTGGTTTCTCTATCCTTGATGAGCTCCAGGTCCTCTTCTGTAATAGGCGCCTCCTCTGTCTGGGTGGTCATCTGACCCCAGTCCTCCTGGCTTTACACAAACAGGAAGACACTTTTCAAAGAGAGAAAAAGTTGGAATAATGAGCAGAAACTTCTCGTGTTCATGGACTAGAGCTGAGCTTCCTCGTGCAGTGATCATTGTACATTGCTGAGGCTCATTCTCTTTTTTTACAATTCTATACATGAAAGAAATTCTACACAAACTGAAGTTATGTTAAGTACTTTATTATTAACACTTTCACACATTCTATCTGTGAATTTTTGTTTCAGTTCTGAATAAAAGTTGACTTACTTTTTTGTTTGATAATTATGACTTTAATTATAAAACTAAAAACTGGTCAGATCTCCAAAATGTTGTGCCATTAGGATCCCCTAATCCTCTTCCATAAATCTGAGTTCACTTATTACTGGCTTGATTTTTGTATGGAAGACAAAATATGCATAAATAAAGTGAAATATAACATATTGCTTATAGAGGGGCAATGTCCTTGGACGATTTATACCTTTCCACTAAGAACTATCGTTGACTGCAAACAAACACTTTTGTAACTTCTCTTTCATGGAAAATTGAAACTCAATAGTATGTTCATGACAGCACATCAACTTTTAAATAACCAATTTAAACGCGTGGAGTGACCTTAGCCGCGTTCACACCGCAGTACTTTTCCCACTTTAGTTCCGAAATGTCGCGTTCACACCAAAAAGAGCCGGAACTAAAATTAGTTCTGAGAACTAAAGAGTTCTCATGAACTAAGTTCTCATGAACCTTTGTGGGAAAAGTACTGCGGTGTGAATGCGCCTATTTATAGAAGATAAGATAAGATATACTTTATTATCCAAGAGGGGAGGGCCAGAGTGCTACACATAGCTGCGTTCAACAGATAACAGCACATGATATTAAAATGGAATTATTTGTTTTGATTTGTGTCATGCAGGAAGACTGGGTCGGCTATGTGTTGTCCCACAGACACGGTATTATTTCCATATTTATTTATTCTTTATTATAGTTTCTTTATTTATTTTTATTTGTATTATTATTAATCAAAAATGATATGATGAAAAATTCATAATGGCCTAATTGTTTATACTTTTCTCTGGTTTTATTTTACAATTATTTAGACAAATTATTGAAAGCATCTTATATTTATCTTCAAAATGAAACACAAACGGTTCCATGGGGGGGTGCAGAGGAGCTTTTTCTTTTTTCAGATGGAAAGACTTTGTCAATCAACCGTCCAATCACAGTTCTGTTTGGTGAATTTATATTTAGAAGGGTGGGGAATCTTTATGTCTTATTCTCGTTACCTGCATCTGTTCTTACAGTTTGACTTTGTGATTGGTTTTAAAACTAAAATGACCATTTACTGGACTAATGTGATTTGTGAGGTAAATGTCACTACAATAGAACATATTAATGATACAGCAAGGTCATTTCCTGCTATCAAAAATAATTAGACTGACTAAAATTAGAAGCCCACGTATATATTTTGTCTGTATTTTTATCAATGATCATTTATGAAATAATGTTTCAAATTATTAATATTATAGATATTATTATCTTGAAGACTTTGGGTTTCAATACAAACCTAATGAATGACAGTCACTTACTTATCAAAGGAAACGAGCCTCTCATCCCGAGAAGTGTCGTCAGCCTGCGGGGGAGGAGAACATCCACTATTGCCAAAGTCATGTTAGCGAAACAAAGATTATCAAGTTTACACAGTGGACATGGATCTGACATTTCCTCCCTGGAGTCTTTATCTCCTGACTGTACTCACCGACAGGCGGGACCCGGCTCTGGCCCGAGCCACAGACTCCTTCTCCTTCTCCGCAGCGCTCCGCTGCACCGCCTGGAAGTTGTTGAGAGCCGCTGAGAAGTCGTTCATCAGCCGGTCCCTCTGGATCTTCTGCTGCCTCTGGACACCACAGAGGGAGACATGGGGAGATCAGTTAGAAAGAATGTCCTTGAAAAATGTTTAACTGAATGATCTGGCTTGGTAAAATGACAGGGAGGGGGGCCCGGGTGTGGTCTGCAAACGCACATTTTATAACTGGGCTTGCCTTCCTTATACTATCTGGGAATAGCTATAATCATAAATAGGGATATCACGAGGACTGATGCTCTCGTACCAAGGTGAAAACAGTTTTTTCCTACAGTACAAATGTGTTGGGTCACACTGAACTCACATGACGCACCCTATGATTTCCTGATACAGTACTACATAGTGAACAGATCCTTTTTACAATCAGCAGGAGGAGAGCTAGTTAACGTTAGTTCCTTAAAGTTTATAGAATGGTTCTATTAGGTAAAAGATAAAAAATTGTGTTTGGTTAAATATATCATTATCATGATGTGTTCAAGGGAGTGTTCTAAAATGTAGTTTTGTCTGAAAATACTCCTTTAAAGACTGTATAAGTACAGTTGTTAAAAGGAGATGTTTCCCTAGCTAAATATACTAGACCCTAGAGAGGGCATAATGACCTGTAAATCCCTAAAGAAACGTAAACAGACTGTTATAAAGGAGAGTATTTCCAGCAACATGGCTGCTGATCTTTGGCCAAAGGGACTTTCTATCTCGACTTGGAAAGCTTCAGAACTAAATACTCACTCGCACTAAGCCTCGTCACATGGCGAGTGGTGGACAGGGAATTAGTGAAAGTAACTATATAGCCATACTATTTAATAAAACATTTAGCAAGCTAACTATAGCTTGGATTTTCTCTCCATCCTTATGCCTACACTTTTTATATTTATTTTCATAGGCAACCTTTCATATCTCATCATAATCTTCTCTTGCATTATCATCCTCAATCAATAGTAAAGGTTTCCCTCAATGTCTTCAAACAAACCTGTTTTATTAGTTCATGTGGAAATAGAACGCTCTGTTTCTTCTAACAAAACCGCTCTCTTTTGTAGAGCATCACCGCGGAACTATCAAGTACCACCGAGGTGCCATTGAGCAAGGCGCCTATGATGATGTATTGTATCCTGAAACAACCAAATGCCACTGAGCAAGGCATCCTCCTCTACACTACTCCCAGGCACTGTGCGTTATAGCTCAGTGTTGGGAAAGTTCACTTTCTACATGAACTAGTTCAGTTCACAAATTTTAAAATGAACTAGTTCAGTTCATAGTTCATAATTCAAAATGTTGAACTAAAGTTCATGGTTTCAAAAATGAACTAATTTATAGTTTATAGTTATTTTTTCAATACGTTGCTGCGAGCTATTATTTGTCAAAATGATTGCCACAACCCATATAGAACCACAGACAGCAATCAGAATACTGGCATTTCCATAACGCTTTGCTGCCGCCCATTCAGTCCACACTAGTAGCAGCTGCAGCTTTCATCTCTACAGTATATTTTCAAAAACATGAGGAAAAACGTGCTGCTTGAATGGTCTTTATTAAGTATAATAATCTAAATATACTTAAAGTACCAAAAGTGAAAGTAGTCATTGTGCAAACATATAACATATAAACATGTGCCGACATAACTCTGTACTAACACAACACGAGGTAGGAACCAGGCTGAGGTATGAAACTAAGGTTGTACCTCAAAGTTCAATATTCAAAGTGCAAAACATTTGAACATTAATTCTCTTTTCATTAAGTCAGTCGCATTCTTTTTTTTTCCTGACTTGTTTGCCCAAAGAACAAAAAGTTCTATAACTTGGGTGCAATATTCAGCCCAAATGAATGAGCTAAAAAAAACCCAATAACTTAAAGAGTCAGTCAGAGTCCAAGGCCCATGGACAGTACTGCTATTACTTTCTGTCCAGTGTGAGTGAAAATACTGAGTGAAGATCTGTCACCACTGGTTACAGTTCAAATAAATAACTCAAATAACTAAATCACAAATAATAATTTGTGAAAATAAAAAAAGAGTCCAAAAGTGTGCAGGGGCAAGGACATTGTTACTTTCTGTCCATCCTGAAAATGCCTTATCTGAATGAAGATCCTCTGTCACTGGTCAAAGTGGTCTGGTCTCTCCCTGGTGGATCTGCTGTTCAAACCGGGCGGACACAGTTTACAGGCAAACGTTAGATTTTTTCCGTCTGAGTCAGTACTGACTTTAACGTAAAACTCTTTTAAATGCTCATACGCCGACGCCGTAGAGTCTGACTCTGAGCGAGTGCTGCTGCAGCTGCTCTCGGCTTCGTCCATACTAATTCATTCATTCATTCAATGCTCGCCGGTTCCGCGGTTCCACATTGTTTGTTGTGAGGAGTCTGATGACGTATATTTTAGTGCGACAGCCAGGGGTGACAGGCGCGTACGCGTCACAGGCAGCTTGCTGTTGCCAGATGGGTGGTTTTCCGCATTATTTTGAAGCCTGTTTACGGTGTGTTTTAACTGGGTTTTCGGCTGAAAGGCATATGAAATCTGGGACACTTTTGAACGCCGTTATAATACAGTGCTGAGAATGAACGCACTTTTGAACGCCGTTATACAGCACTGAGAATGAACGCGTTCTCAATTACGTTCATCTAGCGGAAATACAGTACGTTCAGTTCACATTCGCCCAAAATATGAACGCGTTCATGAACGATCGTTCATTGAACGCGTTCATGAACGATCGTTCATTGAACGCGTTCAGGTACGTCACTGTTATAGCTGCACTATTGACTAGGATAGGTCGAATGCAGAATTTGGGGACTTCTAGCTACTTGGCTTGGGAACTGAAGGGTTGCCGGTTCAAGTCCCGACAAGTAGCTGGATAGGTGCCAGTTCACCTCGTTGAGCAAGACACCGAACCCCCAACTGCTGAAATCGGACAACCTGGCACCTCTCTAAACATATGCATTCCTATGCATGTGTGTATTTGTACTGTGTACTGTGTGTTTTCATCAAACGGAGTGAAGAACTGAATTTCCCCATCCTCTTCATCACCATCTTAATGAACATAAATTGTGGAGAGGTGTCATCATCAGTGCAGAGGCTGGAGCTTCCACTCTATCTCCAAAGCTGCTCATCCCAGTAGTGATGCGTAATATCATGATGTATTGAATCAACACCTACCTGCTCTGAGGGGGAGATGGGCAGAGGGATGGACCCCAACTCTTTCAGGTGCTTGTTGGTTTCTTTCGCCAGCTGGTTGGTGTAATGCTGTATCTGCTGCCTGTGGAAACATGTCTTATAGTTCCTGTGGTTCATCCCTTTCAATGATCATAAACATTTTACATATATTTAACTCATGCTACCTCATTAGATTTAAATGTAAATGTTAACTAAGAAACTTAAGTTTTCACAGTTTGTAATGTATATAGTCTATGTTTGTCTGTTTTTGTAGTAGATTTGTATATAAAACATGAGTATTCTAATTTACTCAGTATTCTTTGTATTCTTCAGATACTCTATTGATATATACAGCTCTGGAAAGAGACCACTCTTTTCTTGAATCTCAATCTCTACATGTACGGCAGCCACTCCAGTGTCTGTTGAATTCCAACACAGAGAAATGTAGTCAGTAGTTTATAGAATAAAATATATATTTTTTTCATTTTACTCAAACACATACCTATAAATAGTAAAACCATAAAAACTGATAATGCTCCAGTGGTCTCTTTATCTATTCCAGACCTATATATATATATATATAAGTATATATTTACTGTTGATGTTTATCTTTTATTCTATTTGTATTTTATACAACTATTATATATGTTGTATTATTAACTTTCTGCTGCTGTAACAGAACAATTTCCCATTTGGGATAAATAAAGTCAATCTAATCTAAAAAAAAGTGTAGTTCAAGCCACGTCTGATGTGTTTCCTGGATGAAACTGTTGTTAAATGTGCATCCCTGATAACGTAATCATAGAGGCGCGTGACCTTTTGGACAGTTTAAGATTATATTGGAGTATGACAGCTCTGAGGGCAGTTTCAACTGTCCATAACAGATGAAGATAACAGAGGTGTGTGTGTGTGTGTGTGTGTGTGTGTGTGTGTGTGTGTGTGTGTGTGTGTGTGTGTCAGAGATACGTACAGTCGGTCCTGCAGCTGACTGGAGTCCTGACTCGTCCCCAGCTGGCTCACTATGCTCTTGATCTGAGCAGCTGTCAGGAGAACAACACACACTCTTTTAACAGAGGAACATATCTGTGTATGGAAACCCTGCAACACACTACAGTGAAGGAGCAACACTGTCCTGTGGAACAGTGCATGTGACAATGGCTTAAAACATCTTGTTTTGTATTAACGCTCGTTATATAGAAAGTCATTAGATATGAGAGCACACCAGCAAAACATCCTGTCATCAAACATGCTTCTGTTTTGTGGAATACTATAATTAAAATAAAAATTAAAAATTAAAAATAAGATTTTGCTTAAACTAATGCAACATATTGTAATGACACACTGAACATGTTTCCTGTTTCCTCTCGAACATGTTAAAGGTCCCATGTCATGGCCATTTCTACTGATCATAATTCCATTGTTGAGGTATACTAGAATAGATTTATATTGTTCATTGTTCCAAACTCACATTGGTTTCTCATACAGCATCTCTGTAAAGTAAGTGTATTCACTCTCTGTCCTAAACGGCTTGTTGGAGCTCCTGCCCCCCCTCCCTATGAGCCCAGTGGCCGTCTGTGAGACAGCGAGACAGAGCGAAACCCAGCCCGAGCATACACACACACCCGCAGCCTGGCTGGGAGTTTGTGTGTGTGTTCACACACAGACTCACAGCCTCGCCGGGTCCCGCCCTCTCAGGGAGGAGAAATCAGCGGAGCTGCAGCTGAGAAGAAATTGAGTGTGTGTGTGTGTGTGAGGAAGGGGACGGGTAATAACCGGAAAAGCATGACATGTGACCTTTAACATCTTCTCATTCTAAACAAAACACACTGAATGGCAGCTTGTATAACATATACTTTAGGTGAGGGCAGAACATATAATGGAGAGAGCTTTATCCTCTGGATCTAACTCACACATACACAAAGAGATTAAAGTGTGTTACATGGTTCAGATTCAGTTTTGTCGTCATTATTTGCCTAAATGTACATTGAAAGAGTTACAAAGAGATCACTCCATAAAGTGATGCCAATGAGTGACAAAACCAATATTCCCTGTTCTATGATAAATGCATTCTTACGTTTAGCTGAAGTAAATAAAACATGTAAGCATCCTTATCAATTTCAGAAACTGTGTTTCCTTGGCAAATACGACAAAGCAGGAATTTAGTACCAAAACCATGTTTTGAAGATGCATCATTTGCTTTAAAAATGTTTTCCAATATATTTATTTAGAGCCAGCAAGATATGGGTTCGGGATTGTTTCCACTCATCAATGATTGCATGTGTTTTATCAAATTGATGCTGACTTGACTTCAGCAGTTAGATCACCTTTGCCTGTCTAACTCGGCACATTAAAACAAACTACTCCAAATGAAGCCAATTCGAAAGTGAACATTTTCATCAAGAATTTTCCTAATTGAAGGTTCAATTTTTAGACTAGAAAAAGTCATACAATGTGTTGTTTCTCAGAGAACAAGATGACATCATTAAATGTGTTGTAGGTCCAACAGTCTGAAGCCCAACTTATTTAGATGTCAATGTAGAATAGTTTATATTCTATAATTGCAATCTATTTCGCTGTAAATTACTGCTCTATTGTATTGCTATTTAACTATATTTTATTACAGTGTCCTTAAAGGGAGGGAATGCTCATGACACGCATTTTTAAATAATTATCCTACGATAAAACAGACCAGTCTCTGCCAGTCTTTATTTATTTTTTTTAATCTGATGACGTTATCAGTGATTTTAAGCTGATTAATTACCGAAATAACATCAACCCTGTGGGCGGCGCCATTTTGACGAGTCACATGACTTATTTTACCGGACGTGACGTGAACTATGCGTTTGGACAAAATGACTCTAGTTACTCTCCATTGTTCTCACAATTCCATTGAAATATGCCTCATTGTATTTTGTTGCAAATAGGATATATTTTTTATCGTAATGAACAGGTGTTCCTATCACAAATTATATTTCAAGATAAGTTAAGTTTCATTTTGACTTTTTAACAGCCAGTCTCAGTTCTGTCAAAATACTCACAGCTAGCTGAGTGCTTCTAGGGCATTTTGATTGTTTTCACCTGTTCATTGAGAAAAATGTCCACTTCATGTATATATTTATTCAGATTCTTTTGGCTGTATATATCTCTTTAGTGATTTATGTTGCCTGATACACGTCCTCGTGTTTTGGTTAATACATTTAATTTCATAGTCAATGTCAACATCATGCCACCATAATAATTAATCTGTGGTAGCAATATATGTATATTATTTACACTGTGAAATATCGGTATATCTAAGGAAATATGTATGAAATTATTACTTTTTAATTATGAATTAAACAAATAAGATGTTTGGCCTGAAATTAACGCTTTTCTTATTTAATATTCACGATTGATTTATCATCATCATCATCATCATCATCATCAGGCCTTTTCTTTTGGCATTGTATTTTTGACATGCTTGACAATCGGCACTACAATTTAAAAATATTGTGCATATGTTAATTTTAATTGTAAAGTATATAATGCTAAGAAGAAAGGGCTGTACCCGTTAAATGTACCCACCTTTCATTTATTGGTTCAACCTAAGAGGTGCGTTTCACATCCTTCATGACAACCAGTGCTGTTCTCAATACAGCTTCTTCTAACACCACAGTGCCGAATTCCCTGTGTAAACATATGCAATCCAAGTCGTCTGTGACCAGTTTATTTTCAAGCTCTTCAAGCTCATGACAACATATGTTCATCAGAGGATTGTCCATGGCTACACACCGACTGCAAGTACACCATTCATGTACAGGTCTCCCTACTCGCCCCCCGAAATCAATTGCACGAGTAAAGGGATCGTCTCCAGCAAGATCACCGTGCTGTTCATCCTCATCGTCACTGGATTCCTGACGGTTCTGGCCACTTGGCTCGAACCTATATGGCTGAATTCCCCCATCCAATCTCTCCACATTGCTCAAAACTTCTTCCTCGGCTGACGAGTCCGAACTCAAATACTCCGCCATGTTTTCGTCGAGCGAGCTGTTCGTGTGTTTACAAAGTGAACGCATAGATGACGTCACGACCTAGTTTTTTGGATCATGTGACTACTGAAAATGGCCAAAATGGCAGCTGCCTGACGGAATATACAGGTTTTGATAAAAAAGAGCTATAAAATCATTATTTACCGGGGAATATCGCTGATTTCTTCAGGGTATGGTTTAAACATAATGTTTCACTAAATACTGAAGTTTTTATTAATTATCTAATGAGTGGACCCTTCCTTTAAATATTTTTTGTTTTATATTAGATTTCTTGTTTTATATGGAGATTCTTTGTTTTATATTTGATTTATGCACCACGACATCAAGTCAAATTCCTCGTATGTGTGAACCTACCTGGCAATAAACCCGTTTCTGATTCTGATTCTGATAGAAAACAGAGAAAAGTAGCAAAACCTTACAGTGGAAGTATGAGCAACAACAGCATGTTGTTGGAATTGTGTCCTCCTGGAGGTTCAGATGTATTCCATATACTGTGATATCAGCCTTCACAGTTTGGCTCATATTCAGAATCCTATGAATTCTGGGTAGACTTCCTCAAGAGTCTATTCCAATCTGGATCCAGAGTGGATTTAAACTCTAAGCCTCTTGCAGACTTAATGAACTTTGAAAAGCCGTTGGTGCTCAGTGACTTTCCAAAGGAATTCAGATTTCCATACTTAGATCTAGGGATGCTCCGATCGATCGGCCGCCGATCGATATCGGCCGATACTCACTCTCTGCCGATCAATCGGTGCTCTCTAAAAATGCCGATCGCGAGAGCCGATCACATGACGTAAAATACATGACACTTTTCTCTGTGCGCAGCAAAACACGCTCGCCAAAATGGCTTCACCAGTCTGGCAGTATTTTAAGGTTTCTGAAAAAGACAGTAAAATAGCGGTATGCAACGTGTGTGAAGCAGAAATCCTGCAGCTCCACCCGCTGTGACGGACCGGTGAGCGGAGCAACACACACACTAAGAGTTAGACCTAACACACTTAGCTATTTGATCTACCTCTGGAACAAGCTAAACTAGTTATAATATGTTTATTCTTCACTGTCGGGTCACTCATTACTGGATCAGCGAGCTGCATGAGACGATACTGACAGGCTGTCAGGAGAGAGAGAGAGAGGGAGAGAGGAAAAGGGAGCGCTTCCGCTCATTTCTCCCGTGTTATTATCCAAAGTTAATGTAAACTTGAATAATGTACTTCATTTGAATGTAATAATTATGTTGGTTGTTGTTTGTGGAAGCGCCAGTGAATGAGCCCCATTAACTGAGTTTTAAACATCACTTGAAATGGAAGATCCCCATAGGCCCCGCCCACTCGATCGGTATCGGCCGATACTGATTCCGGCGATCGGCCCCAAAATTGGCGATCGGAGCATCCCTACTTAGATCAAATCTTGTATCTTTCCTGTTGGCCACAGCTTTTGCTCTCGTTGTAGCAGGAAGATGGAGCACTTACTGTTCTGTGTGATCTTCTGGATGTTGGAGCTGCATGTCTGGATGAGGGTGTTGAAGTCCCGGGGGACGGGGCGGTAGCTCTCTGCTTTGTCGTAAGACATGTCTGCCAGAGAGTGATGCTGCCTCAGGTGTAGAGCTCTGTCTGAACACAAACAGGAAGGGTTTCGCAAGTTAGATGTCATTCAAACAAGCTTCTTCACTGCCATGTTTACTATAAGATTGAAATAGGTCGTCTAATTTGTTTGGGCCCAAGATTGGCCAATTTTAGAAAACAGCATCAACACAGCTGATTTAAACTTACGGAAAAGGGGGGTTAAGTAAGTTTCTGTTATGTTTAAAGAAAAAAACATTACAAATAAATGTTTTACTTTATGGTACACCAGTTTACTCACTATTGATACGTGTTACATTGCCCGTTTACAGTTCAAGGAAAATATGTCTGATTCAGACTTCATTGTTTTATTGCCTGAAGTGATTACGCTTGTGTAACTTGGTCTAAATAACAACTGTGTCTGTTAGCTTGCTAACAAGTTAGCTGGCTAATGTCCAATCATACAAGACGATCGAAATAAAAGAATACAGAACGTTGCGTTGATGTGTTTAGTTACCATGGTTTGTGTACACATTTGTGATCGACATACTAAGGCAGTTTCATTGAACCTCTTTATCTAATGTTTACAATTGCCGCATGACACGTAGATGTAAATAACGGTACAACATTACGCTCAGCTGTTAGCTTGCTAGCTAACTTGACAGCTTTCAGTTGTTTCGTATGAACTGGCAATCATCAAAAGGCTAAGCGTGTTGTTGACAAATACAGACTCAGATAAAGCTATATATTGTCAACAAGAGCAAATCGTTTTTTATATTAAATTAACGTTAGTACTTGCTTATTTTGGTGTTTGCTTAGATTCCTCGTCCAGCCGTCAAAAACTGCTTTTCCTTTCCTGATCCCGAATCCTGGTTCTTCTTCTTCTCTTGGTTTATTGGCGGATGGCAGCCTATCGTTTAGGCGCATTACCGCCACCTTTTTACTTCATTTATATTAACACTCAGTTACATACAGTATATAAACACATGACATGTTCTTTTTACAACACTGCATAATAACTCTCAATTTCACTCCTTATGTTTTCCTCTGTGTGTTTTATATATCTGGCAATGACAGATAACAGGTTCAACCCTTTCATCCTCCAATATTACATCTGAACATAATGCTACCTGATTTTGCTCACTCAACTGCAGTTCATTTACAACAGCCAACAATTAAAATATATAGTTTACTGATAAGTGATCTGATGTGTTTTCTTAATGTTTGTAATCTGGCAGAAGAAAAGCAAACCCAGCACATCCATTTGGTCTCATTTTATTATTCTATATGAATTCATTTTTCGTGTAATGTTGGGATAAGATGGACCTTTATTAATTTCGTAGGGAAATTCAAATGTCAAGGCAGCGACAGAATAAGACAGAAACACAGATAGTACACTTGGGATAATGAAAAAAGTAAGATAAAATAAGAATAAACATGGAGTAATAGTATGAATCATAATAACAAAAATGACATGAGTTAAAGTTAAACTCTGAATTTTAACATGTGAATATACATATATACAGATATGTATAAAGGTTAAATATATATACACAAAAAAAAAATATATATATATATATACATGTAAATGTGCAGGTAGCAGTGCGGCGAAAGTCTTGTTTACATACAGTGCAAATATTATTCATATGAATTTTGTTGGCGTTTCCCCCCCAGCATACCACAACAAAGTAGAGCCCACAGGTCACCACAGACTGGCCTGGTGCACACGCTGAAGGACCTGAGCCTCCTCAGGAAGATCAGCTCTGTCCCTCTCTGAAGAGAGCCTCAGTGCTGTCCCTCCAGTCCAGTTTATTGTTTAAGTGCATTGAATTAGCTCCAACTTTACCAGCTGTGATCACAACATTGATGCATCAATAATAATAATCCTGTAATCTAATATGATTCTAAAATGGGACACTATACCCACAATAAAAAAATACTTACTTTTGGTACTTTAAGTATATTTTGATGCCAATACTTTTGTACTTTTACTTACGAAAGACTTTCAATGCAGGACTTTTACTTGTAACAGAGTATTTTTACACTGTAGTATTTGTATGTTTCCTTCAGTAAAATATCTGAGTACTTCTTCCACCTCTGGGGACAGGCATGGATAGGGATTTATTTTTGTATTTCATTTCTAAGTGGTTCACCAATCACAACAGAGCCGGCCAGCTAACCAATCAGAGCAGACTGGGCTCTGGTTTCAGACAGAGGGTGAAAAGAGGTGCTGCAGCACAGGCAGTATGAAAAAAATAAAGAGCTTTTGAACATTCAAGTATGGAGACATGTCCCAGTTGAGACACTGGTCCGTGTACGTTTTGTCAGTTTGATTTTTCGTTTAAACCAAAAGCCAAAAAACGAAAATACCAGCCTTTTTTAGTTTTAAATCAAAAACAAAAAAACGGGAAACCAAAGCCGTTTTGGAGAACGATATCTCATACAGTCGACCCCTAAAACAGTTCACACAGTAATGGAACAGTTGTTAAGCATTATTTTGTCCAACTAGTCTACATTATGAATTTGATGTTTGTCTAAACTGCTAAGAAGCTGACAGCTGAGTTAGAACAGAAAGACATGCAGGCCATAATCACTGCTAGACGCTCAAAAGAGGAATGTGTGTGTAAGGCTTACATGAACTGAATTGAAACACTGTCCATTAGTTGATTAATAAACAAGACATTCAAGTCAAAGTTGTAGGCATTTTCATTGTAGCACGCTGTAAATATGGACTATGAATGAACACATGCAATGTGGAAACACACAAATAGGTTTATTCTCAATACTCATAACCGTATCAGACACAATGACTTTACTGAGAGTGAAGATGACATGAACATAGTTACTGTATGGTACTGAAGACAAAATACAGTATATTGCATTTACCTCTTCCTCTAACTCTCTCTCCAATATTGGCCTCCATTGTTGTGCACAACAAAGTGTTCAAGCTCAGGTTTCTAAGTGATCTAATTTTAACATGTGCATTCTTAATGAACATACTTTGTATTTTTTATGTGTCAGGGTGTTATGCTACAGGTCCATGAAGACAGGCCCCACAGTGAGTTCAGGATGAAGTGTTGTTACTGTCTTAGTTACCGTCTGGTTAAACATGTTCCTGGGGATTCGGCTCATTTTAGACAGGTTAGACACAGCCAATAGTAAAACATACACTTTAATATAACTAGCACAAGGTTACTAGCTACTCCCCAGAAATGGACTGACTGGTCTGTGTGTGCTGCACAGAGGTCACAGTTGTGTTTTGTTCCTGTTCTGTTGTTAAAGAGTTATTTTTCTTCGTTCATAGTATAAAAGTAAATCAATTCATATCAGTATAAGAAGTTATAAGTATAGAAAACATTTAGGAACAAAGATATGACTTCTTATTTACTCCTTAAAATAGCACAATGTTATTAAACCAAAATGTTACCATAAAAGAAATAATAGAAAGCAAACTGAATACGTATTTATTTTGTTTCTCTTCTTACAGGTGGGGCTGAAAGACTCAACCCCCGTTGAGCTGGAGCATCATGGCTGCAGGTGTGACGTGTGTTACTCTCCTGCTCCAGTCACATGACTCCCAGTTGGTCCCCAGTACTCAGCTGTACAGAGCAGCAGTGGTACAAACCAAGAACTATGGCGAGTCTGAGAATAATGTCATTGTAATTCAAATACTAAAACTACACACTCATCATGTCTCATCATTTCTATAACTTGCTTAAACCCACAGTGTGTAAAACCAGGCCCGGTAGAGAACATGGCTGGGATGTCCGCAGTCCAAAGCAGAGAACAATGTCAGAGAAAGTAAAGTGAGAGATTAGTAGTTATGTGAAAGTAAGCTATGCACACAGAATAGTTTATGTGTGTGATGTCTCTGAGAGCTGAGAGCTGCTGGATCTGTCTGCCCTCAAAGTGCCAGGGATCTACAAGGAGTTCACCGCTGCTTCTGCACCCTAGGTATCCCTGTGAGGTGCCACTAGTGGACTCTGCTCTCGGTAAAGTTCAAGCTGGCAGTCCCTTGTCATATGAACATCACCATGACAGCTAGAAGTCACACCGCTGCCCACCACCATGCCCCACCACCATGCCCCACCACGGCCAGATCTACCACTGGCTGGCTACAGACTACAACCATCTGCAAGCGTTTTTTGTTGTTGTGAACACCAACAGCTGCCCTTAAGGGGATAGTTCTGGTCTTTTGAAGTGGGGTAGTATGTGGTATATATCCATAATCAGTGTATTACCTACAGTAGGCCAGTGGATAAACATACAGGAGCTACTGCTGAGGACGTGGGCAGAAGCAACATTTATTTTATCCACCCAAAAAAGCTATATCAGTTTAAGTGTATGTTTAATTATTTAATGCTAAAAATAGCGATTTTTTCAGGTGGGCCTTCATTTTTGGGTGGATTTGCTGCTGGATTAGGTTTTGCTGCTGTGCTGGTACTCCTGTCTCTCCTACTAACTGGGGTCGTGCCGACCGCTGTCTTCTGGAGGTTATACACTGACTGGATAAGAACCTCATACAGCCCCATTTCAAACAATCCAAACTATCATCTTAAAGTCTCTTGATGTCAAGAGTTATGTGCACAACAATGGAGGCCAAAATTGGAGAGAGAGTTAGAGGAAGAGGTAAATGCAATATACTGTATTTTGTCTTCAGTACCATACAGTAACTATGTTCATGTCATCTTCACTCTCAGTAAAGTCATTGTGTCTGATACGGTTATGAGTATTGAGAATAAACCTATTTGTGTGTTTCCACATTGCATGTGTTCATTCATAGTCCATATTTACAGCGTGCTACAAATGAAAATGCCTACAACTTTGACTTGAATGTCTTGTTTATTAATCAACTAATGGACAGTGTTTCAATTCAGTTCATGTAAGCCTTACACACACATTCCTCTTTTGAGCGTCTAGCAGTGATTATGGCCTGCATGTCTTTCTGTTCTAACTCAGCCGTCAGCTTCTTAGCAGTTTAGACAAACATCAAATTCATAATGTAGACTAGTTGGACAAAATAATGCTTAACAACTGTTCCATTACTGTGTGAACTGTTTTAGGGGTCGACTTTATGAGATATCGTTCTCCCGCTTGCTGCTGGGTGCAGGTGAAAGTAGGGCGACAGTTCTGTTCACATTGCTGACATTTGTCACAGGTGAATCTTGCAGGTATGCAACAAACAAGACGTTGTCACACACCGACAAGCTGGACACTGGATTTGCCGACACAGTACAAACCGGAAGTCAGCGAAATAAAGTTATGCAAAGAGCTTGCATACTTGTATTCTCTATAAACGCATATCTGCATGTGAATGCAGAAATAAACTTATCCTCGTCAGACTTCTGGGTTCCAGGATTGAATTTTTACAACATTGCCATTATATCCACGTGTCTTTTATTTTGAAATATGTTCTTTAACTTCCGGTCCACCGGACTGCTTTTCTTCATTCTTCAAAACAAAACGGAAAATTGAATGAAGTTGTTAACAAAAACCAAAACCGGACCGTTTTTTTAATTAGGTCTTCTTGTTATCCGTTTTTTTATTCAGACAACAAAAACGGGAAAACGGCTTTGGTTTCCCGTTTTTTGGCTTTTGGTTTAAACGAAAAATCAAACTGACAAAACGTACACGGACCCACACTAAATACAAATATGAACCTGAAAATGAGCAGAATATGTCCTCTTTACGGGATTTTAAATGTAAATGTGATCAACACTCCGGTGCAGCAGGTGGCGCTAATGCGCCAATTAGCTGCATGCCAACCGCGGTAAACCAGGAATCAGAAGAATGAAACTGTGTTGATGACCCGGCATCACCCGGCATGTGCCTCACGTCGCTGGGCCGCATTACCTCTGTGGATGACAACACTTACTGAATAGAAAAAGGACATCGTTTTAGCTGAGTTATTTTAAAGATTCATAGTTATAAAAATGCCTAAGAAAACGAAAGAAGGCGCAGAGTGGGTGGACGATGAAGTGGCCCCGGCAGCTGGTGAGAGCAAGCTAACGTTTAGTTAGGAGTTAGCTAGCAGGCTAAGTAGCTACAGCTAGTGTTACTCATGCAGTGGTCCGCATAAACTGTCACTTATGCCAAACTCCATTAAATATCTTCTATAGTTGCGCTTACATGCTAATTGTCAAAAATGTATATGTGGTCATACACAACTTGAACTCTTTCATGAATCTTCAGAATGTTTTGTTCAATTCGGATGTAAGACATTTCATCTACAGGCATTTCTTTGATTAAAATCCAGATGATACACCTGAAGAAGTAACGGTAAATAGCTACCTAACGTCATGATACACAGTGACAAGCCTCTATATTAATATCACTCAAATGTCAAGAGGGGAAACAACAGTTGATAAACATCTGGTTTAAAGAAATGTTGACTGTATGAATAGTTTAGCGTTTGCCATCAATAACAAATATAGTATTTGACCTTATTTTCAGTGATAGAGAAACCTAAATCATAAGTGAACGGCGTCATGTTTAACAGTGACTTGAACAAAGCACAGTTCAGCTAACGTTGCCCATTTAAAAAAGTGATGCAATGCTTTTGTCTGCTCTGACATGTGACAGTGTGGCAGTGTAGTCTCAGTTTTAAGGTAAAACACATGCATTTAGACCAGAGCTGGAGTCCTGCATTGCAAATGTTACTCAAGGAAAAGTATTAGATTCAAAATATACTTAAATGAGTCATTGTGCAGATTGGTCCATTTCAGAATAATATATATGATATGTTTTATAATGATTGATCATGAAAGTGTTCTCAAAGCTGGTAAAGGTGCAGCTAGTTTGAATGACTTTGTATACTGCAGGGTAGCTTGTGAATTTACTCCAGGTGGAACTAAAGTCTGATTTAACACTTGGTTATATTTCACATCATTCATCCAGATCTGTAAAGTAACTAAAGGTCATAAATACATGTAGTGGAGTAAAAGTACACCATTTACCTCTGAGTTGTAGCAGGTTTAAAGTAAAACATAGTTCAAATTAAATATATTTACATTTTTAATTTTAACTTTACCGGCAGTGATGAACACATTAATGCATGAACAAAAATAATTGAATCGATTCATGAACATTATTTTAAAGTGGGACCTTACGCACAATAAGTCATTTCACTTTTGGTGCTTTAAGTATGTTTTGATGCTAATACTTTAGTACTTTTTACTTGTAACTAGTATTTTTCTACTGTCACTTAAATAACAATTCTGAGTACTTCTTTCACCTCTGTATAAACAGATAAAATGCAAAAGAAAGGAAACAATGACTCGGAGGATAAAAGTGCTGAGTCACAGGTTCATGGTGTTTGAGTGTAGAACTCTTAGCTCTGGATACAGATGATGTTGGCAGACGTATTTCTCCGTCTTTGTTGACTGTTAAAAATTGTAATGGTTTTATTGAGGGTTCATTTAACTCGTCCAGTTACATTGTGTCTGTATTGAGTATACATTTTATAAAAGGGCCACAAGTTTATTTACGGATGTGAATGCTGGGACACGTATGAACCTCATAGCTTCCCACTGATTTTGTGAAATATAAAGATTTTTTTTTCTTACAGCTGAAAAAACTGTGAAAAAGGGCAAGAAAGATAAAAAGGGGAAGAAAAGTGTGAGTAATTCTTTGTATCGTTTTTAAAATTATTACTCAGTTGTTAAATGCTCCG
This sequence comes from Dissostichus eleginoides, assembly GCA_031216635.1. Lineage (NCBI taxonomy): Eukaryota > Metazoa > Chordata > Actinopteri > Perciformes > Nototheniidae > Dissostichus > Dissostichus eleginoides. Next base: position 1,099,334 of record CM062280.1, read on the forward strand.
CCTCACTGGATTTGTTGTGCTCATGTTTTTCTCCAGTTCTTTGAGGAGCTGGCCACAGATGTCAAACCTGAGAAGGAAGATGAGGTGGCTGTGAAAGAAACGCAAGGAAAACAGGTAATCCTCCCTCTGACAGGAGAGGCAAACTGGCCTTGAGTCTCCAGCTATGATGTATGCAGCTCACTTTGATGGCAGTCCAAACAAAAGAGAAGAGGATCAGAAGTATTTGAAAATCTATTTTTTAATTGTAAAGCAAAATATGTCATGTACAACAGCCCCAACAGCTGACTATAATTACCAAAGAAAGAACTAAAAGGTTTAATAAAGAAGACTTATTTCTGACAAAGTGTGGTCAATGAACTGTGAAACCGCTCTACCTGGAGCTCTGCTCTGCATTTGTGCCCTTCTATGTAAATGAGAAAAAAGAGGGTGGAGGCCAGTAGGCAGTATTGGCTTCTAAAAACTAATTTCATCCATTAACTTAAACCGAAGCACAAAAAGGCAATAACATGATGATATAATGGGGCAAAAAAGATACAATTCATATGCTGTAACAGGGTGTCCGCGGGGTCTTAAAAAGTATTAAAAGTTGATAAATCAATTTAGCGAAAATTAAGGCTATTAAAAAGTATTAAACGGCATTTTCCAAGGTATTAAGAACATGGTTCCCGCGGGGTCTTAAAAAGTCTTAAATTTGATAATCTGAATTTAAGGCCTTAAAAAGGTCTTAAATATGACCAAAAAAATAAGAAAGGTCTTAAATATGATTTAGAAGGTCTTAAAATGATGGGATTTGAAAGGTACTTCTGTGTTGCGATCGCGTCTAAATGTGTTTTGGGGGAAATGTCCGGGCTGCAAAGTAACCAGTACGGTAAGAGCCTTTCAGTTCCCCCCAACAATCTGTATTGAAATAAATCAACATGGAACCAGTAATCACTAACTTTGTTTCCTCCGGACCCTTATTGGAGAACACCCAGCTAGTAACCTAGCAACCAAGCTTCAGCTAGCGGCAGTCAGAAACTCATGTAACTTCGAATCTACTTACAAATGAATATGGGGAAGTGTAAGTTCAACCGTATTTGGTTGGAAAACATCGAATTTAGTGCTTGGTTGAAACCAGTGGAGGGAACGTGTTTGAAGCCCGCTGCACCTTTTGCAAAATAAATTAGCGTTTGTTTTGCTAATGTAGCGTTAGCTAGTGCAGCGTTAGCTAGTGCAGCACCTCCCGCAACAACACCGGGGGACCTCCGGGCGACGTTTGGGTCTACGTCAACCCTAAAAGCGGAGGTGCTGTAGACGCTAAATACCGTAGCTAAACACCAATCATACAACAGCAACGATGACAGATTGTAGCCAAGGCAGCAGAGCTCTGAATATATCTCTTGTCACTCTCTCGCTCTCGGTCTCACTCTCGCTCGCTCGCTCACACACACACACACACACACACACACACACACACACACACACACACACACACACTGCTAGGGCTGCTCGATTATGGCAAAAATCATAATCACGATTATTTTGATCAATAATTGATATCACGATTATTCATTGACTTTGAAAACATCCATTTATTGAACTTTAAAACAAATATTAATTTGAACAGTATCTTTGTAACTGTTGGTTACCCTGAACGTATAATTCAACTGAAAAACCAATACAAAAATAAATTCAATAAATGATACATTTAAATAAATAATATCAAAATAATAAATACCAATAAACAAGATCAACAAATATTTTGGAGCGCACTTCCACAAGCTACTAAACATATATAAATATGATAAATACAAATAAATTAGACTAAAATTAATTAGATCAAATATGTCACAACCTAGCAAATAATCGTTTTTTTCGATTATGTTTTTATTTTCGTAATTGTGGCAGGCCAAAATCGTAATTGCGATTAAAATACGATTAATTGCACAGCCCTAACACACAAACACAACACACACACACTTTTTGTCTAACACGCTAACACAGTTCTGTACTGTATGCTGTTATGTTCAGTCATTGTTCTTATGTTGAACATGAATACATTTACTTTGTAAGTCATTATGGGAAGTATTTCTTCTCTCATAGCAATTTTCCTTCATACTTTCTTGCCGTGAAATAGGTCTTAAATTTTATTCAAAGTGGTCTTAAAAAGTCTTAAATTTGAGTTGGCGAAACCTGCAGGAACCCTGTAAGAAGGTCCACAGCAACGACAACATGAAACACCCTTTAATTTACTGCAACGACATGTCGGGAAACCCCCCCAAGGGGCCCTATGCATAGCGCGCTGTCAAATGCTGCTTCTTATTTTAAGTTTCGTTGCCTTGCTCTGCTCTGGGGGGAGGGGAAAGAGTGTGTTGGGGCGCCACTGATGGGGATCAGAGCTGTCCGGTCCCACATGCTAAGTGCTAGCCAGAAAGTCGCGGTGTTTAAGTCCCGACACTCCCGATGGCCAATCCGTGCCTCCCCTGACTGCACGTTGCTGTCACACACCGCTGCAGTGCAGACTCTCTGCACGGAGGAGCCACGGAGCAGCAGCGGAGTCCGGGCGATGCTGCTCCTCCAAGGAGGAGACACACGTTCACTAAGCCAGAAAAACTATATCAGTTCACAGAGATCTGCTATTTTAAAGTAAAGTCAACACATATCAACGCTAAATATAGTCTATATTAAGAACAAGAAAAGTCTTAACATATATATCATTTTTGTAAACATATGACAAATGTGCGAGGGTGATGACGTCAGAGCATCGTCCTATGTGCCTAGCTTAGCCCCGGACAGCCCCGGCCCAATTTAAACCCTGGGTATTTGTGAGGGAGCTCCTATATGGCATTACCCCGCTGAAGCTCACCAAAGTTTAATATATTTCATAGTTCAAAGTTTTGTCAATTGTTTTGTTTATTGGTCAAATAGTGGTTTCTGAGGAGTTTGACTGGAATGAAAGAGCACACAGTGTGTCTACAGAAAGAGCTCAAAGTGTGTCTACAGAAAGAGCTCAAAGTGTGTCTCCAGAAAGAGCTCAAAGTGTGTCTACAGAAAGAGCTCAAAGTGTATTTACAGAAAGAGCACACAGTGTGTCTACAGAAAGAGCTCAAAGTGTGTCTACAGAAAGAGCACAAAGTGTGTCTACAGAAAGAGCTCAAAGTGTGTCTACAGAAAGAGCTCAAAGTGTGTCTACAGAAAGAGCTCTAAGTGTGTCTACAGAAAGAGCTCTAAGTGTGTCTACAGAAAGAGCTCTAAGTGTGTCTACAGAAAGAGCTCAAAGTGTATTTACAGAAAGAGCTCAAAGTGTGTCTACAGAAAGAGCTCAGAGTGTGTCTACAGAAAGAGCTCAGTGTGTCTACAGAAAGAGCTCAGTGTGTGTCTACAGAAAGAGCACAAAGTGTGTCTACAGAAAGAGCTCAGTGTGTGTCTACAGAAAGAGCTCAAAGTGTGTCTACAGAAAGAGCTCAGTGTGTCTAAAGAAAGAGCTCTAAGTGTGTCTACAGAAAGAGCTCTAAGTGTGTCTACAGAAAGAGCTCAAAGTGTGTCTACAGAAAGAGCTCAAAGTGTGTCTACAGAAAGAGCTCAAAGTGTGTCTACAGAAAGAGCTCAAAGTGTGTCTACAGAAAGAGCTCAAAGTGTGTCTACAGAAAGAGCTCAAAGTGTGTCTACAGAAAGAGCTCTAAAGTGTGTCTACAGAAAGAGCTCAAAGTGTGTCTACAGAAAGAGCTCAACGTGTGTCTACAGAAGCAACAAAGCAGCATACTGCATTAAACCTGACCTTGACAGAGAGGTTGAAGTTCATGTGGAGAGGAGGCTTCAGTAGTCTGTCTGTTTTATCTCTTGGGAACAATGCCTAAATCAAATACTACTTTCTAATGGTTTCTTTGTCTGATAAACCTTGCATTGGGTTGGTCACACAATTCATTCTCTGGTGCTTTGTTCTATCTGAATTATGATAAGGAGTTATCACAAACGGTTTAGTTGGGCTATCTTACTATCAATACTGTATATAGTAAATGTGAGGTAAAGTCTGTCGCCAATGTAACCGGTTAGAACTCGAAGTTGCATGAGGTCTTAAAATGTATGGAAAGGGTCTTAAAAAAGGTCTTAAAAGGTATTACATTTGACTTCAGGATTCCTGCATATACCCTGTGTAAACAAGACATTTAAAGTCAGACATTTCGCCACAAAATTCCAAATATGAGGAGCCAAAAATGTAAAGTTCATTCAAATCCAAAACAAGTAATTGGTGAAAATGTAATGGTGGGCAGCAGGAACCGGTGTGAGTACGTGTGTTTCGAGGGATAATGATAGCATGTTAGCGCTCCACTTCTGTGCTATTGATGGCAAGTTTGTTGGAATAAATACATAAATAAATAAACATACTGCATTTACGTACATCAAAATGAGTGTGTGGATGTATTAAACACACTGGTTCTCAGTAGATATGGAAACCCAACATCTTCTATATATATCTCAAATAAATGAAAATATTTGAATAAATTATCTTTAATGCTCATGAAAGACTACAACTTGTGAAATAAATAAATAAATAATCAAATACAACTTTATACATAAATAAAATTAAGAAAAATACTATGATTAAAAAGACAAAATACTTTTTAGAAGGCACTTTTTAACATTTCTGATAAAACATTTTTTTAAACACATTCAATGAGTTTATTCATTTAAGACATTTAAGATTTTTATTTTTTATTTTTATATTTACATATATGTTTATATCATAATTGTTCTTATTTATTTAATATAAAAGATTCTGTAGCTTTATTAATAAAATATTCTGTGTAACTCTTATTTGACCCCGGTTGGCTAAATGTGATCAATCTACATGACAGACAGTTTCTTTGTCAATGCCATTACAAACGTTGGTTACATTCATTTAGCCACTGGCTCGTTTCCTATTGTCACAGCATCTCTGATGCATTCTACTATCATATGTATCCATATTTCCCGGGCATGCATTGATACTGTGTTTTTCTACTCAACATCGATGTCGTTTTTTAAAAAGATTTCTACACCAACTCCAAGACTTACATCACATTTGATCTACTTGTTATCTCAGAAAAAGAAGAAAGACCGGCGGAAAGGAAAAGGCGGGAATGCAGCTGACGATGACGATGAGGACGTCATGCTGAAGCTGAAGAAGCTCTCGGTGCAGGCCAGTGATGAGGAAGACGAGCCAGGTATGATGTTTGAACACTGACCCAGAATCAATGTTATTCTCACATGTGTACTTATTCAGTGGTTTTGTTTTCTTCAGTCATCGCCCCCAGCAAAGGAAACAAGAAGACTAAGGTTCGTTCTTTACTTTTCATTCTGCCCTGACTCCTGACATGTTGCAGTGTAAAGCATCTGTTCCTCCTGCAGGGTGGAAACATCTTCGCTGCTCTCAGCCAGTCCCAGAGCGACGAGGAGGAGGAGGACGCTGATTTGGACGAAGAAGATAAACCAGCAAGAAAGGTACAGTGCCTTTAGCTCATGGCCTCAAACAACCACAGATGAAATGATGCTACCTTGATTCATAGCTTTAACTACATGAAAATGAATCAAACTACATCATTTAAGCCGAGTTTCTTCTATACTTCCACAGTCCAGAGTAAACCAAGCCTGCAACACATTTTCCACAGCTGTGTGTGTGTGTGTGTGTGTGTGTGTGTGTGTGTGTGTGTGTGTGTGTGTGTGTGTGTGTGTGTGTGTGTGTGTGTGTGTGTGTGTGTGTGTGTGTGTGTGTGTGTGTGTGTGTGGTGTTGTGTGTGTGTGTGTGTGTGTGTGTGTGTGTGTGTGTGTGTGTGTGTGTGTGTGTGTGTGTGTGTGTGTGTGTGTGTGTGTGTGTGTGTGTGTGTGTCCACTAGGGGTAGTTCCGGCTAACGGGTGCTTTTTCACAGTTTTCTGGCCCTCCAAAGTCGTGGTTCTTTCCGGGCCAACAACCGGGCTGAATATGCTAAACTAGTGAGAGAATCGCTGGCAAGAGGGCTACAACAAAATGAACATATTTAATTGTAATACACGTTTAAAAAATGATGCCGAAGTAAAAACATACTGATACCAGTTAGTAAAAACCATGAATTAATGCTTTGACAAGACGGCAGGCGAAAAACCTTTTTAAAATGCGTGTTTTCTGAATGGAGATCGGCTAAGCTTTGAAGATGACATCACGGCTCCGCCTACACTGCGTTACTATAGTTACTGCCCCAGTTCCTAAACTGTAATGGAAACGCAGCATTAAGTGAGCCTGGCCTACCAAGGCCTAACTATACCGTACTAAGCCGTGCAAGGCCCTGCAGTGGAAGTGCGCCATAAGAGAAAACAGCTTATATTAGCGTTGGAAGAAGAAGAAGACATACTTTACAAATTCAACAAGGTGACACAATCAGTTTTCCCTCTGTTAGTATACACAATACAAACGTGCACAAACACACAGATTTATTTTCTTTGCAGGGAAGGGGCTCGCTTGGGGGTAGATGGAGGTTCGGTGTCTTACTATAGGACCTCTCTGCATACCCTTTCCAAAACCAGTTTTTGATTATTTTAATGAAATTTGAACCTTGTGCTTAGATATACTCTATTAATTCAGCTGTTGGAAACAAATCTAATTGGCATTATTTTTTGCAACATTTCGAAAATTTAGTGTGGAATCTAGCCATTATGCAAAATGATGGGATTCAGATATTCATATAATAATTATGACCTCGTTCTATGCTGACTATATATGGCTTTGACTAAAAGTGGAAGATGTACTTAAATCCTTTACTGAAGTAAAAGTTGGGCTGAAAATACTCAAACACAAGTGAAAATACAAGTGAAAGTCCTGAATTCAAAAGGTCACTTAACTAGAAGTATAAAAGTATTTTCAGCTAAATGTACTCAAAGTACCAATTGCAGATTGGCTCTTTTGACAGTATTATTATCATATCATATTATTCAGTTTTAATAGCTTACAAAGTACTTTGTCATTATTGAGCCAATTCGAGATGTTTATTTTAAAATACTGGATATATTGGTAGTACAGTACTGCATTATATCATATACACATGTTATGTGTTTTTATATTTAAACAGTACCTAGTAACGTTGTTACTGCCCTCTCCCCTCCCTGATGGACATGTACACCTCCCGCTGCCTCAGTAAAGCCAAAAACATTATTAAGGACAGTTCACACCCCGGCTCTCACCTGTTGGACCTGCTGCCCTCCGGCAGGCGCTACAGGTGGATACAATCCCAAACAAACAGACTCAAAGACAGTTTTTTCCCAAGAGCCATCATTGCTCTTGACTCCTGAAAGTCATACCTCTTAATCATCCTGCATGTGAAATAAATGTGACTCTGTATATATATATACATATATATCATTATTATAAATACATACCTACTATTATTATTTATTACATTTGAGATTTTATTTTTTATACCCCTGGAAATAATGACTGCACTTTATTCCTTATTCCTACATAAGTATGTATGCTGCGTGTAGTTGTTGTGATGTTTTTTGTTTTGATGGCACCTTTTTAAAAGGAGAAGCATTTAGTTCTCTCATTGTACATGTATAATTACATTAAATGATTCTATTCTATTCTTGGGTGTTAAATAAATATGAGTAAAAAGTCAAATAAATGCTTCCATAATGTAGTGGTATAGAGTAACAAAAAATGGAAATAGTCAACTAAAGGCAAAATATAGTAAATGTACTGAGTTACCTTCTACCTCTGGTTTGTAATTATGGGATACAGATGCAGTGTGCTCCAGTCCTTTCTCATTCTATTGATCTAAACATCTTCTCTAATTACATGCATCTGCATTTTTTCCTTTAGTCGCCAGATAACGACGAGGACAACAAGCCTAAGAAGGGGAAGAAAGAGCAACAGAAGGTAAGAAACGAGCACTGATGTTAGCTTAGCACTTCCATCCAGTTTTCAGCATTGTCCAGGTAAACATCATGTGATTAATCTGTGTCCCTGTAGAAAGGAAGACCTGCTAAAGCATCACGCAGCGAAGATGAAGAGGAAGAGGATGAGGACAGTGACGAATGTGACACCATGAAGGTGTGTTTGTCCTCCATAATCTGTCTATTGTCCTCCTCTGCTCTGGATCAGTGCTAACGGTTCTGTCTCTCAGTGTGCCGAGGATGTGATCGCAGAGCAGGCCCAGCAGCAGGACGACGACCCGTCAGCTAACCTCAGCAAGAAGGAGAAGAAGAAGATAAAGAAACAGGTGATAACATGTGCTGATGATGCATTCATTATGTGACTTACTCATCGTGTTCACATTGACTCTGAAACTCATTGAGTGCTATACACTGTTGGGAAGAGGAGATTCCTGGCTTTCTTATATTTGTATTGTTTCTCAAACTATTAAGCAATATACGTCACATGACTGTTGGTGAGCCATGATTTTCAGACAACGGAATTCAGAGTTTGCATTCATTATTTTAGTGTTTATTCAGAATAATCTGAAGACTGAACCCTGAATCTAATTAATCTAGATTTGTTTGCACACATTCACATTCACCAATCGCATAAAAACAAATTCAAAGTTTAACTTGTGCATTTCATGTCATGTTTGAGCACATGCTTATGTGCACACCCAGAGCCATGTGAGCGCCCGTACTCACAAGAAGTTACATCTACGTTTTTCATAAATGTAACCTCTCTTTTTACTCTCAAAGTACACCATGGATGCATTTGAATGTAAATGTTCAAAACATTCTTCCGGTGTGAGCAACACACAAACCCATATGTTCTTATCTTTCTGTCTCATTACTATGACAACTAGCCAGATGTCCTACCTGACCAATTCCAGCTGCGCAAGATCAGCATATGTAGCAAGGTGTTCAGAATAAGAGCACTTTAAAGAAAGAATGTGCGAAAAATAGAGATAATTGTATAAACCTAATAAGCCAAAGTCTAATGTAATAAAAGTCCCAGGGGAAAATTGGGTTTGTGACATTTGCTTCATTTCAGATAAAATGAATAAAAAATGTAAAAACAAACATAATAAATTCTAGTAACAATGTGCAATACGATATTTAAATAAAGATGTTTGTATAAACATAATAATTCAAAGTAAAATGTTCAATAAAAAAGAAGATCAAAATCTTGGGGGGAAAAATTACTTTTAAAAACATAAGAAGTTCAAATCAAATAAATAACAAGATGTTTAAATAATCATAAGAATTAAAAGTGTGTGTGTGTGTGTGTGTGTGTGTGTGTGTGGTGTGTGTGTGTGTGTCTGTGTGTGTGTGTGTGTGTGTGTGTGTGTGTGTGTGTGTGTGGTGTGTGTGTGTGTGTGTGTGTGTGTGTGTGTGTGTGTGTGTGTGTGTGTGTGTGTGTGTGTGTGTGTGTGTGTGTGTGTCCTGCAGCTGGAGTACGAGCGGCAGGTGGCCAGTATTCGCGCTCAGAATGCTTTGGAGGGAGATTTCTCCATCTCCCAGGCCGAGATTTCCTCCAGACAGGCCATGCTGGAGAACGCCTCTGATATCAAGGTTCATACTCACCATTCTCTTCTCTGTTCTCTTAAATTCTCTTCGCTTACTTTCCTACATGCAATGCAGAGACAGTTTTACTCTCTGTTAGTGACGATGTTTTGTGCCTTCAGCTGGAGAAGTTCAGCATCTCTGCTCACGGAAAGGAGCTCTTTGTTAACGCTGACCTTCTGATCGTGGCAGGAAGGAGATATGGTTTAGTCGGACCAAATGGGTAAATATCTTTTAGTTATTTTCAAAGAGACTTCTATTCCTTTTTTTTTTTAAACAATGTTTTTATTAACATTTTATACAATAAGACACAGTGTACAGTTACCAACATACAGAAGTGCACTTCTCAAGGTCAAATTACACTGAGGTACAGGTGCAAACACAAATAAACTAAAACACATTACCCTTCATACAAAGACACGTCTTACATACATTTCAAAATTGAATGACATTTCTAGCCACTTTGGTTCAATACAAGGCAGTTTCATGGTACATAGTCCGAACTCAAAATGATCATATTATGAGGTTTACACTCGTCAGTATTCAATTATCCTCATCATCTATTAGCTCCATACCTTCCACAAACAGATTAAATGGTTTCCAAATCTTGTCAAAAAAGTCTTGCTTCCCTGTTAGTATATATGTCAGTGTTGTCCCTAGGATGGAGCATAGCAGCGGTGCTAAGGCACGCGGGCCTCGCAAAATGTGAGCGCGGAGCGAGTGGAATTTTTTTGTGTGCGTGCGAAGTGCGCCCCACCATATGTCTCTATGTGTCTGCCAGCACAAGAAAGGCTCTTGAGGCTCTACAGGTGTATTTTGCTAAATCACCTTTATTGAACATACAGTGACACAAATACTACACATCCACATAACAATCAAAATAAAATGTATGCAATTTAATTATTTTAACCTGCTTTATTTGGGGATGGACCTCACATCCTCTAGGGGGGACCTCACCTCCTCTAGGGGGTCCGGGGGCATGCACCCCCGGGAAGATGTTTTTTTAAATGTTGAAGTGAAATGCATCAATCTGGAGCACTTTGAGCACAACATGAATTGATGGATACAGCTCTCAACACTCAGATGAAAGGGAGCTGTATACTTTTCAATGATCCAAACATCTTTAGAATATGATCACAACCAATAACAAATCATTTAAACTGGTTTATTCTTATCTTATGTTACCTAGTTAGCAGGGACGTGCACAGACATTTTGGGGGGCGGGAGCTCAAGTGAGAAAAAGGGCACTTCCCATAAGCATTTATAAAAAAATGTTTTAAAACAAAAAGTTAAATATAGTTGCACATCTCTGACTTACTGCCCAATTTATTTTAATACCCTCACACTCACGCAATTGTTTAATACTCAACAGAATTCTACAAAATAATCAGCTAACACAGAGACAATGGTCTTCTTTAGTATTCACAATGCACAAGAGCAGACAACAAACTAACATGAATAGTTATTAAATGAGCAGCCAACAATCAAAATGATGAAGTTACTGTTTAAGGACATTACAGGCAAAAAGATCATTTTTTCATGTACTTGTTATTTTGGTCTATTTTGCTTCCATGTTTTCTTTCACTCTAATGGAAATAAAACTTCCAAAAACATAAATAAATGGTGTTCGTTTTACCATGTCTGAATTCATTTATAGATTTAAGCTAATCTGCATTTAAACATAACATTTCAGGGGAAAATACTGACTTGACGTAAGTAACTATCTGGGGAAGTTGTGAGGTGATGTGTTTTTTAGTTTTATCTTTTCCACCTGCAATGCCTTGGTAACTGCATGCAAATTAGCGCATTTTAATTAGGCCTAGTTAACGCCTAATTTGCATATCAATGTGGCGATTGTGATGACGTTATTAGATACACATTTGACTGTATTCACTTTAAGTGTCTCCCCTTACAGTAAGTACAGTACATTAGCCTGTATGCCCATGATAAATTGCCTTAGCTAAACCTTGAGCTAACTTATCCATTAGCTAGTAGCCTACCTAGTTAACTATATTTGTTATTGTCTTTTAGCTAATTAGCTGTAAACTCGCAGTTTAGTAATTTGTTCATCACCACTCACCTTCAAACAAGCCAAGAAAAGCCGGCATAACATGGGACAGTAAAGTGGGAGGAGCTGCTACCTGTTTGTCTGAAGGGACTGCCGAGGTCCGCACCGCTGTGCAGGAGACGTGGAGGGAGGGAGGGGGGAGAGCTACGGAACTTCACAGTCTAATCTCCTGACCTGATATTCTATATTCAATCAATATATTTTTGGAAAGGGAAACTGTGCGCAAACAGCAGTAGATATATATTCATTTATTTAAAATAAAAAAAGGGGGAAAAAAGGGCACTTTCTCTGGAGGAAGAAAAAGGGCAGGGGCTCAATCCCACTTTGATGTCTGTGTGCACGTGCCTGCTGGTTAGCATTCTTTCTTTCTATTTATGCATATTTTACTAATCACTCCCATTTTAAAGTGTTTTTTTCTTTTTTTACTCTCCTATACACATTGGAATGATTTCTTACTTAATTTTTTACAACTATGTTAAATAGATAAAGGTGTGCTCTCTAGCTCTCTCTCTCTGTCTCGCTCGCTCACAGAGGCTGTGTGCTCCTCCGTGGCGATGACGGCTTGTGTTAAAAAAATAATAATAAACATATCTGTAAAGTGGGGGAAACAGGATTTCGAAAAGTGGGGTGGACATGTCCCCCCTGTCCCTAGTGCGTCAAGTGCAATAAATATATATGCAACACACACAGAGTAAAGCTCTGCCCCTCATGTTGTACAGGCTGGCACGACTAGGCTGTTCAATGGGGCTGATGTGTTGTAGAATCTGCCAGAAGGTTAAACTCCTTATGAAGCGGGGAGCTGCCGCTCCACATTGCTTTTCTTCCCGACTGCAACGCTGGTCCCGCAAATCAAGCAAGAATGTGATTGGTCGATATTCATTGTGGGGAGGGGGGTGTTAGATAGATATAGAGTTGTAGTAAGTAGATAGAGTTCGCTATGATTGAGGTTTCGTTTATGCATAGGGTTGATTCTTTTAATTACATTTCCTTTTTTTTTTTTTGTTTTTACATTTTGGATTTGCTTGGCGAGCTATTTATTGAGGGCTTGCGAGCTACCGGTAGCTCGCGATCGACGTGTTGGAGACCCCTGCCCTATACAGTAAATGAAAAAAGGAGGATTAGAATGATTTCCTCTTTAATTGTCACACACATGAACACAACAGAGAAATATATTCCGTGCCCTTAACCCATCCTAGTACAAGGAGTGCTGGGCAGCTCTTACACAGCAACCGAGGAGCAATATGGGGGATTGGTGCCTTGCTAAAGGGCATCTCAGCATTGCCCATTAGGCTCTCAAAGTACCAGTCCACTCTCTGTTCTTTTGTTTTTACAGAAAAATAAAATCGTAAGTGTAGAGAACCCACTGCAGGTTGTCTCGTGCTGTTGTTACCAAAGCCTGTAATATTTCTGATGTTCCCTGCACTGACTCTGTGTTCACCCGTCTCGTGTTTCAGCAAAGGAAAGACCACATTACTGAAACACATCGCCAACAGAGCCCTCAGTATTCCCCCCAACATCGACGTGCTGCTGTGTGAACAGGGTGAGTGACCTCCATCATTCCTCTCCCCTCTGTCCATGTTGTAGTCTCCCACTGACTCTGTGTGTGTGTAGAGGTGGTAGCTGACGACACGCCGGCGGTGCAGGCGGTGCTGAAGGCGGACACCAAGCGCCTGAAGCTCATGGAGGAGGAGAGGCAGCTGCAGGCTCTGCTGGAGAAGGGAGAGGACAGCGTGGCTGACAGGCTGGACAAGGTGAAAAAACTCACCTAGATCCTTCGCCTTGTGCGTTCTTATGGTGTTGTTTCATGCAGACCTTATAAACGTGGAAAACAGTGGAAAGATGTATAACCCTCCTGTCCACTTGTAATGAATGAACATGAATCCCAATTAGTATGATTGTATGAAACTACTGTGCATTTCATCATTTAAACACGGTGTATAAAAAACAATAGCATATGAACCCAACTTATAAAACACATTTATTTAATCATTTTACAGTAATTAGCATAACGTTCATCTAACATATTATTGAACGTTTAAAACCTAAAAGTACTTTGGCTGATAATGCATTGGATGGAACATGCTTAATAACCACCATAACTTACATTACTTTCATTTGCGTTTTACGGTCTCAGTCGGTTGTTTCCGTGAACGGTGCCTCACTTAAGATGTTGCGGTCGCAAAGAATTGTGCGACCGCATTATCTCCTCGGTGTATCCTAAGCTTAAGGAGATAAAGAAGCATTTAAGCTCCTTTCCTATCATCTAGAGAACTGTTAGAAAAATATCACTCATCACCGGCTTGGTCTTCAATATCAGGATACATGTATTTATTATTCTTGCAAGAATGGAAGTAGTCATCACATACAAAGCTGCGTGGGACAAATAGTTCCCCGAATAGTGTCCTTGACATGCTTATATACAAGAGAGTGTTACAGTCACAAGATGCAGAATACCGGTTCAAAGCAGTATTCAATGTTTAGTTCAGATTAGCTAAGGCCTGCGTAAGCAATAAACATGACAGTCATATGTCTATCTCCATAGAGGCTGAATCATCATGTTAATCGTTGTCACATAGCCAGTGGTGTAACAAGGTTGTGATTGGCCCCGGTGCAAATATTGTTTTGGGCCCCCCCATTGCCCCAAACATAAGCGCACGCTGATGCGCTCACACACGCACGGACATACACAACCACTCAGAAGCGCCACATGTATAGGCTATCAACAACAGCCTGCCCTGGCCTCAGACCACCACAGCCTGACAACGGCACAGCGAACTAAGAAGAGGATTAAACCTGTTTCCTTGATGTTTGTCTATGGGGAATGGGCCGGTAGGCCTACATAGACCGGTTGCTATAATATAGCTTTTGATCTTGGCGTCGGGGGTCTCAATAGCGCCATAGAGTCCCCTATCGGTTGGGGCCCTTGGGGGAACTGTTGGACCACCGCCGGGCACAGCCAAATGCCTCTCTTCCTTGCTGGCTGGAGAAGAAGGTTGCACAGCCACGGATACAGCTTCACTTGTGGAGCTAATGGCAATGATGGTGGTGAGGCAGGTGAGCTATCGTTAGCCTCCGGCTGCCGCTGCACGTCAACATTGCTAACGTTAGCGCTCGATTTCGAGGACGATGTATGACAAAAAAAACGGTCTAATTTTGTCAGTTTAGCTGTTACATCTCCTTGTTCTCTCTTGTCCTTTCTCTTTTGAGCGCCGCTCTTGTGCTTTGGTTTGATGTACATTATAAATGCAAGCTATTACATTTTTATAATGCTACCGAACTTGCTGCTGCTAGCTACAGTACAGGTTGATTAAACGGTTCGCTCGTCACGCAAGGTATCACATGACATGAAAGGGAGCAAGTTCATTGGACAGACAAATTACAAATTAATTTAGGTTGCTTGGTTACTTTGAAGACTGCGTGAACCGGTCAATGCCATTGGGGCTGCACCGTCGATAGATACGCCACTGCACATAGCTATCATATGCCTAAAACAGGGTGTCCTGACGCTCTTCTAGGTAATCATACATCCTGAGACGTACACAACTACGTAGGGCCTTTGTTATCATATGCTACTCTGATATTAGAAGAGTACATTCAGTATTTTCCCAACAAGAACTCTTAACAGCTCTAATCATGGCTGACACTGAGCTACTTCCCGCTCATACCCTCAGTTAGAAATCTTCCTGGGGACAAAAGACTCTTGCGACTGCAACCCTCTGGTTTCTCTGCTCTCCTCTGCAGGTCTATGAAGAGCTGAGGGCCATCGGAGCTGCAGCAGCGGAGCCCAAGGCCCGCAGAATCCTGGCCGGTCTGTCCTTCACCACCGAGATGCAGAACAGACCCACCAAGAGGTTCTCCGGAGGCTGGAGGATGAGAGTCTCCCTGGCCAGGTACAGCCTCACTAAAGTCATGGATGGAAGTGATCAGAAGTTCTGTTTCACTCACTGTTCACATGTGTTCCCACAGAGCCCTGTTCATGGAGCCCACCCTACTGATGCTGGACGAGCCCACCAACCACCTGGACCTGAACGCTGTCATCTGGCTCAACAAGTAAAGAGACACTTTTAATCTCCCTCAAACCTTAGTGGTTAATATTGGTTGTTTTAAATCGGAAGGAATCATGTTGTTGGTCTGCAGCTAATCACATTGCTCTCCCAGTGTGGGCCAGGTAGTGCCCACCCCTCACTGAGGATATTTAGTTATGTATATCTTCTTCTGAAAGGGGATATTATACAAGCATCGGGTGCTCCTTGGCTTCAGTCAGTGTAAAGATGCGTGTGTCAGAATCAGAATACTTTATTTATTATAATATAGACTTTTGGGTGACATGCTCCAGTTGAGAATTACAAAAATAAAATAATAAAAAAATATATTTATACAAACACTATAAGATTTAGTATGAATGGATGGATAAATAAATACAATTATGAATAAATACAAGATATTTATGTTGCCATAAGCATTCAATAATATAATAAAGTTCTAAAAGATTAAATAAATCAAAATCAAAATAGTTTAAGTACAAATGTGCACATTGTACTACAATAATAGACTTTATATACATTTTAATAAGATCCGTCTTGCTTGGAACTGTGTAGACTGCTGTTGTTGCTAACTAGCATTCACTTTTGGTTGGTTTACTTCATAAAAAGAAAGGCTTGAGGCCCACCGTGGTAACCTATAGCAACCAAACAAACATCCTGACCACTGACTAATAAGATAACTGGTAAACTAAGTTTTTGTTCCTACAGAATACATGCATGGATAAAATGACTGAATTGACCTTAAAGTGATAAGTGATACAGAGAAATACATGTTTTGTATATCTCCTGACAGGACAGTAAAGAGAGCTGTTCTACTCCTGTTCCATCGCTGCAGCTCAGAATAACACAAGCCCACCTTGGGCGATCATTTGAAATAAAAAGCTGTATACATGATGTGTGCATCATTGGATCATATGGCCCCTTCAACTTGTATACGTTTATTAGAAATTCAAAATACTATATATTGTTTTTACTTCATTATATAAATGCTTTATTCAAATGATCGTCTCTCTTCCACAGCTACCTTCAAGGCTGGAAGAAGACCCTCCTCATAGTTTCCCACGACCAGAGTTTCCTTGACGAGGTGTGTACGGATATCATCCACTTAGACTACCAGAAGCTCTTCTACTACAGAGGGAACTACTGTAAGTATTATTTTTAGATCTATTTAGATGCAAAAAATGTATTTTATTGTTTTTCCTCACGATATTTCATTCAAAAATATTAACAAAAATCTAACCTTTAATTGAGGCAACATAATTGAAAGAAACATTACATTCTTATCATGAAACAAATATTTTTATTTAGCTAGTGGAGCCTCGCAGATCGGGGTGCTGCAGCCCCCTCAGCACCCCCCCCTTCCAGCGTCCATTCGCGATGTCTCGCAGACCCCACGCAGCAACCAGGAAATGACACCAGTAACCCAGCTCACACTGTCCGCTCCTCGCAGCAGCAAGCCCCGCAACGTCCCACCAACACAGCACCCAGACCCCACGCTGCATTCTCATCTGTTTGTCATTACTGGTGTCATTTTCTGGTTGCTAACAAACGCCATTGAAACACATAATCACTGATGTTCCGCTGTAACGGTGGTGGACTCATCAGAACAGAGTGGGCAAGCTGACCAATCAGAGCACAGTGGGCTCATAGGGAGGGGGGCAGGAGCTCAAACAAGCCGTTTAGGACAGAGAGTGAATACACATACTATACAGAGATGCTGTATGAGAAACCAATGTGAGTTTGGAACATTGAACAATGTAAATCTATTCTAGTAGACCTCAACAATGGAATTATGATCAGTAGAAATGGCCAAGACATGGGACCTTTAACATCTCCTGTTGCTTTAAACTTCTTAATTATTGCCCTGATAGCGGAAATGGGCATTTTCACCTGTTTCAAGATTTTCTTATATCCATTTCCTAATTTGTGCAGCTCAACAACTTTTCGTCGCAGATCATCACTATGTTCTCGGGTCTTTCTCATAGTGATGAATGACAAAGAGAATTTTGGCCTGTGTCACCTCATATTAATACCCCAGTGAAACAGGAAGTCATGGTTGACCAATTAAGAGTTCCTAATCAAACGGGTGAACCTAAACATGTAAGATATGACTGGAAATATACTTCAGTTAGATTTTAATCATAGGATTTTCTAGGGGTGCCAATAATTGTGGCACACATGTTTTGGAGACAAATATTTATTTAAAGTCAACATTTTTTTTTCTTTCATTTTTTTTACTTCAGTGAAAAGGTAAGATTTTGGTGAATATTTTGAGTGAAATATCATGAGGAAAAACAATAAAGAAATATTTTGCATCTTTTGCTCATTTTTACTAAAGGGGTGCCAATAATTCTGGAGGGCACTGTATATTGTGTTTAAGATAACATCACTCTTTACTTATGCAATTCCCCTTTTAAAACATAAGGGGTTCTTCTAGCTACTATTATTTATTTAGCAACTATTTTATATTCCTTTTTCAGTGACCTTCAAGAAGATGTATGTGCAGAAGCAGAAAGAGATGCAGAAACAGTATGACAAGCAGGAGAAGAAGCTCAAAGACCTGAAGGCTGGGGGCAAGTCCACGAAACAAGCTGTGAGTATCACTGTTCCCCCAGAATGCAGCTTTCTAAACATGGAAGCCAAACGGCATGATTTTACAGAGAAAAACAATCTTATGACGACTGGACAAAAGCTCTGTTCCTTCAACATTCCCACACTCTAAATTGTCATTTTAGTCTGTTTGCCAGCTCATAGAGTCCTATTGTGAACCCAGAAATGTTGAGTACTCCAAAGTTTTATGTTAGAAATGTATAGTAGGGTCCCCAGCACATAGAAACTGCTGGGTGCTAACTTCCATATGTTGGGCAATTTGGACCATTAGCACAAGTTGAGTAAATTAGCATTAATTACCATTATAGCATATGTGGACAATAGTTCCAAAATAAAGAGTGGTTTTGGTGGTTATGAGGATGCAGAGTCCATTTCTGACAGTTTCAAAAATGTCAGTTTTTACCAGAAAGTGGCCGCATTTTTACTGTGTGGGATGATTTTAATACATTTTGGGTCGATTTTGAAGATTTATGGGACTATGGATGTTTTGAATTGGAATTGTGCAAATTGCCGAACATATGCAGGTTAGCATCCGGCAATTTCTATGTGCTGGGGACCCTACTATTCATTACAAACATAAAACTTTGTGGTACTCAACATTTCCGGGTTCACAGTGCTGGAAACTACACTACTTTACGACTTTGGCAAACGTACAGCATAAAACTCTGGAGTTATAGGATATGGCGTCACACTTTGCCATCCTCAGTTGGCCGCAGTGATTAACCCTTCTGTTCTGTCTTGTGTTGTCTCTCCTCTCAGGAGAAGCAAACAAAGGAGGCGTTGACCAGGAAGCAGCAGAAGGGCAAGAAGAAGGGCGCTCAGGAGGAGGAGAGCCAGGACGCCACGGAGCTGCTGAAGAGGCCCAAAGAGTACACCGTCAAGTTCACTTTCCCCAACCCCCCGCCCCTCTCTCCACCCATCCTGGGACTTCACTGTAAGAACTGGAACTCGATGCTCACAACTAGGGTTGCAAAATTCCGGGAATTTTCAAAGATGGAAACTTTCCATGGGAATTAACGGGAATAAACGGGAATTTATGGGAATAAACTGGGAATTTTCAAAATTGAAGGTTGGCTCTTCATAGGGAACTTAAATATAGTTGGGGAAAGTATATTTTAGCATAATCTTGACTAAAACAAACAGATGCCATTCAAGTACACTTGAATATCCATGCCATAGCACACTGCTTACTGCATGGCTATTGAGACCACACCCCCTACAGCAGGGGTCTCAGACTCCATTTACCTGGGGGCCGCTGGACGTAGAGTCTGGGCAAGACTGGGCCGCTTCAAGTATTCCACAAAAAATGTATTAAAAATACAACATTAACAGTTCTTCAACATCTTCTTAACATGAACGGTTCTTCACAACATAACTATTCACAGTTGCTCTTGCCTACTCCTTGCTGGTAGAGACCTGGCAGCGCTTCCTCTCACACAGCTGAGCCACATATGGTTTGAGGGAGGAAGCAGTTGAAACCCTTAGTATGGCTTGAAGATGTTCATCAGTAAGTCTGGACCTGTACTTTGACTTATTGAAGTTCATGGTGGAGAAGAGCTGTTCACACATATATGTGCTCCCAAAAAGGCACATGGTCCGCTTGAACATCCTGGAAAGCTCAGGGAAGGAGGGGGGCAATTCTCTCATGAACTGTCCAAGCTTGTCTGCTTTCCCATTCACTTCCCTGAACTTGGCTTTGAGCTCAGAATTGCACTGCAGGTCAATGAGCTCCATTTGAAGCACACCAGGGGCATTTTCCACATCAAAGGAGAAGGGGTCTGCAAACATTTGGAAAGTTGCTCTGTGTGTCTTGAAATCTGCAAACCGCTGATCAAATTCCTCCTGTAGCTTCACAATGGCATCAACATACTTCTCAGCACTGAATGCTGTGCCCCTGTCATGAGAGCCTTGCATGCTGGGAAATGGCAGAGGTTTTTCTGAGGGAGCTGGGCTTTCCATAACACCAGTTTTGTAGAGAATGCTTTGACATTGTCATATGCTGCACTGACAAGCTGGCCCTGGCCCTGCAACTTCTTATTCAGTGCATTCAGCTCCTGCGTGATGTCAACAAGTCAGAAATGCGCTCTGCCACTGTGTTAGCTGACAGGCTGATGTTGTTAAACTGACCCTTCTTTTCTGGACAGACTATACTTGCAGCCTGCAACATGCACTTTTTTACAAACTCGCCTTCCGTAAACGGCTTTCCCGCCTTAGCAATCATCTCACTCACCACATAGCTAGCTTCGACTGCTAAATCAGCCTCATTCCTTCCTTTCTTGAAGAGATTTTGTTGCTTCCATAGACATTTTTTTAGCTCTGTGACTCTTTTCTTTCTCTCGTCTCCCAGGTATTTTGCATACTCTGCGTGTTTAATTGAGTAGTGACGTTTGACGTTATACTCCTTGTATACAGCGATTTTCTCTGTGCATATAAGGCACGTTGCGTTTCCCCTGTACTCGACAAAAAAATATTCAGTCTCCCACTTCTGAAATTTTCTGTGGTCATCATCGACTTTTCTTTTCCCTGAAAGTTTTGATGAAAACATGACTGGGCGATATATTTTCCTTCCACTCTGTGTCACTTTTGGATCACTCTGTGATTGATTCCGCTGCGCGCATTTGATTGACGTGTGGCGGAGTTCCCTCGGAGGGGAGGGGCGAGGGAACTGTGCGCAGCAGTTCCCTGCCAGCAGCGGGATCAATCCAAAAATAAAATAAAAATCTGAAAGCGCAAACGTAAACGCGCGGGCCAGATTAACACTATTACGTGATATCAACAACCGGGCCATGAGAAACTGTCTCGCGGGCCGCGTCTGGCCCGCGGGCCTGGAGTCTGAGACACCTGCCCTACAGGCACTGTGCATTCCTCCATCACATGCACAGATGAGTAATATTGAACTCAACATTCCTGTTTTCTTTCTTCAATGAAACAAATAATTGTTCAATAAAATAATTAAAACTTGTTCTGTTCTACTTCAAAAAAAAAAAATCTGTTTAAATGTCATTTTTTTGTTTAATTTTGCATCGAATATTTCCAAAATTCCCCAGCTTAACTTCCCATGGAAACTTTCCGGAAATTTACCGGAAATGTTCTGCCCCTTTGCAACCCTACTCACAACCAGGCGTCGCAGTGACCCTATTGAACATTTCTGATAAATAATGACGGAAAAATCTTAAAGCAATTTGTTGTTATGAAGAATTAGAACTCTGAATAAGGGCGATCTGCTGTAGCTTTCAAATGATTCACAGTGTGACGATCTGAACTGCATGCTGCAGTATCCCGTGTTGCGAGGTTTTCTTGTAAACTTCTGATCACCTCCCTGGGAAACATGTTTTCCAACTCCAAATTGTATCTGATGCGGCTTTGCTTATTCAGTCTCCACAGTGTCAGCTGAGCGCCGTAGGTTGAGCCGTCAGAACAACATTAACACGGCCCCGAGAAATATCCACGGCAAAGACACAGAAACCAATTTAGTAGAATAGATTTTTGTTTAAGCTGCACTGTTTTTAAAGGCCTTCCTCAAATATTTTATTTGCTTTGTGTGTTGACATGAAAAGTGAGAGCACAGTCTCTGTTCATCTTTATTCTCTATGCATGTATACATTTATCATCTCAAAGCTTGGCTGTATATTAACGATCATTTTGAAACTTCCTTTAGATTCAGAAAGTGGTTCAACATTCTGACTCCATGCTCTTTCCTCTTTACAGGTGTTGACTTCGGCTATGAAAATAAGCCTCTCTTCAAAAATGTGGACTTTGGAATCGACATGGAGTCCAGGAGTAAGTTTCCTGCTTTATTTAACGGTTAACCTTTAAATGCTTTCTGGATCCTTGGGGATACAGTGATTTGAGTGAAATGGGTGTAATAACAGTGTAATTATGGTGTAATAAGGGTGTAATGTTGGTGTTACTTGGGTATATATAGGTGAAATAACAGTTTAACATGGGTGTAATAGCGGTGTAATATAGTATAAAACAGTATATTATGGGTATAATATTGGCGTTACATGGGTGTAATATTGGTGTAATAAGTGTGTAATGTAGCAAATAGTAATCAAGTAAATATTTAAATGTGATTGCCAATTTAAGGGTTAAGAACACCAAAACATGTGAAGGACGTCTACAATACAAATTAAAAAAAGTTCAGTTTGCATTTTAACATAATTAAACATGGAAGTAGGTTAGTATTTTCTTAATGTGGAGATTATGGCAGAGAAGCAAAATCTTCACCATCATAGACGAGTTAATCTTCCAGTCTCCTCTTGCTGTGGTGCGTTCAGGGTGCTGATACTTCACTTCCCTTTCTTCTGCTCCCATCAGTCTGTATAGTTGGACCCAATGGTGTGGGGAAGAGTACCCTGCTGCTGCTGCTCACTGGGAAGCTGCAGCCTGTAAGTGTAGAGATGCTGACATTTGAATATTACTGAGATATCTGTGCTCCTGAGCTAACGGATGATCTGTGTTTCAGACCAAAGGAGAGATGAGGAAGAACCATCGCTTGGTGAGTAACTTCCTGTTGATCTCTGACTCTGTAAACTGTTGGCCATCTGCTCATCAGGGTTGGGAGGGTAACTTTAAATATGTTCCGTTAATATTAATAGACAATAAGCGTCCCTCTCGATGTGGCTTTTATATTGAGATAGATACATCTATCACAATATAAAAGTAATCCAACCTGATTCATTTGCGGTCATTTAGGATTACCTCAATATCAAAATTCCTTTAGTGTATGACGTAGAACAACAGAACTATGTGACCTCAGAAAAGAAGAAACCAAGATATTTAGGATCAGAAATGTGTCTTTGCAAATTATAGGCTAGGCCTGCAAAATAGTTTAGTTTACAAATGCTGTTTTAGTTTAAAACATGAATTCAAATCAAACCAAAAAGAAAACGCAGGCAGTACATCTACCCATAATATTGACCTTTTTATTTGATCCTAAAAGGTATTGTAACATTGTAATCCTGCTAGTAATCCCCATTTTTAACAATGTAATAGTGATCCGGTTACGCCTTTTTTTTTTTTTTTATGTAACTGTAATTGTGGGGGAAACTTTTGAAGCAATAAGAGTCAGGACTCAAAGAGACACGAGGAGAGCTGGAGCTTTGATGGAGTCAGGACTCAAAGAGACACGAGGAGAGCTGGAGCTTTGATGGAGTCAGGACTCAGAGAGACACGAGGAGAGCTGGAGCTTTGATGGAGTCAGGACTCAGAGAGACACGAGGAGAGCTGGAGCTCTGATGGAGTCAGGACTCAGAGAGACACGAGGAGAGCTGGAGCTTTGATGGAGTCAGGATTCAAGAGACACGAGGAGAGCTGGAGCTTTGATGGAGTCAGGACTCAAGAGACACGAGGAGAGCTGGAGCTTTGATGGAGTCAGGACTCAGAGAGACACGAGGAGAGCTGGAGCTTTGATGGAGTCAGGACTCAGAGAGACACGAGGAGAGCTGGAGCTTTGATGGAGTCAGGACTCAGAGAGACACGAGGAGAGCTGGAGCTTGATGGAGTCAGGACTCAGAGAGACACGAGGAGAGCTGGAGCTCTGATGGAGTCAGGACTCAGAGAGACACGAGGAGAGCTGGAGCTCTGATGGAGTCAGGACTCAGAGAGACACGAGGAGAGCTGGAGCTCTGATGGAGTCAGGACTCAGAGAGACACGAGGAGAGCTGGAGCTCTGATGGAGTCAGGACTCAGAGAGACACGAGGAGAGCTGGAGCTCTGATGGAGTCAGGACTCAGAGACACGAGGAGAGCTGGAGCTCTGATGGAGTCAGGACTCAGAGAGACACGAGGAGAGCTGGAGCTTTGATGGAGTCAGGACTCAGAGAGACACGAGGAGAGCTGGAGCTTTGATGGAGTCAGGACTCAGAGACACGAGGAGAGCTGGAGCTTTGATGGAGTCAGGACTCAGAGAGACACGAGGAGAGCTGGAGCTTTGATGGAGTCAGGACTCAGAGAGACACGAGGAGAGCTGGAGCTTTGATGGCAAACACTGACGGTTTATTTGGAGCTTCGGCCTGAGAATTCACAAGACATGTCACGGGCCACGGTCTGACCACAGGGTTGAGATGCCACAATCAATCCTCAAGAGCCCTCCTGTAGCTCCAGGTTTTAGTTCAGAGAGTAATAATCAACATTCTTCAATAGAGAGACTAAACAGCTGAGGACACTGAATCACATTTGTTGTTGCTTATGGCTCGGGGTCGTCATCTACGCCCCGAGAAGGATGTGTTCCAGGTGTCCCACAACAATAACTATCTCTGACAGAGAGTTGCCCGGTCACAAACTGGTAACATCAACAATATGCTAGGGCAGCCCCTCCTTAAAGGAGATAACGGCTGCTCAAGGTTGGTCAGCTGCGTCAGAGTGCGAAGGAGGACATGCAGGGCAAATGATTCCCCAACAGTAAGGAAATACAGTTAGAATTGATCCTTATTACATTATCCTTCACATGCAACCCATTACTCCCCAGCCTGATGCGTCCTGTGTCTCTGCTCTGACCCTCTCTCATTGTGCAGACTGACTACTATTTAATGTTCTAGCATTGGTTTTCATAATGTTTTTATCATTGCATCGTAATTCTCTATCCATCCCAGGGGAAATTGATCTCTCCATTTTTGAATGAAATAAATAAAATAAACATTAGCCGCCTTTAGCTTAGCGGTGGTGATGCGCAGCCATGCAACCGTAGTGGTTCTTTTATAGCCTCACGTTAGTCATTCACTGTTCATTTACGCTACAATTATAAAAGTGGTGTTATTAAGTGGAGATCACCCTGCTGAACAAAATGTGGAAGTATCATAAATCAGTAAATGTGGAACTTGCAAAAGATTACAATATTCCGAAAGGCAAACAAAGTCTCCCATATTTGTAGCCTGCTAACTGAAGCAGTAATGGATAACACAGGCTCTGTTCCCCATTGTATGTACACTTTTACATTTCAAAACAAATCAAGGATGCTTAATACTTGCCGTAAATTGAAGTGTTCAGTGACGAATCATAAAGAAATGAAACATAACTCAAAATTAAACTGCCGCTGGGGCACCAGTAAGCAGATCCTACGCAGGAGAAATGAGAAGTCCAGGCAAGAATATTCTTTTAGCATTTATTTCCGATTGATCCAATATAATAATATATATATAATGGCATATTAACCTCGCCCTGCAGCCTTTCCTGTGGCTCTCCTCGTGCTAACCCTGGTATCTGTTCATTCTGGTGTGCCAATCCCACCACCGCTCAAAACCACCTTCAAAATAAAAGCATAAAGAGTTACTTTAAAGGTCCCATGTCATGGCCATTTCTACTGATCATAGTTCCATTGTTGAGGTCTACTAAAATAGATTTACATTGTGCATTGTTCCAAACTCACATTGGTTTCTCATACAGCATCTCTGTATAGTATGTGTATTCACTCTCTGTCCTAAACGCCTTGTTGGAGCTCCTGCCCCCCCTCCCTATGAGCCCAGTGGCCGTCTGCGAGACTGCGAAACCCAGGCCGAAACACACACACACCCGCAGCCTGGCTGGGAGTTTGTGTGTGTGTGTTCACACACCGACTCACAGCCTCGCCGCGTCCCGCCGTCTCAGGGAGGAGAGATCGGCGGAGCTGCAGCTGAGAAGAAATTGAGTGTGTGTGTGACTTAACCTAACGGCTCCGCGGACGTGACGTAACGTAACGTAACGGCTCCACGGATTGGTCCATTTGGACCAATGGGTCCATTTGAGTATGGGCACGTCACTATACCCAG
This sequence comes from Dissostichus eleginoides, assembly GCA_031216635.1. Lineage (NCBI taxonomy): Eukaryota > Metazoa > Chordata > Actinopteri > Perciformes > Nototheniidae > Dissostichus > Dissostichus eleginoides. The sequence goes on from CM062280.1 coordinate 1,125,270, forward strand.
GAAGAAAAAGAAAAATGTCCAACGAGGCGTTCTGGGGCAGCACAGACTTTTCTGTGTTAGAGTTTTACTCCCTACAGGGTGTACTTTGAGGGTTTGTGACTCTGCAGACCGTTCACATGCAGACAAAGCTACATAACACAAGGGGACGGGTAATAACTGGAAAAGCACGACATGGGACCTTTAAATAAAATAATTACACTAATTAATACATTTACTATTAACAAAAACAGCAAGAAAATAACTGGTTTCCCATTAAATAATATAAATCAATTTATATATTTGACTCTCTTGAACCATTTCTTATGTCAGACTACACAGCAATTTTAGAACAAGATATTTAAAATAAATAAAAACAACACTATGGAAAAACAGAATTCATTAAAAGTGTTTTTCTGGAACCTAGTTGATGTCCTATTGAACAGTTGATGAAGAGTTGTAACCGGGGTCTCTGGTCTCCTGCAGAAAGTGGGCTTCTTCAACCAGCAGTACGCTGATCAGTTGAACATGGAGGAGACGGCCACAGAGTACCTGATGAGAAACTTCAACCTCCCCTACCAGGACGGCAGGAAGTGCCTGGGACGCTTCGGCCTGGAGAGCCACGCCCACACCATCCAGATCTCCAAACTGTCCGGTATGAACATGGACCGTCAGACAACCTGTCAGCTGACAGGATGTAAATATCTTCTAACATTGTGTCTGGGTGTGTCTCCGCAGGAGGGCAGAAGGCCAGAGTAGTGTTTGCTGAGCTGTCCTGTCGGCAGCCTGATGTCCTCATCCTGGTACGTGCCTGTCAGACTTATATCCACGCTGAACCGACAATACCTGGATGAATTCTATCACTGACTGACCTCATTTCTCTTATAGGATGAACCTACCAACAACTTGGATATTGAGTCCATCGATGCCTTATCGGAGGCCATCAATGAATATAAAGGAGGTGAGAAGCATGTTCTGTAAGACGCGTGTGACCATACTGGTTATTAGTGGAGAAACCAGTTAAATGGTGTGGCATGTACGAGATGGAAATAGTAGTTCTCTGGATGTAGGTCCAGAGCCCTCTACCTTAAGGCCCAGCAGGCAGCAGTGGTCTGTACTGAGGAGGGTTTAAGGTGAAATCTGGGAACTTCAGGTTAACGCAGGTTTTGGTCCTACGATGGCGGTTCACTTCTTTTCGGGAGATTACCATCCTAATTTATGCTGCACACATAACCTGCTCCAGTTCTATTCCAGATAACAGCTCTCATGTCCTGCTGACCAATCAAAGCTCAGTGCACGGGTTGTCGAATAATATTACACAAATAAGAAGTTTAAGGCAATTAAATCATATTCCAGGCTCAAAGCAAACCATTTGATACTGCCAAATGCAGGATGGACAACTGGCAGTAAATTGCAGACTGTGAATTCTTTTAATAATTGGACTGACTGACCATCTAGAGATGGATCTGACTATTATTACATTTGAAAGTTATGATTTTAACTTTAATATCTTATAGTCCTAATAACCTTTTCCCCCAGCTTCCCTTCCTCTGTTCTTTCTTGCTTTTATCCAGGATTATGTCTTTAGCTCATGGATATGTAACGTTTAACTTCTCCTAACTTGTCTAATATTAAAGTTTACTCTTAATTTGTGAATTATGATGCTCTGCTGTCAGGGCTATGATTGGTCATATTCTGCAAACCCCGCCTCTTTCATGTGAACCGCTCTCAGCAAGGCTGAGAAATCGTGGGTTATCTTACTGAGTTTATAACCAGCGTTGTAGCACCGTTTAATGTTTATTAAGCCAGGTAACACAATAACACCCTGGGTTTGTCATACTGGGCACTGGTTGGTTCCTGTTGAGTTCAAAGCTGGTGTTTTACAGTGTGTGGTTGATTGTTTAATTATTTGAATGTGCAACAGCAAGGCAATGTTTTGTTTGAAAAGTATAAATGACCAACAATAACCGAAAGAGTGAAAGTTGACTCCAAACCAAAGACATTCAGTCAGCAGCTGCAGAGCTGAACTAAAGGAGACTTTGGGGAAGTTCTGATCGGAAGGATTTGGTTAACTTGACTTAGTATGTCCTCAATTGAAGTTGTTTAAAAGCTTGACAATGTGAACAGACTGAATTAAAATGCTCAAAAGATCTTTAAAACATCGTCTTTCCTTCAGTACTAACAGATTTCTCCCCCCCCCTGCAGCAGTGATCATCGTGAGCCACGACGCCCGGCTCATCACAGAGACTCAGTGCACCATGTGGGTAGTGGAGGACCGCTCCGTCGTCCAGATCGATGGAGACTTTGACGACTACAAGAGGGAGGTTCTGGAGTCTCTGGGAGAGACCATGGTCAACAAGGTCAACCCATGAGACCCTCGTCACATCCTCAATACACTTCATGTGGAGCATGTCCTCAGAGCGGCACGCATAATAAAACCTATCTATCCCCTTTATTCTGGACTGTCACATCTTTAAGGCATGGTGGTGGAGTGTACATTTCTATAAATATCAAGGGAGGTCAAGATCTACTAAAGGAAAACAATCAAATAAAAACATTTTTCATTGTGCAATTTTTATTTTGGTGTACATGGTCCAACAGACGAACATCCACTCAACAGTCACTTCAAATAAGCCTTGTATGTCTTCTTCACTTTGGCCACTTCCTGCTCATCAGGTGTTATTTCACTGTACCATTTATACCAGGTGTCTCCAGAGGTTAGGGACGGGGGAGGTGGTGTGCACCCCACAGCATCATGGGAGTTGGAGTAGTCCTCTCCTGAAAACTCCACATATGGAATCTGAAAGGGCAGTAGGCCTGAAAGAGAGAGCAGTGTTTGAGTGCCGGCTTCTGTTATTTACAAAAACCCTTCAACACATAAAGCTGTATCTTAAGTTGCCTAACCAGCTGGAAGACGTTCATGAGTGAGTGCTCCAACAGGTTTCTCCTCTCTGAATGTGTGAGGACTAAGTGCTCCCGGGTTTCAGGAGACACCTTTAATTACAATATCTGTATTGGCTTAAACACAAACACTCTGAAAATCCTGCTAAATCTGAATTACAAAGCATACTTTCCATCTCAACATGGATGGCCCCAGGGCAGCAAAAGGCATTCAAATTGCAATATAGACTAGTCAAATATCCAGCCGTAGTAAGCACGATATTATTTGGTAATGGCAAAATATGTGAAATATCTAAATTAAGTATTGTGGAGCCGAGCATACAATCTTTTTTCAACAGACTTGATGAAAAAGATACTCTTTTTTTCCCCTTTAATAAAGTCAATAAAGTTGCAATTAGGTATTTTTTCAAAATGATGCAGCCCTAGATGTGCAATGCAAAATAATATGAGAAGTTGATTTTTCACAATTCTTTGACAGAGTTATCAAGAAAATTGAACAAAATAATAACTATAACAATCGCTGGCTGCAGTATTGTTAATCATTAGCTTTAAATACTGAAGAAACTTACAGAAGCACAAGATTGGACAAAAACCTTAAATGATTTACTATGTCACCTTTTAGAGGTTATTTGCACACAAACAAGTGTGGGAGAGAAACTCCTTCTGGAGGGAACTTTGAGATGTTAGCCTTTGCCGACCATTCACATGCACAGAAACCTTTAAAGACACAATACAGTGAAGGAGAAAAAAGAAGCAGAATAGGACGTATTTACAAAGGACCCTGGGGCTGAGGGGTCTTGTGGTACGTACCGTGATCTCTCGCCGTGCCGACTGCCTCATTTAGTTTCTTCTGCTGTTTCATACACACACCTGCAGACAGTCCACAAACACAACATGAGCAGTCTGGAAGAGTAGACAGGATTCAGCAGCAACACACTCACTGTGGACTCACCAGTGCGAGTGGGATCGTACAGCATCCCCGTCTGGGGACTGATGAACTGCTGCAGCAGCTTCACATTCTGTAAGAGAGGACAACAAAATAAAGCTAATTCATTGTAATATCAGTGTCCCTGGGGTCTCACACAAAGTATCTCCACCAAATGTACATTATATACGCTGCATTTAAATAAATAAAAATACATTTCTATTGATGTTTGACTGTTTGTCAGATAAATCAACATAAGACATGCTTTTGGATTTTTCTGAATTTTCTAAAATAGTCAAGAGAATATTGAGAAGGTTGTTCAATAACATTAACTGGTTGCAGTATTAGTTTATTTTTTTAAATACTGAACAAACTTTACAGAAGCACAAACCAAGATGTAAAATGTTTCACTTTATTCATTTTGAAGGGAAATGTGCCAGTTCATTTGAGAGAACAATGCAGCCCGAGGCATGACATTAGAATCAACTCATAAGGTATAATAAGGTTGTTATACATAGTACATTTATTGATATGTATTTAGCACTTTGTGTTACTTTTTGTATCTAAAAAGTGTTCAATATTTCAACAATTACATTTCCATGCAAACAGATCAGGTAAACAGCATGTAGTTCAGGTGTGGTGAGGGATGTTTAATAGAACCCAGTGTATCTTTGTTTATGGTGCTGTAAGGAGATGATGACCCACCTGATGGTGGACCACGATGTTTGAATCCCGACACACTGGACACGGGTTTCCAGATACCTTGTCTCCTCTCTACACAAACAGAAGCAGTGTTAGGGTGATTTACACATGTGATGCTCAGACCTAATGAAAGACGGATTATCATATTACAATGCAGGTCTTGCGTGTCTTCTGTGGTGGGATTCCCCCTTTGTGGTTCCTCCTGTAGTCGGCCCACACTGGATTGGTTCCATACCTCTCAATGTACTCTGTCATGGGGAAAATAATATTGTAACAGCAAGTACAGGTCTGTTTGCCAGCTCATAGAGTCCTGTTGTGAACCCGGAAATGTTGAGTACCCCAAAGTTTTATGTTAGAAATGTATAGTAGGGTCCCCAGCACTTAGAAACTGCCCAGCACTTAGAAACTGCCCAGCACTTAGAAACTGCCCAGCACTTAGAAACTGCCCAGCACATAGAAACTGCCCAGCACATAGAAACTGCCCAGCACATAGAAACTGCCCAGCACATAGAAACTGCCCAGCACATAGAAACTGCCCAGCACTTAGAAACTGCCCAGCACTTAGAAACTGCCCAGCACTTAGAAACTGCCCAGCACATAGAAACTGCCCAGCACTTAGAAACTGCCCAGACAATAGTTCAAAAAATATCTCGGCCAATTCTGACAATTTTGGAGGGGTTTTGGGGGTTATCGAGAATGCTGAATCCATTTCTGGCATTGTCAGGATCAAACATGTCAGTTGTAACTGGAAAGTGGCCATATTTGGACTCTCACTGGGCTGATTTTGATACATTTTGGGACTCTGGATCATTTGGATTGGACCTTTCAATATTTTATTTGGATTTCCGGATGAATATAGTCCAGAGATAATAAATACAATTATTCTTCAGGGTAAAATACTTATTTAAAAAAATGCAATTTAGGAGTGATCTGATTTTAAGGCGTTTGAAAAATAGAGTGCAAAGGCAATTTCTTTTGGGAAAAATGATTGCCACAAAAAATCAAAAGGTGGCAAAACACAAGATGAAATGGAACACCATGTGGAATGTATTGAGCTGTACACCTAGTTATATGAAGAGTTGAAGCGATCCTATGGACTGGTTTTTTCTTTATTCTATTTATTTTTTTGAAAAGCTAATTCCTTGTATGTGTAATAGGTTTACACATACAAGGAATTAGCTTTTCAAAAAAAGACAAATACTATATTGAAAGTGGAGAGCTGTGATAGGTAATAATAAAAGAACAGTAATAACACTCATTAGATAAAAAAAACAAAACACAAAAATGAATAAAGGTAGTAAAACCGATTGTGATTCTGATGAATGTATTTGTGGTGAGAGGGGAATGTCATCTCCCCTTTACTGCTGTCGTGTCCTTGTTTGTGTCTCTGGACTGTACTAAATAAAAACTAAAATAATAATAAACAATGAATAAAAAGGATGTGACAGACTGCTTTTAAGTACCTTCACTCTCCAGATAGTCCCAGGGTCTGTCCTTGTAGCGGTGCAGGGTCTCAGCCTGAGCAGCAGCATCATCATTCTGGAGAGATGCTGCCTGGCAGTAAAAGTGACTGGGGGGTGCAAATGGAGAGAGGGCCCTGTATGATCTGACAGGAAGCCTCTGCAGACAGGACTGAAAGCAAGAGAAAAGCAGCTGAGCATCGTCATCATCACAACAACCCTAAGAGCTTCATCTTCATGGTTATGGATGCATGAAGCCACTGACTGCCAATGTATTTAAGTCAAGACAAACATAATCCATTTAGAGACCCTATCCAGAATTCACTGCTTCATATTGTGTTCAGGTTCTCCCTCTCTATAAGCATGAACAATGTTCACATACTGTACTTGCATATTGCAGCCCACTTGCACTACCTCACAGGATATATTTAAATTAAAATGTCAAGCTACTGTTCCCATTTTTATTTTACGTATATAGAATCAGAATCAAAATACCTTTATTCGTTCAACAGATGCGAAATGTACATTTGTTACGGCAAGTAAAGAGCCAAAGATAGCTTAATATCAATCAAGAAGCCCGCATAAAAATAATGCATGATAAAAAACTAGAAATGAGACAATTTACAAAATACACAGCGAATACACAGAATACAAAGTGCACTATGTTTATATGTTCTGTAGATTGGTATATTAGAGAGTATTCTATTTTAATCTGTATATTGTTTAGATACTCCTCTGAATATTATTTTGTTACTAAGGATATGTTTATATTGTTTTTTACATTTTAAATTGTTCATATTAATCTTTATTTTATTGTATTTTTAAGTAATGTTGTTAATTTTGTAGATTGACTGTCCATTTGCTGCTGTGACACAATCATTTCCCCCACTTGGGATAAATAAAGTAACTATCTATCTAATATATGTATCATATTGTCATACGTTTTTTAGTATCTTTTGTATATTTATATTTTGTGTAAATACATTATTCATTTCTAAAATGTTATATAGTGTTTTTGTATTATTTTCTTTGTATAGCAGTTATGTTTTTGACCTCCTCTTAAAACTTATTTCCTTGTGTTGTTTATGTTTGCACCAACAAACACCAAAGCAAATTCCTTGTAAACGTACCGGGCAATAAACTGGATTCTGATTCAAAAGGAAAGTGTTGGTGGCAGTGCATAAGAGTGCAAACTAAACCAAACATAAACACATGGTATAAAAAACTATTGGACAAATTCGGCTGTCCTTTCGGACACCCTAGCTAAATGCATATTAAATAACCTGTAAACACGACCTACACATGGCTATCTTGCCTGACATTAAGCTGCTTTGACAGTAATACTCTTGTTTTCAATGCAATACATGCTATTTGGCAAGGTGCAACATGTCTTTGGTTTTACAGAGAGGGTATTGTTGAGGAAATCTTATCAAACACACAGTAGCGCTACATTGGATTACATGGTACGTTAGGTCACTGTGCGACAAACCTTTAACATATGTAAACCTTATTACAAACAGCGTAGAGATATGTACATGAATCGGATGATCTGTATATCATCTGTACAGTAGATTCAAATACCTGATACTGCCGTAATGGTTGTAAAATTGAAGGCGAAAGACGGCACAGAACCTTCGCGATACTTGTTAAGGAGGCAGCCATTTTTTTTCTTTCACAGTGCTGGGTTGTAGGTGAAAGGTGAAAGGTCAGCTATTTTGTAGTATTTTAAAGTGTAACATTTCATATTAAAATGGTATGATTCCTACGTATATTATTAATAAGTATGTGGATGTGTGTAAATCCACATTCTGTCATTTTTATTGTACTCTCTGTTGGGAATTGACAATATTATTAACATTATGAGTGACGCATGTGAGTATCAAGCATCAACCCCGACAGCGACAGACAGACAGACAGACAGTCGCCATTTTGAAGAAATATAATGAACTAAATATATATACAATATGATAACCGAAATCCAGCTTAATCAACAAAATGCGTTGAGGGTCTTAAGTATCTACGAAATTATACAAATATGCAACACTTTGAAGGTGAATCTGTGGAGGTAATCACAATATTAGTATCCATCACGTGTGATACGCCATTGTGCCCATGGCAGGTCAGTGAAGGACGGTTATCCACCATTTTGTTTCAGCGCTAACACAAAGGAAAACGTTGTTCGTGACGTAAAAAACGTCACTTGGTATAAAACCCAAGTCCCTCCCGCCCGGGCTCATTCCTGGATTTGTTCAGAGGTAAGTGAAGTCAGAAAGACAGCAAGACTTATTTATAACATTTTCTCCGTCTAAAATGCGATTTTTTTATTGAATGTTTTAAACAACCAACAGAGGACTTTGATAAAGACGGAGGACGATGAAATTTGTCGAAAGAGTCGACATTGAATGTGTGTTTCTTTGTGTGTTTTGCAGGTATGAATTTGCTTTGGCGAAGACTGATCCGTCGAGGACTTTGAACAACTCTACTCAAATTCATATTTTTTCTTCAAGTATTGGACATTTGATTACTATTTTTGCCTCAAGTTTGTTCCTGAAGGAAAGGCTAGCCTTTAACTATAACAGCCCCACCCATAAGAAGTATTTCAGTTGATATTAAAACCATGAAGGTTGACGATATAAACTTGATGAAATAAGAGATATAAGTGCCTGAAAAGCACACTCTAATACACCCGAAACGCTGAGGATCTATAGTGTCAATAGTAAGTTGATTTTAAAGTTAAATTGAACCGAGATACATTTAGGTTAAAAAATTGACAAATTACTTAGCGGTAGCTGGTTAGCCGGTACCGTAAGTTAGCTTGTTTTTGGCAAACAATTTGAATATAGACAATGTTATAGTATGAGCTCACACAGGAAAGTGGACGGAGGCACCAGGCTCCGTTTCTTTGTGTGTGAGACGGAATGGACGGGTTGTACAAAAACTAAATTGTCAGTCTATTAATAAAATAACCATAAGCAATCTACTCATAAAGATTGCCGTAGGCATAGAAATTTAATTACTGCTTAATGAAGTCGGACTTTTTGCTTGCCAGGTTTGTTTAGTAGGGGCTGCTCCACGGAACGAATACCCACAACAATCTATACATAAAGATTGCGTTAGCTTGAGGATTGTGGACATATTCTATGAAGCACTGTGTGTGTTGACATGTCGATAACTAAAGCACAGGGACTCGGCAATCTGTGGATAAAGATTGCAGGATGACTAGCGAAGTGGTCTTTCGAAGCACAAACAGTCGGAATTGTCAAACATGGCGGATTGGTTGTGGTTTGCTTTTCGTCTTCGGACAGCTCCGGGGGCTGGCGGTGTTCTTGGAGCAACATTTGGGAGTTATTTTTTAACAAAACCGAAATGCAGAGAAAGTACATGCAGCTTTTTGTCGCATTGGTTGGTTCAGTAAATATCTGGTCCTCGCCGACTTGTTTTCCTTCACACCAGCACGGGTTTTGCCAGACATAGGGAGAGCCATTGTTGCTTGTGTCGACATTGGGTTGTCGTCGAAGTGGTTAACGGAGGGAGGCTGTGATAGCCGCCCCTCCCCCTCTGACAGGAGCAGGCCTGTTTAAGCTATGACACATGACAGTTTAAGCGCGTGCCTTTTATAGGCTGCTTGAACTGCCCTTATATAACCAAGGGCGTCTAATATTGTTATTTGATTCATTCAGTGTCTATATATGATGAGTGTTCCCTAGTCATAGTTTAGTCTGTTGTTGCTCAGCTATAACGAAAATACAGCAAATCTTTTTTTTCTTTCTAGAAGAGTAGTTTGTTTACAATAATGTACCAGTGATATATATCTGAACACCCCAGTAGGACACAAATAATGTTCTGTCCCCCACTGAACCAGGGCCATGCTTAAAACAGATTTTGTGTATATGTGTAACAACTGTGATATTTGCAGGAATTGGGTTATTTGCAGTTTTTTGGAGGTCTGAGACTATATAAAACTTCTACTACAGTTACACGGGTAAGACCTAACTGATTCCTCACATCATTTCCAATGAATTGAACTCCGTCAGAAATGCAGGTTCTTTATACGTGTTGTGGCAGGGTGACGTTGTGGCAGGGTGACGGTTTCATCAGAAAACGCATAAAACATACGGAAAATATGTGCATGCTTTATATGACACGAGCAATTAACTCATGAAGCAGTTTGATTATATTTAATAAGACCCCTTTTGTTAGGATACTTTTTTAATCATTTTAATTGAAGATATACATAAAGACAAATTAACCCTTTGTTGGCTGTCTATTTGGGTCACTTTGGACTTTTAAAGATAAAAAGTAGACTGATTGAATTAATTACACATCCAACACCTTTTATTCATTAGTTTGTTATCCGTCTGACTATTTGTCACTCTTGTCATGTGATATTGCACTTACCATTCTATTAATTTGTAATGCATTTCTCTATTGTGTAAGTCCACAGTCAGTTCAGTGTCAGTGTGATCATAAGGTGTCCTGTAGGGGGCCGATAGTGTCCTGCTGGCAGTGATGTCCTTAAACATATCTGAGGATATAACAAACTCATTTTACAGTTTAAAAGCATTTCATTATTCATACAGTTACCTTTATCCCATTTTAAATGTTTTGGGTTGTATAATCTGAATTATTTTTTAATTGTTTTCGTCATTTCATCTGATTTCTCATGAGGGTTTTACACTGAAGACGTTTCTGTTCCCATTGTTTTTGTTTGACTTGCAGTTTTGCACAAATGTCAATGATTGTGATAGAAGTGTGGTATTAAAAATGTGATCAATCATTACCGGTAACATTTCTTTCACTAAGTCATATCTATTTTTATTCTAACCAAACTTTGACATTTAAACTTTTTTGTCTTTTTTGTGTCTGAAACATTGATTCAATATATGTAGTAGTAAATCATAGTTAAAGCTATTAATACATCGTATTAATTTACTTTATGATTAGGGAATCACTGTTCCATTTAGTGATAAGTTAAATAAAACAAGTGGATTTGCAGTGAATGTGTAACATTTTGTATGTCAGTAACATGCAGCTGTGTTCTGTGGTCGCTGCTGCCTCTTAAAGAGTCTGAACTGGAATAAACTGTGTTGCATCACTCTTAAATGAGATCAGTCTCCTCTACATGTCAGTCCGGCAAGTCCCAGAGAGGGGACACTGCTCGTCTGGTGAACGGCTCCAAGCGGGTGGAGTTCGGGGCAGCAGCTGCTCTGTGGAGGTCTGGCTGCAGGAGCAACATGGAGCTGTAGCAGGGGGGAAACGCTGCTGCCTGTGAATAGTAATATGTATGTGGCCATGTCACCAAACTACCCATGCTTATTTCTTCAGGCCTGATGTTCAAATGATTCATCAGACAGTGGGTCAGATTGTCTGTCAGGGTGAGACATGTCGGCCAGCTCCAGTTCTCTCCTGGTTTGAGTGTAGAGCATCAGTTCTTTGGACCATGTTGTTGGAGTGACTTTGATAAGCCCAGGTTGCTGGTGTTGGATTGAGCTGATTCAGTCTCAGTGGTGAGGGGAATCTGAGCCCTGTCAGATTGTTGGCATTAGAGATTGTTGTCTGTCTAGTGTGACAGTTCCTTGTTGGAAACTTTTTGGAGCAAAAAAAGTCTCAAATCCTAACGACAGGCTGGGTGTGTTTTTGTGACGTGTAGCTCCCCTTTCCATTTGGCAGGCAAAAAGTCCCTTCTAGAAACAGCCCGTCTATACCTTCCAAATATTTCTGTTCATACTAGAAACTATAATACACCCATGCCGTGTTGCCATGTGTATTAACAATTTGATATGTGTTTTTCAGATATGGCAGGGGGACCCGTGGACCCCAGGGAGATCCTGAAGGGAGTGGAGTCTCTGCTGGGGAAGGATGGAGAGCTCCGCAGCCTGGAGGGAGTCCCCAAGGTGTACAGGTGAGCAACAGGAAGTAGCTCTGACACATTGCTGTGACTTTACTGTGAAACCTTCTCTTTTGAATCATCTTCTACTCATGATATCCTAACACATGCTTCTTTTCATGCAGCCTGATGAAAGCTACTACTAAGATGGTCAGTAGGTGTATGTACCTGAGCATCCTGCTGCAGACCAAATCCCATGATATCCTCAACAGGTAGGCCTCGCTTCCACTCTGCATGCTGTATATATCAATGTATTGTTTGTAATGGGTGGATACAAGTTTGAAACGTTTCCATTCAATAAGCTCTTAAAAAATAAAAAAGTAATACAGGGGGTCCGCGGGGTCTTAAAAAGTATTAAAAGTTGATAAATCAATTTAGCGAAAATTAAGCTATTAAAAAGTATTAAAGGGCATTTCCAAGGTATTACATTTTGTAGCTTGTTTTCAATAAGTATATAAATTGTCCAAAGAGGTTGTATTCTACAGTGTGCCTGAATGTAATCATTGCGTAGGTGTGTAGTGTGATTCTGTGTAGTTTATTTATGGCATCCCGTTGGATGTGACGTCATCTGAACAGAACATCGCGCGCTCACTGACTGATAGCGCGCGAAGGCCCGTTTATAGCGGTTGTTAAACAACATCGTTATGGGGAAATGCAAGTTTGCGTCCAAATGGTTGGAAGATAAGGAGGAAGGACACTCAATACTGTATATAGTCAATGTGAGGTAAAGTCTGTCGCCAATGTAACCGGTTAGAACTCCAAGTGGCGATGAGGTCTTAAAATGTATGGAAAGGGTCTTAAAAAAGGTCTTAAATTTGACTTCAGGATTCCTGCATATACCCTGCCATAATATTTTTTCAGAGTTTTAAAGTGCTTATAATATTTAGTTGTCTAAAAATGATTTGTTCTTAGGTAAACATTCATTCCTACAAAAGAACATCTGTTTTGCAGGCAATTCTCAAGAAACAGGAAGTTATAGAATTGACTACATTAGTGGTTTCTTGAGTCAGTTTGTTCTTTTTTTTAAATCACTTTTTTTATATAGGTTATTTTTATGGCTTCCTCATGGCAATTATTCTTCCACCTTCCACACTTCTCCCTACACCAAGTGTTACCCATCCTCCATTATTAATCATTTGTTCCCGCTTCCATCAGGTTTATCAGAGTCGGGGGCTACAGGATGCTCAACGCCTGGCTCACCTACTCCAAAACCACCAACAACTCCCCCGTGCTGCAGCTCATCTTGCTCACCCTGCAGAAGCTCCCTCTCAAAGTGGACCACCTCAAACAGGTGGGTGCTGGGCAGTAGTAATGTCTGCAGGACTCTGTTGAACTATAGTCTCTAACTTCCTGTTTGTGCCTTAATCTTCCCCCAGAACAACACCGCCAAGCTGGTGAAGCAGCTGAGTAAGACTGCAGATACAGAAGGTTAGTTTGCTTGCACATTAAACACGAAATGTATCCTGATAAATCAGTAGTGTGTATTATGTATACTAATAAACCTGTCTGTCACCCTTAGAGCTGAGGAAGTTGGCGACCGTGCTCGTGGACGGCTGGATGGCTACCATCCGCTCCCAGAGTGTGTCCAGCGCTAACTCTCCTGCAGGTACACACCCATCATTTACCTGTCAAATGTCTGTCTATGCTCACCATGGCTCCTATCTGCTATTACACTAATCATTTCCAGAGGTAGAAGAAGTACTCACATCCTGTACTTGAGTAGAAGAGCCAGAGTGTAGAAATACTTTGTTACAAGTAGAAGTCCTGCATTCAAAATGTCACTCAAGTAAAAGAAGAAAAGTATTATCATCAACATATAGTTAAAGTACCAAAAGTAAAAGTAGTCATTGTGCAGATTGGTCCATTTCAGAATAATATATGTGATATGTTTTATAATGATTGATCATTAAAGTGTTCTCAAAGCTGGTAAAGGTGCAGCTAGTTTGAATGACTTTGTATACTGCAGGGTAGCTGGTGGATTTACTCCAGGTGGAACTAAAGTCTGATTTAACACTTGATTATATTTCACATCATTCATCCACATCTGTGAAGTAACTAAACGGATTAAATACATGTAGTTCACTAAAAGTACACAATTTAACCTTTTCCTTTTCAAAAAATTGAAATACTCAAGTGAAGTATAAGTACCTTAAGTACAGTACTTGACTAAATGTACTCGGTTACTTAACACCAGTGATAATTTCCCTTGCAGATAAGAAGAAGAAGAAAGAGGAGGCCAAGGTGGCAGTAAAGGAGGTGAAGGAAAAGATTGTGGTGGAGGAGGAGAAGAAGAAGGAGAAACCCAAAGCTCATGCTCCCAGCCACACCAAGATCCGCTCCATAGGTAAACCTGACGCTGAGCACTGAGGAAGTGAATTCTGTTTTTATAAGTTCTGTATGAGAGATGAAATATGTTGTGTGTTGAGTAGGATTGGAAATAGACACCCCAAACCCAGCCCCTGCTAAGAAGACGCCCGTCGCCCCTCAGCTGGGGGACAAGTACAACATCAAGCCCCCTGTCCTCAAGAGGCCAAGGTACTGCTGCCCCCCCATATCTGCTTGCCTGTTGTGTATTCTTGCAGCTGTCTCGTCGCCGCCCTCCGGTGGCTGATCAGAGTACTGACATGTTTCCTTTATTTTTCAGCTCTGGTCCAACAGAAGCCCCGCCTCTGGAGAAGAAATACAAACCCTTAACCATCAACTCCGCCAAAGAGATCAAAATCAAGATCATTCCAGCTCAACGTACGTTCAGACACACATTTAAATGATATATAAAAGAGATGATAGTGATGTAGCTGTGCTCACCGCTCCTGTTTCTCCCTGCAGCCATGGAGTGCACCGGGTTCCTCGATGCTCTGAACTCTGCTCCAGTGCCCGGGGTCAAAATCAAGAAGAAGAAGTCTGCTCCGACCAGTCCAGCTGGGAACAAGGCTGTGTCCCCCACGTCTAACAAGGTACGCCCCTACCGTCAGTCTGTATTCTGGCTATTGTCAGTCCACGCACTCAGAACATTTTCCTTCCATTTCATTTGCAGTTGTTATGGCCAATGTTAGTCCAAAGTCCTCTGAACGTTTTTATTTTGTATCTAATAATAACATTTTCAGTCCAAAACATACTAAGAATCATTGTCTATCATTTCATTTGTATTTATTATAGCCATTTCCTGTCCGAAAATGCCTCAGAATGTTTTTATTTTAATCTTTTATGGTCATTGTCAGTCCAAAACATCCTCAGAATTTGTATATATTTGATTTTGAATGTATTATTTTAGTTTTTCCCCAGGTTCTCAGAAAATGTAACCAAACGTCCCTCTCTCCCTTCTTTGTTCTCAGGCAAACCCCTTTGACAGCAAACCCGCTGTGTACTCTTCATCTCCGACTAAACCTTCATCTCCTGAAGGAGCTGCCTCCATCATGCCTGCGGATGACAACCTGGAGCCAGATCGGCCGGGGACCCCCGTCCCCTCGGAGGAGCCCGAGGCCTCTGACAACGGTCAGTCCTCACACAGACTCACATGCTCTGTGATGTTTTTGTATCGGTTTTTCTTTGGTTTAATTCAAAGGTCCAAAGGGTTCAAAGGGCTTTATTGTTATACTCAGGGCTGCACATCACTTTTTGCCCTGGAGATGTTGCTTGGTGCGCATCCTTAAAAAGAAATAAACCGGACCTTTTGAGAGGTACTTGACTTTATGAACGGGGGGGGAAGGTGCGCTAGTGAGCACGCTCATGAACTGTTCGCCCGTACCTCGCAGCAGGGTTGCTGTGCGAAGCGCATAAAGCAGACCCTTCACGCGATAGCGAGGGGTAGAGCGAGGGATCGTAAATATATATCAGACAAACTAAATAAAAAGATCAATAGAAATAGTGCCAAAAATAAAGAGAGTAGAAATAAAATAGTGCAAGAGAATGCTGCAAGACTAATGCAGGGGAAGTTCAATATATGCAAGTCAAATAGGATAAGATGTAAATCGAATGTTAAATGAAATGCTGTACAGTGCAATCAAATACTGCTTATTGTACTAATAGATAAATATGTGAGATGCAAACAGAGGAATTGTATGAAGTTGTGAAGACACAGAGCTCAGGAGTTCAGCAGCATTTATTCATAATGAGGGTGTGCTCAATGTTATTGTGTCTTATTGTTTGTAGGTGAGACGCCTAACGCGCTGGCAGAACCTCGGGGGGAGGAGGAGAGTCTGACCAAGAAGGGCAAGAAGAAGAAGACGGTCCACTGGGCGGAGGAGGAGCAGCTCAAACACTACTTCTACTTTGACCTGGATGAGACAGAGAGAGGTACAGCGCATGCTTCCTATTGCACAATGTCGAGTGGTGATTGCTGTAAAACACAGTTATTACAATATGACAAAATGATTAACCTAATTTTCATCTCACAGTCAACGTCAACAAGATTAAGGACTTTGGTGAGGCCGCCAAACGGGAGCTGATGATGGACAGGCAGACGTTTGAGATGGCCCGCCGCCTCTCCCATGACACCATGGAGGAGAGGGTCCCCTGGTCCCTGCCGAGGCCCCTGACGCTGACGGGCTGCCTGGTCAGTGCCGGGGCCAACAGCACAGAGAAACTGACCCAGAGAGACCGCGAGATGGGCATCCTGCAGGAGATCTTCCTCACCAAAGACAGGTAGGGAACAGGATCAGATGCTTCTAGGCTCGTTTAAAAAAGATGTGCTAAAAAGCCAGGGGGTGAGTCGCAGTGTTAATCATTTCCATCTTTTTCTTATCACTAGTGTGCCGGACAGTCCACATGAACCAGACCCAGAGCCGTATGAACCCATGCCCCCCCGAATCATCCCACTGGATGAGGTCAGTACACCTAAAACATACACACAAACACACACACACACTGTATCTCATTAGACACATTGTGTAATGTGTGTGATACTGTGTCCCCTGCAGGACTCTTCCATGGGGGATGATGGCTACGCGGAGCCCATGGACACCCAGCCGGGCTCCATGGCCCCGGGCGAGAGCTCCAAGCTGCCTCCTGTCCTTGCCAACCTCATGGGCAACCTGAATAACAGCTCCCGCAGCCCGCAGACCAACCCCGTCAGCAGCCCTGTGGCCCCCACCGTCAACGTGCAGGAGCTGCTCACCTCCATCATGGTGAGAACCGTCAGGAGAAGCTTTCACATACTATTTTACAATCATGATCATGGTTTCCTTTTTTAACGTGCTAATCAAAATACACATTCAATATGTAGACTAGGGGTCTCAAACTCATTTTAGTTTAGGGGCCACATGCAGCCACATTTTTTCTGAAGTGTGCCGGACCAGTAAAATCCCAGCATAATAACCTATAAATGACCACAACTCCAACCGGTTCGCTTTGTTTAGGAGCAAAAGAGTGCAATCTGAAGATGTTCACATTTAATGAACTATCTTTTTACAAACTTTATGAACAACCTGAAAGTACTTTAGAAAAATAAGTGCAATTTCAACAGTATTATGTCTCAGTTTATCATTTACATATGTGCATTACAACGTACAGATCACAGTGCGTCTACAGAAACATCTAGACACAGGTACCTGGAACTGAACAATATAGTATTTACTTTGTGATCCAAACAACTTGTCCAGATCTAGAAATGATTTTACATTAACTTCCACATCTGTGTAGTAATCCTGACACACCAGCATACAGACTAAAGAGGGGGCTATTCAGGAAGAAGGTGCCTTGTGAAGGAAATGTATGCATACAAAAAACATAAAAGTCGGGAAAATAGCAGTTAATGTCTTCTCTGTGATCTAAAGTCACCCGTGGGTCGGATTGGACCCTCTGCCGGGTCGGTTTTGGCCTGCGGGCCGTATGTTTGACACCACTGATGTAGACCGTCAAATATGTGCACAGTTGTGTTTGTAGCTGTATTGTGTATCTAATGTGTGTTTGTGTGTATCTTTAGGGCGCCTCTGGTAACCAATCGACTGAAGACCTGATCAAGCAGCCCAACTTTTCCGACAAGATCAAACAGCTGCTGGGCTCCCTGCAGCAGACCCAGAACCAGAACCCCAACGGACCTCCACCAGGTAAACTTCCCATCTAATTCTCCCATCTTTTCTTGCTGTCCCAGCATGCTTTGCTTGTTCTGTGACTCATCATTATTGTCTCTCTCTAGTCAACCCGGGTCTGCTGGGTCACGGTCCGGGCATGAACAACATGAACAACATGAACATGCACATGCCGATGCCCATGAATGGCGGATACCCCCCCAACAACCCCCCCGGCGCTCCCCGCTTCAACCACCCTCCACCTCCGCACAACCACGGCCCCCCGTTCAACAGCGGAGGGGGCCCGCGCATGATGGGGCCGCCGCCGGGCCAGGGCCGAGGAGACAACGGGAACTACTGGGGAGATGACTCCATGAGAGGAGGGCCGCCCAGGGGGGGCCACTTCCACAGAGGAGGGCGGGGCCGTGGGGGGGGAGAGCCGGGCTTCAGGGGCCGAGGACGAGGGGGGCCCAGAGGAGGACACAACAACATGAATGGTATGTGGGACAATGTTCTCAGATGTTCTCAGCACAAAACAACAAAGGCCAATTGCAAAAAGTCAACAAAAATATTTATAGTAATGATGACTCGGCAACTTGTGCAGAGAGAGATTAAAATGAATAATAATAATAATAATGCTTTATTTGTATAGCACTTTTCATACCCCAGAAGCAGCTCAAAGAACTTTAACAACATGACACAAGTTAAAACTGAGAACATGTCATTTACCATAGGTCAAAGGTCAAATCGTTTTTCTCACATGCAGCATAAAAGTGTAATATAACAATTCCAAAGGACACAAGGAGGTAAATACTTAACAGTAAAATAAATAATGATCCCAGTAAAATAAAGGGAGATTCAATATGAAATGAATAAATACAATATAATAAATAACTAAAACAATGATAATAATACACTTACGCTGTCATTTAAATATGTCCACTGAGTTGGCCTCTGATGTTTCCTGGTAGGGTGTTGCACAGTTTGTGAGTGTGTGATGTGATGCTAACGCTGTTCTGTCTCCTCTCGTCAGACATGTCCAAGAGGCCTGTGTGTCGTCACTTCATGATGAAGGGCAGCTGCCGGTACGAGAGCAACTGTGCTTTCTACCACCCTGGTGTCAACGGACCCCCACTGCCCCCAAACCACCCCGCCAACAACCAACACAACCAGCACCCGCAGCACGGACACTAGCCTGGGAACAATGGTTGGCCCCCGGAGGAGCCGTTCATTGATCAAACTGCAGCTCTGTGAGAGCAGAGAGACTGATCCTGCAGGGACTGAGCTCTGCCTCACTGACGCACTGTGTTTTTACCGGCATCATTTTAACAGTGAGACTGAAACATGCCACCACTTGACCACTATGTGTGAGCTGCTTCATCAACATGGTCCACCAAAGGAGTGTCCTAAGCTCTTCATACGACTGAATTACCTTCTCATTGTGGCTGTTGTACTGTGTACCTGCACCTGATATTGCTTCATATTCCTTCATGGGTCGGTTTGTACAGAAGTCGGCAAGTTTGACCTTCCTGTGTGATACAAAAAAATCTGGAAGCACTTTATAAAGAAAAAGGCCGATAGAATTTAGACACAGCCATGATTCCTTAAAATGGGCCTAAGGAAGAACTGCACAGAATCGAAACTGCTTTCTTAACTTGAACTCTGCTGACCTGTGAGACTTTTTTCCAGCATTGAAGGTGATAAGATTAAGAAGAACGGCAGTGTGTGTTATCAAGCTTTCTTCTGTGCACTCGCTTCAGTCAGAGCGTCAGATGGACGTGTGTGTGGCGTGAAAATCATGAGCTTCTAACATGAACGCTTCAGAAGCAGTTGCTGCTGCGTGTTCTCTGTGTTATCTGTGGGTCAGATATATGGAACGTTTTCTGTGAAAACTTTGACCTTTGTGTCTCTTGTGGGACGGTAAGAATGTAATGGTTCTTGTTGCTCCCTCCACCCTCTGTGTTTTTTTATTTTATTTTGATGCAATCTTGAGACCTTTGGCCCTTTTTAGATGGGTTCATTATGAAATGATTGTATGAATACAGAATACACATTCATACACAGTCATATTTTCAGTTGAATTTTTTTGTACACAGTGTATTGAATAAACGTCCAAACATAAATATGCCTTGTTTAATTTGAAAGTGGGACTGCTGGAAACAAGAAGCAGTTGGGATGAGTGGAAACATTCTGCTCAGAATAATCCATGGAAAACAACTTTACAACATGCAATACATTGAATGCAACACTCGCATGCAATGGGTACATTGAAAGTGATCTCAATCATTACCTTTGCCCATACTGACTCTAATGTAAAATAGTTTATATACATTTTTCTATCATTTATTGGGGAAAGATAAAATAATATATTACGTCTATAGAGCAAGCTCTTCAAGATAGATTCTTAATGAATGCATGACTAACACAATGTTTGTGTCCACCAACAGAGGGAGCCATGGAGCTGCTGGTCACAGCTAAACACTAGAATTAAATAAGTAAGCAAGGTCTCTAGTGGCTGAAATGTTCAATACTCACCACTATATCAATATCAGAGTAGACGTGGGGAGTCTCTGAATGAGTAATGGACCCCTCTCATGTGATGTGTGTGCTCCCCCTTTCAGCTGTACAGAAGAGGATGTGACATTGGGCAAACAAAGAATTTTCAGGTCATTTGAGTTGAGGTTTATTTGAAATTGGTTAATCATCTCTAGATCTCAGCACTAGAGGGATAGTGTAAGGAATTTGTCTGCATCTAGCGTTCAGATTGCTAAATGAATCCCCTCAGTTTAGCCCTGCGGTTAAAGGGGCCTATTGAAAAACCATGGTAGGCCTACAGTGTGGTTTCCTTCTTACTGAACCATCATCTCCCTGAGGCCATCCTCACCCCAACTCTACTCATTCAGGCAGAGGCTGGAGTTACTGCAGTTGGTTATTGTGCCGGAGAAATAGGTTAGCCTTCAGGTAACATAGAAACATAAAAAAGGCTTCTAAGAGTGGTGCAAAAACGAGGCCTAAACCCTGATATTGAGTTAGGGATTTAAAATTAGATACCCCACTGGTAAATGACTAAAGCAGTTTTTATGTGTTTTTTCTTAAAAACAGTGGTTGCTAACAAGTGTCTAAACGAGACTTCTAATCGTTTTCACGCTGAACATTAGCTGCCTTTAGCTTAGCAGAGGTGATGTTGAGTCATCACAGTTTGTTTATAGCCTAATGTTAGCTTTTTACTTCTGGAGATTGCCTTTTTATGCTTCAGAAATGATAAGTGGTGTTAATACTTTGTTCTAAAACCAAATGCATGAAGAACTGATGACATTCCATCTGCTTTGGCAAGGTTTACTACTAATATCTAATGTTAGCTTGCTCACACACATGATGAACATGGTTACGTGATACCTGATTAGCTTTAGAATGTTAGAGTTGTGAACCTGTTAGCATGGTGGTGTTAGCACTTAGCTAAAAGCTCCATACTACATAATGTAATCCTCACAGAGCTGCTAGCATGCTACTCCCAGACAGGAAGTGGAAATATAAGAACATATAGGACTGTTTAGGAGGAAGTGAAAATGCTGCAAAAGTTGTGATGTACTAAATTGAACAGCCCTGAAAGTTTAACCTTTAAGAATGTTGTAAGTTGTGTCACCAATGTTTAAAGACATACTTGTTTAATACATTTTGCTTTGTATTAAATGAATATATTGTCACAGAAGCAAAAATGAAGTACTTACTGTCTGTGTGTGTGTGTGTGTGTGTGTGTGTGTGTGTGTGTGTGTGTGTGTGTGTGTGTGTGTGTGTGTGTGAAGGGGTAAGTGTTGGCATTTACATGATATGAAAGCAATGGATATGTGTGTTTAGTTAACACAACGTGTGTGTGCCGGTATTTCTCAGCTTTATCTAAGGTGAGTGCATGAGCAGCTGCATTGTGCTTCAGTTAAAACCAGGAAGTTGCATCCTATTCAAGCAGCCAGCCAATAGCAGTGTGCGTGTGGAGGGACGGCGTCAGATCCGTGTTATCAGGGCGGAGTGCAGCTGCTCAGTGTGAGTGTGAATAGGAGCGGCCTTTCACCCTGCCCTCTAGTTCAAATATTGATCCTAGTGCTGGGACAATAGTGACGGGGAGACGCAGTGAAAGCCATCACAGACGGAGCGGGGGGTTAGGACACCTCAGCACTAACTGCTCCCACATCCTGGTTACAGCTTACACCACAACACTGTTATTTATTCAGGGCTCCGGGACATTGGGTTTGTCAAACAATGAATGAGTGTCAAACAAGAAAATGTTTTACAGAAAAATACAACAGAACTAAACTGAAATAAAAATGTGATCAAATATGATAAAACAATAAGACATGGAATATCTAGACCAGGGCCACATACAGAAAAATATACGAAGGGCTGGGCCGCTCACTAGAGGCGAGATATACTGCCTTATTAGTGAAGTTATGTGTTAGCAAAATCAATCAAATGTAGGTAAATTATGCTTGATACTTGAAAATGCTTTAAGAAACACAACAGCCTACATCACAGCTCTTCATAGGGTTTCATTTATTTTGTTAGCAGCTCATTCCTTAAAACAGAAGCCTCAGATTGCTTATAAGAAGAGGGAATATAAACGGTCAAATTCAAGCTTGTTATGTAATTAAGTTATTGGGCTTTTTTTATCAACTAAGATTTGTCTGAAAATGTTTCCAACTTTAATTGCCTCAATTTATTTGAAAAGTGGGCTTATTAACACATGAATACTGTGTAATATATTGTAAGATATATATTTCAGAAGTAGGATATATGACAAGCACAAGTTTCATTTGTGTGCCATATTTCATTTTACTTTTTGAATTAGCTGGGGGCTGTTTCAAAATGGGCTGCGGGCCGTGTTTTGCCCCTGGGCCGTAGTTTGGACACCCCTGATCTAGGCAATGACATAACACCATACATTGTACAAAAGCAGGACACAGAGCAAATGCACAGTCGGCAGCATTTACATTTGACTGAATGGTGTATCCATAAGCAATATTTCCTATAGATTCATGAATATTGTTTCAGCCATATCTCGCAGTCAGTGGATGTAGTTTGAACATTTGTCATGCAGATGGTTCAGCTTGTCAACATGTTACCTAATTAGAGAACTTCAGTCATATGATAGGTGATTCTATATGGGGGGAGATGGTAACTTTACTTGGAAAATGTACCAATCGAACAAATAAAATATAAGTACGCTTCAAAACTTGACTATTGGAAAATCATCAGCAGTGCATCGCCTGCAAAACGTACTGAAGTATTGAGTACTCAAGAGGAAGAACCGTCATTGTCATTGATATGTTACTATATGTTAAAACATTGTAATGATGTCAGCAGCATTTTAATGTTTTACCTGGTAAGGGAAAACTGTTATACTGTATACTCTTGGGTAGTTTTTGTACAACATATAATATGATGATAGTAAAGATGTGTGTCTTAAGTGTTTATTTATTGATATTCTTGGCGACAGTAGCTGAGTCTGTAGGGACCTGGCCTTGGAACCGAACGGGCCTCGGTTCTAGTCCCGATCGGACCAAAATAATACGGAGTGTGGGCTGGTAGCTGGAGAGGGGCCAGTTCACTTCCTGGGCCCTGCTGAGCAAGTAAGGAGTAACGTTTTTATACTGTAGATATGTACATTTATACTGTAGATATGTACATTTATACTGTAGATATGTACATAGTCTTGCTCCTGTTTATTGTTTTAATTGTTATTTTAGTTCATTTAAGTTGATTATGTTTAAAATTATGTTTTTTACACTTACTGCTGCAACAAAAATAATTTCCCAATTTGGGATAGATAAAGTGCCTCTCTCTCTCTCTCTCTCTCTCTCTCTCTCTCTCTCTCTCTCTCTCTCTCTCTCTCTATCACATTACATTACATGCTCCTGTGGGCAATCCCCACAGGAGCAATTTGGGGTGAAGTGTCTCAGGGACACAACGACATGCTGACCCCCTGATCCCAACACCAAGGCTCTATCCACTGCGCCACACGCCTCCGTGTCTACCTACCTATCTATCTATCTATCTACCTATCTATCTATCTATCTATCTTTCTATCTCTCTATCTTTCTATCTCTCTATCTTTCTATCTCTCTATCTCTCTATCTCTCTATCTTTCTATCTATCTATCTATCTATCTCTCTATCTTTCTATCTATCTATCTATCTCTCTATCTCTCTATCTATCTATCTATCCATCTATCTCTCTATCTCTATCTATCTATCTATCTCTCTATCTATCTATCTATCTATCTATCTCTCTATCTTTCTATCTATCTATCTATCTCTCTATCTCTCTATCTATCTATCGATCTATCTCTCTCTCTATCTCTCTATCTATCTATCTATCTATCTAACCTTGGTCAAAGTCAAAATGTGTTTTATATAGCATAATATCTCAAGATAAAAATGTGCCTCAGGGGTCTTTACAGTTTTTACAGCATAAGTCATCCTCTGTCCCAGTGAAGGAAACAATCCCGAATTAACAGCACATTTAATGGAAGGCAAAAATGTTAGAGCTATGGAGAGCAACAGAGGTGGCATGAACGGGTAGATGTCAACATTGAAATAAACAACATCAGATCAACAGATGCTCTCTGATTGATTTGACTGATTGTCAATGACCTTTGGAGTTCAGTTAGCGCCTCCACGTAAGTGTAAAAAAGAAAATACATGTCCTTCGGAATCCACGCCTGCTAACGAGTCGTGTCTGTATGGTTGTTTCCGCAAAATAGCAGGCCTGTCCCTGCTATTATGTTACAGCTGATAGACTGGTGTAAGTGATGACGTACTTTTGTAGGACGACCCGGAAGTTAGCATGGCAAGACTTCCTCAACATAAAGCAATTGGATTTTTCCATTGTATTTCGGTATATTGCAGAAAATAAGCTCTGTGTCGAACACACGTTATGGTACATTACATGTTTGTTCAGTAGGATAATCTCCACAAAAATAACACAACTTTTAGATCAATCATCATATATAAAAAGCTAAACTAACTAACTCGAGGTCGCACGGCTGCACATCACCCCCGCTAAACGAAAGGCAGATTTGTGGTGCCGTGATGATGTTTAGTAGTTTAGTTTAGCAACTGGCTTTTTTAACCAGAGAAGCTTCAGACATTCACCAGTGGGGTATTTATTGATGTATTTAATGTCCTAGACAAAAAGAGAACATCTTGTAAGCTTATGGTAACCACAGATCTTATTATGCTTCTAACCAAAAACATGTTCCAAAAACCATTGACTTCAAGAAAAGGGAACCGAAAGTGGTAAAATGCCTAGTCTTTTCTGGTTTAAGGAATCATTCCTGCACCACTATAGAATTGTTAATGAAAACCATCAATCCATCCATACATTCATCCATACATACATTTACATTATGGTGGTATATTTTATTATAGCTTATTACAGGGCTTAGTTGAATACTCGATTCTGATTGGTCAATCTGGACATTTCAGAGGTTGTTAATACTCCATAAGACACCGCTGCTAAGCAATATAATGACGGTTTCTAAGGAAGATCAAGGGAGAGAAGGAAAGAGGTAAAAAGACAGAGCGTTGGACTTCAGAGAAATCAACAGAAGAACAGACAGGAAGTAAACACTAAAGGGAACAACAGAAGAAGACAGACAGGAAGTAAACACTATAGGGAACAGCAGAAGAAGACAGACAGGAAGTAAACACTAAAGGAAACAGCAGAAGAAGACAGACAGGAAGTAAACACTAAAGGGAACAGCAGAAGAAGACAGACAGGAAGTAAACACTAAAGGGAACAACAGAAGAAGACAGACAGGAAGTAAACACTAAAGGAAACAGCAGAAGAAGACAGACAGGAAGTAAACACTAACAGGAACACGGCATTGGCCCTGGCAGTTTTTAAAGACTGGTTAATGGAAAAGAAAATGTGAACAGATTTGGACGGTTACAGAAAACCTCGTTCAGTGCTGCCGTCATTTTAAATCACGTTGCTGTCGCCGCAGTTCAAGGACTCTGTGGAACAGAGTCTTTTTCTTAGCGGATTAAATATGATCATTTTTAAGTCAATAAAATCATTTATAGACTTTTATACTAACTTGAAGCACATCCCTTACATAACCTCTTGGCCAAACGGCAACACATTTCTTTGAACAACAAAACCCCTTAAAGTAACTTCTTCTGTCTTTGTCTAGAGATGTTCTTTACCAAACTTTCTGCATATTTCTCAAAATTGATAAGATGAGTAACCAATTAAATTGATTTTGTGAAGTTTCTTGGGCCAACGATATTTGACAGTGCACGTCCCCGCTAATATGCTTACTGAGTGTCAAGACAATCAGATGAACAAAGAGCAAAGAACCATTCTTGAGGTATGGGAAGAATATTCATACAATCAGACATATCATTAGTTACTTAAAGGATACTTAAACTATCAGCTCTGGCAAAACTCTTTTAATGAATTCAACTTTTTCACCAGCCAAAATGCTTATTAATTGTTACACTCAATGAACGCATGCCAAAACGTGTTGGTGAGCTTTACCAATATTTGTTCATCCCTTTGTTATTTTTGTTGATGGGTGCCAAGGGTATGTAGTCCTTACCATTATTAATGCTTAACAAAAATAAAGGTACGTTTCAAGCCTGCAGTTACGGTTTCATGTCATCTGTTTTTCTTTACTACCACCACAATGAACACACATATTCAACTCATTAACATCAATAACAGAGATAAATAAAGTTCATTTACCGTCATTATTATTGATAATCAACATCCCATAGAATGTGCGCGTTATGAATCAGTGCTAACCCTCCATTCAAGGGCTTTCCCTGATGGATTAATAAACAACTCAAAAGAAAAAGCAGGTGGATGATTTTCTCACAGCTGGCAACGCTAGCGATTTGATATGAATGATTCATAAATAAAGGATTTAATAATAATTGTTAAAAGTCTTTTTACAGATGGCTTTACACAAGCAATACCATGTCTGAACGCTTGAATCTTGAATATGTTACCAAGAACGCGCACTGGATGGAACCAGAACAGGTCCATTCCAAATAAGAAGCAGATTCTTAATTCAAAACACACAAATGAAAGCATGCGTAATCGTTGTGTTTCCTGAGTCCACCTCCACTGTGAAGCACTGAGCAGAGAGGTGATGAGCGTCAGCCGAGGAGAGGCTCCACATGCTAACAGCAGCATGTGGAGCCCCCCCCCCCCCCCCCCTGCTGCAGGATACAGGACACTGAGATAAAGCTCAGGCACAAAACACCTGACAAATTCCCTGAGAGCACAACTTTAGATGCTATAATCTTCTAATCGGCAAGTTTTCGAAACATCTGATATATTATGGTCCTTGTCTGGTTATTGTCATCATTAATCATATATGTTATGCAGGGGTTATGAAACTTGGATGTCAAACTTTTTCATCCTTATGACTGAACCACTGTGTTGACTTTGCATTCAGTTGCACCTTTGTGTCTGAGCCAATCCCATGCAGCCTAATCATCACTAATGTGCTGACTGGTCCTTGGACCAAAGCCAAACATCCCTTCGCTCCAAAAGCTATCCCACAAAGATGAATTCAACTGATTATTAATTATCCAGCACAGTGTCCAAATTGCCTCAAAATGTATATAAAGATGTATAAACCCAGACTGAGCCGCTCATTCATGTTTGCAGAAAACTGACTATTTGTTTCTGACAATTCCATTTAGAAATCTGATAATTTAAGAGTGTGCTGCAGATGGGAAAACATACATTAATGGTAGAACAGACAAAATGCAGGTTATAACTTGCTATACTGTTCTGATACATTCAACAACTTCAGAAACATTTCAATCTTAGTTAAAAATGTGTTTATAACTTGCATTTGGAGGAAGACAGACAACATAAAATGCCTCAAAGCTAAAGCTTATATTATGTACAATATGCCCTCCCTGTAATTATGACTTATGCTGATTTCTATATGTATTCTAACTTAAATATTTAATAGTGTGATCTTACACCAAGATGTAATGGCATGGAAACTTCAAATCACACATTTTCTGAATGGAGTTTGGTTGGCAAACAGAAATATAATTTAAATCAACGTAGTATTCCGGTTAGGGGATGGTAAGAGGGCGGGACCACAGGGGAGCAGGTGTTTAAATACCAGGCAGGTGAGAGTGGAGGAACAGCAGATCCTGGAGCTGCGGCTGGCACACACACACACACACACACACCTGAGCCGTCGGAAACAGGTAAGAACTCACTCTGCATATTGTTTTCACTTTCACGGCTGTGTAACTACAGCCAAGTCCTTTTAATGTGTGTATATATCCAAGTCTGTAACTTTTACTCAAACCATAGGCTGTGACTACTTTGTGATTATTTTTAATAACTTTAATTGGATGAATAGGCAAAGTGCAGGTTGGCATACTGCATCAGTGAATGCAGATGGAAAATAGCTAATAGCAAATTCTGGCATAAATAATCTCTTCTCTTTTGATGTATTTTCATGCATGGTCCCAGGTCAATCAAAACTAGTTTTGGGACAACTTCCACGGTTAGAGTCTGATAGTCATACTTTTTTACGATATTTCCTGTCCGTTACATATTTCAACAAAATCATCTTTTATAATAGTGATTTTTCTTTCTCACCACTACGCCTTTCCTGACAAAATGTCACTTTATACCGTTCCTTAACACAGTTTGACCTTTTACTCTTTCCATTTTGTTCCAGTAAGTCTATAAAGATGATCAAAGCTTTGTTGTCAGCACTCTTGGTCCTGGTGGCCGTGTCCTCCGCCTTTGGGAAATACATCCCCAAAACTGGGAAGAGGATCCCTCAGACTCTCTCCAGAGGTGCGTAGCATCATCTGAGCAAGTGAGACTGAAAGAGAGTTTTATAAATGTTGAGTCGGTCACTTATCCATAATGTATCCATGTTGCCAGGTTGGGGTGATCAGCTGATCTGGGCGCAGACTTACGAAGAGGGTCTCTACTGGTCCAGGTCACGGTAAGAAAATAACAGTTATTAAAATGCTTTTCCTTTGACAGGGTTGATCTTTGAATCTCGTGATTAATGGTATGACATGTTTCAGGAACAAGCCTCTGATGATCGTCTTTCACCTGGCGGACTGCCCACACAGCGCGGGTAAGTCTGACCCCGGATGTAGCGCTTATTAATCTTATTAATCTTATTAATCACAGAAAGAGAGCCCAACCTGTTTGAACAGCCAGCAGTCATGTGTTTGCTCAAGTGTGACGTTACATCCTGGTTGTACTTCAGGGTTGTGGAGTTTTAACTGGAACACATTGTGTTTCTCCTGCAGCACTGAAGAAGGTCATCGCTGAAGACAACGACATCCAGAAAAGGCTGGATGAGGACTTCATCATCCTCAATCTCATGGTAGGTTACATCAGACATCACTGCTTGAAAGGCGCATTCCACTGAATGTGTATGCAAGTTTCCAAATCTTTTTCTAAAAACAATGTCAAACTCTGAGAACTTATAGGTTTTTATTCACTTTACTGTAAACTTGGTGTTTATCTAGTATATTTGATATGCATCACTAAACTAGCAACAATTAGCTTGAAACGTCAGTTTAGTTATTGTTTGTTCAATAATTATCCAAAGTGAACAACCAAC
This sequence comes from Dissostichus eleginoides, assembly GCA_031216635.1. Taxonomy (NCBI): domain Eukaryota; kingdom Metazoa; phylum Chordata; class Actinopteri; order Perciformes; family Nototheniidae; genus Dissostichus; species Dissostichus eleginoides. Next base: position 1,154,752 of record CM062280.1, read on the forward strand.
CTTTCATCACTTTGAAATGTAAATGTGTCTAAATTTGGATTGCTGCACATATATTAATGTGACATAAACTTTTTTAAACAGCCAGTGAGAATAACTCAGACGGAAATACAGAAATGTCATATAATAACTAACACTTTTCAACCATTGTTCCTGTGGCTCATAGTCATTTGTTGACCTCTGTTTGACGATGTTTCTTTTTCTCTCCGACAGTATGAAACAACAGACAAACATCTCTCTCCTGATGGACAGTATGTTCCCAGAATCCTGTTTGTCGGTAAGAGCTGTCTTCCTATTAGCCTGTTAGCCTGTTATCCCGTTAGCATGTTAGGTTGTGGATGAGGTTACTCAGCTTTTTCTGGTATAACTAAATCATTAAAGTCAAGGCAGTAAGTCATTCGGTTCTGACACAAAGCTGCTTTTGACCAACTTTGTCAGTTTAGTTAACTGTAAGTAGGTTTTTAGCATGCTAATAATGTTTGATTTATTAAAGCTAAGATTGCTTTGTACAGTAATAGCATCCAGCAGCGAAAGACATATTCCGATCCTTTACTCAAGAAAAGGTAGTAATGTATGACTTAAAGACTTAATTCAAATTAAAGTCCAATAATGTCTTTACAGACCCTTCAATGACGGTGAGGGCGGACATCAACGGACGCTACAGGAACCGCCTGTATGCCTACGAACCAGCTGACCTCACACTCCGTAAGTGCTAAGCTAACACACTGAGCTCCGTCTGTGTCCATGAATCAAAAATGTAATGTTTCCCGCCTCTCCCACAGTGAAGACCAACATGGATGCAGCTAAGAAGCTCCTGAAGTCTGAGCTGTGAGCCCGAGGAGTCACACGCGGTCCCTTCAGTTTACACGTGGAAAACTACGCACTGCAAAATTCCTTCTCTTCAACTTCCCTTGTTTCCGCCCTAAATTCCCTTTCTGATCCTTCCCTTTATTAATATTATTGCTGTACATCCAGAATGTCTTTTAAATAAATATGGAACTGTTCATACGTACAACATGGGTAATGCTTTTTCATTTGCCAACACATTACAGGGAATTATAACACTCAAGAGTAAATGTGAATAATAAACTAAAGAATAATGCTAACTTAATGTGCTAATGCTGCTACTACTAGTTAACAGGATATAGATATATAATATAATATGAAATATAGTTATAGATATATAATTCATGAACTGTTGTGCTAATACATCAATGAAATGTAATACTACAGATACTTATGCAGCAACTAAAACATTACTACAGTAGTCAAAATCCTGGTTATGTTTATAACTTATTTGCCATATCATTGAATCCAGGCTATGATATAAGGGAAATATTCATTTAAAAGTCCCATCCTATATGGTGGTGCAGGGATCAGTCCTAAACTGGAAAATTAGTTTATTTCAGCACTTCCAAACTCCCTTGTCGCGAAATCAATGTTTGTTTAACGTGGTTCGGTTCGATGCCTGAGATTTTCACGTTTTGTTCTACAACATGAAAAACGACAGTAAACCCTAACTGATGAATTTCTGAAATGTATATGTGCCTGACACAGCGTTAGCTAACAAGTGGCTAAATGACACTTATAAACGTCATCACTTCAAACATTAGCTGCTTTAGCTTAGCGGTGTTGTCGCTGGAGCTTATTTTCTGCAGTATTCCTAAATCAAATGAAAAAAATCCCATTGGCCTTGTCTTGGGATGCTAACTTCCAGATTGACCTACAAAAAAAAGTCATCACGGCACACTATGAAATATTTGTTAAGCCTCAAAGCTAGTTTGCAGTAAGTGGTGGAGAGTTTAAGGATCTATATTCCATCAGTAAGGCCTGCAGGGAACATTAGTGTCTACAAGGTTACCTGAGGGCAGTGGACACCATATTTGACAGGAAGCAGTTTCCTGCTAAAGCATCCAGCAGATTCAGAGCATCCTTCATTTGGGGTCGAGTGGAGTGAGCTGCTGAACTCTCCACAATGTTTCCCAGTGAGTCTCTAACAGTGGGGGTTTAGACTATATACATCTAATTAATAAATCCATTGCTAATATACAGCTATAAACACATCGATTAGCACAGCTTTAAAGGCATCTTTAAATGTTCAGACTAAAAAAAAAACATAAGAAAAGTTCGATTTTTCATTGGCCCAGGAGTTCCCAATGGTACAGTAAGCCCACCAATTTCTGCAGGACGTATTCCAGACATGGCTTGAGCAAAAGCAAAGCAATCTGGGAAGTATGCCAAATAATTAACAATACAGTTGTTGTTCATTTGTTAAACAGTATTATCAGTTTAGTGAACTCCAACAACAATCCACAGCTCATGGTTATCATTTTAACTTTGATATGACCAACATAGTATATATTTAAGTGAGTTAAGCAGTGAAAATGCTTTGGCAAGGAATTTGTTCATAGAGCACATTGTGTTCAGTGTGTGTGTGTGTGTGTGTTCCACATCCTGGATGGGCGGGTTTACACTGTCAGCACTGAAGGCTTGTTCCTGTTGCTAGGTTACTGAGGCTCCACGCAGACTGTTATTCTGTGTCCTGAGCTGCTTAGAGCAGGAGAACGTGGCACGAGGTGGTTGGTCAGGACTTCAACTAACATCCTCTGAACCTGAACCTAGGACAGAGATTCAGGAAAGGAAAACCAATGTCAAGTCAGCTTTTTTGTGTAGATATATCTGTAACATACTTATCCTTTCACGTTTTCACAGAGCTGATATCGTTTGAACGACAGTAAGTGAATGCATCACTATTCATGGCCCTACTCCTCATATTCAGTTTAAAGCCACTTTATGACCGAGTTATTTGATTATGTTTCTGTGGTTTTGACTTCAAATGAACACACTATATGTTAGATTTTGCTTGACATTCCACCCAAAAACTAGATGGCAATCCCAAAACTATGAAGTGTAACAATTATTAAATCTAATGTAGCACTCAGTCTCTTTTATGTATGAAGATACTGACTGTTAAGATACTGAATACTGACTTGGTATTTAAAACAATGAAAAATGAACTTATTGTGCTGAGCAACTTGTGCTTTGTATTTACAGAAAATCGGACCTTTAAGACTGAATAATACACAATAATGTTCCCTATTGTTTTGAATTGAAACAATTTTACAGAGTAGAAACAGAAGACAAGAAGCCAGAGAAATCAGTGTTTTATTCAGATTTACAGTAAAAAGGCTCAGACAGGTGCAGCTCTCATACAGGAGCTAATATCTGCAGAAGAATCATGCAGAAGGCCAAATGCGCCCCCCCCACACCCACACGCACGCACACACACACGCACGCACGCACGCACGCACGCACGCACGCACGCACGCACGCACGCACGCACGCACGCACGCACGCACGCACACACGCACACAGTCAAAATAATGTCATCATACCAATGTGAAGAGCAGCATTGCGTTCAGTGGGGCAGACAAACAATGAACAACAAAGGAGATGAACAGTGATGAGGCAGGCAGCATAAAGACTTTATAATACACAGCAGACTGCTGTACACAATAGGGTCAGTGAACTAACTGTAAATGTTTCTGATGCAGAGCTGTCACACTGGAGGCAACGTGTGTGCTGTTCCTTCACACACAAACACTTCAGAACACACTCCACTCCAAACATAATAACAGCATGTTGCAGCCCTCAGTGGAAACACAACGATCAGTGTTTTATTGACAAAGTCCATAAAAGGAGGGCAGAGGTGGAGGTGACGGAGCAGCCGGAGCTCACTCACAGGAAAGCACTGGGGTTAGCTCGAGGGTCTTTCTGGTTCCTGTAGTGGTACGTCAGCCACACTCCCAGAATCTGGAACAGGACGAAGAAACAGTGAGACTGAGAGCAAAACAATACCCTCAGTGAGTTAGAGAATAACTCTGTGTTTTCTTTTGATCATGAGGAGACCCACACCCACAGTGAATGTATCTGCTAAGTAAGCTTTTTACATGGATACACATTATATAAACCACCGACTCGACATTGATATCAATTAATTTGTTGGATTAGAGAAATTATCGTATTGCTTCTGTTAAGAAAACATTTTCCTTTCTACAGCGTTTCCATTAACCAGTCTTCAAACACTGACAGAGCCTGTTAGTGTTTACTTCCTGTCTCTCTTCTTCTGCTGTACCCTTTAGTGTTTACTTCCTGTCTCTGTTCTTCTGCTGTTCCCTTTAGTGTTTACTTCCTGTCTCTCTTCTTCTGCTGTTCCCTTTAGTGTTTACTTCCTGTCTTCTTCTGTTGATTTCTCTAACGTCCAGCGCTCCGTCTTTTAACCTCTGTCCTTCTCTTGTTTTTTTTGCTCTCCATTGAAGCATTTCGATAAATATAGATGGATAAATAAATAAAGCTACTAGGAAAAAGTAGTTGTAATGGGATTACGGTATCAGGATACAAAAAACACATCTTTTTGATATTTATTTTCTTGTGTATTTATTTGCATTTCATTTGATATTGAGGTCATCCAAAAGTAACAGAAAGTAATTAGGTTAAATTACTTTGATATTTGATACTCAGATTAGGTTTTTTGAACATGAAACTAGTAATTGTCACGGAAAACATTCTTAAAGTTACCCCCCCCACCCTGCCAGTGTGTGTGTGTGCTTTCCTCCCTACTCTAACTACGGCTTCTTCTGCCCCTTACATCTGCCTTTTCTACTACGGTTCCAAATGCTTCTAATAGCACCGCTGCTAATGCTCATTTAGTTTGATTGAGCACAGCATGGAGTAACTCCTTAGTGTTGTAGTTGTGATGGCTCACCTCAGTAAAGCTGAAAAAGAGTCCGATGCCTCCCACGAAGCGGAGCACCTCTCCTGCATGCTCCTGGATCTTCTCTGCACAGGGCAGACACGAGTGGTTGGGGAAACACGCCTGCAGGACGACAACACACACAGCGAAGCAATGACTCAGGCTGCAGGGAGAGGGGATATTATGATCTTATATGAGTTTAACCCTCTGAACAGGTCCAGGATCAGACTCACAGCGTCACAGGTGCGGTTGGGCTCCAGCTGTCTGAAGCCACAGCAGTTGAGGCTCTTCTCCACGTCCCTCTGAGTGCTGCGGGAGTTATTCCAGCCCACCTCCAGCAGCTGGTCCTGCAGCACACACACACACACACACATACACACACACACACACACACACACACACACACACACACACACACACACACACACACACACACACCACACACACACACACACACAGCACTCTTCATCTCACACCACCTTCATAAAGCACTGAATCCAGTGTTATGCAAAAGTGGATGAATACTCAGATATTAGTGAAAGTAGTATACTGTAATATTCATATTATTACATAAGAATACATTTGTTCATTTATACTATGTTTTAATAATATAAGCCTTAAAATGAACTAGTAACCAATGATGTAGCATAAAGTGGAAATGCTCCAGTATTGAAAAAAAATGTCTTAAGCAGAGTACTGAAGAAAATTAAAAGCAGTGTGTGTGTGTGTGTGTGTGTGTGTGTGTGTGTGTGTGTGTGTGTGTGCATGTGTGTATGTGTAATGCAAATTCATAGATTCTGGACTTTTCAAAAATGGCTGAAACGTGTAGATAATGTGAATTCCAGATTTTTTTTAAAGAGGCTTTTTTGGGGGGGAAAAATATGTCATACATTAATTAATAACCAAAGCAGAAGCTTTTTCATATGTCCCAAACATATCTGGATCAATACAAGATATGGGCTGTGAGTAGTTTTGAATGTAAATGGCAGAATAAGTATGTCACAGCAGTTGAGGTCCTTATTGTAGAGCCTTCTGTCTAATAGCTGCTGCACACAGACCTTTAAATAAGCATCAATTATCCGTCTGATCGAATGGTTTAGATGTCAGCAGCATCAGAAAGGCTTTAAACAGTGACCACAAATCACTTCCACTTCATTACTGACACCACAAATACAAGGAGAGCCACTTCTTGTGAAGGGAAGATGATCTTCACCACTGCCAACAATCTGTGCTGATGGTAGTGATGGATGATATCCCGAAGTGTTCAACATGTTTTCCAGCAGAAGCTGACCGCTGCAGCTCTGTTCCTCTGAGACAGGAAGCCCGTATTAAAGAGCATCCGTGTTTAATCACTTCTGGTATGAACCCCCTTCCTGTCGATCTGCCTAGTCTTCTTCTACTTCTCTTAGTCATTTCCTACATGACACACAATGCCTTTCAACAACTACAGGAAAACAGTTCAATAATCATGCTGCTAACAATCACAAAAGACATTTAGGGCCTCTGC